>OY744615.1:40300266-40335266 GCA_963556255.1 Allolobophora icterica
ATGAAGCATTAATGAACATTACATAGACCTACCACTACATAGACGAAAACTCTTAAAGTCTTAAACATTTACACTCAGTGTCAAAGCTGACAACGCAATTTCATGCGGTCATATGTAAAACTTTCACCATACGATTTGAGTGATTTGTTCACTAACAATCATTGTCTCTGCTGATCACGCGGAAATGCTAACGCAATGCTATGATGGCCATTGCTATCAAATTTCTGTAACACAGCTTCAGCGTCACCAGATTTGCTTAATTCCGTACGGTTTTGGTGTACATTGCGTAAATTACCAAACATATCCGTTAATGTTCTTTGTTTTTTCGTTGGCTGTTCGTCAGTTTTACGCAAGGACATTCTTAACTTAATATCACTAAGTCTAAGTTGATAATAAGTTAATGACTAAAACGCAATACAAGTAAACACGCCCGTATTGTTTACTACGTCATTACGCGAAACGTCCGGAGCATAGATATGCAAGTAGAGGCTCAGGCTGTAGAGTCTAACCATAGAGCTACTAACAATAACACTTTCTATGACCGCCTGAAAACTGTTCTTTTTGGTCGTGCTGGAGTCGGGAGCGCCTCTGAGTAGTTCTCTTGAAGATACGCTATATAAATCTATGAATGAATGAATGAATGAATGAATGAATGAATAACATTATTGTCATTATTTTGTGCACAGTGTCCTTTTACTAACATATTTTTGCCGTCCATAAATTTTTAAACCGTAATTATTTCACACATTTAGATTCAGGTATTTACATTTCGAGGTTAACATTTTGCAGGTTCTCATTAGTGTCATTAATATTTCATTGTTTACTGTTTAGCCAAAAAGTAGACGCAAATGCCTCTATTACGTCCGCGTGGCTGGGCCACTGGTACTTTTCATAAGAAGCATATTCTTGTTTTATATAAAACCTTAGTAACAATTATAATGATAATAACTAAACTCTCCATTAAATTATCGTAAAACATAATAATACATAATAAGTATAATAATGCTCGTACATACAGTAATAGTAGTAATGAATACGAAGTGTAGGACGTCACGTTCATTGTGTGACGTCACAGTGGGCCTGCATGTTTTCCAGACGTCATTATATATTTCAGACCGACAACTTCTCTAATTTTAATATCACTTTAAATTTATTAATTTGCTTATGAAGTATTGTATAACTTTTGTCGGAGGCGCTTTGCTTTTGCAATAGCACTCACGTTTTCGATTTGTTAAGTATTTCTCTGCAACCGTTTGAAGTTTCTTGCAATTTTGACGTTCACTGTGGCAAGAGGAGACATTATTCTTCTGCTATAAATAATTATGTCGAAGAAACGAACATCAGCTGAATCTAATAATGATGAGCAAACGAACGAAGGCTCAGATTGTAAGTTAATACAAGAAAGTTCTTGATATTGCGCTGTATAATTGTTTTCAGTTTCAGCGAATAAATCAGTTTTTACGATGAACAATTGGGAATGCCGGTCAGAATTTCATAGCCAATCCTTCGCATAGCTGTTCTTTGTTTACGAATAATCAGTAGTGTAGGCAACTCCACACAAGCACACGGGACGACAATCATGGCACTGTGTAAATATAAAATTGTGATACACTGATACTGTTAGTTCTCATGATTGTTCAGAAATCATGTCTATTAGTTTTTTTTCAAATCGCAGGCCTATATTAAGTTAATTCTGTTAGTTTCGAACAATATGACTGTATATTATACTGTTAGTTCTCATGATTGTTCAAAAATCATGTCTATTAGCTTTTTTCAAATCGCAGGCCTATATTAAGTTAATTCTGTTAGTTTCGAACAATATGACTGTATATTAAGTTGCACTTTTCAAACTGTTCAGAAAATTGTATTGTGCAATGTTTCACTTTGTATGGGTTTTTGTTATCAAGTTTGGGCGTTTATGTTGAACTAATAAAGATCACTTACTTTCTTATTCTGATTCTTATTCTACTTCTTATTCTACTTCTAGCACTATTCCAAAAGGAAGACAATGCTAAACGTGCAAAACTCGACTCACTGAGTGACACAATGGTAAGCTATATGACATTAAGCTGTAATTCCAAATTCCTTGTAGGATCTACACTTTGTGAATTGCTTGAACAGTGAGGCCTTTAGTTGTTATGGTTTTTCTCCAGCCAACTAGCCTTATTAGTGCTAAATAGTATTTAAAGTCGAAATAAAGGCAATAATTTGGGTTTAAATGCGTCACATCATTCGCTAGCTTCAACAGAATATAGTGTTTCAGTCTATCTAGACGTCTTAACGATCCTGTTACTATAGGTTCCCTCGCTGTTTAACTTAACCGTCGTACACCGGGCTCAGTTTACGTTGTGTTTGTCACGTGATTCTTCTATCGGGGTTTACAGCTTGTTGACCGAGAGCTAAGTAGCGACTTAGTAGCTAAACAAAGCAATGGATCCAATCAGGGCTGTAGTGGTAAAATTAGAGGTGAGTACACGCCACCGGTTAGTTTTCCGAAACAAATTAGAGGTGAGTATACGCTACAGTATTTTGTGAGTATACGCTACAGTATTTTAATATAAATAAATATAAATATTTTGTGAGGTGAGTGTACGGTCTCCAGAGGTGAGTACACGCTGTATACCCGCGTATACCCTCGACTACAGCCCTGGATCCAATGCGCCTGTAGCTTTCCGATGAAAACTGGTTAAAAATGTAAGTTGAAAACATTCCAAAAATAACTAGAATGTCGTAGAAAATAGAAAATTTTAAGCTTCTTAATATTGACAACAAAGTAAAGCCATCCAGCTTAGGTTTCATCTTGCTTACCCTCCCTTTAATCTTGTAAATAAGCACCTATAACAGAATCAGCTGTGAAGTAAGAAGTAAGTTATGGGCTGCATGCGTTCAGTTCGTTAACGTCTTTTTAATTCAGCTTGACCTCCTAATGTGTTCAATATGTTTTGTTGTAATGCGGTTAAATGCGTACGACTCCGCTTATAAATTGTTGCACTTGGTTGATTTTATGCTGAAGAGTTCTTCAGTAGTGTATCAACATATGTGATATCTTTTAACGCTTACGTGTAGCTAGAAGATCTACCCATCGAGCTTCTTGAATGTATCCTCGTTAAAGCCGTTGTTATGGAAGTGAAGAGTTTGAAGATGGCCAAAAGTGTGTGGAAAGAAAAAGCCGAGCTGGTGATAAACCGACTAAAAACTGTCTGTTCGCAATGGACTAGCATCCTTACGACCAACTTCTTCCGAAATGAACTTCACAGAACTCTAGACGGCACTGGTAAGTTCGCGGAATAAAGAAGCCTTCGTTCAGTTACTAATAAGCTATAATTGGTTACGATATTAGAAGACCTAAAATTGTAATAAGTAAGTTAAATGCTCAGGTCCCTTAATTAAGGTGAAACCGAGGCAGCCATGAACAAGCAGCGCTTTAGAATTTTTTA
Source organism: Allolobophora icterica (assembly GCA_963556255.1). Lineage (NCBI taxonomy): Eukaryota > Metazoa > Annelida > Clitellata > Crassiclitellata > Lumbricidae > Allolobophora > Allolobophora icterica. The sequence continues at coordinate 40,303,704 of OY744615.1, forward strand.
GATTATATTTACGATTTGGACTCGTGCCTCGTTGTCTACACGTCCAACTAACGGTGTATCCTACAGTCAGCTGATTTGGTTGGATATATATGCATTTTAAATTTCAAGTTAGTTGCGCTAGCTCCTTGACGTTTGAAGTAGCATTTATAGCACTGGCTTTAACTTGCTCAAAATATTGGGGCGGGGGATTTGGCTATTCATTCTACACTTGTTGCATTGGTTGTACAGTCCAGCTCAATTATTGGGGGCACGTGTCCAGGCTCCCACCAGGGTTTACGCCTATGTTATTTTATAGCAAAGTCAATTTCCTGACTTTGCTATACGTACTCGAATGCGTGTATTTTGATAATTATACTTCACGTTTTAAGAAAACTTGTTTTGATACGTGTCATTTTTGGCACAAAAGATAAAGTCGAGTAATGTTTTCAGCCCAGGAGGCGATTCGTCTGGAAATTTTGCATCAGCCTATGGTCAAGTCAGCAATCCAAGATATGACTTCATTGAATGATGAAATATTTATGCTCTGCAGACCCAGTGATCAGGGCTGTGTTGTTAATGTTTTCCACTGCAACAATGTGGTTGATGTGAAGGCTGTCATCCCGCTACCAGAAGAAGCACGCCCGGATGGTATCGCAGCTTCCTACGTGTCAAACTGCGTATACGTGAGCCTAAAAATCAACAACCGTCTTTCAGTATTACGCATTACGAAAGATGAAGAACGTCAGTTTAACATATCACCATGGATTACTTATCACAGGATGCCATATGCTCCGATATCCGTCTCGGTCAATGGTGGCCTAATAATCGCTTCACATCAGGAGAGCTGGGAGGATCCCGATGTAGTAAGCATATATGATGCGAATGGTTCCTTGCAACATGAAATAATGCTGTCCCAAGACGTTGACGAGTTCGTGTGTGCTGTCGACTTCATTCAAAAATCAAATGGAAACTTAATATTGGTTACTTTTGGCGAAATATGTGAAAGAAAATTAGTGGAGATCGACGTGAGTGGGAACGTTGTACGCCAATATCAGTCATCACTCAGCGTAGATAGTAGTGCGCATTTTGCAGATATCTATGGCAGAATTATAATAACTGACCCGCACAGTGGAATCGAGCTGCTAGATTCTGAATTTAATCTCCTGGATTTTTCTAGTCCGCTGCCGCAGGACGATGATCTGTTCTGTTATCTCTACCATTTGCACTTCGATAGCGAGAGGAATGAGGTAATAGGTAATACGTCACTGGATTCTGTCCACGAACGTTTTACTACCCTCCGTTTCACAGAAGAATAAACCACTCTAAAGGATGTCAACGATGAGGACAATTTGTACTAAGTAATTTCGATATTTCTGGGAATGGCCGTGCCATGGATACTATTACCTGCAGTTTCGTATAACTGAACTTTGTTAAAAGACCTACGAGGTATACATTGAGAATTCGTTTGCATTATTGGCGTAACCTTAAAAATCGTTCTTTTTTATTTGTGAGTTTTATTTTAAGATATTCTGATCTTACCGCTATTGACATTACATGTATGTAAAAAAATCATGGTGCGTTACGTCCAAAGTCGTGGATAATTTTGTTTCAGTCCAATATTAATTTCCAAGCAGCGTAACTAAGCATTATAGTTATTCACACTGGGTCGAAGGAGGATTTTTCACGTACGTCTGTCACGCTTTTCCATCCCAATGAATCAAGAGAAAGAGAAGAGCAAAATGTGACAGGGAGTGCTTACGCACCATACTCACCTTGCACAGCTACGCCACTAAGTGGTATGCTACACATATTATGGCCTTATTTCAAATATACTATTGTAACGAAATCATCGAAATGTCCTCCATCCACGCTCAGCGCTACTCCAGCGTTCTTCTGGGACAGAGGATCTTCGTGTGGTTGCAAAATCCTAGGTGGCAGAGGAATGACTTTCAGCATAGATCTGAGGGTCCAAATCCCAGGGAGTTCGAATCCTAACTTCTGGCTCCTTGTAGCAAGACCTTGGTTTAGACCTAAGTCGCTCACTCCTATACGTACCGTACTTTGAGAGGTCAATACTTCCTCGATTTTAAAGTGACTAACCGGAAGTAACTCCCTACCTTGGCCTGAGTGGAAAGGCATCACGATCGGTTGGATCGTAACCGTATGTGACATACAATCAGGTTTCGTTGTGCATTTTGCAGCCAGCTCACTTACTTACTTATCTTCTTGTATCTGCATTTCTAGCTACCGAGTCTGCCGTATAATTTCTCCATATATGCTAATAACATATATCCATAAATATGCTAAACATGGAATTTGTTTCTTCTTCCGCTCTTGCCGAAGCCGGTGGAGAATGGCGCGATATAGGTGTATATTGCCGAGCGCATCCGTTATAAGATCCTCTTCCTTGTCTCTAAATCAGCAGGGTACTGCCCCGAAACATCTCTCGAACTATCTGCGAAATCCTCTATCTGCATCTTCTTCTCGCTCATTGCGCTCTGTAAATCGGCTTGATCTTTTTGTTCCCAGGGCTAAAACTGCCTTGGCCCAGCACCGGGCGCTTCCTGTAGTGGGTCGCACGATGTGGAATGACCTTCCCCCTCTGCTCAGGGCCAAACTAGTGACTGGCTTTTCCTCATCGGTCTCGCGTTCCCTAAAGGCATTTCTGTTTCCCCAGAGCTTCTGTGCTGAGAGCGCCTCTGCTAGAGGCGCTTTACAAATTTCTAGATACAATCTCTCGTCGATTCATTATCGCTGAGGCGCTGTAGAAGTTCTCCAGATTCATCAACAGAACGTTTCGACATTTTTACTTAACAGTATTTACTACAGTCTGTCATATCAAATAAATGCGTTATGAGAACTGGTCAGGTTTACTACCTACTTAGTTATTTACTTACTGATAATAATGCCAATCAATCTTATTTTGAATGTTTAGTGCTGTAGAAATCTAAGTAGGCCTACATACTGTCTTTATCATCTATTAAATAGGTTAATTAATTTACACTAAGTTAGAAAGTGTAACTTCCAAACGGGTAATACTATTGATGATGTCATGATGATGACAGGTTGATTGTAAGGATTGTAGTTACGAGTACAGATTATAATATCGACCGCCGGATACTGACTTGGAAAAGTTTAGGATCGAAATAGATTCATTATTATCAAAAATCACTTCAAAAAATAATAATCTGTTCCTCCTAGGAGACTTCAACATTGATTTATTGAAGGCTGAAAATCATCAGGGAACGGGCCTATTTTTTGATAATCTGTCTTCATACAATCTGCTGCCTACCATCACCAGACCAACAAGGATCTCTGCTTATTCTGCGACTTTAATAGATAACGTATATACAAATGCTTGGGCTAAATTGGTTCATGCTGAAATTATTATCTCGGATATCTCTGATCACCTACCCATTTTATCGTCCTTTGACCTGTATCCTCCTTTAATCAATAATATAAAAAAAACTGACTGTAGATTAACTACTGAGGCTCATAAAAGTGATTTTCTCAGAAAAATTGAAGAAACCAACTGGTCTACAGTATATGAGGCTTGCAATGCTAATGATGCTAATTTAGCCTATGACCTTTTTTTAGGGAAATTTTTATCCGTTTATGATAGCGCCTTCCCCAAGCTTTGTACATCAAATAAGAAGAAATATGAAGTTAAACATCCTTGGATGACGCAGGGTTTAGTCAAATCGGCAAACAGAAAGGCTAGGCTCTACGTGAAATATCTAAAAAATCCTACTGTTGCTAATAAACAAAAATTCACTACCTACAGGAATATATTCAAAACAGCCAGGAATAATGCAGAAAAAACTTTTTACCAAGTAGAATTTACGAAACATAGTACAAACCTAAAAAAAACTTGGAGTTTGATTCGTAGGATAATGAAGTTGGGGGAAAGGGACCCTCCTCTGGTTTCGCTGAGGATTGACGGTATAGATAGTAAAGATCCATTCCTAATTGCCACTGCCTTTAACAATTATTTCACCAATATCGCTCAGGTCCTGGCTGACCAGATCCCAGCTGCACAATCCTCTTTTTCCGATTACCTTAGTCCACCCATGCCGAGCTCTCTTGGACTTATCCCTACCTCTCCTGAGGAAATTTTACAACTTGGTTCCTCTATGAGATTGACTCACAGCAAAGGATTTGATGATATTGACCCCACTATAGCTGCAATTAGTCTACCACTCCTTGCTTCGACCTTGTCTGAAATTATAAACTGCTCCTTGAACACGGGTATCGTTCCACAGGCCATTAAAATTGCTAAGGTAATTCCTATATTTAAACAAGGCAATAGAAATGAGGCCTCTAATTACCGACCCATTTCTGTTCTACCTTACTTTGCTAAATTCTACGAAAAAACAATGACTAACAGACTCTTTAGCTACGTAAACAAATCCCATATCATCTTCCATTCCCAACACGGTTTTCAGGCGGAGCAGTCCCCTTCCCTTGCCCTTATTAATCTGTATGATAAAATATCCCATACCATTGATAACAATGAATATTCTATAGGTCTATTTTTAGACCTTTCAAAGGCTTTCGATACGGTAAATCATACTATACTCCTCCACAAACTATCGAATTATGGCATTAGAGGTATTCAATTAGAATGGTTCACAAGCTACTTAAGTGGGCGATTGCAATATGTCTCCTGTAATGGTGCTTCTTCAGCCACCAGAGTCATTAGATTCGGGGTCCCCCAAGGTTCCAATCTAGGACCTCTGCTTTTCCTACTTTACATTAACGATTTACCGAATGTCTCCTCTACCCTATCTTTCCTTCTGTTTGCTGATGATACGACTGTAATTTGCTCGGATAAATCTTACCAGACTCTAATCCAGACATTCAATACCGAACTGAAACATATCTCTCAATGGTTCTTAGCAAATAAGCTATCTCTTAATGTTGACAAGACAGCCTTTATGCTCTTTAAATCACATAGAAAGATTGGACCACCTGATAATTCAATTCACCTCTCAATAAATGACTATATAATTAACCAAGTTAATAGTACCAAATTTTTAGGAATTATTATCGACCAGCATCTAACCTGGGATTTGCATATCAAGGGTATTGCGACTAAGATAGCAAAAAACATAGGAATAATCCATCGTGCTTCCAACAAGCTCCCGCCAGTGATACGGACTCAACTTTATTATTCGTTAATATACCCCTATCTGTCTTATTGCTGCATTGTGTGGGCTTCCACTTATGCCTTCAGGGTCTTAAAATTGGGATTATTACAGAAGAGAGCTATACGCGTTATCAGTGGGGCCCCTTGGTGCTCTCATACCGATCCAATGTTCATTAATTTAAAAATGCTAAAACTTGACCAGATAAGGAACTATCAAATTGGTCAGCTCATGTATAAGTTGACAAGAAATCTTTTGCCTGCTAAGTTAATAACTCTCTTCAATACGGGCTCTGACATCCATTCCCACAACACTAGGTGTGCCGGCAGTTATAGACCAGGATGGGCGCGCACTAATACAAGAAAGTTTTCAATAATTGTTACCGGCCCCCAACTATGGAATACCTTACCATTGTCACTTAAACAGATGGGATCCTTTCTGAGCTTTAAAAGATCACTGCGGCAATACCTAATCACATTGGGCACTTGATGATTGTTTCTGCCTGCTTGTACCTATCAATTTCCAACCTGTAAATTTTTCTTCCAACGATCACCTGTTTTAGCGTTACCTCTCGATTGGGTCTCCGACAAATTGTTTTGTTTTTTGTTCTATTTTTTGCCACTGCCCAAGTGTCGGCAGTGTTAGTTAAGTTGGCTATGTGTTTTCTTTTCCTCACAAATGAATGACAATTTTAAGTATTCTAGTTGGTTACGCGCCACTGTAATTGGTCCTTGCAAATAGGTGTCCCTGGTAGCGGGAAATTTTCCCTTTAGGGCCATCTTTTGTTACCAGCTTGCATTGTAATTATTATTCGTTTGTAATTTGAATTGTTATTTTGGTTGCAATAAAAAACGATTTTTGATTTTTTTTGATTTTTTTTTGTGTGTAAAGGCATTTTAAAGGTTTTAGTGATTGTGAATTTATTGAGCAACCGCTAGATGTCGTGTCATCGATACAAAAATGGCCAACGGACAAAAATGGCGTCCAAACCGCAAGTTAGATAGGCTAGTAAGGAGATCATACCTCGTTACACTATCATCTTAAGTTATGCTAAAGTTATCCTAGAATGTGGCTCCTCGAAGAAAAAGCTTGCCCCACACGCTTGCTGTCCTGGATCCGCCACTAAAGTCAACCTTATTCTCTTGGAGTCCTACAGCCTATGTTGACGTCAAGACTTCCCTATACTCAACCATGTCTTCTGGTTTTCTCAATCTGACTCTGCCATGTACATGTACTATCGTAATCGTAATCTAGAGATTTCTACAGTACCCAAAAACCAAGTCAGAGAACAGGCTTATTCCACGGCGACCAGTCAAAACAAAATCGATAAGCAGAGGAATCAAAATCGATTCCAGAGCGTCAGACAGACAGACAGACAGACACAGACAGACAGACAGACAGACAGACAGACAGACAGACAGACAGACAGACAGACAGACAGACAGACAGACAGACAGACAGACTGCTACTGTGGATGGTGTCAAGAATTGAAGCTGCGTAGGCAGAACTGCGAAGAATCACAAGAGAACCTATACTGGAGATAAACCATACAAGTGTCAGTTATGCGAGAAAGCGGTGCTGGAGGTAGTAGGCCTAATCTGATAGTGGTAGTAGTGGTAGTGGTAGTAGTAGTATTAGTAGTAGTAGTAGTAGTATTAGTAGTATTAGTAGTAGCAGTAGTAGTAGTAGTAGAAGTAGAAGTAGTAGTAGTAGTAGTAGTAGAAGTAGTAGTAGTAGTAGTAGTAGTAGTAGTAGTAGTAGTAGTAGTAGTAGTAGTAGTAGTAGTAGTAGTAGAAGTAGTAGTAGAAGTAGTAGAAGTAGTAGTAGTAGTAGTAGTAGTAGTAGTAGTAGTAGTAGTAGTAGAAGTAGTAACAGAAGTAGTAGCAGAAGTAGTAGCAGTAGCAGTAGCAGTAGCAGTAGTAGTAGTAGTAGTAGTAGTAGTAGTAGTAGTAGTAGTAGTAGTAGTAGTAGTAGTAGTAGTAGTAGTAGTAGTAGTAGTAGTAGTAGTAGTACTAGTAGTAGTAGTAGTAGTAGTAGTAGTAGTAGTAGTAGTAGTAGTAGTAGTTTCTGATTAACGATGCTGCTGTGTCATAAAAAGATGATTAACGTCGCCCTCCTCCTTTATCCAGAACAGTAGGCCTTTAGGTCTGATGGGTCCGCGCGCTTTGTCTGTTGCTGACACCAGGCTCTGGAATTTCACCACCTGTTTCAATCCGTTCTGCAAGTTGTCTAACGTCGATTAGGTTTGAGATAACGTCTGTTATAACGGATTGCTTATCCACGTGTCTTCTGATCTCTTGGGTCCCATCGACGTCGACTGGTGTTGTCCAACAAACTGTGATTTCAGAATGTAATTATAGGCCTAATTAAGCATATAATATGCATTCTTAGAAGCGACAATCGGTTGCGGCCTTGTTCATTACAATAGTGCCGCTGCAGAGATTTCCAGATGAAATGTCACAAACCCAACCCCGATGAAACACGACTAAGCCTACTAACAGTTTGTCTTCCGCCATAGCAGTATAGCCTACGTTCTACAGCCCGAATTATTAATATATTTAAAGGCCACGTAAATTTTTCAAAGCAAATCTCCCGAAGCTGTTGAGATATTTGGCGTTCCTAACTAGAAATTAATTCCATAATTATAGACCAAGGCCAAGCTTGGGCAGATGGGATATTAGGACATGTGGTTCTCACACAGGCTTTAGTCTTCTGAACCACTGTAAACCTCTGTTGTGTTCATTTATGTTATGTCTTAGACCTAGAGTAATTTGCGTACATACTTACTGAAATGCATTAACTAATACTGAAAAAAAGACTGGATGCTAGATGCACGTGATCAACATCGGTGTCGTTATTGGATACTGATTGATGACGTCATGGTATAAAACAAACGCTACTAATATGACGTAAAATCCATTGCCATTGCAACGATTTTTCCTGTAGATCGACGTGCATATAGTTGGAGTAAGGACGATGTTATAGAATTCTGTAGGGGGAGGAGGAGAGGAAGACCACGGAAGGACTGGCCGGAAATCATCGGAGACGACTTGAGATGCCTGGAGATGTCATGGAACGAGTCCGAGGAGCTGGCGATGGACAGAGACGAGTGGAGGAGATGCCTTCCCGATCGGATGTGCAGACATGCACGGTAAGTAAAAAGTTCGCTTTTAGATCTTTTTCTACGTCTCATCGTACATGCAAGGGTCTCGTTGAAAATACGCTTGTTTCAACGACTTCAGCCAGCGGTAGAACTGTAGATAAAGCCAAGAAATTGATAATATGTTTGTTAAATTGGGGAAAATAGGCGACAATTGGCGTTCCCAAGAGAAATCCGGCCTTGGACTTAGTCGTATGCTTTATTCCTGTTGTAAACACTCAAATGCAGCTGTGACCTTTCATAAATTTACAGTAAACATTTCACAGTCATCGGTCTGTCCTCTGTCATGCAGGGCCAGCCCTAGCCCAAATGGCGCGCCGATCCCCACTCCGCGGTCCACCCCACGTCACAACCCAATGAGGAACCAGGCAGAACATTACGCTGAACTGAGTTATTTATGATTATTTTTTTATTAGTAATCAGAAAAACATAAAACTGTTAAGACACAGTTTTTGTGAAAATGGCGCCACCAGATTTTGGCGCCCCAGGCAACTGCCTGTGCCCAGGGCCGGCCCTGCTCACATGGAGCGGAGCTCATACAGGACCCATATTCCCAGCTGAACCCGTATAGAGCCCGTATGGGTCCCATCTAATGCCCACGAAAATGACTGCACGGTCAGTACAGTATGCGCCGGTAAAATGCATTATATTGTTAGGTGACTAATAGACATACCTGACTACCTGATAAGTCTTATCTTATCTTATCTTATATGATTATTTATAAAGCGCCTCTCACAGCATAGACTATTCAGAGGCGCTCCCAGCGTGTCAGCCCCGAGGGAAAAGAAAGGTCTTTAGGCAGCGGAGAGAAGAAGGCGAGATCCCAAGCAATATCTTGCTACGGAGAGAGGGGGGCAGGTCATTCCAAAGGGAAGGGCCAAGGATGGCAAAAGCACGATGCTGAGCCATCGAAGTCCTTGCGCGAGGGACAAGCAGATCAAATAGAGGTTTGCGCATTAGGTTACAGAGGTATTTAGGAGCTTTTCCCAGTTGAGTCCTAGAGATTGCAAGTCAGTAATTCAGTCGACAAGTCTAACCGACTTTGTCAGTTGATAACCATGTGACTTAATCAATTGAGTTGTTAAGTCAGTCGCTAACTAATTAAATCAGTCGGTAACTCCTTTAAGTCTGTCGCTAACTCATTAAATCAGTCGGTAACCCCTTAGCGACTGACTCCGGGTACTATGGCGGAATGGTAGAATAGTTTTGTCTGGGATGTCACTGTGACTGACACCGTGGCTGCTCATACTTGGTGCTCATGCTAGGCCTACATCTCATTCGATCGGTGAGGTCGCGGAACTGGCGACATCCAGGAAAATATCTAAATACAATCAACAAAGGTTGCAATATCATTTTGTTCTGCTAACCTTCGAAACTCTGGGCCCCAGATTTTATCACGGAGCTTCGGCACCTTATCACCCATGTACCTGGAGACTCTTTTCCAGCGCTTCTCAGTTATGATTCAACGATTTAACTGAGTCGCCTTTCGAAGCACTTTCTCCCTGCCAGAGCTTGACGAGTCTAGGCCAACCCAGACAGTTCTCCGGAGCTACCGGGGTATTTTAAGTACGCGGGATCATTTGTTCCAATTAGAAGAATTAAAATGATCACAGATCAGAATAGGTTATGTAAAAAATCGTAATACAGAACTCTTCCACTTTAGTTTACAAAACGTTTGAACCATACTTTGTAACCCATTTTCATTGGTAGTCCAGTGGGCTAAATGGTTCAAAGCAATGGTTCAAAGCACCATAGCTGCCAGCTTTAAGCAAAGAAATGACATTTTCTACATTCCATGCCCTCAAGAGGCGGACAATTTATGCCATAAAAGAGCCGAGGGTTCAGAATCTGAGTGTTGGACATTATCCCCCTGGACATAATCCCCCGGACATAATCCCCGGACATTATCCCCCGGACAGAATCCCCCCGGGGTAGGACATAATCCCCCAGGCTAGGATATAATGACCTATATTTCCACATATACATGTAGGCTATATCACGACGCGTGATGACGGCAAAAAGGACTAAGCCAATGCTAATCACCTCAACCTCAGCGGGAATATACTTCAATTTGTTTAATAAGAAGAATTTATTTACAGTTTGTTTAATTCTAACAATGAGTGTAATAGTACAGACCAACGGAAAAGTTTATTAGACTATCCTGGTTCCAAGTTTGTCGCTAAAGCTGTTTTAAAAAAACCTAAAAAACCTAAGGGGAGGGTTTCTTCGATGGATTTCCCTCCATCGCGCCGATCTTGGCACAGCTGCATCAGACGGGCCTAAATACCTCTTGGCGCTGCGACTTACCCGCTCTTAGGCAGCTTTCCTCGCGAATCCTGACATTAACAAGGCTTAAGTTAAGAACTAGGTGACATTAACAAGTCTTAACTTTATACCTAAGTGACAGAATGAGAAAAACAAGTCTTAATTTTACACCTAAATGGCACTAACAAGTCTTTAGTTTATACCTATACCTTTGTGACGTTAACAAATGTAGACATAGGCTATTTGCACAGAGGGAGGATTTTGTCCGGGGGGGATTATGTCCTAGAGAAAATCGGGGAAGATTTTGTCTGGGGGATAATGTCCGAGGGGATAATGTCCGGGGGAATAATGTCCGGGGGATAATGTCCGTACACTTCAGAATCTGACCCCCAACATAGTTTAAGTTAATACTCAGCTGAAGGGATAAGAACATGAGCTAGGGGTTGAATCCGCTGAACACCTCTGACAAGTAAAACACTGACTTTTTCAATTATTTGCTCCAGAGTTAAACGATGCAGAGATCATACTCCAGAAGTAAAGACGGGTTGATGTAGGATGTTTTCAGCAAATTAAAAGACAGAAGAAGATCAACTTTAGTGTTGCGGTCAACATAAAACAAAGCCAACTTCAATATCAAGATGTGAATTAAAGACACGGGGTATATTTTAATTTAACTTTGTATTGTTTTCGATCTTATGGTAATTCAAAGTTGAGGGGGGGGGTTCAGAAAAGCGAAATCTTCAGATTGAAGGTCAACTTTAGATATATGACCAACATGAAGACAAAGCCAACTTCCAAAGTCAAGATGTGAATTGGAGACACGAGGTAAATTTAAATTTAACTTTTCATTGTTTGTAATCTTGTGTTAATTTAAAGTTCAAGGGGCGGGGATTCAGCAAAGCCAGGACTCAAGATCGAAGGTCAACTTTAGATGAATTTGGTTATTCATTCTACACTTCAAGATGTGAAGTGAAGAGACGAGGTAAATTTTATTTTAACTTTTCATTGTTTGCGATTTTATGGTAATTTAAAGTTGAAGGTTTTTTTAGGAAAGCAAAAACTCCAGATCGAAGGTCAACTTTAGATATATGGTCAACATGAAGATAAAGGCGACTTCAAAGTCAAGATGTGAGTTTTTATATATTTTATTTTTACTTTTCATTGTTTGCGATTTTATGGTAATTTGAAATTGAAGGGATTTTCAGCAGAGCCAGAACTCCGGATCGAAGGTCAACTTTAGATATATGGTCAACACGAAGATAAAGCCAACTTCAAAGTCAAGATGTGGAGTGAAGACAAAAGGTATATTATAATTTAAGTGTTCACTGTTTGCGATCATATGGTAATTTAAAGTTGAAGTGGCGTTTTCATCAGAGCAAAAACTCCGGATCGAGGGTCAACTTTAGATATATATGGCCAACATGAAGATAAAAGCGACTTCAAAGTCAAGATGTGAAGTGAAGACACAAGGTAAATTTTATTTAACTTTTCATTGTTTGCGATCTTAAGGTAATTTGAAATTGAAGGGGGTTTTCAGCAGAGCCAGAACTCCAGACCGAAGGTCAACTTTAGATTTATGGCCAACATGAAGATAAAGCCAACTTCAAAGTTAAGATGTGAAGTGAAGACATGAGGTATAATTTTATGTAAACTTAAAATTTATATTGCTTTCAATCTTATGGCAATTTAAATTTGAAGGGGTTTCAGCAGAACAAAAAGTCCAGATCCGGAGGTTAACGTTGGATGTATGGCCAACATGAAATAAAAGCCAACTTCAAAGTCAAGAAATGAAATGAAGATACGAGGTATTTTGAAGGCAAATTCTTATGCTTTACACCCTTATTATAGAACACTTTTAACGCAAGAACTGAACATTAGACCTTTATTACAGAACACTTTAAGACAATGATCTGAACAGTAGCTTGTATATTTAAACTTAACATTGAATAACTTTTTGTTCTACACATGAAATAACAAAAATCATTATCCATAAAACAGACTATAATCATATCTACTTACGTTCATACTCTCGGATAGTGTCTATGTTGTAATGATGTATTATTAATGAAAAAGTTAATCTATGGCTAAACATTGAATAAAGTCATATCGTTTACCACGTGAAATAACAATAATCCTAATTTTGCTCATTTATTACACCTAATGGTTTGATAATGTTGATTCAAAAGATATCACACTGGGGTGTGCAATGAAGACTTAACCTGTTGCGTCCTAAGAAAGACTAGGTGTTGAGCCCCAACCCCGACAATTCTCGTCAATCTTTATGCATTGTTATCGTATCGCTAATCATCAATGTTCACTGCTGAGCCATATATAATCTTGTTTTTCTCAATGGAACGCCCTAGTTCAGCGTCTCCCAAACTGTGGGTCGCGACCCAAAAGTGGGTCGCGAAGCTCTGGCAAGTGGGTCGCCAAATTTTTTCCAGAAACATTTATTTTTGTGCAGCAGTAACATTTGGCTATTAGTGAGCTATAACTAGCTGGATTGCAATAAACTGTAGACTATTTATACCTAAGTTTCCTTTTAATGCTTTAAATGTCTAAGCGCTGTACGTAAATCCGCATATTTCGATGCCAATTTTCGAAACAAAATTTATTACACAATGCTTAATTTTACACATTGAGTACCGAGACTCCCAAGATATTCACAAGTGGGTCGCGACCCAGAGAAGTTTGGGAACCGCTGCCCTAGTTCATGCATTTTGACTCAGTCGCCTAGACTTCTGCTCATCCCTCTACGGTGGTCTCCCTCGGGTTCGGATCGAGCCCCTGGAGATGGTCCATCGCGCTGCTGTATCGACTGCTTCACCAAAACTGGCCGCGCTTCGCACTATATGCCGGCGGTCCTGCACTGACTTCCTTTACCTCATCCCATCTCCTTTGTAAATTCTGTTTGATTGATTGATTGATTGATTGATTAAAAAGATTGTGTGCATCTAATGAAAATGACAAAACCGAACCAACCCCTGTACGTGTACAACAATAGCAAGTTAGTCACAAAGTTTGACTTAAACACAACGTTTCACTGAATATATCAAGCAGTGTTTAATGTAGACACCTTTTGGGGGAGAAATTCGCCCCAGGATTTATGTTTCCCCCCCCAGAGGCCAGCAATATTTCAATGTAGACAACTTTTTTGGTGGGGAAATTCCCCCCCCCCCCCCACGATACATGTTGCTCACCCCAGAGACGAGTAATAGAAGAATAAAATAACAGAATAAGAGATATGGAGATATGAGAAATGAATTCCTAAAAAAACGTCGTGAAAGTTTCCTAGAAAAAGTCATGAATGTGGGATGAATTACTAAAAAAAAGGTCTTCAACTTTTTTAAAAGATGAAATTAAAAACGTTTGGACGTTCGAAAACACGGATGAAATTATTTGCCAAAAAAGGTCGCCCTTGTTGGCCCCCCCCCCCGACAAACCTTGTTTTCCCCCCTCAGAAGAGGGGGACTAGATTAAACACTGTACATCAAGCACTTAGCTAACCTGTCTTCCTTAAATCCATCGGCTCACAGCCATCCAGTTCGTGTTGATTGAACACCAACCGTTTGGACCATACGACAGTGTGTCGTCCAACCGACGTATGTCATCCACATCATCATCAATCTTCGCTGTCCATCGGCTGCGAACTTCGCCGTTTCTCTTCTCACCTACTTGCCACGCACCACCAGAGACAGGTCGGCAACAAATGGAAAAGCGATACTACCAGTAAAAGAAAACGACGTCTGTGCTTCTAGAGAAATGAATGCTGCAAACGACAATTGGAAATTTGGATCATTATCCTCTCAAAGAAAAAGCTGGCATTGATTGAAGACGGCTTAACTCTAGGACCTTCAAAGACTGGGTTGCTAAATTAATTTGTTTCCGTGTGACTTCGTAAATGAACTGACTGAATAAATAACAAATAATTAATAATTAATTATAAAAATATTAGTAGTAACAAATATCAACCGATGACAAACTGTGCTACCTACGCTCTACAAGGGTTGTCTCTTGTCTGACCTTTCTTCATATTATAACTGTAAATTCGAATTGTGTAGCGCCACACAAAAGAAGATCATCAAAAACGACCTGACAACAAGAAGCCACGATTTCATTTGCGCCGTTTGACTTGCCCCTGGTTGACTGGTTTTTGGATGGATTGCCCAACTTCCTTTGACCGGCAGCCAGTCAGATACATCACGCATATAATGCCAGACATGATCAGATTAGAAAATGCGTTCGAGCTGACCACTGCACCGCAAGGGGAGTCCACATAGATGGCACCACAGACTACAGTGTTATGAATCTTGCTGGACATAATATCGGCGCATGCAAATATTTGAACGGCCGTCTGGTGAATGTTTTGGTAATCATAGACATAAGGCTGGCCATCTGGCGAATGATCTGCAAATTCACCTTTCTGAGGTGCTGCTTGACCATCTGGCAAAATATCGACGATCTATAATTCTCCACGGTTGCTAAATCTGTTCCGTACTTCTGTCATATTGAACAGTTTCATTTTGCATGTACGTATGTACGTACGTGTATATCTATGTGTGTGTGTGTGTGTGTGTGCATGTATGTATGCATGTATGTATGTATGTATGTATGTATGTATGTATGTATGTATGTATGTATGTATGTATGTATGTATGTATGTATGTATGTATGTATGTATGTATACATGTATGTATGTATGTATGTATGTATGTATGCATGTATGTATGTATGTATGTGTGTGTGTGTGTGTGTGTGTGTGTGTGTGTGTGTGTGTGTGTGTGTGTGTGTGTGTGTGTGTGTGTGTGTGTGTGTGTGTGTGTGTGTGTGTGTGTGTGTGTGTGTGTGTGTGTGTGTGTGTGTGTGTGTGTGTGTGTGTGTGTGTGTGTGTGTGTGTGTGTGTGTGTGTGTGTGTGTGTGTGTGTGTGTGTGTGTGTGTGTGTGTGTGTGTGTGTGTGTGTGTGTGTGTACTGTGTATGTATTGAAGGTCCGGGCAAACATAAGACGTCGTTATTGACTTGACTTGAACTACAAAGTAACGACGAAGTAGGAGAAACGTTTAAACTTTAAAACGTCTTGTTCTTCTTCATCATCAGGGGCGGATCCAGAAGGTCTGTCAGAGGGGGCCAAAAATTTTTACATACCTACCATCTCCAAAAAAAGTTGATGACCTTTTTTTTAGTCATTAACCTTTTTACTGTCTTCAGTACCCACGTCCTGTACATTTAACTCATCCACGCCTACGGGGTGGGCCACGCCTGTGTAAACATCATAAAACGCCCATAAAACGCCTGTGTAAATAAAGAAAAATTTCAAATGGGGGGCCATGGCCGGATTGGCCCCCCTGGATCCGCCCCTGTTCATCATCATTATAAGTTTCTAACGCCAGACTCTTTGTAGCGATTAACTTCTTGTACGAACTCGACAATGGGCGACGAAGCTGTTAATACAGTGTAAGACAAAATTTGATGCAAACGCCGGGGCAGCCGTAAGATGTCGCTAAATACTGGATATTATATTGAAGAGTAGTCGGTGTTAGGACCATCGTCTCAGTGTTGGCAAGGTTTTATAAGTAAGAGTAGTTTTTAAAATATTTTAGGAACTTCGGAAGTATTTTGATTTTGGCATATTATTAAAGTATTTGCACTTTGCTTAAGGTGCATAGTTGATCATTATTTTAAACTGTACTTGCGGAATATGTTTAAAAAACCAATTCATTTATACCTTTCTTTCTTGTTTCCTTTGTTCCCTCAATCATATCTTACTTCCTTTATGCCTTCCATCTGCGTATCATCCTTCCTTCTATCCTTCCTTGAGAAGGAAAACGGAAGGAAGGAAGGATCCAAGGAAAGAAAGACGGGAGGCAAGAAGGAGGGAAGAAAGGAAAAAAGAAGGAAGGAATGAAGAAATTAAGGAAAGAAGAAGGACGGAAAGAAGGAAGGAAGGAAGTAAGGAAGGAAGACAATTGCTATTGACTGAACGTTTTGCACTTATTCAACGTTCTTCTGGGTTGGCAATCAAAGAAGTCAGACAGAATTGAGGCCCCTGATGCATATATGTACCCTCCATTCAAGCGCCCTGAGACACGCTGCGCTGGCTGAAGATAAGTCCTTCAACAGTGGCGATCATTGTACAACAGAATCCTCTAAACCCCCAATGGACTCCTGGGTTCTAAATCTTACCCCTCCTGTGTCCTTCCAATCCGTTCGTTTTCTCTTGTTTACTTCTTTGATCCTCCTCCGCCTTCGTTGTTTTATTCCACGCTCTCTTCAGACAGTGTTTCTACTCTATAGAGTCCATACTACTTTTCTCTTGCTTATCTCTCTTTGTTTGTCTATCTATCTGTCTGTCTCGCTTTATGTTTGCCTCCTTCAGTTTTTTTATATCTCATTCTTACTTATCAGTATATTTTACACTCCTTTCATACTCTCTGTCAATAAATCTTACATCCTCCGTTTCAATCCTCTCTGTCTTTGTCTTTGTCTCTGTCTGTCTGTCTCTGTCTTTCTATCTATCTATCATCTATCCATCCATCCATCCATCCATCCATCCATCCATCCATCCATCCATCCATCCATCCATCCATCCATCCATCCATCCATCCATCCATCCATCCATCCATCCATCCATCCATCCATCCATCCATATCTATCTATCTATCTATCTATCTATCTATCTATCTATCTATCTATCTATCTATCTATCTATCTATCTATCTATCTATCTATCTATCTATCTATCTATCTATCTATCTATCTATCTATCTATCTATCTATCTATCTATCTATCTATCTATCTATCTATCTATCTATGTATCTATCTATCTATCTATCTATCTATCTATCTATCTATCTATCTATCTATCTATCTATCTATCTATCTATCTATCTATCTATCTATCTATCTATCTATCTATCTACCTACCTATCTATCTATCTGTCTGTCTATCTACCTATCTATCTCGCTCTCTCTGTCTGTCTATCTGTCTCGCTCTCCCTTTGCTCCTCCCTCCCCCTCTCCCTCGCAATCCTAGATGAAGGAGAAGTGCGACATTAATCATCCATGTTATATACACCTCGTCTTTCAAAAGAAATAGCCACCACCACAACTAACGCCACAACCACTAAAACCGCCCCCGCACCAACTACCACCACCACCACAACCACCACAACCACCACTACCACGACAGCCGCCATCACCACTACAACTACCACCAAAATAACCACCACCATCATACCAGCATACCAGTGTTCAGTAAGTTCGTAATTTAGCTGACTGTTGTAATGCAAGCGATTGTTATTATCTCGTCGCTCAGCGATAAGAAAGAGCGGTTTGCACTGGAAAAGAATCGAAGCTGCAGTTGATGTGGTTGCAGCAGAGAGCGAACGTGGAAAATATCTGATCTCTCCGAGTGACTTATTCCCTGCCTAGGATTAGACTATTATTTTGGTCTGGGTGAGTAACGGGAAGTACGAGCAGAGAATGGATAAACGGTGGAATTGTAAGTTGTAAGAAAGAAAAGGAGAAGGCTAGTTATCGCAAGCGGTAGGAGGGACAGAGGGAAAGAGATGAATTGGGAAGAGTGAGAGAAGAGAGGGGAGAGGAGGAAAGGAGTGGGAAGTTATGATCGATGAGAATGAGAGATGGGGGTGGGTGTGGGGGAGAAAGAGAGGAGATATCGAGAGAGATAATGAGTGTGATGAGACAGACAGACAGAAAGACAGACAGACAAATCGATAGACAGAGAGTCTCAAAGAGACATAAATAAAGACAGACACTAAAGTAAAGACAGAGAGAGAGAGAAAGAGCGAGAGAGAGACAGAGAGACAGAGAGAGAGACAGACAGACAGACAGACAGACAGACAGAGACAGAGACAGACAGAGACAGAGACATACAGAGACAGACAGAGAGAGGGACAGGACAGAGTGAGGGAGAGGGAGAGTGTGAGAGAGAGGGAGAACCACTTAAAGCCACTCATCCAGTAACTCCGAGTAGCCTCTCTTGACGGGAATATCATTCAGAGCGTGACGAAGCGATCGATTCACGCATCGGAATGGCTCTGTCTCGATGGTCTCACAGTCAGCGGCGACTCTTTACGGGGGTGGAGGGGGTCACGGGGTCATGCCCCAAATGAACCCTTAGCCTTATGCTGCCCAAAACTTGTCGAACACATCTTAGAATGTTAATATTCCTAACCGAGTTTGTCATGGGCTGAAGATTTTTAAAATGGATAAACGGAGGAACTGTAAGAAAGAAAACCTCCAGGGGTGGGCGATAGCTTGATGGTTAAAGTGCTAGTCTGTCAACCGAGAGGTAGGGGGTTCAATTCCCTGTCAGGGCAGACATTTGTTTCGAGATTTCTGTTCCACCTACGCCCCTCGCCAACTCAGCTGTAATGAGTACATTGAACGCACACAGTCGGTGGGGAGATGAGACGGCGAGGGAGAGGACTGGGCACCCAGCCTCATATGCCGAGACTAAGAAACTGAAGCCGCCAACACTTCACATCCATGGCTGTCTCTCCCAGTCTAGCTTAAAGGACTGTACTGCTCTTCTTTTTCTTTTTCTTCCTCCTCCTCCTCTTCCTCCTCCTCTTCTTCTTCTTCCTCTTCCTTCTCCTCCTTTTCTTCATCCTCTTCTTCCTTCTCCTTCTTCTCCTCTTCTACACCGTCTTCTCCTTCCTCCTCCTCCGCCTCCTCCGCCTCCTCCTCCTCCTCTTCTTTACTAAGTTCCCGATCCTTCCTTTCCCCTCTATGTCGGAAAATTTAGCATCGTCAGCACATGCAATCAGAGGCATGGAAGGGTTGTGCAGACACAGAGGAACAACATCCTCCTCTCGCTCCCCTCTTCCACCCCTCATCCTCATGCCCCCCCCAACGCGCAGCCTTCTCTTGTTTACTGCTGAGGGAGTTCACAACGACGTCTTAATTCGAAGGAAAGAGTGACATTCGCTGCGAATAGATTGTCCCAATAACGTATCTTTCGAAGTTTTATCTGTAGGATTACATGGATCTAGTTTGTAACTTCTTACTTTTTGTTTTCACTTTATATAGAGAGGGAGTGCATCGAACCCGTATACTCTCCGCGTTGTAAGACAAACGCTCCAACGAATCGACCAATGTGTCCCCACGTATACCCATACTGCACCGGCTTTCAAGATGGTTACCTTAACAGTTTAGAGGTCTTTGACACTACCCAGAATTCCGCCACCTCTGGAATTGTTTCTTAACTAGCATTTAAGCCATGCTGGCATTCTATTACGTCTAGACTACAACTCGATGACCTAACTACCTACTGATCAAAATCATATCGGAAGCACCTCTGGTGGGTGGTCCCCAGAGGCGCAGCTAGGATATTTTGCGCCCGGGGACGAACTATGAAATTCGCCCTCCCCTGTTTTATTTGTTCCACATTTTCCAAATACATCGTCATTTGTAATGAGTATAATTGTGGTGCCCCCTAGTGCCAAAAGTCATACCTGACAACTGGTTTGTAAGTAATGAGGATAACTGAATTTTTGAGGTGCCAAAATTAAATCTTATAAATTTATTTGGAAAATGTTTGCTTCAACCTAGCTAATTTAGCTCAAGTTAGTTACAATTGCATCAAAATTAAAAGTAAAATTACAATTGTTAATTGTAACCCTCATTTTGGCGCCCCCTTCCTTTAGCGCCCGGGTACACGTGTCCTCTGCACACCCTAGCTACGCCTCTGGTGGTCCCGAATAAGTAATACGCTATGTAAATGAGTACTTACCTTATTTTATAATTACAAGTAGGCCTACAGTGTTGTCAGCGATCTTTAATAGAGTATCGGTAATCTATACACTTACAACCTATAGCCTGTGTGATATTGCGAAAGGGTTAAACAATTCTCCAGCAGGTAAACATGTAGCCTAGGTCACGTGCTTGTACCTAGCTCATTAGGCCAGGCATCTTACAATTTTTATGCCACTATTTAAAGCAGCCGAGATTTGAACCATGTCTCAGAAATGTGCATGAAAAACGCGTGAGTTGCCGGATGGCTCCATGGCTTAGTTGGTTAAAGCGCCTGCCTAGTAAGCAGGAGATCGTGGGTTCGAATCCCACTGGAGCCTTTTTATCAGAATTTTACAAAACGGTTCTTTGAAGTTTATAATATTATGACTAAATTCTAGAAACGCCTAACGGAATTTGGGGTCAAATAACGTCATGGCTTCATGTCTTGGTTAGTAAAAGCTACCTTACCAAGCAGGAGGTCGTGGCTTCGAATCTCTCTCTCAAGCCTTTTCAGTTCTTGGTTTACTCTGCCTGAATAAGTCGTTTTCTGTTTGATACCACACGATATTTTAGCCTAATAGATGGACAGTCATCTAAAGAAGAAGAAGAAGAAGAAGAAGAAGAAGAAGAAGAAGAAGAAGAAGAGGAAGAGGAAGAGGAAGAGGAAGAGGAAGAGGAAGAGGAAGAGGAAGAGGAAGAGGAAGAGGAAGAGGAAGAGGAAGAGGAAGAGGAAGAGGAAGAGGAAGAGGAAGAGGAAGAGGAAGGAAGAGGAGGAGGAGGGGGAGGGGGACGGGGACGGGGGAGGGGGAGGGGGACAGGGACGGGGAGGGGGACGGGGAGGGGGACGGGGAGGGAGAGGGGGAGGGGGAGGGGGAGGAGGGGAAGGGGAAGGGGAAGGGGAAGAAGAAGAAGAAGAAGAAGAAGAGCAGTATTTAGAGCTAGACCTGAAGCTGCCATGTGTATGAAATGTTAGCACACTTCATTTGCATAGCCTCGGCACGTGAAGGCGGGTGGCCAGTCCTCTCCCTCACCGTGCCTCAGGGGTTCGAGTCTTCTCCTCTGAGACGGTTAATCTGTAGGGACCTTGAGTCCTTGGCCAAGTCCTTCACTCGCAATTGCCTTTGTCTGTGTCACTGTTTCTTTGCATTACTTGACCCCCGTGTACGCTTCTGTGTATCTGTGCGAGTGTCTACCCCTGTCTGCCTTTATCTGCATGGCATACGTGTCTCATCCTCTGTATATCTGTCTCTTTCCATGTGTGTGTGTGTGTGTGTGTGTGTGTGTGTGTGTGTGTGTGTGTGTGTGTGTGTGTGTGTGTGTGTGTGTGTGTGTGTGTGTGTGTGTGTGTGTATGTGTGTGTGTGTGTGTGTGTGTGTGTGTGTGTGTGTGTGTGTGTGTGTGTGTGTGTGTGTGTGTGTAGGTGTATGTGTGTGTATGTAGGTGTATGTGTGTTTATGTAGGTGTGTGTACGTGTTGTGTCTCTCTTTGTCCGCGTGCGTATCTGGGTCAGTCTGGGTTCATGCATGGATTTGATATCCTATTTGACCCCGCTGCATACAATTGACCCTCTAAAGGCCATCTTCACCCCATTCGGCATCTAGCGAATAGATCGTAACAACAATGGCCCAGATACAGCAGAGAGAAAGCGAGACGGCTGCTGCTGCTGCTGCTGCAGATGATGCTCACGACCCGGTCAGACTCCGCATACAAATCCATCATTAACAACAAATCATCCTTTCAGAATTCTTGCAAATAGTATTCGCGCGCACACAACTACCCACACGCACGCACATGCACACATACACATATGTAATAGTTATATATACATATAATATCATATAGAGTGTGTGTAGATGAACAAAGTGTACATATGGCTTATATATATGCACACACACAATCACACATTCACACACAGCTACACATACACAGACACACACTCACACACATATCGTTCAGATTGTGTGTAATGTGTATATAGTGTACATATAGTTTATATATGCATATATACCGTGTTCTACAATAATATTTTAACACCACGGTAAACCATAATATATATATATATATATTAAAAAGTTGTGTATTTATAGTTTACGTTTATATAATGCGGCGTATTATAGGCCTATATAGTAACTATGCCTTGCTAATATGTGGTCTCTTCCACGCAAACCATTCGCATATTATTTCGGCCAAATGTCCATCTGAGAAGAATACTGCGTTGCTCATGTTTAGGGTTAGTGTTAGGAAGAGTGAGGGCTAGTTACTGGTCATGAAAGCAATCGCCTAATACTGTCCCGATTTGAGAACTTTTCCGTAGAATATTGCCTTTTCTTGACATTTTGTACCAGCTTATTCGTAGGTAATCGAGTTTTTTCCATACGATTCAGAGAACCAAAATCAACGCTATATCACTAGCATATACAATGGACTTCAGGCGTTTCCGGAACAAAGGAAAGAAGATATCGCCAGCGTTCGCAATCATATGAAGAGAAGAAGAAGAAGAAGATGATGATGATGAAGAGAAAAAGATGATGAAAGCAGACCTCAGAGCTAAATCCGAGAGTCAGCGTAAACTTGTCGAAAATATTGGGGGGGGATTTGGTTATTCATTCTACACTTGTTGCATTGGGTGTACAGTCCATCTCAATTATTGGGGGGCACGTGCCTCGGCTTATACGCCTATGGCCATGGTTATGAAGTATTTACGACCCCATTCATCCTAACTTCTGTGGATGAATTCATGAACAGTTTTCCTCAGTTCCTGAATCTCCACCGAATATATACATTCGGTGTTAGCTTACTCATCCTAAAGCTAAGTTAGCTATAGGTTGAAGCAAACATTTCCCAAAAATCTTTCCACCATGGATTTGAACCCTATTAGGGAGGGGGATAGAGTAGTGGTGACACTCATGGCCAGGAGAGCGTACGGAACGCGGATCGACTCCCGTAACCCTCCTCTAGGGCGGCGCCTTGCGTGGCTGCCAAACCGTGTGCTTAATTAAGATCTTGATTGTGCTTTCATGTTTCAATGTAATCTTACTGCGTCTGTCGGTTTGAAATAATAAAGGATATAATTATTATTAATTATTATTATTATAATCTCTCAGTGGAGAGTCTAACACGCTAATTACAATGGAATCTCGACCACCATCATTATCATATAGAGGAAGAAAAAAATCAAATATATCTCATTTGACAGCGGAAACAACTTATATCCTTGCGCTGTATTACAACGCCTACTGACCCATGTGTCCGTTGTGGTAATACATAGTGTCCGAGATGAAAATTGTCCGGAAATATTGTCATTGGTTCACGTGACCGATGACGTCAGACAGCAACTGTCAGGCTGACCTATTAACAGAATCACGGGACCTGGTTTGGGAAAACACTAATAAGCTAGTTCACCTTTATTTTTCGCGGAAGGCATGACGGGAACGACGTTCACATACAAAGTAAAACATGGCGGATCGCTTAGAATCGTTGAATGACTTCAATCGATGGAAGGTGGAGGATTTAAAGAAATATATAAAAGAGAAAGGTTACAAAATGAGATATGACCATTTGGAGCAATAGAAACCACCCCCTATACCTATTCTTAGATGGAAACTAGATACTTGAGGGTGTTATGGTGTTTATAGTCAGACCATGTGGTTGCTTGCAAATAAAGGTCACGTGGTCTGGATAGTTTTGCAATTGGACTTTAATTTTTTTATTCTGGACTTTAAACTGTGCTTAGAACCCGCAATTAACAATCGCACACAAGCGCATTTTATTGTTATATATATATGAACGGCTAATCAGTCAAATATTTTTTAATATCTCTGTCAAACAGATCATAGCAATATCGGCAACGGCATGCTTCAGTTTGTGTGTGAACGGCCGGAAGTGAAAGCAAAATGGCTGCGCATGCGCATTGATAATGGTGAACTGTCTTATTGCACTACATCATTAATCCAATTACCGGTAACTAAAGATAAGTATGTATGGAAATAGCCCAAATATTATGGGGTTTTAAAATAGGTCGGCATAATTTCCGTATTTATATGCCACATTTTACTCGGACAATATCTGGCGCATGCGGTCTTCGTAGGAGAAGTAGGACACATCTTCACCCTGTATACTATGTAGCACCACACCAGCAGAGGGCGTTTCAACGTCGACAACGAATGGACTTGTAGCCCTCGGTCACCTCTATCCACCAGCAGAGAGAGAGAGAGACACCCAGACAAACATACAGTTACATCGAGACAGTTGCACACGTCAATGTAAAAAGACTGTTCTGTGCAGCCAAGGACGGCGTTCGTAGAAATTCGTCCAAAGAGACTTGTTAATGGAGATGTTCTTCCGGTCAGTTTAAGTGCTTGATGAGCACGAGAAATCTGGTAGGCTATATGTAAATGTCTATGCGTGTATGCGTATGTGTATGTGTGTATGTGCGCATGGGCATGTGTGTATGTGTATGTGTGTATGTATTTGTGCGTGTGCATGTGTTATGTATGTATGTTTGTATGTATGTGTATGTGTTTGTGGGTATATGTATGTGCGTATGTGTGTATGTGTATGTGTGTGTATGTGTATGTTTGTATGTCTATAGATGTGCATGTGTCTGTATGTGTACCTGTATGTTACGTTGCTGTCTACTTATTGATTTGTTAACTTATTATGTTGTTGTTTACTTTAGTTGTCTACTAACATTAATAATTCAGTTGTGACATGTGATCGCTCACCCGCCCTGCACGTTCGTACATCCACGGCCACACACCCGCTCACACGCACACCCACCGACTCACACACCCCGTCTCATGCACCCACCCCACTCCACATACAGACACTAACCCAGACACCCACCGTCCCACACACCAGCCCACAAACCCGCCACCCACTGCCACCCCAACCCACCCACCGTCCCACACACCACATGCCTACATACGGATATACACATGGAATCTAATCACTTATATTGCGCTGTTATCATGATGTCAAAGACATGAATCAATGGTCGCTTCGAGTAAATCACAATCAGAAACCATAATCGATAGGAGAAACAAGGTTAAGTCTCGTGGATCAGAAACAAAAGAAGCCAAGTTGAAACCAGAAGCTAGGCTGAAACCGGAAACAAAGCTGAAATAAGAAAACAGGCTGAAACGAGAAGCTAGGTTGAAACCAGATGCCAGGCTTAAACCAAACGCTAGGCTGAAACCAGAAGCCAGGCTAAAACCAGAAGCTAGGCTGAAACCAAAAGCTAGGCTTAAACCAGAAGCCAGGTTGAAACCAGAGGCAAGGCTTAAACCAGAAGCCAGGCAAAAGCCAGAAACCTGGCTGAAACCAAAAGCAGACTGAGACTAGAGCCAGGCTGAAACCAAAAGCAGGCTGAGACCAGAAGTCAGACAGAAACCAGAAGCCAGGCTGAAACCAGAAGCCAGGCTGAAACCAGAAGCCAGAAACCAGAGGCCATGTTGAAACCAGAATCCAGGCATAATATAAGGAAATCTCATTCAATGCGACGTCCAAATATATTTTTTATGTTCGTTTGGCGAGGGGGGCTTGCTGGTCATATTCGATTCGTCGGCGAGCGACAGGTTCGCCTATAACAACGCATTTGAGGCAGCAGCTGATAGGAACGGACAACCAACTATCTACCATGAATACCAACTATCCGTCACTTAACCGAGATGTGTACACATGCATACTTAACCACGCACCCAGCAGACGTACGTACGGTCGGTCAATATGAGGCAGGAAGACAGAGAGTGAGAGACAGACAGAGAAAGAAAGAGTGAGTGAGTGAGTGAGCGATAGAGAGAGAACCAGAGAGAGAGACAGACAGACAGACAGACAGACAGACAGATGGATAGACAGACAGACACACACACAGACACACAAACAGACAGACAAGCAGACAGACACACAGACAGACATACAGACAGACAGATGATGAAGATGAACGAATGTTGCAATGAGACCGGAAAGGATGGAAAGAACAGAAATACACACAGAGACAAGCACAGACGCACACGCAAACACATAGACAGACAAAGACAGAGAGACACACAGACACACGCACACAACAACACACAGGCACACATAGACAGACAGAGGTAGACAGACTGACACGTGCAGACAGACACAGAAAGACATACATAGTCGACCACACAGACAGACACATAGACAGACGGACGCAGGCAGACACCTACACATAGACAGACAAGAACACACGCAGACAGACAGACAAACACACAGAGGTAGAGCCACACGTAGACAGACAAGCCCAGAGGCACACACGAAGACAGTGACACAAACACCGAACGTACAAACGTTTGTCATGTAAGACCAGATACACGCTGCTGAAGATAAATAGATTCTGAATTCATCCATCGACTGCATCATCATCATCATCACCTCCACTACCAGCAGCAGCATCAGACCGAATGGAGCTCGACGAAGGTGATTCATATCAGCAACAGCGGACCACACAGCTGAGCAAACACTGCAGGAGCGATGTGCATCACTGATGCTGCCTCCGAAACGCATCACTGACTTCACAGCAGACAACTACCAACCGCGATAGGAGGGACACAGAGAATATGAGCGATTTAAAACCTTAGCATCGTCGTCGCCCGAAGACTTCTCTTCATCATCCTCTCCACCTTTGACCCGATCGCGCAGCAGACAAGCAGCCTTCAGCCCCACTGGTCAGATGGTCAGTTCGGTCAAGTACGAGGCACTTAGCGCTGATCTCTGGACTGGACTCGGTCTACTGGCCGTCGTCGTATGCAGAATGACGATCGGTAAGCTTACGTTTCGTAGCTCAATAGTGCTCGTCTTAAATTGTAATTGTAATCAGTTAAATTACTGTCGAACAATACACACTGGGGGCGGGGACAGTACTGTTACCCCAAGTTTAAATAACACTAAGTAGCGTAGCAGGTGCTCTACTCTGACTCATCTGATCCTTTGCCTTTCAATTCTTCTCGCCCTAAACGACACCCGCCTTAACAGCTGCCCTGCCTCCTCTCTTGATCTACCCACGTGGTAACCGGACTCGGACTTCCTCGTCCTACTCTTTGGAAAAACCCCTCTGATACGACGTAGCGCTCGTGAATAGGCGCTTTAGAAGTTAGGAGATTACGATTAGCGAATGCATAGGCTTAAGTTTGTATTGTCCGGTCACCCCTACTTTCAATGGTGGTGGTGACAGTCGCCACAACTTTTGGCACTATTATCCTGCTGAATTCATATATAGGGGAAGGAGAAGGAGGAAGGAAGGGGTTGGTGACCACAACTTTATGGAGCAAAGTTAAGCCCTTGATTATGTGTCTCGAGTATTTTGCTATCTGTCGACTGTGGACGCAAATCTGTTGGTTGGCTCCACGTGTATGCGTGGGCACACCACTGGGGACTCTTCTAGCTTACTATGCATTGTTTTGCTAAATGATGCGACTCCTGATCTTAATGATATTTAACACAATAGGGTCTATATATATTATGTCAGTGCAGAGAGCGTTTTGATTAGTTTGCTCTTGACGTGGCTTTATATAGATGTTCAATTAAAATTACAATAACAATTACACTGGAGTAGATTGCTCTGTCTAGGTCAGCACACACTACACCCACCACATTTAACCCACCGCATCAAAACCCAAGCCTATAATTAAGTTCAACCCACCAAAGCTATGTCAATATTTTTACATCGGCTGGCCAAAAGAGATTTAACCCCTGGTTTGAATCAAAAGGGTGCAAGATACCCCAGTGGTTAACGTGCTGGACTGTCATCCGAGAGGTCGGGGTTCAAATCCCCGCCAGGGTAGAAGGTTGTTTCAGGATTTCAAATCCACAACTACATGTATAATGGTACACTGACCGTCAGGAGCGTAGCCAGACTTCTATTCAAGAGGAGGCAACTACTGCTTGTCAAAAAATTTGCTGACTTTTTTGGGAATTTCTTCAACAAAGAATTTGATGACCTTTTCTGGGATTTTCTCCACCAGAACATTTCATGACCTTTTTTGGGAGATTTCTTCCGTTCAAGAGGAGGCAACATCCACCTTTCATGGGGTGTACTTGAGGATGCCGGGCTATAACCCAAGGAAAATATTTAAATCTAAAAAACCAAGAGGAGGCAAATGCCTCCTCTTGCCTCAATGTAGCTACGCCTATGCTGACCGTATACTATCGATAGGAAGATCAGAGTGTGACGAATTGCGCTTATTAGTAGCATTGGTTGGCTCTGAATAAGCGGGTAGGCCCTTTGCACCTGCAATTAGGCGCATATGAGAGCGCGCCAAATTGGTCTTTGACTGTGACCAATGGCTGAACGGGCTTCACCGGAAATCCGGTGCTGTGGGAACATAGGGAAATTAGGTTGTAAAGTGAGTGAATGGGTATATCTCAGTGAAAACATAGAGATCGAGGCTCAGCTCTTAACGGACATAGAACAAGGCTGTGGTTTCTCGACGGACTGAGGGTAGATACAGGATATTTAGTATTATAATATAGTCGATAGTAAATTGGCGTTTGATTTGCTTTCGTTTAATGTAAATAGTCGAGTTTTGTTTGTCGCGGAATAAAACTTAGAAAACGTCAGACACTCGTTATTGTAGTTAGAAAAAGAAACAAAAAAATCTTCACACAGAGGGCGAGGGAGAGGACTCGCCATCCGCCCTCGTATGCCGAGGCTAAGAAAATGAAGTCGCTAGATTAAGGAGCTGGTCTTCTCTTCTCTTTACTTCTCTTCCCTTTTCCTCAGTTTCCTTCTGTATCTTCTCTTTTCTTCTTGTTGTTGTTGTTGTTGTTGTTGTTGTTGTTCTTGTTCTTCTTGTTCTTCTTGTTCTTCTTGCTCTTGTTCTTCTTGTTCTTCTTGTTCTTGTTCTTCTTGCTCTTGTTCTTGTTCTTGTTCTTCTTGTTCTTGTTCTTGTTCTTGTTCTGCTTGTTCTTCTTCTTATTCTTCTTCTTCGCACAGCGAAGCAAAGCGAAGTCACGTCTTAGCCCGATCATCCGCAGCCCCATTATTATCTCTGGCCTCTCTGATTTCGATCTCGCATGCTCTATGGGTTTTCGACAAGGATTGCAAATTCACTTCAAAGCGACCATCATGTGAAAGCGACGCAGTTCCAGTCAACAGATTAGACCAAAGTAGACCAAAATTAGAACTGTATTACGTCATACGAGCGGTTCGAACTGTTCAAAAATAATTTCTGTCGACGTCAATGGGCTTTCAGTGCGGGCCTTAAGATAGTTCGGGCCCCGTGCAGAGTAGACTCTACGGGCCCCCATGACACAAGTCAAATTGTTTTTCATTTTATTTCAGTAGATTGTTAACAACAAGTCAAATGAAACTATACACGAGAATTCTGGGATATAGAGGAAGTTGACTTTTATTTTACTGACAAAAGAGAAGATTCAATCGAAACCATAAAATTAATGTTATGGTGTCTTGTTCACGCTAATTTTCTGTGACATTTTCGGAAATTTCGGGACCCCTAAGTTGCGGAACCCGTGCGCCCCAAGGCCAGCACTGGGCCCTTGTTGCAAGAAGATATATAGTTGAATCCAGCTAGATTAGATTAGAGATAATATTTAGATTAGATTAGATAAGATAAGACATTGTCAGCTATCCAAAACCAGCTGGCCCTCTCTACATTCCTTTGTTAGATTTGATATACTGCATCGACTTCATTCCCTAATCCTACTCGCTCCCAAAGGTCTCCCACACACAGCATTTCCAGGATTTTCCTCAGGACGCATCTGCAGATTCGCTTTTTAAAGTCTCAATGCCATCCATCTTTCCATGGCCTGCGTGGTAAGTAATCCTCCTGTCATTTATTCTCTGCTCACATATGGAATTAAATAGACGCAGGCATTACGGACAGAGACAGGTCTGCGTGTAAAATATCCATTCAGCTTTAAAAATGGCTGTTGGCTTAACCGTATACACGCGGCGTTGGACAGATACCAAGAGTGTCGGAGTTTACCACAGAAGCGTACATAAGTCTTTTTCTTCATTCGTGTCTTCTTGGATGTCCCCCTCTCAGTTTTCCACCAGATTCGTCATGGAATGTTTGCATCAACACTGATCTGCCCAGTTAGTAACTGTATATCGGTAGAGTGTAGGCTGCGTTCCATACTCCTCTGTGTAAGAGAGCGTGCGGATCGCAGTTCGCTTCCCGAAGGTGGCTTATTTCAGAGATTAAAATCTCGGGGTAGCACGGTCCCAACACGGGGACCTTAAATGGCGTGGCGCCAATTCAAAAGGGCAGCGGTGGTGAAGGATCTCACCCGATCAATTCACTGAAAAATGAGCAGGGTCGAGGCCATATGGCAGCGACAATCGACTGAAGCCTTCAGCCATCTTACAATTATGCTAGACCTACAGAAGTTCTCAGATAATGCAACATTTAGGTCACTAGAGGCTTATTCACCCGACTAATTTGTGCCATGCCCTACAGAGAACTGTATTTTATGCCACATAAACGTTGAGAACTGTTAAAAATAATTTCTGCCGACGTCAACCGTCTTTGTTGCCATAAGATGTCGTTTAACTGTGCATCATACGCTCGCCTGATTGGGTAAAGATTAGCTACAGTGCACAATGTCTAACGTCTTCCGTTTTCTTCTGCATCGCTGGATACATTCAAATCAAAGCTGAAGTCCATCTTTTAAAACTATCATACAACTGTAATAGATTTTCTAACTCATATACAGCGCCGTCTTCGTTGGCAACGAATTTTCTACGGTGCTATGTAAATCGTCTTATTATTATTTATATTGCACCGGTTAACTAGAGATTTGTAATATTGTATCCGGAAGTACTTTCCGAGTAATGAAATATGCAGTAAGTTTACCCCTGAAATCCCTTTCAAACCACTAACCCGTAGTGAACTTCCTCATTTCTAAATACTAACTGCTCACTATTGTATTAGTATGTTTTAATAGAAATATAAGACGCTATCTATGTCTGTCTTTACAAATATATGAGCTATACTAAGCCGTTACTCTCTTCCGTTCTGTTTTGTACACCTACACGTACAGCGTTTTGTCTGTTCTACTTAATAAACGAATATAAACATGAACACGATTATATGTACGCAAATATTGAAAATGGTGATATATTCTTTGACTCTGACCAATTCCACAATCAGGCTTTGTGTAATTTTGAAACAATGAAATGATTTCTATGAAATTATTTCAGAAACAATAGTAATTGTAATCAGTAACTTCTACTGCGCCGGTGTCTAATGCACAAGGCATCAACTGATG
>OY744615.1:40340266-40350266 GCA_963556255.1 Allolobophora icterica
GTATCACATTGTTTTCTAAGTGACAATTCTTTCCGGGCTTTGCGCAAGTTCTAAATCTATTACAATTTTCATATAATTTGGCAAATGTTAATGATTCCCAAGGTGGAACACAAAAATTACCTGGCCGATATAAAATTTGAAACTTCAAATTATAGACACACCCTAATATATATATAGACACACCCTAATATATATATATATATATATATATATATATATATATATATATATATATATATATATATATATATATATATATATATATTGTTAGCTTGTTAGTCTAGAGGTGAAATGTGAGTTAGAATGATATGAGAAATGACAAGAAAAACGAAGACTTTCGCAATATTGATAAAACGTATATTTACACTATGTACATAATTGAAACGATACTCACACATACAAGACAAAGCAGACGACAAAAGACAGACTCTCCGAGAAGATGCCTGCACAAACTCCACAAAGGAAGATACAACTCGAGAACCGGCAATTAAACATGAGTAGCGACCACGCAGGGTACACTCTCCGAAAACGACCACAAAAGGGTACTTACAATGCGTGACACAACCAGTGCACGTCTTACGCCTTACTTAACTAAAACCGGTCTCCCTGTAGACACAAGAACACTGCTATATATAGTCAACGAGACTATCCTACATTTAGCTTCAAACGAGGTGCGTCTTAACTAAGGTTAGTAAGTGCACGTGAGGATGATAATGGCGGGATGGCTGTAGGCTAATCCCAACAGACCCCCCGACAACGAAAAAGAGGAAACATTTAAAGTGTTTCCGACGATGCAGAAACAACAAATGTACATGAATATAAACTATCTCGAAAAGTTCAACAACATAACAGTCCACTAAAAACGTTTAGAACACAAAATCTATGTAGGCGTAACAAAAGAGACTGACAGTCCGTAGAAATAAACTGAGGGACGACTTAAAATGTCTGGTAACACATATTCAATGAGTATTGTTGGAGTTCAAGACTCCATCGCAAAAGTTTCGCATTCGAAGGAGCCATGCGATTTATGAACTGTAGTGGACTATGGTCCGTATAGACAACCACTGGAGCGGAACCAAAGTACACGCTGAACGCGCGTACACCGACCACCAGCGCAAGTGCCTCCTTCTCAATTGTCGAATAGCGTACTTCAGCCGAACTCAACTTCCGACTCAGGTAGCAGACCGGATGTTCAATCTCGTCCGTTATCTGAAATAGACAACCTCCCAAACAGAAGTACGAAGCATCCGATACAGCCAAATAAAAAGGTTTGTCAACATCTGGCGGTTTAAGTATAGGCCGTGAAGCCATCCTAGACTTCAAATCAATGAATGCATTCTCAGCCTCAGGAGACCAAGTAAACCTGTGACCTTTCTTCAGTAACAAAGTAAGAGGTAACGTTAACTGAGAGTAATGCGGCAGGAACTTGCGGTAATAACCAGCCAAACCCAGAAAAGATTGAACCTGCTTCTTATTTTCAGGATCGGCTACCGTAAGCGCATTCAACTTACGAAAGTCTGTGCACAGCCGCAGAGACCCATCCGATTTAGGTACAAGTACAATAGGCGAAGCCCACGCACTTTCGGACTCCTCTACAATGCCTTCTTCAATTAGGCCTTTAATCTCTTTGTCTACCTGTGCCATACGCTCAGGATGCAACCGATAGGCTGTCTGCCGTACTGGTCGTGCACCAGGTATCAGCTCAATACGGTGTGCAATAAGTGAAGTCTTGCCAGGTACATCGCTAAACACACCCTTAAACGTACTAAGCATGCCCAGCAATTCATCCCGTTGCACAAAATCCAAAGGACTATTTGCGACCACCTCTTCTAATTTAGGCGACTCGGACACATTCACACTTGCAGGCACAACCAAACCGACATCAAGTGTAGGCGTACAATCAACACGCGACTCTACATTGGTTAAATCAGCATGCACTGCTGTAGACTCTTTGAATAAGGCACTCAAGTATACGTCTAACTGCACATTTATATCAGCAGACTTATCTTCTACAGATTGAGTATGCGACACAGGTAAAGAGCCAGAATCGGTAAATTTAACTTGAGCGCGCGTAGTCACTCCCACATTTATCTGATCTTGTGGACTATCCAAGTCGTTACCAATTAGAACGTGAATGCCAGGTGGCAAATGGTCTACCAACCCACATAAGATGGTGCCGTTAGCAAATTTAGACTCAACTCTAATTTCAACCAAAGGAACACGAAGCGTGACACCCGAGATACCTCTAATAAGGCGAACCTCACCGGTGTAACAGAACTCATTAGCATGCAATAATTCCTTGCTAGCCAAGCTTTGCAAAGAACCAGTATCTCTTAACACAACAATATTGCGAGAAAGTCCAGTGGGCGTATACACATAGCCAGACGAACAGAATGACAAGTAGCCAGCGTCGACCATTTTAGTCGGCCCATCCTTCACTTGTACAGACGTATCTACGCCCATAACTAATTCTACATTCTTAGGACTGGTGTTCTGCAGAGCAGCGAAATCCCGTTTTGACCTCAATTCTGGATGTAATTTGTAACATGAAGAAACCCCATGATTAGATTTACCGCAGTAAGTACAAACAATCTGGGACTCCCATGACTTGTGAAATTGAAATTGGCCCTCTTTACGAAAAATTTTCGGCGACCAAAGAGTTTTAGCTCCACGACCTGAATCACGACCAAATCCTAAATTTTCCCATTTTTCATCATTCGAATGCAAGACAGAAGCATGCGCAGGGAAAGGCTTATATAGAATAGCAAATTCGTCTGCTAACTTTGCGGCGTCTGAAACTGTCGCGGGTTTTTTGTCAATTATCCATCTATGGATTTCAACAGGCAAGCAAGTCACAAATTGCTCAAGTTTAAAGACTTCAAAGGCCTTAGTCAAGTCATTAAACGCATTTTCACCTTCCAGCCACCTTTGAAAAGGTAACGCCAAGCGGAAAGCGAAAGCAGAGTAAGTCTCCTGAGCACCCTTAACCAAAGTTCTAAAACTCTTCCTATAAAACTCCGGCACCCTAGCGAATGCAGTTAACAAAGCCTGTTTTAGGGTGTCATAATTCTTACAGTCCTCAAGAGATAACTCCGAAAAAACCTGTTGAGCTTTACCAGTTAATTGAGGGTGTAACAAAGCAGTCCATTTATCTCTTGAAAATTTATGAATAGTCATAGCTTTCTCAAAGGAAACAAAATAATGTTCTATATTCGTCTCGTCAAATTTAGGGACCAATTTGATGGCAGAAGCTATGCGAAACACATCTTTGTCCTGTTCGGGACCTGGGTTCAAAACCTTAGCCTCGATGCGCTTTAGCTCTAACTCATAAACATAAATATATATATATGTATATATATATATATATATATATATATATATATATATATATATATATATATATATATATATATATATATATATTGTTAGCTTGTTAGTCTAGAGGTGAAATGTGAGTTAGAATGATATGAGAAATGACAAGAAAAACGAAGACTTTCGCAATATTGATAAAACGTATATTTACACTATGTACATAATTGAAACGATACTCACACATACAAGACAAAGCAGACGACAAAAGACAGACTCTCCGAGAAGACGCCTGCACAAACTCCACAAAGGAAGATACAACTCGAGAACCGGCAATTAAACATGAGTAGCGACCACGCAGGGTACACTCTCCGAAAACGACCACAAAAGGGTACTTACAATGCGTGACACAACCAGTGCACGTCTTACGCCTTACTTAACTAAAACCGGTCTCCCTGTAGACACAAGAACACTGCTATATATAGTCAACGAGACTATCCTACATTTAGCTTCAAACGAGGTGCGTCTTAACTAAGGTTAGTAAGTGCACGTGAGGATGATAATGGCGGGATGGCTGTAGGCTAATCCCAACAGACCCCCCGACAACGAAAAAGAGGAAACATTTAAAGTGTTTCCGACGATGCAGAAACAACAAATGTACATGAATATAAACTATCTCGAAAAGTTCAACAACATAACAGTCCACTAAAAACGTTTAGAACACAAAATCTATGTAGGCGTAACAAAAGAGACTGACAGTCCGTAGAAATAAACTGAGGGACGACTTAAAATGTCTGGTAACACATATTCAATGAGTATTGTTGGAGTTCAAGACTCCATCGCAAAAGTTTCGCATTCGAAGGAGCCATGCGATTTATGAACTGTAGTGGACTATGGTCCGTATAGACAACCACTGGAGCGGAACCAAAGTACACGCTGAACGCGCGTACACCGACCACCAGCGCAAGTGCCTCCTTCTCAATTGTCGAATAGCGTACTTCAGCCGAACTCAACTTCCGACTCAGGTAGCAGACCGGATGTTCAATCTCGTCCGTTATCTGAAATAGACAACCTCCCAAACAGAAGTACGAAGCATCCGATACAGCCAAATAAAAAGGTTTGTCAACATCTGGCGGTTTAAGTATAGGCCGTGAAGCCATCCTAGACTTCAAATCAATGAATGCATTCTCAGCCTCAGGAGACCAAGTAAACCTGTGACCTTTCTTCAGTAACAAAGTAAGAGGTAACGTTAACTGAGAGTAATGCGGCAGGAACTTGCGGTAATAACCAGCCAAACCCAGAAAAGATTGAACCTGCTTCTTATTTTCAGGATCGGCTACCGTAAGCGCATTCAACTTACGAAAGTCTGTGCACAGCCGCAGAGACCCATCCGATTTAGGTACAAGTACAATAGGCGAAGCCCACGCACTTTCGGACTCCTCTACAATGCCTTCTTCAATTAGGCCTTTAATCTCTTTGTCTACCTGTGCCATACGCTCAGGATGCAACCGATAGGCTGTCTGCCGTACTGGTCGTGCACCAGGTATCAGCTCAATACGGTGTGCAATAAGTGAAGTCTTGCCAGGTACATCGCTAAACACACCCTTAAACGTACTAAGCATGCCCAGCAATTCATCCCGTTGCACAAAATCCAAAGGACTATTTGCGACCACCTCTTCTAATTTAGGCGATTCGGACACATTCACACTTGCAGGCACAACCAAACCGACATCAAGTGTAGGCGTACAATCAACACGCGACTCTACATTGGTTAAATCAGCATGCACTGCTGTAGACTCTTTGAATAAGGCACTCAAGTATACGTCTAACTGCACATTTATATCAGCAGACTTATCTTCTACAGATTGAGTATGCGACACAGGTAAAGAGCCAGAATCGGTCAATTTAACTTGAGCGCGCGTAGTCACTCCCACATTTATCTGATCTTGTGGACTATCCAAGTCGTTACCAATTAGAACGTGAATGCCAGGTGGCAAATGGTCTACCAACCCACATAAGATGGTGCCGTTAGCAAATTTAGACTCAACTCTAATTTCAACCAAAGGAACACGAAGCGTGACACCCGAGATACCTCTAATAAGGCGAACCTCACCGGTGTAACAGAACTCATTAGCATGCAATAATTCCTTGCTAGCCAAGCTTTGCAAAGAACCAGTATCTCTTAACACAACAATATTGCGAGAAAGTCCAGTGGGCGTATACACATAGCCAGACGAACAGAATGACAAGTAGCCAGCGTCGACCATTTTAGTCGGCCCATCCTTCACTTGTACAGACGTATCTACGCCCATAACTAATTCTACATTCTTAGGACTGGTGTTCTGCAGAGCAGCGAAATCCCGTTTTGACCTCAATTCTGGATGTAATTTGTAACATGAAGAAACCCCATGATTAGATTTACCGCAGTAAGTACAAACAATCTGGGACTCCCATGACTTGTGAAATTGAAATTGGCCCTCTTTACGAAAAATTTTCGGCGACCAAAGAGTTTTAGCTCCACGACCTGAATCACGACCAAATCCTAAATTTTCCCATTTTTCATCATTCGAATGCAAGACAGAAGCATGCGCAGGGAAAGGCTTATATAGAATAGCAAATTCGTCTGCTAACTTTGCGGCGTCTGAAACTGTCGCGGGTTTTTTGTCAATTATCCATCTATGGATTTCAACAGGCAAGCAAGTCACAAATTGCTCAAGTTTAAAGACTTCAAAGGCCTTAGTCAAGTCATTAAACGCATTTTCACCTTCCAGCCACCTTTGAAAAGGTAACGCCAAGCGGAAAGCGAAAGCAGAGTAAGTCTCCTGAGCACCCTTAACCAAAGTTCTAAAACTCTTCCTATAAAACTCCGGCACCCTAGCGAATGCAGTTAACAAAGCCTGTTTTAGGGTGTCATAATTCTTACAGTCCTCAAGAGATAACTCCGAAAAAACCTGTTGAGCTTTACCAGTTAATTGAGGGTGTAACAAAGCAGTCCATTTATCTCTTGAAAATTTATGAATAGTCATAGCTTTCTCAAAGGAAACAAAATAATGTTCTATATTCGTCTCGTCAAATTTAGGGACCAATTTGATGGCAGAAGCTATGCGAAACACATCTTTGTCCTGTTCGGGACCTGGGTTCAAAACCTTAGCCTCGATGCGCTTTAGCTCTAACTCATAAACATAAATATATATATATATATATATATATATATATATATATATATATATATATATATATATATATATATATATATATATATATATATATATATTGTTAGCTTGTTAGTCTAGAGGTGAAATGTGAGTTAGAATGATATGAGAAATGACAAGAAAAACGAAGACTTTCGCAATATTGATAAAACGTATATTTACACTATGTACATAATTGAAACGATACTCACACATACAAGACAAAGCAGACGACAAAAGACAGACTCTCCGAGAAGACGCCTGCACAAACTCCACAAAGGAAGATACAACTCGAGAACCGACAATTAAACATGAGTAGCGACCACGCAGGGTACACTCTCCGAAAACGACCACAAAAGGGTACTTACAATGCGTGACACAACCAGTGCACGTCTTACGCCTTACTTAACTAAAACCGGTCTCCCTGTAGACACAAGAACACTGCTATATATAGTCAACGAGACTATCCTACATTTAGCTTCAAACGAGGTGCGTCTTAACTAAGGTTAGTAAGTGCACGTGAGGATGATAATGGCGGGATGGCTGTAGGCTAATCCCAACAGACCCCCCGACAACGAAAAAGAGGAAACATTTAAAGTGTTTCCGACGATGCAGAAACAACAAATGTACATGAATATAAACTATCTCGAAAAGTTCAACAACATAACAGTCCACTAAAAACGTTTAGAACACAAAATCTATGTAGGCGTAACAAAAGAGACTGACAGTCCGTAGAAATAAACTGAGGGACGACTTAAAATGTCTGGTAACACATATTCAATGAGTATTGTTGGAGTTCAAGACTCCATCGCAAAAGTTTCGCATTCGAAGGAGCCATGCGATTTATGAACTGTAGTGGACTATGGTCCGTATAGACAACCACTGGAGCGGAACCAAAGTACACGCTGAACGCGCGTACACCGACCACCAGCGCAAGTGCCTCCTTCTCAATTGTCGAATAGCGTACTTCAGCCGAACTCAACTTCCGACTCAGGTAGCAGACCGGATGTTCAATCTCGTCCGTTATCTGAAATAGACAACCTCCCAAACAGAAGTACGAAGCATCCGATACAGCCAAATAAAAAGGTTTGTCAACATCTGGCGGTTTAAGTATAGGCCGTGAAGCCATCCTAGACTTCAAATCAATGAATGCATTCTCAGCCTCAGGAGACCAAGTAAACCTGTGACCTTTCTTCAGTAACAAAGTAAGAGGTAACGTTAACTGAGAGTAATGCGGCAGGAACTTGCGGTAATAACCAGCCAAACCCAGAAAAGATTGAACCTGCTTCTTATTTTCAGGATCGGCTACCGTAAGCGCATTCAACTTACGAAAGTCTGTGCACAGCCGCAGAGACCCATCCGATTTAGGTACAAGTACAATAGGCGAAGCCCACGCACTTTCGGACTCCTCTACAATGCCTTCTTCAATTAGGCCTTTAATCTCTTTGTCTACCTGTGCCATACGCTCAGGATGCAACCGATAGGCTGTCTGCCGTACTGGTCGTGCACCAGGTATCAGCTCAATACGGTGTGCAATAAGTGAAGTCTTGCCAGGTACATCGCTAAACACACCCTTAAACGTACTAAGCATGCCCAGCAATTCATCCCGTTGCACAAAATCCAAAGGACTATTTGCGACCACCTCTTCTAATTTAGGCGACTCGGACACATTCACACTTGCAGGCACAACCAAACCGACATCAAGTGTAGGCGTACAATCAACACGCGACTCTACATTGGTTAAATCAGCATGCACTGCTGTAGACTCTTTGAATAAGGCACTCAAGTATACGTCTAACTGCACATTTATATCAGCAGACTTATCTTCTACAGATTGAGTATGCGACACAGGTAAAGAGCCAGAATCGGTCAATTTAACTTGAGCGCGCGTAGTCACTCCCACATTTATCTGATCTTGTGGACTATCCAAGTCGTTACCAATTAGAACGTGAATGCCAGGTGGCAAATGGTCTACCAACCCACATAAGATGGTGCCGTTAGCAAATTTAGACTCAACTCTAATTTCAACCAAAGGAACACGAAGCGTGACACCCGAGATACCTCTAATAAGGCGAACCTCACCGGTGTAACAGAACTCATTAGCATGCAATAATTCCTTGCTAGCCAAGCTTTGCAAAGAACCAGTATCTCTTAACACAACAATATTGCGAGAAAGTCCAGTGGGCGTATACACATAGCCAGACGAACAGAATGACAAGTAGCCAGCGTCGACCATTTTAGTCGGCCCATCCTTCACTTGTACAGACGTATCTACGCCCATAACTAATTCTACATTCTTAGGACTGGTGTTCTGCAGAGCA
The DNA here is from genome assembly GCA_963556255.1 of Allolobophora icterica. NCBI lineage: Eukaryota > Metazoa > Annelida > Clitellata > Crassiclitellata > Lumbricidae > Allolobophora > Allolobophora icterica. The sequence goes on from OY744615.1 coordinate 40,349,088, forward strand.
GCGAAATCCCGTTTTGACCTCAATTCTGGATGTAATTTGTAACATGAAGAAACCCCATGATTAGATTTACCGCAGTAAGTACAAACAATCTGGGACTCCCATGACTTGTGAAATTGAAATTGGCCCTCTTTACGAAAAATTTTCGGCGACCAAAGAGTTTTAGCTCCACGACCTGAATCACGACCAAATCCTAAATTTTCCCATTTTTCATCATTCGAATGCAAGACAGAAGCATGCGCAGGGAAAGGCTTATATAGAATAGCAAATTCGTCTGCTAACTTTGCGGCGTCTGAAACTGTCGCGGGTTTTTTGTCAATTATCCATCTATGGATTTCAACAGGCAAGCAAGTCACAAATTGCTCAAGTTTAAAGACTTCAAAGGCCTTAGTCAAGTCATTAAACGCATTTTCACCTTCCAGCCACCTTTGAAAAGGTAACGCCAAGCGGAAAGCGAAAGCAGAGTAAGTCTCCTGAGCACCCTTAACCAAAGTTCTAAAACTCTTCCTATAAAACTCCGGCACCCTAGCGAATGCAGTTAACAAAGCCTGTTTTAGGGTGTCATAATTCTTACAGTCCTCAAGAGATAACTCCGAAAAAACCTGTTGAGCTTTACCAGTTAATTGAGGGTGTAACAAAGCAGTCCATTTATCTCTTGAAAATTTATGAATAGTCATAGCTTTCTCAAAGGAAACAAAATAATGTTCTATATTCGTCTCGTCAAATTTAGGGACCAATTTGATGGCAGAAGCTATGCGAAACACATCTTTGTCCTGTTCGGGACCTGGGTTCAAAACCTTAGCCTCGATGCGCTTTAGCTCTAACTCATATTGTCTCTGCCTCTCTTTCTCTTGCAGTTCAGCCTGAATTTTCTCCATTTCCGCTTTCCTGACTTTGTCTTCACTCTCTGCTCTCCTCACTCGTTCTCTTTCCTCCATCTTCAATTTTTCCTGCAATTCAGCTTTTCGTTCCTCAGCCTCTCGTTCTTGCTTTCTGTCTTCAGCCTCTCGTTCTCGCCTTCTGTCCTCTCGTTCTTGCCTTTTGTCTTCCATTCTCAACTTCTCCAATTGAAATTCTCTGTCACTATCTAACTTCGTCAATTCAGTCTTTTCTACTCCAAAATCGAACACTTTTTTTTCCTGCGTTACAAATTTAGCAAGAATTTTCTGCATTTGAGTCTTA
>OY744615.1:40352766-40355266 GCA_963556255.1 Allolobophora icterica
TTCTGGCGTTTTCTCTAACCCGCCAACGCCGGGTTCACCCTCTTCGACTGCGAAGCAGTCAGTCTACGGGAGACTGCGAAGCAGTCGTCGCCAGAGGGCGACTGCGAAGCAGTCAGTCCACGGCAGAGGTCGCAAGACGCGACAAGGCGTATACAACACTGCGAATTCGCTACAGGTATTGAAACTTATAACCCCGGGCAACGCCGCTAGTGGATACATAAACACATACATAATACATACATGTACACATACATGCATGTACACATACATACATGTACACATACATAGATGCATACATACATCCATACATACATACATACATATATATATATATATATATATATATATATATATATATATATATATATATATATATGTACACACACATACATACATATATGAATACATATCTAGCGTAGTTATTTGATGAAGAATTGATATAGGTAAAATAGGGTGTTTGTAGTGTTGTCTACATGTAAGGTAGTTGACACTCGTGTCTGTAGTAATCGGTTCGTGTCGTAATGTAACAGAAGCGAACGTTATCGGCGCGTCCCTATGACGACCGGGCGGAGCATCTGTCGTGCTCGATGACCAGCTCAGTCCCAGACGACCAGATGGCCGATTAAAAGACTAAGATGACGCTCAGCTGCAGCAGTCGATGAGTTTATTCAGAAGTTAAAACGACGACATTGCACTCCTCTTTGTTCTGTACAACTCGTGACACTCCTCTCCCTTTCATGTTAGGCTCAGCCTCTGTACAATCGAGTCAATCAGTCATACATGCACACACACACATACATACATACATACATACATACATACATACATACATACATACATACATACATACATACATACATACATACATACATACATACATACATACATACATATATACATGCACACACATATATATATACATACATACTTACATACCTACACGCACACATACATACACACATACATATATACATAGGTACATACATAGATACCCACATACATACACACATGCATACCTACATACATACATACACGCACACATACATACATACATACATACATACATACATGCATGCATACCTACATACATACATACATATATACATTCAACACATGCATACATACATACATACATAGTACATACACACATACATACATACATACATACATACATATATTCATACATACATACACACATGCATACATAATTTATTACTCGTTCACTCGTATGGCTACGTCTGTTCATCCATGGCCCTCTGGATATCGACATCCAGAGGGCCATGGTTCATCCCTCTCTCTGTCTCTATCCGTATTCGTCTTTGTTCGTCTGCGTATCTCTGTCCACGTGGCAGTTGGTCAGTGGGCTCGTACTTCAGACTAAGTGGCGCCTTCGTGTTCTGGAATTTATACATCAGTTTGTCAGTCTGTGTTGTGATGAGTGCATGACTCCGTCAATTACACGTGTCATTGAGTGCATGACTTCGAATGATTGATTATCTGACGCCACAGAAGTCAACCACTACACATACATGCATGCATTTATACATACATACATGCATACATACATACATACATACATACATACATACATACATACATACATACATACATACATACATACATACATACATACATGCATACATACACACATACATACATGCATACATACATACATACATACATACATACATACATACATACATACATACATACATACATACATACATACATAATACATACATACACACACATACATACATACATACATACATGATACATGAATAATACATATATAATTATATACATGCATACATACTTAAATACATACATACATGCATATATGCATACATACATGCATACATACATACATATGTACAGAATAGATACATGCATACATCCATACATGCATACATAATACATACATGGACACATGCATGCATGCATATATACATACATACGTAATAGGGCCTACATACATGCACACATACATGCATACATACATACATACATACATACATACATACATGCATATATGCATACATGCATACATACATGGACGCATGCATACATACATACATTTACGCAGTTATACATACATGCATTCATGCCATACGTACGTTGATACATACATAGATACATACATGCAGAAATTTCAGTTATACGTCATTATATAGTGTCGTATTCTGATTGGAAATACGTTTGTCAATATTGACCATTTTTATGACCAATCGTCTGTCGTCTTTCAGGGTCACCAGGTCAGCATCCGTCATTCGATGACTCGTCAGGCAACGTCACAGTCATCGCCGGACAAGACGCAGTCCTGCATTGCTCCATCAGTCGCCTTGGAAAATCTAAGGTAATTCCAGTGCAGTATTAGCCATTGCCGGCTGTAAGCATGCGACAGCGAACGCTGGTGCTATCTCGCGAATGATATGAAAGAAAGTGCCGTAACTCGGTATTTTGCCGAAGTGGCTTGCAGATGCATTACGCGGAAGAGGAT
>OY744615.1:40360266-40380266 GCA_963556255.1 Allolobophora icterica
ATCTTCAACATGACCACATAATCTTCATCATGGCCAGTGGCCACATTATCTTCATTAGGACCACGTCATCTTCATCATGACCACATCTTATCATCATCATCATGATTGTTTGTTTCTCAACATTTTCGTAACGCACGCTAACGGTAATTCATGTTAATCCACTTCAAATCTTCATCATAACTTGCTCCAGTATAGTACCCAAAACAGTGTTCTCTGATGCAGTACTTTTAAGCCCTCCTGCAATCCACAACCATTGCACTGGAGCGTTTCTGCCGCAACGCTACAGCCTCGTTCACAAATCTGTTGTCGGAACACGGTAGATTAAAAACAAAATGTTTTAAAACATTTATGGTTGGTTTAAAAACAAATATATGTCTAAGGTACGGTACCACAAAAGCAACATTTTGAGTTTCACTGTCAACCGAATTACAGAAACTCCATGAGGAAAAGGATCCGTCAACAGCGACCAAAGGTTGTCCGCTGATACGTGTTGTGGCGTTTGCCAGGCGCTACACGTGCGTGCCGGAGATCCGGAAGCTGTCACCCACGGCACGACCTCCTTTCCTTTCCACTAAACGACCTAATCCAGTTCACGCCACTCCATGTCCATCCAGAACCAAGTCAATTCACCTCGACACGTTTCCCAAACCCCGTCGAAGCTAGTGTCAGGGTTAATTACATCACCTACAAAACGCCCGAAAACAGACAACCCAGGACGATATTATTTCTACGATTTTCACGCATGCGCTGTCAGAAAAAAATCGGGCGCCGCCCCGGAGAGACTAATTGAGCACAATGAGATTGTCAGGCGGACCGCTCGCGTGCTTCGACTCCGAATTCGCGCAGATAGGTCGATCGACCGCCCCCCTCTGCTTTCCGAGCCGGTTGCATACGTACCATTTCGAGCGAAAATGAAATTATTTGCAGATTTAGGAACGGTCGGAGAAAGGTTCCACATTCATAACATCACCCGATATTGCGGTTACATCTACTCGGTCTATGAGTGCCACGTCAACAACGGTGTACCACCAGCCGTTCGCAGACAAATACGACTACGCGTCGAATGTACGTCTCACGCATACACGTATATGCCTTTTAATGATCACACGTTTACACACACACACATATACACGCATTTACATTCAGACATACGTACAAACATACATACATACATACATACATACATACATACATACACACATACATGCATACATCTATACATACATCCATACATACATACATCCAAACATCCATCCATGCATACAAACATACATACATGCATCCATACATCCATCCATACATACATCCAAACATACATAAATGCATACATACATACATACATACATACATACATAATATTACATACATACATATATACATAGTATATAATTATTGATACATGGACCAGTATGGTCACAGAGAATGTGTGGGTAATACACACACACCTACACACACACACAGACACACACCTACACACACACACACACACCACACACCTACACACACACGCACACACACACGCACGCAGACACGCACATATATCATACATTATCATATTATAACATGCACATATTTACATATACGTACATATATAGCATATCATGCACACATTATATGCATACATGCAATCGCATTCATACATGCGTATGTGTGTGTATGACCCACACACTTCCTGTACACAAAACACACGTGCACACACACACACAGACATCTACACACACACACACACACACACACACACACACACACACACACACACACGCGCGCACACAGACACACACACACACACACACACACACACACACACACACACACACACACACACACACACACACACACACACACACACACACACACACACACACATATGCAATGAATCTATTATACAAGGAATAATTTTGTGGATACGTTCGCCACCTATCGGCCTTGTATAGCTGTAAATAAAATTCGTGACCAAATAATGCACCCTGGAATGTTTCCACATAAGCATACACATCTCTATGTTCATAAATATATTTATTCACAGGTCAATGTATACAGTGCATGCATTAAATAACTTATATACAGCCTCTGTAATATATATATATATATATATATATATATATATATATATATATATATATATTTTTTTAAGTATCTATATATATATATATATATATGTGTGTATTCTACAGTATGTAATATTTGTATATTATGATATATCTATGTCATAATTCCAAATAAACATTATATATAGGTATTGATATCCATTTATTCTAATCTACATAGACACTTATAAGCCTACCTATTACATGCATTAAATATGATAAAAACATATATATATATATATATATGCATATATATCTGTAGAACAATTACATATATATATATATGTGTGTGTGTTTCGAATGTTGATATTAAATCTGTTCACTGCATCTATATATACATTGTAAATATATACTAAAAATATATATATATATTATAACTTATTTAATATACTCTATATATATTCAATATATATACTTACTTATATATACTCCCTCTCTCTCTCTATATATATATATATATATATTTATTTATTTATATATATATATATGATAAAGAGCTCCCTGGTTTTATATTCCGATGAGGGCACGTGTGTCAGAAGCAGTTTAGCTGTTCGTCTCTTTGTCTGGCTCTCTGTCTCTCTCTGTGTCACTCTCTCTCTGTCTGTGGCTGTCTGTCCTGTCACTCTATCTGTGTGTACGAACGGATCTCTCGATGTCCGATAATGTTTTGCCCAGACTAACAATCGAATAATAAATGGCACAAGAACTGTCAAGATCATTATGATCCCATCTGATCTCGTCCACAGAACGAGTAGCCGTTTATGTATATATGTATTTATGTATGAGTATTGTATGTATGTTCGTATATATGTGTGTATAATGTGTGTATATATGTATGTATGCGTGTATGTATGCAAGTATGTAATGTATGTATGCATACATGTTTGCATGTGTGTATGCACTGTGTATGTATGTATGTAACGTATGTTTGTATACTTGTATGTATGTATGTATGCGTGTATGTGTGTAATGTATGTATGTAATGTATCAAAACACTTAATACAGCACATTTTAACTGCTGCATGATGGCCCAGTGTATGTACAATGTTGTACATTGTACAATTGCACATCATGTAGCTATATGTATGTAAGTAAGTAAGTAAATAAGTTAGCATGTAAGTGAGTATGTATGTATGTTTTTGCATTTGATTTTTAGTTTGATTCTCTTCACGATATGAAATGTAACATGACGTGAGACTGAAACTGATCGTCATCTGCCTCAAGAACTTTGCACTCAGTCCACAAGCACACACAGGCAGATACACAAACATACGCACACAGGCAGATACACACACATACACACACAGACACACACAGGCATACACAGACACACGGGTATACACACAGATACACGCACACAAAGACACACAGACACACTCAGACAGACTCAGTCAGAGGCAGACACACACGGACACACTAAGGCAGACACAGACAGATGCAGACACACAAAGACACACACAGACATACACAGACACAAAAGACACACACATGCATACACAATCGCACGCAAAGTACAAACAGATAGGTTTCGAAAGGCGCTCGAAAATCACCAATTACATTTCGAGATATCTAGATATCTATTTAATGACTGAGTCCTGTTGACAAAGAGTTTGACATGACAGCCAACAAAGCTGACGTTATGGATCCTCATTCTCGAGGACAGTAGGTTTCCTGTTTCATTGGTGGTTTCTGAACAGCCTTCGAAACTGACAGTGGATGAGTTTTTAGTTTAGAAAAAGCTATAGGAGTTACGTTAGTCAATTCGTTTCTGTTTAAACTGACGGAAAGACCTTTGTAATCTAACTCTCAGTCATCAGTGAGACGTATCATTGTTCGCAAAGCCCACCACACCCATCATCACTCTTACCACCAACCACAATCCACTACAACCACCATCCATCCTTCCATCCATCCATCCATCCATCCATCCATCCATCCATCCATCCATCCATCCATCCATCCATCCATCCATCCATCCATCCATCCATCCATCCATCCATCCATCCATCCATCCATCCATCCATCCATCCATCCATCACCGCCACCATTCGTCGCTACCACCTTCCACCACCACCAATACCTCTACCAATACCAATACCACTAACAATACCAACACCACCACCAACATCGACAGCTACCACCAAAATACCACCACTATACCACCACCAATATCACATCCACCGCCACAACCACCACCTTTATCACCACCTCCAGTACCTACAGCCATTAGTACCACTATAAATCATCTCTCAATGTTTCCTCTATATACCTTTGCTTAATTGCAGCCCTAAAGTAACAATAAGAAACTTAATTATTGCCTATCCCACTACCATCTTTATCTGAGCCACTGTTTTGACTCAACGAATGTCCCAAAGCCCCTGCTAGTCCAGTCTGAACTCCTCAAGTGTTATAATTGCGTCTGTGACAACTGAATGATGAATAAACGAAAATTGATTGATTGATTGATTGATTGACTGACTGACTGACTGATTGATTGACTGACTGACTGATTGATTGATTGATTGATTGATTGATTGATTGATTGATTGATTGATTGATTGATTGATTGATTGATTGATTGATTGATTGATTGATTGATTGATTGATTGATTGATTGATTGATTGATTATAGATGCCCCCAAAGTAACAATCAGCAATTCAACGGTCGGTCAACGGCGCGGAGGTGACGTAACTTTCGACTGCAACGTCAACGCCTTTCCACTGGATGAACAGTTCTGGGAGAGGAACGGACGAGCATTGGTCGAAGACGAGGACAGGCGCCTGTCCTTGACCTTGACCCGAGAGACTGACCACAAGGTCACCGTCCAGCTGATTATTCGCGACCTCAGCTCAGAGGACTTCGGCGAATACAAATGCGTAGCGCAGAACAGCCGCGGAAGAAGCGAAGAAATAGCCACCGTTTATGGTAATTGTAATTGTAATTAGTAACTTCTATTGCGCCGGTGTCTAATGCGCATGGCATCAACCGATGGCACACAAAAACCAAGCCGTATATAATTAGGTCAATGTCCAGAAGATCAGTCTGTAAGACAGAGAGGTACATTACAATAATATAATCAGTGCATGTGAATAAGTTAAATGCTTCTGAATAAGACCATGGCAGTGCTTATGAATAAGATCTGTCCGTGTGAATAAGACAAGTCCGTGTGAATGCTTCTGAATAAGACCAGTGCTTATGAATAAGATCACTCCATGTGAATAAGACAAGTCCGTGTGAATAAGCTCAGTGCTTGTGAATAAGTTCATTGCTTGTGAATAAGCTCAGCGCTTGTGAATAAGCTCAATGCTTGTGAATAAGTTCAGTGCTTGTGAATAAGCTCAGCACTTGTGAATAAGTTTAGTGCTTGTGAATAAGCTCAGTGCTTGTGAATAAGTTCAGTGCTTGTGAATAAGCTCAGCGCTTGTGAATAAGTTCAGTGCTTGTGAATAAGCTCAGTGCTTGTGAATAAGCTCAATGATTGTGAATAAGTTCAATGCTCTGAATAAGCTGGTGCCGTACACTTAGCCTTAGAGTAGCGCTTTAGAAATTTGGGGTTAACGGTTACTATTAAATTCACGAAAATTACGCATTAAATGTTCTGTGGAAGGGGACTTGGCCTAGTGCTCTGCGCAGGATATACCAGGTCGTATATCATAATATTATATAAAAATTATGCACAATTGTATGTACATAATATTGTATATACATTAATAATGGTTTTGTCCGGCTTATGTAGAATGCATGGACTCGGAAGAGCAGCAGATCGAAGCGGAGTTGGACAGATTTTCATCCACCCAACAATTTCATTCAACGACGTCCGTTGGTGTCGTACTGGAAAGAATGGCCAGTGTCGGAAAAAACAGCCAGGGTAGGAGGCGCACGTGCCACACAGTTGTCTGTCTGTCTGTCTGTGTCTGTCTGTCTGTGTCTGTCTGTGTCTGTCTGTCTATATCAGTATGTCTCTGTCTGTCTTCTGCTTAACAATGCTGTGTTATAATAAAGATGATTAGCACCGCCCTCCTTCTTTATCCATGCTTGGGACTGGCACTATCTGAGTAAGACATTGACAAAATTAAGCAACCAACTTTGTAACTCAACGATTGCCAGTTCGACGTTGCTGAACTCCGTGTAAGGACCGTACATAAGCTACTGGCGAACCCTATCGAATAGACGAGAGGGCTACACTTTTTGTAGCGCCATCTAGCAAATGCCAAGGATAGAATGCCGTCTGTTTAGATGCCGTTAAATGTGCTTCATTATGGTTCTGAACCCTGGAAGCAGCGACCATAAAAGGCAACAGCTCTACCACTGAGCCATCGAGGACCCCTAGGTATGAATAAACCCCGTTAAGGTAATATATGCGAATGGGGTTGAATAGACATTGGTTAGGGTTAGGGTTAGGGTTGGTTTTAGGGTTAATATTGCGTTGATCTGGGCGTTTTTATAGCACCTATTTAAAGGAAAAGGGTTACTCTGCACATGTGATACGTATGTATTCCTGCACGTATCTGTGCATATGTGCGAATCTGTATACATACGTTTCTAGCCAGTCGGTGTAGGTATGCCTACGTTTGTATGAGTCTGTGTTGTAGTATGTGTGCATGTTCTTCTAAGTCATTGTGTGTATGTGTGCTTGAATATGAGTCTGCCTACGTTTGTATGAATCTGTGTTGTAGTATGTGTGCATGTACGTCTAAGTCATTGTGTGTATGTGTGCTTCTGCCTGCGTTTGTGTGTGTGCTTTTGTGTGAGCGAGTGTTGGAGTCTCTCTCTGTCTCTCTGTCTCTCTGTCTCTGTCTCTCTCACTCACTCACTCACTCTCTCTCTCTCTCTCTCTCTCTCTCTCTCTCTCTCTCTGTTTGTGCGTGTGTGTGTGTGTGTGTGTGTGTGTGTGCGTGTGCGTGTGCGTGTGTTCCATGAGAGCTCCTGAGACTTGGGGCGCAGTTGGTTTAGGAATTCGGATGAGGGAACCGGTGCCAGTAAAGCGTTTATCTTCGTTCAATTGTCTTGTAGTTGCGGATAAGCAATGGTCCGCTGAGTATTAGCGGCGATGCGTAACAGCGCTGGGCGCAAGCGCTGAATCGTCGCTATGAAAACAGCCATGGGAAAGCGCTTTGGCGAAATTGACCACGGGTCATGAACAGCTGCGAACATGTCGGATGAGGAATGCGAACATTGCAGGTCTAGGGTTTGGGTCCCCGAAGGCAATGCTGCGGTCTTCCTAATGCTTTATTCGTGCCGAAATGTATGTCTTTATGTATGTATGCATGTATGCGTGCATGTATGTATGTATGCATATAAGTAAGTAAGAAAGTATGTATGCATAGTTGCATACGTATGTGTATGCATGCATGTATGTATGCTTGTATCTAGATATGTTTGTAAGTACGTACGTACGTATGTATGTATGTATGTATGTATTCTATTGTATTGTATGTATGTATTGTATGTATTGTATGTATGTAAGTATGTATTGTATGTATGTGTGTATGTATGTATGGATGTATGTATATATGTATGTATGTTTGTACATACATGTGTATGTATGTATTGTATTGTATGAATGTATGTATGTACTGTATTGAATGTATGTATGTATCGTATGTAGGTATGCAGGTATGTACGCATGTGTGTATGTATGTATGTATGCATGTGGGTATGTGTGTGTATGCAGCCATATAGGTATGTATGGCATGCATGTCCTCTGAAAGCGTTGTATTTGTGTATTTATGTACCCACGTCTGTGACTATCTAAATGGCTTCTTTTCTGGGCTTCATCTCCACTGACGGTCCCCCTAGCGCCTTCACTTTAGACTTCTGCAATCTGGAATCTAAAACTCGGTCCTTCGCTCGAGTTTACAATACGGTGATTAGATTATATGAGATTAGATCAGATTGGCTTTCATCAGATTAGACCAGATTGGGATTAGGATTGCATTGCATCATATTAAATGAGATTACATTTAACTGTATTTGATTGGCTTTGAATGGATCAAATAAGAATAGTTACAGCTTGGGTTGCATCGAATCACAGGGGCGGATCCGGGGGGGGGGGACAATCCGGCCATGATCCCCCATTTGATATTTACACAGGACGTGCCTCCGCCCCCCTCCCGTGACGATGTCGACGAGGAAAATGACGAAATAATGCCCCCCAATTTGATATTTACACAGGACAGTCACAGGAGGTGGCCCACCGTAGACGTAGACGAGTAAAATGGCGAAATATGGAAATAGTTGATGACTAAAAAAAGTCATGAATTTTTTCGGAGATGAATTCCCAAAAATTTTTTCCTTGGTCCGTTGGTCACTACCCCCACAAACTTTGATCCACAGACTTTTATTCCCCTCCCAGAAGAGGGGACTAGCTTAAACACTGGTTTGTACGTATGTATGTATTATTTTTGGCCCCCTTGATAAACCTTCTGGATCCGCCCCTGTCGGATCATGTTACTTTACAATACAATGATAGTCGCTAACCAAAGCAATTGTTTAATTCTCAATTGTTAATTCTGCTGTCTTCCTTTAGCTATCATCCGAAGAATGACCGAATACTCGGCTGCTGAGCCTGGTCTCGGTACCAAGCAACCGCTCATCTCATCCCTATTCTTCCAGATAGGCGCGATGCTCTTGGCAATTCTCTTTCGACACAACTGATACTGTTCTCTGAAGCACAACGTCTACGAAAACGAACGGAAGTAGCAAAGAGTCAGATCATCCAAGCAACGCACTGCTGTGCCTATAGACGCCTCTGAGACGCGGTGGTCGATAGGTTGGAGAGCTCGCCTTGTAACGCAGAGGGTACGGGTTCGAGCCTCAACGTAGACGATTACTGTGTAGGGACCTTGAGCAAGTCCTTCACGCACAATTGCTCAGCGTCATCGATTGCTGCTTGGTCGTTGTATAGTGGAGCTTAATAAATGCGCAATAATAATAATAATAATGATAATGATAATAATTATAATAATAATAATAATAATAATAATAATAATAATAATAATAATAATAATAATAATAATAATAATAATAATAATAATAATAATAATAATAATAATAACGCAGTGGCTTTTGGGAGCACTTTTGCCGGCCGGGAAATAGATGAATAGGGCCATTCCAGACACTTTATTATCCTTAAAAAAAATAATAATAATAACAATAATAATAATAATAATAATAATAATAATAATGATAATAATAATAATAATAATAATAATAATAATAATAATAATAATAATAATAATAATAATAATAATAATAATAATAATAATAATAATAATAATAATAATAATAATAATAATAATAATAATAATAATAATGATAATAATGACGCCTTAGCACTTGAAAAAAATCGTTGAATGCGAAAGTAAACAAGACAAGCTGTAGAACGTTGTCGGCATATAGTCATAAGTTGGGGATTTTGTAAATATGATGCTCTAGTCTATCGAAATGAACTAGAAGTGCTAACAACTACCATCTTGGCCTTCACGCCCATACCAATGACAAGTGAATAGGGCTCAAGTAACGGCTGGAGTGGAGTCACAACAGGCTAAATAGTAGAGAGTGACACGGTAACGGTTACCGCGGTAATTCCGCGGTAACCGCGGGAATCCCGCTGGAATGGGGTAGATTTAAAAAAATTGCGGTAAGAGCACGGTAATGGGGAAACACTGGACGGTAATACCGCGGGGATGGGTATGGAAGCCGCGGTAATACCGCGGTAATGGTTACAGAGTTCATAAATTTAATTTATTCATTTATTTTCAGCTGAGTTATAACACTATAAATGATCTTCTATTCATTCACGGATTACACAACAAACAAGCTGAGGTGCAGAATATTTTGTGTTTGTCAATTTCATAAATTTCAATATGCTATCAGTTATAATATTACGAGTTATATTTCTTACTTTTAAGACGCGGGAACATTGCGGGGATGAAAATCCATTATGCGGGAATGGTGAGGGGATGGAGATGAAGGTTGCGGGGATGGTGAGGGTATGGGGACAAGGCCCTGCGGGGACGGGAGGGGATGGGGTTATAAATACAAATGCGGGGTGGGAATGGGGACACATTTCTGTCCCCGTGTCACTCTACTAAATAGGCAAGAACATAACTTCTGATGTTTTCTGATTTGGTTGGATAGCATCTCAGCTGTCTTGGAGCTCATAGCTTAGCACCAGGGCTGTAGTCGAGGGTATACGCGGGTATACAGCGTGTACTCACCTCTAGAGACCGTATACTCGCCTCTCAAAATATTTATATTTATTTATATTAAAATACTGTAGCGTATACTCACAAAATACTGTAGCGTATTCTCACCTCTAATTTGTTTCGGAAAACTAACCGGTAGCGTGTACTCACCTCTAATTTTACCACTACAGCCCTGCTTAGCACCCTGTCTCTGTACAATGCTTTCGTAATGACGCCAATCAAACGTATTTTCGTCTTTGCCCCATAAAGTGGTGGTGACAAATCCCCTCCCTCCCTTTCCCTCTCTCCATCCTTCCTCCTTTCCTTCAACTTCCTTCCCTTTCCCCATGTGCGAATTTACCATACTTTGTCCTCCACTTTATGGTCACTCGCAGATAACAAAGTTTATGCTTACATTTAGTTTCACGACTGTTAATATTATTATTATTATATGCCGAAGACACTGCATGGGAACATGAGAGATAAACAGTCAGTCGTGAATCATTGGCATCGAACGTAATGTCAGAACTTTCGAAGCAGCTCCACGAGATACACAATTATTAATGATCCCTCCGGATCTAGAATTGCGTTGTTATGGAATGAATTATAGTCTTCACAGATGGTTATAGGTGGAGAAGGTGCTAATCATTATTGTAGTTGCAATCATTATTATCACTGATATTTGTTTTTATGGCCCACGGTTGCCTACACATTATCCCTCTGGGACTTAGATATTCATTAATTAATTAATTTCTAGGTTGGCTAAACCTCTTCAAGTTCCAGCAGGGAAGAAGAACTGTGAAAATCCACAGCATTCAAAATTATTATTATTATTATTATTATTATTATTATTATTATTATTATTATTATTATTATTATTATTATTATTATTATTATTATTATTACTATGATTATTATAAATATTATTATGAATATTATTATTATTATTATTATTATTATTATTATTATTAGTAGTAGTAGTAGTAGTAGTAGTAGTAGTAGTAGTAGTAGTAGTAGTAATAGTAGTAATAGTAGTAGTAGTAGTAGTAGTAGTAGTAGTAGTGGTGGTGGTGGTGGTGGTAGTGGTAGTGGTAGTGGTAGTGGTGGTAGTAGTAGTAGTGCTGGTTAGGCCCTACTTGCGTCACTGCCCTGGCTATGCCCTGGTTACAAAATGTGTCGGGCGCCGCTACTGTCCTTTAGGCCAGCGTAGCTATAAAGTTAGCGGTTGCTATGAGAGTTAGGCGCCTCACAGGCAGCCAGAATGCGTATGTATACATGTGCATCTTCTCTCCTTATCACACATCTCTTATTTTTATTCTTTTAGTCGATCATGTTTACCATATCTCATTCCCTCATTCTCAGCTGTACCATAGTGCGGTGTGACACCATGCATTCATGAATAAACGAACACATTGTAATATTTAATACACCTCATTTACAGTTCTTGCTCTGCTATAAAGGTGTCTAGATTAAACACTGCCTAATCTGGCTAATTAACGGTAGACTGGTATATTTTCTATTTAATAATAATAATAATAATAATAATAATAATAATAATAATAATAATAATAATAATAATAATAATAATAATAATACGAATAGGGCCCATTCCAGACAAATCTATTTTGTAAATAATGTTGAAGTCCCTGAGGGATCCTGTATACCTCGGGGCAAAAAAAAATAATAATAATAATAATCTTTTCTTTATTGATTCAAACCGACAAACGCAGTAAGATTACATTGAGACATGACAGTACAATTATCAATATCTTAATTAAACACACGTTATGGCAGCCATGCAAGGCGCCCGCCCGAGGGGGGTTGTGGGAATCGAACCGTGTACTGCTGCTCTCCTGCTTCTTTCCTGGCCATGAATGTTACTATTACTCTACCCCTCCCCGACGCAGTTTTAATTGAAAAGTGTATTAGCATCGCCCTCCTCCTGTGGGCTAGCAGCTGGCTCGCAACGCCCAAGTAGGTTACGGCAGTTAACTTGGTTATACATATCGAGTGTTTAACGACATTTTCGTAGTTCTCGTCGACCTTACCATACTTCAGAATCGACTTATATTATAGCATCAAAAGGCGTTGGCATTGATAGGAAAATGTTCTTTTAGTTGGATTAAGCTTGAAATAAGCTAAGCTGGCTAGTAGTAGTCTCCAGTTGTTAAAGACATCTTATGGCTGCCAGAACTGTTAAGGTCGCCCTTCTCCTTTCACCAGGCTTGGGAGTGGCACTGCCTGGCACTGACTGGTAGTGGCGGCGTTAAAGCTGGCTGTTGGGTCCACAGTTTAACGACATCTTATGGCATCAAAGGCCGTAGACGTTGACATAAATTATTTTTGAACAGTTTTCACTGTTCATTTGGCATAATGCACCTTCGTTAACGATGACCATAGCTGAGTAGTCTTAAGTCTAACTAAATTTGCTAAAGGAACTAAATGTGTTATATATAAAACAGAATGAGACACCGGTTTAAAGGTGTCTAACACGGACGCACATTTTTTGGCAATTCTTAGTATTATAGGCGTTCCTGGGCTACATGCCAGCTCTTGGGACATTATTCTAAACTTGGCACATGACAGTTGAAAACAATCGTAAGCACTGCGAAATATCTCTAATATATAGCAGAAAAACCCGTTGCAAAAGTGTCTAATATATATAATATATAGGAACAGTTTAAATAGTTTAATCTGTTTAGCGACATCTTGTGGCTGTTCACGGGTTCACGTCGATATTCGTCTTCGTTAACAATTCATTCCAATTCCGTGTACTGCATCATACCTGTTAAATCTCACCTCTCCTCCCTTGCCTTCTCATCTGCAGTTTTCCTCTCACGACTGAAACCGAACTCTTCAAGCTATCATACCCTGATTCTACTCGTGCGCCCCCACACGATCACCATCATAAACGATTTCCGCCGTAGCACCATACTGTCTCCTCGGTTTGACCTCCCCAGATTCTGACCTGGCGCTGGAACGGACAAAACAACCTGGCTGTAACAGACTTGATTTTATATAGCGCGGGTGTGTAAGCTGGTCTTCCTGACGTGGCTCATGTATGGCTCCGAGAAATTTAGGAGATTTACATTACATTACATGCAAGATTCAGAACCCTAACGCAAGCTCCAAATCTGAATTCCGGAAGTTCGAACTGGCTGGAAACATGGAGTTTTGGGCACACCCGTGATAGTCGTTGCGGCAATGTTCCGGTACAGACATCGTAATCGTAATTGTAAACTTGAAAACTTCTATAGCGCCACTTGAAAGCCAAGCGTAGGACACATCAAGTGCAAACATCTTGTGGGCTTTTCGACGCTTTAAACGAAGTCGACAACAGGTACAAGGGTCGAAGGGAGCGTTGTTCGGGGACTTCGACATTGATTAATTAATTAATTTCTGGGTTGGCTAAACCTCTTCAAGTTCCAGCAAGGAAAAAACTGTGAATAGCCACAGCCTCAAAACATTGATACTATTTTGATACTATTATTTATTGTTTTGCCTCTATATTATTACTGTTATTAATAGTCATGCTGCTGCTGCTGCTGCTGCTGCTGCTGCTGCTGATGATGATGATGATGATGATGATGATGATGATGATGATAATAATAATAATAATAATAATAATAATAATAATAATAATAATAATAATAATAATAATAATAATAATAATAATAATAATAATAATAATAATAATAACAGTGAGAGTAATAGTAATAGTAGTAATAATAATTCTGTTAAAACATTGATCAGCCGGTAGGTGGCTGATCTGTCAGTTTAACAATATCTTATAGCAATTCAGAAGCCGTTCAAGCCGTTAGGCAAAATATGTTACCAGTTTTCACGGTAACACACTTTAATCTCGTCAACTTGTTGTAGCCCATTAGCTTCCAATGCTTATAGATATGCTTGCCAGAGCGTTGACGTCGACGTTACATAAGAACTTCTGTCGTTGTACTACCGGTTTTTGACTACTCAGTGTACTGAGTGATCGTAGTTGTTGAATATATAACGTCAGTCGAAAGCGTTTTAAAGGTGTCTTATGAGGACATGGCAACTAGCCACAATTTAACGACATTTTATGGCTAGCTGCAGGGTCATTGAGGCTGGACATACCTTAACCCATAAAGGTTTCTTTTTCTGTTGCTTAATGTGGCTAATTAACGGTAGATTGGTATATTTTCTATTTAACGACGCTGTTTTAATTGAAAAGCTTATTACCATTGCCCTCCTGTGAGCTGGCAGCTGGTTCGCAGCACCCGTGTACGGCAGATACAGGGACGTCATGTTTTGGGGAAGGGGACGGGGATTAGCCCCTCTAATTTTTGAAAAAAGATTTTAAAAAAGATGTAAAAAGAAAAGGAGGAAGAAGGAAGGGTTTTAAATGGGGAAAAACACTCATTTGCAGCACTGGCTTACAGTTTGCACATGGTGACTAAGTACAAACATGGGCAGAAATCCCGAGGCTTCAAGGGGGACAAGAACCACACCTTTAACAGCGGGGGACACAGTGTACTGTTGTCCCCCACATGGTGAAAAAATTCTTGGAGCTTGAGCGCGAAAAATGTTTTTCACCTCTTGTTTGCCCCATCTGGAAAAAGCTGAAATGACGTCCCTGGTTACTGTATCGAGTGTTTAACGACATTTTTTGTGGTTCACATCGACCTTACCATACTTTAGAATCGACTAGTTCAAAACCTGGCTAACGATTGGGTCGATTCCGACAGTTTGACATCTTACTGTACAACATCAAAAGCTGCTGGCTTCGATAGCAAAATGTTCTGCTAGTTGGATTATACTTGAAATTAGTTTAAGCTGGTTAGTAGTAGTTTTCAGTGTTTAACGACATCTCATGACTGCAAAAACTGTTGATGTCGGACTCCTCCATAGGCGTAATTTATGGGGGGGTACAAGGGGTACCCGTACCCCTCACTTTTTTAAATGGAGGGTACCATACCCCCACTTTTCATATCCATTGTTTTTGTCCATTATTGCTTTATCCGAGGAAGCCCTCAAGCTTACTGAGCATTATCAGTGTGATCACGATCCTCATCACGCTGATTACTATTATTATTGTCGCTATTATTATTAATAATATAATTATTATCATTATCATTAGCATCATCATCATCATCATCATCATCATCATCATCATCATCATCATCATCATCATCATCATCATCATCTTCATCCGCCAGATGTCTAAACAGGTACGCGGATCGATTTCCGTAATACCCCCTTTAGGGCGGCGCCTTGCATGGCTGCCAAACCGTATGTTTAATTGAGATTTGATTGTACTGTCATGTTGCAATGTAATCTTACTGCGTTTGTCGGTTTGAAATAATAAAGAATATAATTATAATTATTATTATTATTATTATTATCATCATCATCATCATCATCATCATCATCATCATCATCATCATCATCATCATCATCATCATCATCATCATCATCATCTTCATTAAGCCTATAATTATTATTATGCTTGTAATACTAACGTTGCCGTTATAATTATTTAACAGTCGCGAAGCTGAAACAATGCAAAATTTGGTAATCCCCACTTTCTAGACCAAAGTTACGCCTCTGCCCTTCTCCTTGGGACTGGCACTGCCTGGCACTGACTGGTAGTGGCATAGTTAAAGCTGGCTAATGTATCCATAGTTTAACGACACCTTATGGCACCAAAGACTGTTGACGTCGACACAAATTATTTTTGAACAGTTCTTGCCATCCGTTTGGCATAATTTGGCACAATTTTATTTGATTAATGGAGACTACGTTTAAACTGGGTGAATGAGTCAAATGTACTACATATAACAGAAGGAGACCCCGGTTTAAAGGTGTCTAAGACGGACGCACACTTTGTTGCATGTTTTTGTATTAACGGCCAAGGCTCTGCGTGCCAAGGCTAGTGACATCGTTCTGAACTTATACTGCAGCAAAACCTCTAGCGACTCCACGCTTGTGAAATATTATATATATAGCCGTGTTGGAACAAATTTTAAAGGTGTCTAATGTATATAAGAACGCTTTAGTTAGTTTCATCTGTTTAGCGACATCTTGTGGCTGCCAGTGGTTCACGAGTTCGATATTACTCTTCGTCAACAATTCATTTCAAATCTGTGGACTGCATCATACCTGCTAATTTCCCTTCTCCTCCCCCATCCTTGCTCCTCCCTTGTCCTCTGACGACTGAAACCGAACTCCATGCTATCCTACCCTGATTCTACTCCTGCGCCACCACACAAAACCACTGGGCCTATCATAAACGATTTCCACCGTAGCACCATACTGTCTCCTCGGTTTGACCTCCCGAAATTCTGACCTAGCACCGGAACGGACAAAACAACCTTGTTGTAACGGACTTGATTTTATATAGCGCCGATATATAAGCTGGTCTTCATGACGTGGCTTATGTGTGGCTCCGAGAAATTTCTGAGATTTACATTACGCTATGTGCAAGATCCAGAACCCTAACGCAAGCTCCAAATCCGAATTCCAGAAGTTCGAACTGGCTGGAAACACGGAGCTCTGGGTATTCCCATGATAGTCGTTGCGGCAATGCTCCGGTGCAGACATCGTAATCGTAATCGTAAACTCTAAACTTCTATAACGCCACTCGAAAGCCAAGCGCAGGACACATCAAGTGCACACGTCTTATGGGCTGTTCGAGCCTTACAAATGAAGTCGACAACAGTTTACAAGGGTCGAGGGGCCATGTGATTGCTCTAGAAAAACGTGTGCATTTGCCCGATAGCGCATTGGATAACATCTGGCGTAGAGTGCGAGAGGTACAGAGATCGAGTCCCATAGGTGGACATGCTTTGTAGGTTGCAATTTGCGCCGTGTATTGCAGGCTGTCTGTTCTGTTAGTAGTTAAGGTTTATCGCATAACATGTACATGTACAGCGCAGTGCGTTTGCAGGCGCTTAATTAAAGAATAAATATTATTATTATTATTATTTTTTTTTTTTTTTTTTTAGTCCCGAGGTAAACATAATCCCTCGGGCGTCACAAAAATTTGTCAGGAGACAAAAGAAAACTAGTTATTCTGGAATGGTTGCATTATTATTATTATTATTATTATTATTATTATTATTATTATTATTATTATTATTATTATTATTATTATTATTATTATTATTAATACGTTGCTTTCGGCTTGTCATAAGGAGCCTCCAAAACGGGCGAGCACTCAAATGTGGCGCACTCTGGCGAACGTTACAGTACTTACAGCACAACGTTCATATTATAGGTTGAATAGATGCTTGCAACAGTGATAAATTAAAAGCTAATTATAAGTTATAACAAGTAAATATTGCAACCTTTATGCATTATGGCTTTATGCACTGCGCCTCATTTAAAATTGAATTTTTTAAACACATCATAATAATAATTAGTTACGTGTATATAGTTACTTACCTTTTTCATGTGTCATTTAGCCTATGACCTTCGGACGTGTCTAAATTTTTTTTCATCATCGAGTTACTTGTAGTAACTTAACAAAGGGAAGGGAAGGTCGCAAGTATAAATTAAAACTGCATTTCATACTACTCTGCGTTCAGTGAGTTTAGACACCTTTAAAACTCTTCCCAAGTTGCTATATAACAGTTCGCAATAATCTTGCACCTCAATCTTCTTTGCTATCTTATGTGACAATTTACGGATCCAATAAGAACCTTATGTCATAATTAGGCCTAGGCCAACATTTTTGGCAAATTACAAAGAAGCTGTATTAAAAATTAAAAGTATTAGATTCAGAATCTCGGGTGAAGTTGCGGCTTTCTTTATTATCAAGTCTGTTTCACATAATAGAGAAATGTCTTTTTTACTGTTTGAATAGTTATTATTTCTATGATAGGCCTACTGTTTGATTGTATTCATTGATAACTTCTTTAAAATTCAAAGGTGGAATCAGTATCTCATGTCAAAATTGGGCTACATGTCATATAAACCTGTAATTAAAGTCTTTTTCATTTAAATATATCCAACGTAGGGCCTATGAATCCATCCAACTAGTTCGCTGTAGGCGGCAATGCCCCTACACACACACACACACACGCACGCACGCACGCACGCACGCACGCACACACACACATCTTTGTTTATTCATAAAAATTCCCACTGACAGAACGCAATGAGGTACAGTTTATTTGGGTACTGATATACCATTAAGATTTAAGACGTTTTAAAACATAAAGTAATTTTAATTTTTAAAGATTTTTAAAATTAATCCTCAATTTTTTTTAAACACAAAGAATGTTCTTCAAGATTTTTTGTACATTTAAAATTTCTTGTGTGTGACAATCAGAGGCGCGTTTACCTGTAGGCGCACTAGGCGCGCGCCTAGGGCCCCCAAATCCCAGAGGGCCCCAAACGAAGGAAAATATTTTTTTAAATTATAAAAAATAACATTTGTGAATTTTGATTTATTTTAAATATAGCCTATTTTTATTTTTACAGTTTAGCATTCATATAAATATATATATTATTGCAATTACTAAAATCATTAAATCAAATAACTTTACATTTCTTAAAAATAGCTTCTATAACTAATCATAATTACAGTGCACAGTGTCAATAACACTCACAAAACGGCTTCAAGTTCAACTTCACGGGTTTTTGCACAGCAGCACATTGTATTCGGACATTTATAAAGCGCTTCTAGCGGGAGAGCCATTCAGAAGCGCTCCCACTGCGAGAAACCCCGAGAGAAAAAGCAAGTTTAAAGAAACTTAAAGAGGACGAGACGTTACCTGAGAGAATAGAAGAACGAACGGACGAAGGAAGCTCATTCCAAAGAGCAGGGCCAATGGAAGCAAAAGACCTAAATTGAGCCAGTTAAGTCCTGACACGGGGAACGAGGAGGTCCAAACGGTTAGAGGAACGCAGGGGACGGAGAGAAGCAGCAGAGTGAGGGCGATGAATTAAATCACATAAATATTTCGGAACAAATCCAAGTTGAGCCTTACAGATAAGGATGAGGACCTTGAATTGGATGCAGGCAGAAAGCGGGAGCCAGTGGAGTTCTTCTGCCATGGAGGTCGTGATATGAGAATCGAGAAAGACGGGCAACTATAGTCTAGCAGCAGCACTGAGAGCGGACTGAAGAGAGGAGCGAGATGGACCTTGGGAAGACAATGAAGAGGGAATTACAGTAGTCAAGTCTAGACCAGACAATTGCATGGACAATCGAAGTGAAAATTGGAGATGAGACAGAGCGACGGATAGCCCTAAGGCGCCTTAGGTGAAAGGAGGAAGTGCGGGTGAGTTTGGAAATATGGTCTTACTGAGAGAGAATTGTCAAGGGTCACTCCTAGATCGCGAACGTAACGAGAAAGAGAAAAGCGGAAAAAAGCACATGATAGCAAAGCACCACCAGAGTCTCAGACTCTCGGTCTATTATTAAGTTGAGCAGGGCCACCAAAAATGTTTGCGCCTAGGGCCCCGTTTTCAGTAAACGCGCCTCTGGTGACAATTGCTCCAAAATATTATTTAATCTAATCACAATACGTGTATCATAGACGTTATTAGCTGTATTATTTTATGTCGTTAAACAATTAGGCCTAATACTAATGACATTTTAAATTTCTGTTTCGACACCTAAAGGTATTTCGGACAGTGTTTAATCTAGACGCCATTTGGGGGGAAATTCCCCCCCAGGATTTATGTTTCCCCCCAGAGGCCAGCAATATTATAATGTAGAGACCTGTTTTTGAG
>OY744615.1:40385266-40390266 GCA_963556255.1 Allolobophora icterica
CATCATTATCATCATCATCATCATCATCATCATCATCATCATCATCATCATCATCATCATCATTATCATTATCATCATCATTATCATCATCATTATCATCATCATCATCATTATCATCATCATCATCATTATCATCATCATCATCATCATCATCATCATCATCATTATCATCATCAACAACAACAACAACAACAACATCACTATGGTCCTCGTCTACTCATAATCAACAGCGCCATCAGTATTATTATCACAATCATCATTGTCGTTATTCTACTCATTATTGTTGCGCCTACTTCCTGCATTCCTGCACAGATTGGAGCGGCAACGCAGTATGATTACGACGACGACCACAACGACGATGACGATGATGACGACGACTACGTATCCAGTCAGTATAGGACGACATGGGCGATGCATCCTCTTATCTACTCCCACAAATCAACTTGCGCCTCCGAGTGTTTTTTTTGTATTCGCTCTTCTCTCATTCTGTGTGTCTGTGTGTCCGTCTGTCTATCTCTCTGTCTTCACATTCCCCGATCTGTCTCCGCATCAGTCGCTCGCAACGGCTTTAGTTTACTCCATCCCAGCTTCCGATGCTTCCACGGATGCAATGGCTGCTGTGGCTGCGGATGGTGTTGCTACCAGTAGCGGTCGATAGCGCCACAAAAGCTCCACTCCTCGAAATAAACGGGTGACTGCCGGACAAACATACAGACAAAGACATGGACATACACAGTTAGACAGACGGATAGACAGACAGTCAGTTAGTTAGATAGACAGACAGACAGACAGACATATATACATACATTTACAAACATACAAAATACAGACATAGACATAGCGACAGATTGACAGTCGGTCAGTCAGATAGACAGATAGACAGGCAGTCAAACATACAGACGTTCATTTAGGCAAATATACACGGTGACAAACATATACGCAGACGAACAGAGAGCTAGTGAGACGGACAGTGAAACATGGACACACAGACAGACACACATATAGACAGACATACATGCAGACATACAGATAGACAGACACATAGACAAACAGGCAGACAGAGAAAGAGGGAAAGAGAAAACTATGTAATCTGGGTAACACAATTGGTCACTGTGGCTGCACTCAGACTGGTCGAATCTATTGCGGTTTTTCTGACTAGGCAGAAATCATCGAATGCACAATCCAATTTAAAAAGAATATTAAATGGAATCGAATACTTCTTATTGAGAACCAAATAGCAATCAGTAACACGGTTTTTAATTAGTAAGTAGTCCTCGTCTCCATCCATAGCCAGACCCCCACCCTCGTTCCATGCACGACATCCCAACTCCCAAGCACATCAAATCGTCTCTGATGGTCTTCAGCCAATTCTTCCATATTTCTTCCCCTTTTTCTTTCTCCCTTCAGGGATCCAGATCATCACATGGTTGGCTCTTCTTCCATAGTCCATAAGAACCCCAAATCCCATCCAGTGTGATTATCGTTAACGATAACGGTAACGAAAACGTTCGATAACGAAAATAAAATGATTTCGTTAACGATGACTATAACTGTAACTAAAAAATCATTTACTATAACTATAATCATAACTAAAATGAAAAACCATTAACTATAGGCCCTAACTGTAACTGTAACTAAAATAAAATCTGTAAGGAGAATCACACTGGTCCCATCCACTTAAGTCTTCTCTACTTTTAACCGTTCTCTATATCCTTTTCTCCAATCTGCTTTCTTAACATGAAAAAAAGTAGTCCAATCAAGCCAAATATTGTAGGCATCAAAGGCGAGAACCACAGGACTAGTGTTAAGCTCCAATTCACCATATCACACAGTCTCGTGAATCCTTCCGCGTAGACTCTGAGTTCTCCTCTCTCCTGTTTCACTGTCGTCTTTGTGACCGGAGCCTGAAGCCAGAACGACGCTCTGCTTATAATACGAGGTCTCGCGGATGCTCTTTGTGATCGTCATCCTCAGCAGCAGCAGCAGGCAGCCGCAGGCACCGCGCCGAGACTATCTCTTTACGCCAAGCACTGCTCTCTGCCGTGACCGAGGTAGGAGGACAGGCAGCCACATACACACATCTACAAAGACACACAAACGCGCAGATACAGGCATAGACCTACCCAGCCGGACAGGCAGACAGACAGACAAACAGGTGGACAGAGACGGATAGATACACGGGCGTTCAAAAGCACGAGCACAGACAGGAGGGTTTGAGGAGAGACAAGCTGAGAGCAGGGAACCTTCTAGATAAGTAGGAAGGTAGTTACATAAACCGATTAAATGACAAACTATAGGATAATCGAAAACAGGTTGTTGCAGAGACAGAGACAAAGACAAAAAGATTGAAAGACTGAGCGAGACAGAGCGACAGATACAGACAGACAAACAGACATATACAGACAGACAGATACAGACAGACGGACACATACAGACGGATACAGACAGACGGATACAGACAGATACAGAAAGACAGATACAGACACAGATACAGACAGACGAATACATACAGACGGATACAGACAGACGGATGCAGACAGACAGATACAGACAAATACAGACAGATACACACAGATACACACAGACAGATACAGCCAGACAGATACAAACAGATACAGATACAGAGAGAAACATACAGCCAGATAGACGTCGCATCCTACATGCATAGCTGACAGCGGACGGATGCGGCGAAACTTGGCTAAGCTGCTGCAGAAAATTTCCGAGCAGCTGGATGGATTGATGGACGGATAGACGTTGGCTGCAGAGCATCATTTGATCGGCAGCAGCAGCAGCAGTAGGAGGAGGAGGAGGATCTGTGGATGATGATGCTTTGGTTGCGTTGGATACACACAGCTTCCGTCGTAGAAAGTTCCGTCGAAAGGAGGACATAGCGATTGTCTCTTATAGGAATTGTGTTGCAGTTAACTAAGGGGAGTCTATAAACGGGCGTCGAACTCACTGCGCTGCTACGCTGAGCAAAGAAACAGGGCAGCAATAGCCATCCGACGATCAACTCAGGTAAGCATTTCCTTTTGACCTCGTGCTGTCATGTAAAAAATGCTTTCATAGCCCTCTGCCTATTAATATGTTCAACTGCCTCTCTGTCTGTCTGTCTGACTGTCTCTCTGTCTGTCTGACTGTCTGTCTGTCTGTCTGTCTGTCTGACTGTTCTTCTGTCCGTCCGTCCGTCCGTCTGA
The DNA here is from genome assembly GCA_963556255.1 of Allolobophora icterica. Lineage (NCBI taxonomy): Eukaryota > Metazoa > Annelida > Clitellata > Crassiclitellata > Lumbricidae > Allolobophora > Allolobophora icterica. Next base: position 40,388,464 of record OY744615.1, read on the forward strand.
CTCTCTGTCTCTTTTGCATGCTCTCGTCCTCGTGTCCTTCTGCATTGAGTCCTTGACAATTGTTATTGCAATGGAGTATTTATAAAGCGCCTCTAGATAGGTCAGTGGCGCTCCCGACCCGGGCCAGCCTCATCACTGACATCGAGGAAGGTTTTCAGGCGCTTGCAAAACTGAGGGGGAAGAGACTAATGGGCGATAGCCGCAGGTACTGAGGGAGACGATCCCAGCTGGACAGACCAACAACAACAGCAAGACTCCTCGACTAGAGATGAAGCGGTGCGCATACGGGATGATACGGGGAACCACTAGGAGGCCACGGTCGGACGACCGAAAGGACCCCCCCTCCAAGGGAAAGAGGAGGTCAGACAATGTCATGTCAGAAACTGTTGCTACCTGTACTCCGGTACTTCTCTGGGACTGGCACTACCAGAATGCGGACAGTGGTGGGGTTCCCTAGGCTGGTTCAACAAGCGGCGTGAAGAGAAAATTATTTTGGCCGGATGTTTAAGAAGATCTTACAACCCTACCAGGGTCGTCGACATAGCCATTAGCCTACCTTGAGGCTTGAAGCAGTGCCAGAAATACTCAGAAATGTCAACTGCACGCCCTTACTCAAACTGTCAAACTGTACTTGAACTGGTAAGATTTCAAGTATTAGAATGAAATCATATGTAGTTGACTTGAGCTAATCTCTAACATTTATACTACACACTGTACACTCTAGACTCTAGAGTCTTGACAAGTCAACTGCACAATCGACAGTGTTAACTGCACCATTTATGTCACAAAACACAATAGCTTAGGCCCTGCCTTGAAGATGGGTGAAGCCAATAAACAGCAGACAATCATCGTTAGGTATTGGTATCATGAGTAGGCCTGGTGGTGCGATTAACGACGTCTTATGGCTACGAGGGCTGTTTACGTTGACCATGTAAATTACCAACGACAATTTGGAAGTGTATTCGCCGACTGATACACGATACTAATCGGTATCGTGGTGTTTACTTATTGTTTGAAAATGTATCTTTTTTCGTTTTTCAAAAGAAGTCGATTAGCCTGGTCCTAAACTCAGTCAATTTAGTATGCCTATGGCAATTGTAAGAATATATAGCGTCGGATTAAACCTTATTAAAGGTATCGAAGAGAATATTTCATATTCGTTCTTCGACGGCCGTAATTCCGTTGATGTCAAAATTGGTTTACCAGAATGTTGATCCGATTTTGGATAGTTTGTTGTCGCCAACTTCTCGGGCAAATACTAATAGTCTCCGGTGTTTAATGACATATTTTGGCTGAAATGTATGATCTCGTGTTGTTCAAAAACACAGAAAAGAAAGTAAATGGAAATTGAATAATAAAGAGAAAAACACTCACTCTCCTACCAACTCAACCTATCAGCGACCACGGCAGACAAATCAACATCAACAACGACTTGACCCAGAAAAAATTAAAATAACAGTGACAACGATAAAGATGCGGGAAACCATCCAGACTAACAACCAAAGAGAAATTACCATAAGAAAATTCGAAGGAAACGTACCCAGGACAATGAAAAGATGCTACAAAGATACAAAAATACTACATTGTCGTCAACGGCATATACAAAGGACGATGTTAAACGTTTTAACCGACTAACTGAATCGTTAAACAGAAACTACCAATCGGCAGGGGGCTCTTAGGTTTCCAAGGAACAGAAGGTTGACGAAATCGGGTTCTGACACCGATTCGATGTAATTAAGCACCGCATAATATTACTAATAATTATTATTTAGTTATTTCACCTATCTGCAACGTCAATCGCTT
>OY744615.1:40395266-40430266 GCA_963556255.1 Allolobophora icterica
ATCGAAAGAATTACCCGCTAGAACTGCAGAGGCCGCTTCGACCCCATCTACCCCATCTGTTCAAAGTACTCCTAGCTCTTCCCCCAACACTTTCCTTATTAGATTGTCTGACAGTTGTGAGCCTGCATCTTGCACTAAATATACACTTATATGTATACATAAAATATATAATGATATATACATACACATATACACACGTGTGCATATTTATATATCTTGAGCATCGTGCATTAATTCACTGGCGCGTATATACGCTCTTTGGGAAATTGCGCTATAAAAGTCGCAAACTTGACGAATTATATATTTATATAACACAGGCCTGAATGATCCACACAATACATATATGCACAATATATCTATACCCCTATATATATATACGGTATGTATGTATGTATACGTAAAACGGATACATACAATAAATGCATACAATGTCTATATATATATATAGACCACCGATATATATATATATATATATATATATATACACACACACACACACACACACACACACACACACACACACACACACACACACACACACACACACACACACACACACACACACACACACACACACACATACACACACACACACACACATATATATATATATATATATATTTACAGTATATTATGGTTGCGTGTGCCATCTTGGGCTGCGTCCAGAGAAGAAGCGACGAGACCGAAATGGAAAATCAATGCGGAAAAAATGGAGTGGAATGTTCTGGATGGGTGACAGGCGGGACGCTGGAAGACCCTTGGCATCCTCTGCCAGTCATGAGGCAGGGAGTCGTTGCGGAAAGATTCCTACTCCGGCTGTCCGCTTTTCTCCGCGTAGGCAACGACGGGCTTTTCTAATTAAGCGAACGCGTCAATTAACGCCATCCAGTAATTATATTAATTCGCTGTGGTTCGCATAATTGTAATTATAATTTCAACAGGCAAAGCATCAACCTATGGCGCGCCAAACACAAGCGGTAATCAGATAAATATTCAGAAGACAATGACCTAATTACTGCTTGTAGGCCTATATGTGTATGCCAGTTAGCAGTGTCGTTTATATTATCTGGCGAATGTACTTAAGTAAACGTAAAAGTAAAAGTAAGCAGGACTTAACGTACTTAAGTAAAAGTAAAAGTAGTTTACTCATCAAAAATTTTACTTTAACAAAAGTAAAACATTATTCTTCCAAATAATACTTTTAAAGTAAAAAGTATAGAAGTACTAAGTCTAGTTTCTGCAATACATACATACATGTATACGTTCGATTCACATGTTTACTTTCAAGAGGACAATTCTGAAAATGCTTGTCATTCAAGTGAGTGTGTTTATCGTTCATTTTTAAACCGGCACAACTAAAAAGGCGTTCGACTGCTGCATTAGTAGGAATAAGAGTGTTCAATCTAATAAATAGTTCTGCTGAACATGCATTTTCTCAACACTTCTTCTAATTGGGTATGGCGAGTTGGTGAATGCACAACATTCGGCGTAGTAGTTTAGTCGACGTCCTGTACTTAGTATCAGCGTATCATCCCTTTGGTTAGTGGCCGTTGACTCGAATCCTGACTACAGACTTCGTCTTCGGCGCTCTGCCTTCTCTTCTGAGTTCTGTTCTGTCATCTTAGTTCCAATCACGCGACTTGCTTCTGCTGCTATTTATGTAATATATATTGATGGTTCTGACTGATGGGTAAGTTATTAATGGATTGGTCTCAGAATGACAAGGCTTCATCTGTTGCAGATTGACTACTGCTGCTTTGCCATATATGCTGCTGATTGACCTGATTTTATTCAGTTCATGAGACACGTTTTGTATCACCCAGTTCTCTGCCCACCTGTATGCCTGCCTGCCTGCCTGTCTATCTGTATGGGTGTCTGTCTGCCTGCCTGCCTGCATGTCATTCTGTCTGTCTGTCTGCCTGTCTGTCTATCTGTCTGCCTGTCTGTCTATCTGTCTGCCTGTCTGTCTGTCCGCCTGCCTGTCTATCTCTTTGTCTGGCTGTATTTCTGCTTGCTTCACTCTCTATCCGTCTCTTTCTGTTTCTATCACTCTATCTCACTGCTGTTTCCACGCTCGCCATGGGCGGCCCCATTAGCGCTGACACACATATACACGTATGTATACATGCATGCATAGGAATATGTTTATCTTCAGTTTTCAGTTATGGATTAGTTGTGCCTCACGCACCAGAGCGATCTCCACACAGTAGTGTCTTGTCCTCCTAGACATCAGTTTCAAGTCCGTCAAGACAAGTTGCAGCTTGCATTTTATGCAGATTTTAGTGCAAACTGTTTTGCATTGTTTGGGAAGATCTGCACAGCGAAGTCTTACAAGACGGGGTATAAAACCAACAGAGAAGCGGTAGGACCATAAATCCGGCGATATTGCGACCACTTTGTCCCTCGTACGAGATCCGATCAAGGGAATAGCCCGTCTCCCCGGTCCCACACTGCACGCTGGCGCCGCCCCGTGATTGCCGCAACGCTGGCAGACGATAACTGTCCACTAAACGCTGTTATTATGTATTAAATTTGTGTTTAGGTTGACGGAGTATTGGCGGAGCTTTGGAAAGTCCTGTACGAGGATCGGACGACGGGTGGCGCGGTTTTGAGCAGACGATCGAACAACCGTCGGTCAGCGATCGATAGTCGGCGCCAGTCGCGTTGGCGGGAAGCGCGCCCATAGTCGGATGCGAGAGATAAGAGAGGGCGCTGCTGTCGTTGGGCTTTGGACGACTCTTTAGACATCGGTCGTTGTGATTGTGACGTAGACGTGATGCCGACTGTTTCGCCCATCGTAACCGTCTCCTTTATGACGTTCATGGCGTTCCATACAGGTGAGTGTTGGTTACGACCGCTGCGGCGTTCCATGAGTCGCGGTGAGCTTTTGGTTTCTTTTTTTGTGCGATTTAGGATGCTCCTTAGCTTTGTAGGTTTGGTTAAGGTCTTAGGGTATAATCTTTGTTATGATAGATATCGAGGCATGTATGTATGTATGTATGTATGTATGTATGTATGTATGTATGTAAGTATGTATGTATGACTGTATGTATGTAAGTATGTATTTATGTATGTATGTATGTATGTATGTATGTATGACTGTATGTATGTAAGTATATATGTATGTATGTATGTATGTATGTATGTATGTATGTATGTATGTATGTATGTATGTATGTATGTATGTATGTATGTATGTATGTATGTATGTATGTATGTATGTATGTATGTATGTATGTATGTATGCATGTATGTATCTATGTATGTATGCATGCATATATGAATGTATATATGTATGTATGTAAGTATATATGTATGTATGTATGTATGTATGTATGTATGTAACGTATGTATGTATGTAAGTATGTACGTATGAGTGTATGTGCATAACGTATTCTTATGTATATTTCATGCAGTCCTCATTCGACGCTTCACTGCTGTCAGCTTTCGCTATGAAGATTCCGTAGATTGGAGAAGCATTTCGATTACTAGTTCTCTGTCATCCTTCGCACATGGGTCAATTAGGTCCCAAATTCCCAGCTGAGGCCCACGTAGGGACCTTGCGGGTCTTATCAAATGTTTATGGGCATGTTGGCAGATTCATTCCACCGCTGGCCATATCGACATCTGTGGTCCTCCCCTTCGATTATTCTCCGCCTTCCCCGTTCGCTTCTGCCGCAATTTCCCAGCTGTCTCATCCTGCATAAACAATTAGGATTTTCGTTGACGTCTTCGGACGCCACTTTGGTCTCCTGTAATAGCATCGATCGTGGTGTCATCCTGATTCAAAGCGATTCGGCGTCGTTGAGAGCTTTCTCCTCCCCCTCCAGCCTCGTCCGCCATTTGGGGGAAGATGCCCCCGTGTTGGGGAAAAGCTCGACCTGAAAATGGATTCCTGGTTGGATTGACAGCTCGATCGGGAAAGCGTCCAGTGCCCTTCACCTCCTCACTCATCATCCGAGATTCTTTTCCATATCAATCTACACGGAGACCTCGCTCGCTACCCTACCCATTCCTTCTTCGATGTCATCCCCCTATCCGTCACGCTCACTCGAGCTCTGGGTCTCCCTCCAACTCCCTCTCTTTCTCTCTTTGCCTGCCTATCTCTTTCTTTCTGTTTGACCCTACATCTGACTGTCTATCAATCTGTCTGTCTTTCTGCCTGTCAGTCAATCTCCGCTTCAGTTTCTCTTTCCATCTGTCTGGCAGTCTCACTCTATCTTACTCACTCATCCTTCTCCCTGTACGAGTGTCTCCTTTCCTATTCTGTTTCTGTTTGCTTCTTGGTTTGTCTGTCTGTCTGTGTGTCTCCGCCTCTCCGCCTCTCTCCTGGATAGCTGGTCAGTAACTATGAAGCAGACGTGGTCAGCTATTGGCATTCCTTGTCCATTAGCCCAAGCTGTCCAGAAAAGGTCATAGAAAACCAATTAGTACATTTCTCCATTAAATAATATCTCGCTCGAGCAATTGAGTTAAGGCAACGATGACGTGTCTCTGTAAATATGTTTGTTTGTATGTTTATGTGCATGTGTGTATGCTTGCATATATGCATGTATGTAAGCTTGCATGGATGTATGTGTTCATATGTACGTTTGTTTGTATGAATGTGTATTTGTGCTTGTATGTATGTATGTATGTATGTATGTATGTATGTATGTATGTATGTATGTATGTATGTATGTATGTATGTATGTATGTATGTATGTATGTATGTATACTTGTATGCATGCATGTGTGAGTTTGCATGCACATATGTTTGTATATTTGTTTGCATGCATGTTTGTTTGTTTTGTATGTGTGTACATATGTTTGCATCAATACAGTTAACAAAGTACCTGTCAGGTACCTCTCAGCAGCGCTGCACATAGCATAGGCATAGCATATACATACTTAAATACATGCATATCCGGTGGGGCGTGGTGGCTCAGTTGTATGTTCGGCGCCTTGTGACCGGAGGGTTGCAGGTTCGAATCCCACACTAGCCGCTGCGTACGGACCTTGGGCAAGTCCTTCACTCGCAATTGCTCGTGGCGCTTGCGTGAAAACTCCGACACAGTATCAAATGCTGTAGTCGGGAGCGCCTCTGAGTAGTAGTAGACTTCGAGAGGCGCTATAGAAATATCCGGAATAAATAAATAAATAAATAAATAAGTACATACACTGATACTCTTTTCTGCAAGCATTTTTATAGTTCTCTCGTTGTTTCCTTGTGTTAGGTCGGGTGCGAAATGGCGCATGCATACATACATACTTAGATATATCAATCAATCAATCAATCAATATGTCTTTATTGCAATCAATAACAACAATCAGCCAAAAGAATATCAAGTCATGTACCAGGAAAACACAAAAAGACTTCTTTCTATCTAAATTTCTAAAATGAGTACTATTCTGTCTTATCAGAAAGCTGAAACGGTGCTATCGATGACATAAATACATTCATACATACAAACAAATATGCATGCATACATACATACATACATATTTACATATATACATACACATATATACATACATACATACATACATACATACCTGGACACATACATATATACTTACAGCATATGCACATACTTACATTCTACCATATATACACACATGCACACATAAATACATACATACAGCTATACATACAAACATACATACCTACGCAATGAACACACATACAACACATAAGCACACTGATACTGTGATACATTCACGCATATGATATTCAATAATGCTTGCTGCATATTTAAACAATATACAAGATGCGCATATGTACGGAACTACGGATTGTCACATCTACAAATGCACGTGAGGCGCCATATATTTTGCCGGTACGGGTTATTAAATTGCAGAAGTATTATAAATGTCTTAAATGCCGTTGATTGCTGGCAGGAACACAGGTGTAGAGCAGGTGAAGAGATTTATGATTACTTGTAGACAGGTAGAGGCAGGTGAATAGGTATCAGATGTCAGAGGCGCTTTCAATCCTCTAATAGCTTTCCTCGAATCGACTTTTCCGTTTAAATCGTCTGCCCCCGCAAGCACACACTCACGCACGCACACACACACACACACACACACACACACACACACACACACACACACACACACACACACACACACACACACACACACACACACACACACACACACACACACACACATACACACACACACACACACACACACACACATACACACACACACACACACTCACGCAGACTCAGACAGACTAAAAACATACATGCATGCAAACCTACATACATACATGCATGCATGCATACATATATAAATGTACATACATACATATATACATATATACATACATACATGTATACATACATACATAAAATAATAAGACGTACATACATACATATATACATACATACATACAAAAATACAATGTACATGCATACATACATAAAACGTGCATACATACATACATACATACAAAGCAAACCTGCACAAGGTCTGGAGACAGGCCCAGAATGTCTCATCTTGTTGAAGCACCAAAGCGCCAGAGAGTAGCATGACCCAGATGATGATGATGATGATGATGATGATGATGATGGTGGTGGTGGTGGTGGTGGTGGTGGTGGTGGTGGTGGTGGTGGTGGTGACGACGACGACGACGACGATGATGATGATGATGATGATGATGATGATGATGATTACAAGCTTGATAATACCAATTTTAAAGTTAATTTACAATAATGATTGTCAATATTAGGCAGAATTTGTCGAGTCTTCTTCGAATCCACTTATGTATACAGCTCGCACGCACGCAACAGTCTGCAGTTAATTCGTTGCTATTAAACGTTTCTCGGTTCCAGCATTATAGTCATTAAGTCGTTCAGTGTCTACATTGTTTCCTCTCTCTCTCTCTCTCTCTCTCTCTCTCTCTCTCTCTCTCTCTCTCTCTCTCTCTCTCTCTCTCTCTCTCTCTCTCTCTCTCTCTCTCTCTCTCTCTCTCTCTCTCTCTCTCTCTCTCTCTCTCTCTCTCTCTCTCTCTCTCTATGTTTCTGTCTGTCTGCCTCTGTCTCAGTTTCTGTCTCTGTGTCTGTTTGTCTCACTCTGTCTCTGTCTGTCTCGGTCTCTCTCTGAGTCTCTGTCTGTCTGTCTGTCTATTTCTCTGTCTATATCTATTTCTTTCTGTCTATCTGTCTGTCTGTCTGTCTGTCTGTCTGTCTGTCTCTCTTTTAGTCTGTCTGATTCTCTTTGTCTTTCTGTAACTTTGTCTTTCTCTCTGTCTGTCTTGTCTTTCACTCTAATGACATTTTATCATCATACAAAGAGTACGAACCTTGCGTTTTCAGTACAATACGATTATATTTCGTTTTCTGTCTGTGACAATAGCCCTTTATGTTTATTTTTTCTACCGTTTTTCTCTCCTGTGCTTAAGTCTATGTCTCCCTCAAAGAGTGCGACTGTGATGGGAGGCAATAGTGTTGGGAAGACCTTCATGGTATTGTCATGGGTGAAATTTATGGTGGAAATGTGTTTTCAATGGGAAATAGTCTGTTGGGAGGGTGTTTGGCTGGTTGCCCCTTGCCTTCTGCTTGTCTCTGTTCCTGTCTCTTTGTTTGTCTCTGTCCCTCTAAATCACCATTCACGACTCTTCTTTACGGCTATATGTCTTTGTCTCCACCTATTCACTCACTCACTCACTCACTCACTCACTCACTCACTCACTCACTCACTCACTCACTCACTCACTCACTCACTCACTCACTCACTCACTCACTCACTCACTCACTCACTCACTCACTTCATTCACTCACTCACTCACTCACTCACTCCTCTAACTCTATTTTCTCTCTCTCTCTCTGTCTCTCTCTGTCTCTCTCTCTGTCTCTCTGTCTCTGTCTCTCTGTCTCTCTGTCTCTCTGTCTCTCTGTCTCTCTGTCTCTCTGTCTCTGTCTGTCTCTGTCTCTGTCTCTGTCTCTGTCTCTGTCTCTGTCTCTGTCTCTGTCTCTGTCTCTGTCTCTGTCTCTCTCTCTGTCTCTCTCTCTCTCTCTCTCTCTCTCTCTCTCTCTCTCTCTCTCTCTCTCTCTCTCTCTCTCTCTCTCTCTCTCTCTCTCTCTCTTTCGATCCCTTTCTCTTTATCTCTCGCTATCTCTCTTTCTATGATTTCGTTTTCTCTGTCTATATCTATTTCTTTCTGTCTATCCGTCCATCCGTCCGTCTGTCCGTCCGTCTCTGCCTGCCTGTCGGCGTGTCTGTCTGTCTGTCTCTTACCATGTCTCTGTTGTCGACGTGTATTATCAACTCAAGCTCTGTTCACAGACTACAGCAGGAGACGTCAGACCTTTCCACATTCTCACTCGTGACACACGCACAACCCCCGTTCGTACAGCGCGTCTGAGAGCATAAGGCCCTGGACAGTTTAGTCCGGTCGGTCTCATCCAAACGATTACGTCTGAGCTCTGCAGGTTTTCCCGGCTTTAAGGGAAACGAACAAATACAGCAGCGCCACCCAGTGACCGGCAACGATGCACAACCTTGACGTTACCCGCCGTCAATCACTGTTGGCATCTTTGATCCTCCAGGGCTTTGTCGAAAGGTCAAACCGTCGCGCAGTAATACATTGGCCTACATACATACGTAATTAGGCGCCAGTGTAATGAAATCCGTATTAGCGAGGACGCTGTGCTGTACTTCGTCGCAACAGAGAGTGCATCACCAACATTCAGAGGCTCAGCGGGTTCATATTTAATAAATGTAAACAGGTGATGGATAGCGTAGTGGTTAGCCTGCTGGACTGTTGATCGAGAGATCGGGGTTCAAATCCCCGTTAGGGGGTAGAAATTTGGTTCGAGATTTCTGCACCACTCGCGCCCCTTAGCCAACTCAACTATGATGAGTACACTGACCGTACACTGTCGGGGGGAAGATGAGACGGCGAGGGAGAGGACTGGCCACCCGCCCTCATACGCCGAGGCCATGAAAATGAAGTCGCTAACACTTCATACCCATGGCTGCCTATCCTACTCAAGAGGCTGAAAATAAACGGTGCAGGGTTTGTCGTTGGAAGTGGTCCAAGTTTAACTGCCTATTGTAAATGTAAATGTAAATCTCTGACATTTCTCTGCCTCAAGTGATAACTACCCCAGGGAGACCAGCTTGTTCACCAGCGCCGTATCAAATCAAGTCGGCTGGAGCCGGGATGTCTGGTCAGTTTCGTGGGTCAAGACTCGGGGGATCAGGCCGGGAGCGACGGAGTGTGGTGTACGGTGGAAATCGTTTATGATGGCGGTCAGAGTATATACGGTGCAGGAGCTGAAGTAGAATAGACTGGCTTTAAAATTCGGCTTAAATAATGAATGGTGAAATGTGTCGGGATTATCTGAACCAGTAAGTTTCCTCATAAATATTATACCCGAGCTAGGACATGGCCAGAGTGCTAAAAAGATGGCTTAAGGAATATGCATGGACACAATCACAGCATTTCAGAGGGAGTTGTAGGAGGGATGGGCCATGAAGCTTTCTAGGTTAACTTGCAGTGGTTCTAACACAGACTACACGTTTTCTGAACCACTTAAAACTCTTCTTATGTTATGTTATGTTATGTATGTATGTAGGTATGTATGTATGTATGTATGTATGTATGTATGTATGTATGTATGTATGTATGTATGTATGTATGTATGTATGTATGTATGTATGTATGTATGTATGTATGTATGTATGTATGTATGTATGTATGTACGTACGTACGTATGTATGCATGTATGTATCGTATTGTATTGTAGCAAGATACTTAATATTGCGCCTCTTAGTACATCACAAAAGAGCTGGCCCCTTACGAGAGTTGTTTGTCAAATTGCCATGATTGGTGCCAACTTGGGTCGTCAATCGCTTCGGTCTTCTACCCTGGGAGATATCTTTAGGTTCCTCGCATCCATACGTTAGCAAGAGAACACCATACACTGTCCAGCACAGGTTCCTCTCTTTGGAACAGTCTTCCTGTCAACACTAGCACTACTCCTGTTAACTCGGCTCAAGTCGTCGTTTCTTAAAACGCACCTACTTAAAGCTCTTAGATGTCCACGCTCACACAAGCGCTCAGAGAGGTTCATAAAGGCGCTGCATAAATGCATCATATCACGTCACATTCCAGGACTTTGACCGACGATGATCATCAGTCCAGAACGTGGCAAGCGATGCAAGCCCAGCGGCGATAGTAAACACAGCAGTTACGAGACCCGTCTGCAGCGTAACGAACCTAGAGGCTTCGTACGCTCTCAATTTCCTTCCCGCGGGCGAAAGGGAACGAAGCGAAGAATCTGCAGGCGACCGCAGACGAAAGCGACAACTTCTAGGGACGTCTAGCAAAGAATCAATAGCAACGAATTAATCTCCGGCTCTGCCTTCTCCACCGATGACTGCAGTTTGTCCAACGCAGTGTCATAATAGACGCCATTTATATGCTCGCCAAGCGACAGACCGGCCACGCGGGCGGGGTGTCCGTCCCCGACTTGTTGGCGGTTTCTACTGGCGTCAGCGGCGCGGCTGAAAGAACGGTGCCCCGCGGCGGAAGGTATGGCGCGCCGCGGCGTCGTGTACCGCGGTTCTGATGGAATTTCATTTTGCCAGGGCAACGTCCGCGGAGGCTGAGAGAACGGAGGAGGAGGAGGAGGAGGAGGAGGAGGAAGAAGAAGAGGAGGAGGAGGAGGAGGAGGAGGAGAAGGAGGAGGAGGAGGAGGAGGAGGAGGAGGGGAGGAGGAGGAGAAAGAGGAGGAGGAGAAAGAGGAGGAGGAGGAGAAGAGGAAGAGGAGGAGGAGGAAGAAGAGGAAGAGGAGGAGAAAGAGGAGGAGGAGGAGAAAGAAAAGGAAGAGGAGGAGAAAGAGGAGAAAGAGGAGGAGGAAGAGGAGGAGGAGGAGGAGGAGGAGGAGGACGAGGACGAGGACGAGGTCGAGGAGGCAGAGGAGGGTTTCTGATGCTGTCGTTAAAGACCACGACAGTTGATTCGTCTTGTTGTTGTTGTTGGGTCTCGTTTAAAAATATGGCTAAATCAATTGAGATGCTTCGTGGTGCTTTTATCTTGAGCATAAGCTGGGAGTTAAGCGACGAAGATGTCGAACACAAGTCATCAAGAAAATAATAAATAAAATTAGATTGCAACGGGGATTAGAACACAGAAATGAGTCCACGGTTCTCTGCGACATACGCCTCTAATTGAACGAGCTGCCGTGCAACAAATGGTTATATATGCAAACGCACCAGAGGCACTACCTAGTCTAATGAACAGGAGAACCATTCAGGAAACGAATTTATATAGCGAATTTTCTGCCTAATGGTTTCAGACGTCTCACCGATAAGACGATGAACTGCAATACCTATAAGTTATACAACAAATCTCAACTGTTTTCATAGATACTTTAGTAAAGCAGGAAACGATTTGACTGGTCCTTAATGGACTCTAGATGCAATTAATTGAGAACTGAGATAAAAGAAAGAACAAAGAGGTGCCACGTAATATTACAATTAAACGCCAGAAAATGTAATAAGTTTTGGATTGATGATATAGCGGACAGAATCTTGTAGATGTACAGAAAATGCGCTGTATAAACATCTAGAATGAGATTACATTAACTGAATACTGATTTCTTCTCGCTGTTGTTAATTTACTTACTGTCATTTGTCTGCAAAACGAATTACGCGAATATTATTAGCAAAACATCTGTGTTTTAGAAGGCAGAGGATTTTTAATCGGTTTATTAACAGCGTATCATATACATAGTTTTAACTATAATTAGTAATTTATAATTTATATGATTAGTAATTTATATGCTGCCACTTCAAGAGAAAAACTAATCAGAAAGGTTCGCTGCGCAAGTTCGGTGTTATTAAAAGCAGACATTTCATCAGTAAGCAAGAATATGCGTAGAAACCTAGAAGAAAGTCCCCAGTGGTAGGCCCACGCACACATGTGGAGCCCAACAAACGAAATCCCATCCATAGTTAGCATCACCTTAAGACCCTCTGGATCAAACTGTTATAATTATGTATAACGACGACGGGCGGTAGCGTCCGCGGCACACGATAATGCCACCGCTCAGTGGTCCCTCGTTGGTGATGCACCTCCGCTTATCCCTCTATGTGTAGCGTTTGTTTAATCATATTAAGAACACATATTCACGCTAAGACAACTTTATGAACAAAGAAACGACAAGTCTGGTAACCGGAAAAAACAAGAAACCAAAGACTATAAATGTAAATGAGTCCTTTATATCTTACACTAACAAATGTTAATGTTAACTAATGTTAACTAAATAATGTTAACTAACTAAAGTTAACTAACTAATGTTAACTAATGTTAAATATCTAGTGTTAATGTTCAGCCGATGAATGGCTTCAACTCAACTGAAGCTGTTCATATTACATTATATTTCGTTAAAACAACTGTAACAGTAAAGGGGTACATCAGAAAAAGAAGGAACAAAAGCATCAACTCAACAACAGACTAAAGTAAGGTCCAAACCAAATTCACAGCAAGCTTACCTTCGTAGAACAACAACTGGACGGGCGCTCCATAAACGTGAAATTAGTTTTCTCGTCGGCTCATTTGTCTGCAAAACGAATTAGGCGAAAGTTATTATCTCAACGTCTGAGTTTCCGAATGCGGAGGATTATATTGACCGTTTTATTGCCCGCGTATCATATATTTATGTTGGTCGATATATTATTATGAGTCTCGGATTCTTCACCAAGGAAACCGAAGCACACGCTGTCGTAAATCGAGGACGGGTGAACACGGGCAGTCGGATTTTTTTTCGGTATGTTTGTGTCCTAGATATATAGTCTGAGGCGTCCGTGTGGCAAGGGATTAACTCGTTGCCAGGCATAGCGCAACATAAATCATATTGGTCTGTACGCTATCGCAGAAACCCGTTGAAACCGTTGTGTCGTGTCCAATAACAATCGCAGCTTGGCCACTGGTGTAGCATATATATAGATTCTCCACTTCCAGTGACTGTTAGATAATGCGATGTGATTTAAGGTAGTGTAAGGAACTTTAAAGGTATCATGATGCAACATATCATTTATGTTGGATCTTCGTAAATGGTAACTATCACGGTTCAGCATCTGGTAGCTATTCGTAGGTTCTCTATTTCCAGTTGCAGCTGATAGATAATGTAAAGTAATACAATGTAATGTAAGGAACGTAATGACAATATTATGAGGTGATGCAAAATTAATTTTGCTCTTCATTGTTATTAACTATTGCTGTTTAGCCGCTTGTAGCTAGTCATATATTCTCCACTTAGGCTACAGTACTAACTGTTAGGCAACTTAAGTTAATATACTCAGCCTTTAGGTCGAATAACACGCTAGCTCAGATCTTCGTCCATCCACGGTTGAATACAAAGGGAATTGTGGATGTTTTACAAAGGTATCCAGTTGTTGGATTGTTTAAATCATATGTGTACCTCAGCCGAAACATCGACCATGGATATGAAAAGCTTCTGTAAAGCCATAGAACAATTGCGTTATCTTTATCTAATTAACGGAACCGTTTCAAAGAGGTCGAGTTTTATGAGGATTCCTGCCTGTAAAAATTCGTAATCGTAATCATGATATTTATAAAACGCTACTTAAGAGCTAAGCTTTCGGCACCAGAGATTAGAAGTAGAGTATAGAGGCTTAGGTTGATTGCAGAGTTTCATGTGTGTATCGGATAGGACAGCCTGGACAGGTGAGCCCGTGTTTGTGATAGCATCTGATAGCTTTTTACCTGGCCGTTTCCATTTTACATCCGGCTTAGCCGATCCTAAAACATAAGACGAGAACCAATTATTTCTTATTGGAAAACAGATGTTTCTCTTTTCAATTTCTGACCAAGCGAAAGACGATTAAGGATTGTTTTCATCATGGAAACCTAAGAGCAGTCTAATAGTCATTTCATGACAAGAAAACTGGCTAACAGATAGACAGACAGATGAAGAGACAGACAGACAGAGAAAGAAACAGACAGATCGCAATAGAGTCAGATAGACAGATACGTAGACAGACACGCAGTTAGACAAGCAGACAGTCTGAATATCGGACAAATAGATGACCGACAGATACTCAGACAGACAGATAGGCATACAGATACACATAAAGACAGGTAGACAGACACACAGACAGACAGATAGACACGCAGACACAGACAGACAGACAGACAGACAGACAGATAGACACACAGTCAGACCCACAGACAGACAGATGACACGCAGCCATAGTGACAGACACACAGACTGACTGATCAGAGACAAGTGTACGGACAGACTGACTAACAGACCGGTTAAATGTTAAAAAAAATTAGACATTTAGACACCAAGACAGACAGACAGACACACAGACAGACAGATAGACACACACAGACAGACAGATAGACAGACGGAGAAAACCTAAGGCGTGCTTTCTGGAAATAGTTTCTGCTTTCTGGAATTTAATCCGAATTATTATTCGTGGGGATGACTTCCTACGTCTCCATGTTCAGCCTCTTCCAACAAGAGCGCAACTGTTCCATCGAGGTCTATTGCAGCGTTATGTTTCACTTTTCCGTAAGCGGTTCGATTCCTTGTGGGTCACGAGCAGACCAGGCCACGAGTGGTAATCTCCACTCTTTGGCAGAGTGGAGATTTACCATTCGTGATTTCTGTCTTTCTGTTTGTCTGCCTTACTGTCTTTCAGTCCGTCCGTCTGTCTGTGTCTATATGTCTGTCTGTCACGAAGAGACGAGACCAGTGCAAAGATTAGAGATTTACCATTCGTGATGTTTGTCTGTCTGTCTGTCTGTCTGTCTGTCTGTCTGTCTGTCTGCCTGCCTGTCGGCCTGCCTGCCTATGTGTGCTCCGTAATCCTTTTCTGTCATTTAGAAGCTGACTATATACATGTACAACTGTAAGCTGTCATCCCTGTAAATTCTCTTCTATAAATTGGAGGATTCCGTGGAAATGACAAAAATATCGCATTCGCCTCGGTTTAGCCCGCTTTGCACACTCGAAAAACACCTAGCGGCGGTTTTTGCAACCACTCACTGAGGTTGCTGTAACTATGACAACGGTAGCTAATGTATCTGTCCATCGTCATCGTTACGTAGTCCGTGATGCAACTGAATTGCTAAGGAATAGCTGAAGTTCCTCTAAAGCAGACGAAAACACGGGCAATTATAGATATCGCGAGACATTACAGTTGTCTAAACTAGCGCTACTCAAACTGTGGTCCGCGGATCGGTATATCGTTCCAAGGGCTGATTGGCAGTGGAATAACACGAGTCATAATTTTGATTGTAACTTTATAAATTTACTAAATGTATAAAATTGTATGCACTCAAGCCTATATATGCCTACAAAACGTTTGGGACGTTACCTTAATGCAGTATTATTCAGTAATACTTAACACTACATATATACTTGCTGATTTACACTGTGTGTTGTATGGCTATTAAGGGGACCATATGAAGATCAGATAGCGGTGATAAGAACAGAATACGGAGACACTGATCAATTCAATATCAAGAAAGGGGTGAGACAGGGATGCATCTTGTCTCCATTCCTGTTTAACTTATATGCTGAAAGAATAATGAGAATGGCGGAAATGGAAGGGGCAAAAGAGGGAGTAAAAATTGCGGGAAGGACATTGAACAATCTTAGATATGCGGATGATACAACACTAATATGTGGCTGACCCCTCTCCAAAGAGGGATTAATTCGAGCCTGAAGGAAAAGAAGAAGAAGATACAACACTAATATGTAAAAAGATGAGCTGATAGAATTAATAAGAAGGGTAAGGAGAGAAAGTGAAAAAGCTGGCTTATACTTCAACATAAAGAAGACAAAAGTCATGACAACAGCAGAATGGGATACTTTTGAGATTGACGGAGAAGAAATAGAGGTGGTAGAAAGCTTCACTTTCCTGGGATCATTGGTTGAAAAAGAAGGAAAATGTGATACAGAAATAAAACGAAGGATTGCGATTGGGAAAGCTGCAATGATTGGACTGGAAAAGATATGGAAGGACAAGCATGTGAGCATAGATACAAAAAAAGGCTCGTGAGAGCCCTAGTCTTTCCAACGGTTCTGTATGGGTGTGAGTCGTGGACAATGACAAAGAACATGGAGAAAAAGGTCAACGCATGTGAAATGTGGATATGGAGAAAGATGTTGAGAATATCATGGACAGAGAAAAGGACGAACGAATCAATACGAGTGGAGATTGGTGTCGAGAATGAAGAGTCATTAAAACAAAAAGCGACAAGATTGAAGCTTGGATTCTTTGGTCATGTTATGCGATCTGATGGGCTAGAAAAGGAAATGATGTTGGCTTGTGGTGAGTGGAAAAAAGACGGGGTCGACCAAGGAAGAAATGGATGGATGAGATTCACGATGTAACGGGCATGAATCTGGAAGCACTAAGGGACCTGACTTCGAATAGGAAGCAATGGAGAATGTTTGTCATGACGATCGCTAGAGCTCCAGGAGTTGACAGCACAAGGTGACAAGGTTGTAAGGCATAAAACATGTTTACACGACAGAGTATTCATACATTTAAAAATAAAAAGTTTAAGATATGCAGCGGTAACAAAGCTTACTTGTAATAAACATTGATAATATTTTGAAATTTTAATTTTAATATAAAATCCATATTTTACGTGCAGCAAACATTATCAAACTGTCTTAAAACGTACTTGTTTAGATCAGTCAGATAGTGCAGCACTTTTATGATGTACTTAAAAGGCGCTATATTAAGTGTCTAGATGCATACATACATACATACATACATAGTATTACATACATACATACATACATACATACATACATACATACATACATACATACATACATACATACATACATACATACATACATACATACAAACATACATACATACATACATACATACATACATACATACATACATACATACATACAAACATACATACATACATACATACATACATACATACATACATACATACATAAATACATACATACATACATACATACGTACATACATACATACAAACATACATACATACATACATACATACATACATACATACATACATACATAAATACATACATACATACATACATACGTACATACATACATACATACATTATGTAAGCTGATGTTGATGGTACCGATCCGCGGCAAGGCTGCTAAACCAATTACCTCTTCCGCGGCAGCTTGCGAAAGGCTGAGAAGTATTTTCTAAACCAAACCGGAAGCCCCGGGTTTTTTTATCACCTGCATTCAGTCCTCCATTTAGGAAATATAGAAATAGACCTGCTTTAAACGTTCAAAACCAAACATTTATAACAAAAACCTCAAGGTTTTTAAAGAGCAGAAAAGACAGCAGTTAATCCTTCATATGCAAACGACCTTGACCGCAGTTTCCGTCTGCTGCCAGCATTGGCTCACAATGAAACCAGAAAATGAGAGCATTCCTCAGAGCATTTATGTAGCGCCTCCATGAGAGCTTCGTGTCTTGTCTCCTCAATGCCTATATATATATTATAGTCAGCGGTTCGTCTATTCTCGAAATAACGTTCCCGATAATTCTAGGTACGTGCCAGCTGCCGTCGGCTGAAGCAATACAAGGATTGGATGTGGGAGAGGAAGATGAGGACGGAGCGGAGGATGCGATGGAGAGAGGAGGATAAGATTGGGAGGAGGAGAAAATCAGGGAGGAAAAGCAGAGGATGAGATGAGAGGGGAAAAGAGAGGGAGGACGGAGAAGAGGAAGACGAGGATGAGCAAGAGGAGAAAGGACGAGGACGAGGAGGAGGACGAGGAGGACGAGGACGAGGACGAGGAGGACGAGAAGAAATAGAGATGACGATGAGAAGGAAGAGGAGAAGGAGGATGAAGGAAATGGAGAAAGATGAGAGCGATGAAGGAGAAGGAGAAGAAACGGGAGAAACAGTGTGAAGAATGAAAGGGGAGAATATAGAGAAATGGAGAAAGACAAGGGCGAGGAGAATGAAAATTAGGGAGTCAGAGGCGACTATTCCGATAAGTCCCCTCTACCTTTAACAGTGAGGGGACACAGTATGCAGTTCCCCCTCCCGATTGTTAAAGAAACGTTTTGATTGCTATTTTTGTTAAATAAAGAGACCAGGCAGCTGACACGTCAACACGTTGCCTCAAACAACTGACAAAAATTAATGGGTTTTGTATTTTATTATTCTGTTTATATTGTTTCGCACTATGTCAATAAAACTAATAAAAACAACTTTAGATTTGAATTAATTTTCATGTGATTGTACAATGCGATGAAAACATATATCTACATGCCGTTACAAAGTGCCTGCACCCTGCTTTTTTAACGCATCTTTCGTGCACAAAAAGAGGTCAGAAAATGTTTTCGCGCTCACGCACGAATAAATGTTGACCCAGTTCAAGTGTCCCCCAACTGTCAAACAAGATTACCGCCTCTGTAGGGAGTTGGTGCGGAATAGATATAGACGAAGCAGAGGAAGGAAGAAGGACGAGGAAGAGGCGGATCAGGTGGAGGAAGGGAAGTGGGGATGTTGAAGAGGAGCGTGTACGGGGGGAGTGTGTACAAGAGGAGCAGACGAGAAGGAAGGGATGGTGGGGTGGTTAAGGATAAACAGACGACGAGAAAATGTCGTCTCCTTGAGAGACATCGTCAACAGCAACGACAGGCCGCCATTTTAGTTCTCAACGACTTCTTCTTCGCTCTCTTTCTATTGAGCGACGAGCCGACGCACGGCCTGCTGGGATATATCTATTTTCGTACTGACGCCATTGGAAACGCATCTCGCTCCCCGAATGGGATTCGTTCAATACACATACATGGCTTGCGTCCCCTTGGCTGTACGTGTCAGTGTACGCGGTAATATGTAGGACCTGTATAATCTTAAGAGTGATGTCTGGTAATAACAGAGTCTGGTGTGGCTAGCCAAAATATTGGAGCATCACTTCGTAAATTCCCAGTGTTTTTGCGATAGTCTATTAGTGTCTGCTGTCAACCAGACACTGTCATCAGAAGCGTGTATGGCAGAAAGATGCACATTGATATGCATATGTAATTACACAGTATTATTTAGAAATTAAATGAATGTAGATGTGCGTGTATGATTCATCGCCATGGAGTATATATTGAGCACATTCTGTTTTTACTATGACATGCAGATACTAAAAATGCCTTACAAAATAATGGAAATAGATGTGCTTTTATCCTGTGCTATAACTGTGCATAGTATGTGTTTAATATATATACACATGTATATATATGTATGTATATATAACACATACTATGTTCACTTGTACAGTTATATATAACGTACTTAATTAAGCAAATGAGGTTGACTACATGCATATACCGTAATGTTTCATGTTTCTCAGTTTATTAGGCGATCTCAGCAATGTCCTTCTTCGTTAAGTTTTCCTTTAGCTGAAGCGCTTATGTTCCGATAAATAATGGACACTTCAAAGACGGACATAGATCAGCATGCGTTCAGAAGCGTCTATCCTCATTGAACATTACGCAGGACGTAGCTATCCGCACTTCAGTGAAGAGAGACTTGACAAGACGCCTGCTGATCGAAATTAGTCTACGAAGTGTCCATGCTGTTACGGAATTTGACTTCAACTCTGCTTATGCGAAATACGAGTAGCGGTGTATAATAGGTGTTAGCAGAAATTGTCTGGTATACTCAACGGCTTCAAACTTAGATGTGGCCTTTGTATTAATGGAACAGACATCTCTGGGAGTAGCCTAATTGGCAATAATGAGTTTGCTAAGGTCCCAACTCCCAAACATCAGATTATCTATTTTCACCCATTTCAAAACGCTAGATTGAGTGCATGTTGCACATTTCAGCAGTCAGTAGGTCAGTTAGTAAGTAAGTCAGTCCGTCATTCAGTCAGCCAGCCAGTCATGCGGTAAACCATTCAGTCAGTCATTCAGTCAGTCAGCCAGTCAGGTATCCAGCCAGTCAGTCATCCAGTCAGTAAGCCATTTAATCAGCCAGCCTCACTGATCAGCCAGTCGGTCAGTGAGCCAGCCAGTAGGTTATTCAGTGAGCCAGCCAGTAAGCCATTAGTCAGCCAGCCAGTAAGCCATTCTGTCATTCAGTACAATCAATCAATGAGCCAGCCAGTCGGTCAGTGAGCCAGCCAGTAGGTTATTCAGTGAGCCAGCCAGTAAGCCACTCAGTCATTCAGTGAGTCAATCAGTCAGTTGGGATTTAGATACAAGATTAGACGGCATTAGGCGAACGTCAAGTAAACACGATTCGAATTTTCTCATCCATCAATCACTGCGCAGATACGTGATGTATACGAAGCAACGACGAAAAGACAGACACACAGACAGACGGACAGACACACAGACAGACAGACAGACAGACGATGAGACAGACAGACAGACAGACGGACGGTCTATAAAGCACTTGCTGAGATTGTTTCTGGTCGGCGGCATTGGCAAGCAGCGTGCAATCATGTAAAGACTTCCGGAATCATATATAGCACTAGAGTAGTCTTAGTTGCATTTCATCGCATGAACTGGGAAGTCGGCCATCTTTTCAACCGTCGCAGGCACTGGATGAAACCAAATGCCAAGGGATATCTACACGATCCCGTTGATTTGTTTCATCTTCACTCTGTCTGTCTGTCTGTCTGTCTGTCTGTCTGCCTGTCTGTCTGTCTGTCTGTCTGTCTGTCTGTCGATCTCTGTCCCTGTTTCTGTAGTCTGACCTCTTAGACTGAACCAAATAAATCCTAAAATACACAGCATTGAATTATCTCACCTCATCTGACTTCATCTCACTTTGCCTAATCATTCCATACCTTTCCCTACCTTGCATTCCTTGCTCTATCTCACCATAATTTACCTACATAACCTTACACTTGGATTGTATTGTATTGTATTGTATTGTATTTATGCATTTGTAAAGCGCCTCTCGCAGTTCAACCTAATCAGAGGCGCTCCCAGTGCGCAGAGCTTCGTGAGAAAAGAAAAGTCTTAAGACATCGAGAAGTAGCAGAAATTCCCCCAGTTAGAATCTGAGAACGAGTCATAGGAGGAAGATCATTCCAAAGGGACGGGCCAGCAGATGCGTAGGCACGGTGTTGAGCCATAGAAGTCCGGGTCCGAGGGACCAAGAGGTCATGTCGGTCAAAAGAGCGGAGAGGACGACCAGAGGCAACCGACAGAGGTCGACAGATAAGGTCACAAAGGTGGATATGTAGGGTACCATGCCTAATTATGCCTTACCCAACATCTAACGTGACTTTATATTACCTTTCCCTACCATACCTTGCATTCCTTTCTTTGCCTTAACTTATCGTACCCTACCTTCCATTTCCTTGCATTACCTTACTTTCACACAACCTACCCACCTTACCTTACCATACCTACCTTACCCTACTTTGCACTGCGTTCCCTTCCACACCATTTATGCATAACAGGGGAGTGATCGTTTGTTGTTGCAGTTGTGGTCGACCTATCGAGTGACCTGGGCAAGTCAAAGGGTCTGGCTACGGTTCCGGAGCTGGACCAAGGCGAAATCCGACCCCTCTTTAAACAGACGCCGAGAAACATAACCGTTGGTCCGGGCGACCGAGCGGTTCTCAAGTGCCGCGTCGAGAACCTTGGAACGAAAACGGTAATCGCTCAAGATCTTATATTTACTTCTGGCTGTTTTGGAAACCACTGTTAATTATTATGTAAAGATTAGGAATATCTCAGCTGTAGTGTTATTCTCATTGCTATTGCTACTACTACTGCTGCTGTGATGCTACTGCTACTACTAAAACTACCTCAGTAATACTACTACAGTTACCACTTCCATTAGTTCCAGTACTACTACTGCTGCTGCTGCTGCTACTGCTACTGCTACTGCTACTGCTACTGCTACTGCTACTGCTACTGCTACTGCTACTACTACTACTACTACTACTACTACTACTACTACTACTACTACTACTACTACTACTACTACTACCACTATACTGACATTTCTACTACAGCCACTACTGCTGCCTCTATTATTACTACTATTACTGCTACTACAGTTGTTCATATTCTTATTACTATTATTAATGCTATTATAATAATTATTATTACCCATTATTATTATTCTTGTTGTTGTTGTTGCTGCTGTTGTTATTATTAGTGTTATTATTATTGTTGTTGTTATTATTGTTGTTGTTGTTTTTGTTGTTGTTGTCATTATTATTATTATTGCCGTTCTTATTCTTGTTATTTTTGATGCAATACTGTACTGTCTATTTACAAAGCGCCCTAACTCCGACAGCAGTGCGAGAATAGATGTTAAGTACCAACGCGCTTAAAAAACGTGAAGGAAGCATATGTTTATCATGGGACCAGTGCTAAACAGATGCCTTGCTAAGAAATTCTCAGCAGACGAATGGCTATTTATTTGAACTGGCTTCTGTTAAGATTGCGATCACTGGCCGTCATCTTGAGTAAACGGTGGATTATATATGAGGTGAAGAGGATGCTGTGCTTGACGTCGCCGCTCAACTTGAAGTCGTACCACAGCATAGTTCGAGAATTCGTGACTTTCGGTTTTAAAATTCGTAAAAATTCGCGAATTTTTGGTCTATTTTAAAATTCGTAAAAATTCGTAAAAATTCGTTGGACCATTGTTGGACCCTTTTTACATTGACAGTAGGGTTTTCCAAAAACAGCGTGAGCAACAACAACAAATGTGATGACGTCATGATTTGTTGTGTTAAGCTTCTGCTTATAATTTAACGTAAAATTCAATATAAAAGTTTACTACATAACGAATTAATTTAGTTAAAATCTAATTTCTTAAAGATGAAAGAACATGGACCTAAGTAGAAGTATGCAATAATTTTGGAGTAGAAGGAAAGGGTAATCCAAAAACACAATGTAGTTTTTGTGACAAGGAATGTGTTGGTTGTTCTGCTCGAATTCGAGAGCATTTGCATGAGGAAAATACAGAAACCGGAGTCGAGTGGGAGCAGTAGGCTGTTTCTGACTCAGAATCAGAGGATGATGAAGTAGAAGACACAGCTCGGTGAACGTTGCCAACCCTTTTTAACTATTGTTGGTTGCAAAAACATGTGTTAGTGACTGACTGATCACACTGGAGCTGAGGCACTGGTGATTTTTCGTTCTGCTGACTGACACTCACAGTCACACACACCCCAACTATGATAGAAGTCGAAGTTCAAGACTCCAAGAAGAACAGTAACTGAATATCAGTACTATAATCAGCTATCTTTTTGCTGATTGATTGATTGCCTATGACACTGACATTTACTGGCTTAAAATGTTGAAAAGTAAACATAATAAAATTCGTTGCCATGGCGAGGAATTCTAATATTTTATTATTTCACGAATTTTTACGAATTTTAAAACTGCAGTTTTAAAATTCGTTAAAATTCGTGAATTTTAAACATTCTTAAAATTCGTAAAATGCGAATTCTCGAACTATGTACCACAGTATAAATAATTACACAGTACGTCGACTCTCATTGCTGGCTGTTGACTAGTTTTTGTGGTCACGTGATTGCGTCGCCATCTTGAATCTGAGCTCCTGAATTATAGATTTAAGCTGAAATTAACGTTAAACATAATATTGTTAATTCTAATGAAGTTCTCGATGTTGTTTAAACGTTTAAAAAATATTTTATTTGATGGATTCCGATATATCGGCGTGTAGTCCTCAATGTTGTTGTAACGTTTAAAAAATATTTGATGTGATTGTTTCCGGTGTATCGGCATGGAAACGTTCTCTTTCAAGATGTTTTTTGGTCACACATTCTGACTGCTGCAGAGGCCGGGAGTCGACGTACTGTGTAATTATTTATACTGTGGTCGTACTAAGTCCTTTGAGATATATAGAAGACACAGAATAGAATGTGTAGTCATATTTATGTACGCCGCTTGAGCGCCTGCTCGTGAAGAATGGTCCGTCTGAGAGCGAAGGAATTGTTTTCTTTGCGAGACGAGTCGGTTGTTGAAGGTGTTCCTGAGTTGTCAACTTTACAAAGATAATTGCATGCCTGTACTTTGTCTTTTATTCATCATTGTGGTCTTCGTCATCATCATCATCATCATCATCATCATCATCATCATCATCATCATCATCATCATCATCATCTTCTTCTTCTTCTTCTTCTTCTTCTTCTTCTTCTCCTCCTCCTCTTCCTCTTCTTTTTCTTTTTCTTCGCCATGAATCTTCGTAATCGTGTTTTGTATCACCTTCTCCTATTTCTTCTTCTTCTTCTTCTTCTTCTTCTTCTTCTTCTTCTTCTTCTTCTTCTTCTTCTTCTCCTCCTCCTCCTCCTTCTTGTTCTTGTTCTTGTTCTTGTTCTTGTTCTTGTTCTTCTTCTCTTCCTCCAGCTTCTTTTTCTTGTTGTTGTTGTTGTTGTTGTTGTTGTTGTTGTTGTTGTTGTTGTTGTTGTTGTTCTTCTTCTTCTTCTTCTTCTTCTTCTTCTTCTTTCGTCTTCTTTTGCGTTTCCCCTTCCCTTCCAACGCCCCTCAGTGGCCTCCAACCCGACAGTCCTAACCCTACCATTCTGCATCTTCCCACCATACTGTGCCGTCATCTTTCTTCTCACCATCTTCCGGATCCGCTTCCCCTTACACTGGGATACTTAACTAGTCAGGCAGTAGTCAGCCGCATTCCTATAACCTGTTAAAAGATGCAAGGACACGGTGCGACGCATTCAACGCGAGACTGGCCCATAATTCTCGGGAGCTCGACGCACGCACTTCAATTATGTATAGACCGAGCCGAAAATTCGCGAAGGTCCAACGCGACGCTCAAAAGCTGAAAAATTTCGGAAATTTTTCCCTGCCAACCGGTCGCAACGGTTGGCGTCCTGTTAGCTCCCTTAAGACGAAGAAGGTCTGCCCGTCTTTCGTCGGGTTCAGCGTCCTGTCGAAGGAACGAGGAGTGGCGGATCTACGGTAAATCAACTCAACGACTCTTCTTATAGTGAGGTGGCTTAGCGCTGAATTTCAAGGTTAACGTTACACGGCGGATAAAAGCACCAAATTTGGCAGGATGATCTGTCAGGGTCTACTAATTAATGTTAGAAGGGGAGCCCTCTGAAATTTTGAAACGTTTTCATGTAAAACGCAAATAATTCAAGATGGCGTCCAAGATGGCTGCCGGGAGCTATAATTGTCTATATCTCAAGCACTATTCAACCTAGAGAGCTGCTTTTTGTGTCAAATTGTAGGATTTGTTGCTCAGTGTTCAGTTAAACTAACATCAATCACTTAATGTATCATTCCAAGATGGCGTCCAAGATGGCTGCCGGGAGCTATAATTGTCTATATCTCAAGCACTATTCAACCTAGAAAGCTGCTTTTGGTGTCAAATTGTAGGGTTTATTGCTCAGTGTTCAGTTAAAATAACTTCAATCACTTATTGTATCATTCCAAGATGGCGTCCAAGATGGCTGCCGGGGGCTATAATTGTCTATATCTCAAGCACTGTTCAACCTAGAAAGCTGCTTCTGGTGTCAAATTGTAGGGTTTATTGCTCAGTGTTCAGCTAAAATAACTTCAATCACTTAATATATCATTTCAAGATGGCGTCCAAGATGGCTGCCGGGAGCTAAAAGTGTCTACATCTCAAGCATTATTCAACCTATAAAGCTGCTTTTGGGTGGACTACAGCCCTAACAGAGGCTGACGTAGCATCCTCTGGCGTGGCCGACTCATATATGAAGGCAGCACACTTAACTCGAACCAGGCATGCACACCAAGTAACTCTTGGCTCTACCTTATCTACAACAAGAGGCTTTCTTGCTCAGCGAGGGCCCCAAAGATGAAGAGTCTTCCACGGCTTGGAGAAACAAAATGAAGAAGAGGAGTCAAACTTTCATGTATTGGGACTTGAGCATGAAGTATGAAACCCTCATTCTCATTTTCATTAGGGCTCACAGCGAGAAAAGTTTTCCCTTGTATGTCGAAGTGTTGGAGGAACTCACACCACTTTTCTTTTCCTTGGATCATGTGAACTACTCCAGATGGATGCCTGTTCACCTCAGAGACATGAAGTCCATGCCTGACACTATCAAGGATGAGTTTGAGAAGTGTTCTCACTGGGTCATTTCTAAAGGTACCAATAACTTCTCTACAATACCATTTTATCATGCTCACGAACAGGAAAACAAGAGTGTGAAAGGTTCGGGTGGTGCTGTTGGGCTCACACAATACCTTTTTGCTTTCCGACGATGGATGCTGTCGGGGCCAGAGATGGCCAAAATGCTGAAGCAGTTCGAGGAAGAATACCTTCCGGATGATAACACAGAGAATCCCAAGAACTTTCAGCATCATGAACAGGGTCTGTCATCACAAAAGAACTTCCAGCAACAGGTTGTCAGCTTATCTGAAACCATCCGGCAGATGGGCAAAATCCCTTCTTGGATGATTTCACAGATCTACTAACTCTTGACAGTCGCAACTGCACAGACGAGTCAGTGGTAGCTACAGTGCGCACCTTGGAGGACGTAGGCAGGAAACAGTATCATGACTTCGTCAAGAATGTGCTTGATGTGCGAACTCACTCCATACATGACCCAATCAAGAGGAATTCTCTTGCACTCTTCAAGAGACCTAAGCATAGAGCAACGTCTAAGGATGGAAAGAAGATCCAAGTGCTTGAGAACAACGTGGCACTATTTGGCCAGCTGTATATCTATGCAGAACCGGGATGGTGATTTGAGGAATTTTTCGCGCATGAAATACAGTCCTTCCCTCTCAGACTTTGACAAGCTTCATTTACCAAGCACGAAGTCTGAACTGCTGCAATGCCTTGAGCAGCCTGGGCAATCACAGCCACCTTCAACCTGCGACTGCAAAATCCTGGATGGTGCCGTCATCGTCCACTGCCTGCCCACTAGCAGCATCGGCTCCTTTCGTGAATATGCAGACAGGATGTTTTTACCTTACCTTGAGAGGCAACTGCAGGATACCTCAAGGTTGGATGTTGTCTGGGACACGTACATCCCAGACAGTTTGAAGGAGTCCACCCGGGAAAAGAGAGATGATGGTGTGCGCAGGAAAGTGTCTGGTCATACCAAACTGCCACGCAATTGGATGGACTTCCTTCGCGACTCGATAAACAAGAAGGAGTTGTTTGCCTTTTTTGTCTTCAAAGGTTGTAGAGTTCAACTGGCCACCAGCCAAAGCCGTCTATGTCACATCAGGAAAAGCTGTTGCATCCATTGGTTGCATATTGCATCCATTGGCAGGCATGCATATAAAGATGTCACTGATACATTTGTGTATCTGGCCAGTCATCCCTTTCAGCGGCTGGATGTCGACGCTGACCCATTCCATGACAAAACCAGTAATTTGAGCAGCGTCAACGAGACAAGAAGGCAACTCTTCTGTCAGAATAATAGAGCAATAGACAAACTGTCACCAACCAAAGATGCGCTGCTTCAGCAAATCCGACGGGCAGTTTATCAAGCAGGAATCGGGACGACCAGCACACAAACACAACAAGTGGTTCCTTCCCCACAGGATTTTGCTTGGAACAAAGTATCAGAATCACGGGTACCAATCTGGATGACAATTCCAGAGGTTTCCAGATCATGCAGGGAATTGTTCAAATGCAACTGCAAAGGAGACTGCTCCTGCTGCAAATGTGGGAAAGCAAATCTGGATTGCTCTCCACAGTGCAAGTGCAACTGTACTAAATAGATAGTTCTTGAATGAGAGGGTGGATGTTTATTGGAACCTTAGCTTTTTCCCTTTAAAAGACAGTGTCCGGTCGCCATATTGGATTTCCGACTTCGTTACATCTGGTATATTTCTCGATAGCACAGTTGCCATGTGCGACAAATCAGTTCATTGTTCATTTGTTAAGTGTTCTCAAAAAATAATTTTCCCATGCAAGCTCGTGTTCTTATGACTACTTCTAGTCAACTGAACACTGAGCAATAAACCCTACGGTTTTACACCAAAGCAGCTTTCTAGGTTGAATGATACTTGAGATATAGACAATAATAGCTCCCGGCAGCCATCTTGGACACCATCTTGAAATGATACATTAAGTGATTGAAGTCATTTAAGCTGAACACTGAGCAATAAACCCTACAATATGACACCAAAAGCAGCTTTCTAGGTTGAATAGTGCTTGAGATATAGACAATTATAGCTCCCGGCAGCCATCTTGGAATGATAGAGTAAGTGGTTGAAGTTATTTTTACTGAACACTGCGCAATAAACCCTACAATTTGATACCAAGAGCAGCTTTCTAGGGTGAATAGTCCTTGAGATATACACAATTATAGCTCCCGGCAGCCATCTTGGACGCCATCTTGGAATGATACATTAAGTGATTGATGTTAGTTTAACTGAACACTGAGCAATAAATCCTACAATTTGACACAAAAAACAGCTCTCTAGGTTGGATATTGCTTGAGATATAGAAAATTATAGCTCCCGGCAGCCATCTTGGACGCCATCTTGAATTTTTGCGTTTTACATGAAAACGTTTCAAAATTTCAGAGGGCTCCCCTTCTAACATTAATTAGGAGACCCTGACAGATCATCCTGCCAAATTTGGTGCTTTTATCCGCCGTGTAACGTTAATTTCACTAAGCCACCTCACTATTAGCGACATTTGCATTTCGAAGACACGTGCAGAAGGCGGAACCTTGGAGTGTTTTTGCTAAAGGCCAGTGTATAATGGTCCAGCGGCAAACAGAGTAAGGGTCGTCCATTAATTATGTCAACAAAATGGGGGAGGGAGGGGTTTGGAAAAGTTTGACAATTCTTGACAAGGGGCAGGGGGGATTCAAGACAAACTGACGTCAACAATAATTTAATCAATAAGCAACCGTAGATTCGGAAAGCCTTTATAAGTGATCTATTTCTTTTTTGTTGCAATTCAATCAAACGCAATATTTTCTTCGTTTTAAATTATCTTAATTGTTCATTGTTCCCAGATTAATGAGAAAATGCGCAGGATAATCTCTTAAACCTGAATATCCTGGGTTCTTTTCGAAAATCTAATATTTTGAGTTTCTTTTCGACGGAAAAATAATTTTTTTGAGAGGGGGGTGAAATTATTTTGACGTAATTTTCTTAGGGGGTTCTTGAATGTTTGACAGTTGTTGACAAGGGGGAGGGAGGGGGTAGAAAACTGCCTAAAATTTGTTGACATAATTAATGGACGACCCCTAATTATAATTTCAAATTTCTAAAGCGCTACTCTAAAGCTAAGCGCAGGGCACCAGCTTATTCACTAGCGCTGCGTCGTGTTAGAGGTGTTGTCAAGAGATGGTCAAGTAAAGGTTCGAGTGCGGTCACCAGAGTGACCAGAGAGAGGAGGTAGAAGAGCTGCTGGGGATCTGAAGCAGAGTACCTGCACAGACACAAGCACACATACATGAACACATATACGTGTGCATGCATAAACGGTCACGTGTGTCTTCGTGGACAGGGTGCGTTTTGTGGTTGAAATCGGAAAAGAGAAATATCAATTTGTTCTTGACGGCATTTAACGATTTGAATAACGAAGAGAGTGCTTCTGACACCTGAAGTGGCGCTATGAAACTTATATTAATAACTAAAATAACAAGGCAATAACAATGTTATAACAATTAGCATGACAATTAGACAATTAGACAAATATTTGCAGCCAATAGTAACATATTATTAGATTATATTGTCTGTATCAACACGTTTAAGTTGCTGTACACGAAAATGCGATTTGCAATAAAGAATATTCAATTTTATATTAAATTAACTGTAAACAATTAAGGTGCTTTAAAGTTCTGCAGTTGAAGAATGACTTAGATGAAGAACAGGTGGAGTAAAGACATCCCAAATTAATTATTTCTTTATTTATTTATATATTACTACACTTATTACAAGCTCAAGTCCAATAGATCCGAAGATGAGACGCACAATGTCCAGACTACGCTGAATAGGCTGGAAGCCGCAATCGTTGAATAATAGACTCGGCGCGCTACCGAAGACAACGCTATCCCACGCATTCTCGTTCTCATTTCCACGGCTCAACAGCGTATTGTCAGTTTGAAGGGAACGTTCCCTGGGTAACGGGTTCAGATCACGAAAAGGGTTTGTAACGGGCAAGTCGGACTTCATGCAAGACGTCGCGGAAAAATCCGTTCCAGGCCATAAAACACGTCCTGCCGAGGCCGGGACTTAGTCGCCTGACAGGGAAATCAGCGTCGAGTCGCCGCTGGGTCTGACGGCGGCGACCGGGGCTTCCAAGTCGGAGAAGGCAAACAGGGATTAGGTGGAGGCACTAGGGAGATTAGCTGGACGGGTAATCAAGGGGCAGACTGTCTTAGCCATGGTTCGCTAGTCGCAAATCCACCCTTGCAGCACGCTTACCCTCTTCTTCCTTCTACTCCTTTGCGTCCTTCACCTCTTCTTCTTCTTCCTCCTCCTCCTCCTCCTCCTCCTGTTCTTCTTCTTCTTCTTCCTCCTCTTCTTCCTCTCAGTCCTCTTCCACTTCTTCCTCTGCTCCCTCCTCCTCCTCTTCTTTCTCCTCTTCTCCTCCTCTTCTCTCCTCTATCCCTTCTATCTCTTCTTCCTTCTCTTCCTTCCCTTCGAATTCTTCCTCCTTCCCTTCCTCCTTCTCCATTTCCTCCTCCTCTCCTTCCTTCTCCTTCCCTCCCTCCTCCTTATCTTCTATCTCCTCCTCTTCTTCTCCTCTGTCCCTTCTTCCTCTTCTTCCCTCTCTTTAATCTCTTCTTATTCTTCCTCCTTCCCTGCCTCCTCCCTTTTCTCCTCCTCCTTTTCTTCCTCCTCCTTCTCTTCCTCTTCCTGCTCCTCTTCTTCTCCTCTTCTTCTTCTCCTCATTTTAATCTTCCTCCTCTTTCTCTTCCTCTTCTTCCTCCTCCCCTTCCTCCTCCTCCTCCTCCTCCTCTTCTCATCCTGTTCTCCGTCCTATTCTCTCTCCTGCTCCTCCTCGTGGATTTACATCCTTCCTTCGATTGTCCGAGTTGGGCATACAGGCAGGCAGGCAGGCAGGCAGGCAGACACACAGACACACAGACAGACAGACAGACAGACGGGCAGAATTCAAGACAAATTCAAACTCAACCACAGAGACAGATATGCTGGCTAGTTGACAGCCAAGCAGGCAGGCAGACACGAAGGCGGACTGGCAAACAGAGAAACAGACAGACAGACATGCAGGCAGGCAGACGATCAGACTGACAGTCGCACAAGCAAGCTGACAAACAACAGAGTGACATAGAGGCATGCAGGCAGACAGCAAACCGTTAGGCAGACATACAAACCGGTAGGCAGGCAGACAGACCGTTAGGCAGACAGACAGGCAGGAGGACAGATCTAATAAGCATGCGGAGCACGAAGTCAGTCGTTGTTATATTCGGCCGACATCTGTCGACGATATATGGAAAGCAATAAAAGCTGCTACAGCGCAGTTGTATGTTGCAGTCTATATATGGACACAACTGTTTATATATGTGGATGGGTTCTGCTTATATATATATATATATATTTATATTTATATATATGTATATATATATGACTATCTTTCTCACTCCTATATGTAAGTGTGTGTATATATATACATATTTCTTTTTATATATATATATAATATATATAATATATATATAAATATATATATATGGGTAAGAAAGATACAGACAGACTGAGAAAGACAGGTATAAATATAAAGAGACAAACTGATTGAAACGTGGATGAAAACTCAGAGTCTTTGAGAGAGATAGTGGTACAGAAGAGGAACAGAAAGAGTAAAAGATAGAAGGATGAATGAAGACAGACACACACACACACACACAGGCAGACAGACAGACTGAAAAAAGGAGACACTTAGAAAGATAGACAAGAAGAAGCAAAGGATAGAGAGAAAGAGACGATCGGAAGAGAGAAAGCCTCAGATACAAGCACAGACACAGACTTCATAGAGAGACAGACAGACAGAGGCAGACAGCGATACAGGAGACAGAGAGTGGCAGCGAGACAGAGAGACAGAGACAGGGAGACGAAGAGAAAGGAGCAGAAAGAATGAAGGAAGAAGGCAGAGATTTAGAGAGAAAAAGAAGCACAGATAGAAAGGAAGAAAGAAAAAGAGAAAAATAAAGAGAAATAGGAAAAAAGACGTGGAGAGAAAAAAATAGAGGAGACAAGCAAAGAGGAAAGTAAGCAAGCAAGAGAGATACAAAGACATACAGACAGACAGACAGACAGACAGACAGACAGAAAAGGAGACAGACAGACAGACTGACTGAAAAGGAGACAGAAAAGCAGAGGGAGAAAGACAGAAGAGCAAGAAAGAGAAGGAAACCGGAGGGTAAGAGCTAGAAGAACAGATGAGCCTGAGTAGCATCTGCTTCGGACTGTCATTTGCATCTTCTTTGTTGCTGGTCCTGCTGCTGATACTGTTGCTGCCCCGCCCCTTCATCTTTCACTGTTTTCGTCGTTTCCCAGTGTAGCTATGTTGGCCATTGGAAGTCGGAGAATAATCCACCGAGAAGAATCGATAGATTCACTTCGCCTCTTGGAAACAATTTGTTACAACTGAGCTCCGTCTTTGAATTCGGAGAAACGAAGATTTGACAGACAAATGCACTTGAAAACAATAGAAGCTCTTCGAGGAATCAGAGTTCCTTTGGCCACTCCCTTCATCAGCTCTTGCCACCTTTTCGTGAGACAGAGTACTCACTTCGCAAGAGAGGACATCCTTTCATGCTACTTATTGATAAACCTAAACTGTTTCAAAAGTAGGTTTGTTATTATAATCTGCTCCTGTTATACACCGTGTCTCAAAATAAACTGTGCAAAATTATTTCTGTCAAAACTTCGTCAAATTTCCACCAATTTTAATAATTTTTGGTAGGTCGATGGCAAAATGGCTGAAATTTTAGGCTATACATAAATTTTCCACCTCACCTGACTCATGTCACTGCACTACCTTGTTAAATACAGATGTACGGACGTAAAAACGATCGAAAACACCATTTTTAATCAACGATAGCGCAGCTTAAAATTAACAGTTACGTCATTAATACGTAAATAATGATTGCCAGCTATTCTGAGGGTAGACTAGTAAAAATTAGAAATTTAATAAATAACATCTGACGCCCTCCAACGAATTGATGAACAAAATCTGAGCACTCTAGTTGTTAAAATTTAAGCGTTATATAAGAAATTGGTACATCTGTGTTTAACAAGGTAGTGCGGTGACATGAGTCAGGTGAGGTGGAAAATTTATGTATAGCATAAAATTTCAGCTATTTTGCCATCTACCTACCAAAAATTATTTAAATTGGTGGAAGTTTGACGAAGTTCTGATAGAAACAATTTTGCACAGTTTATTTTGAGACACGGTGTAGATTCTAATTCAGATATGTATGTAATCGTTATATACATTGTAATGCTCGTGCTCTTGTTAGATGCAAATATAGGTCACATACGTGCTTACTTACAAATAACACAACAGATGCTATGCTAGTTCATAGCCGTACCGTGTAAGTCTCATCTCTATCTCTTTGGTCTCTTTGGATTTTGATTGGTAATAATGTAAGAGTAATTGTAAATTGTAATTAGTAATTTCTATTGCACCGGCGTCTAATGCACAAGGCATCAACCGATGGCACACCAGAACCAAGCCGTAATCACTGACTAATCAGGTCAGCATACAGAAGGTCAGTCTGTTAGACAGAGAGGCAGCCTGTGGTGTGTGTGTGTGTGTGTGTGTGTGAGTGTGTGTGAGTGTGTGTGTGTGTGTGTGTGTGTCTGTGTGTGTCTGTGTGTGTGTATGTCTGTGTGTCTGTTTGTCTCTGTGCCTGTTTCGTAGTCGTAATCAGGTCAAACATCGTAAGGTCCAAATTTCTTAAGCGCAACTCCAAAGCTAAGTGCAAGCACCAACTTGTTCACGAGCGCTGCGTCGTATCAGAGGTGTTGTCCAGCGGAGATCCGACTATGGTTGCTAGAGAGACCAGAGAAAGAGAGAGAGAGAGAGAGAGAGAGATGAGAGAGAGAGAGAGAGAAGAGAGAGAGAGAGAGGGAGGGAGAGAGAGAGAGAGAGAGAGAGAGAGAGAGAGAGAGAGAGAGAGAGAGAGAGAGAGAGAGAGAGAGAGGCAGAGTAGCTAGTGTCTCTGCCTTCCTGCCTTACTCTGTGTCTGTGTCTGTCTGTCTGTCTGTCTGTCTCTTTGTCTGTCTGTCTGTTTATCTGCCGGATTATCATTTAGTCAGTAGACGAACCAGCAACGCATGGCTCTATTAGGTGTGGCGGCGCCACCATAGTCCTCTGCAAGTTACAGTTCGTTACCTTTTGACGGGTTTTCTAAATGCTCGTAATCCACGTAAGTTGAAGGCGTTTGCGGACTGTGCAATTACGCCATGGATCGGTCGCTAATGTGATGACTTAAACTCCGATCGTTCAAATTATCCCTAATGCATTGCGTGCTTCGTCGACCGCTGAGGTCGATGATGGTGTTCTATATCCTTCCCGACAGATGCGGTAGTAGTGGCGCCGGCCTCGCGAAGGTCAAAGGTGGCCGGCGTTCGAAATTGGTGAAGGAAGTATCGAGGATGGGATGGAGATGTGAAGGAAGTGATGGAAATGGTTTTCCATCAACCTCCATTTGAATAGATCGTTGTGTCTATGTGTGTGTGTTATATTGTCATCGTGTAATGTCTGGGGTTATTATTTGGTTTGTGACTTTAGGACAGTGAATATGACAGGTTCAACCAGTACAGACAAACTGGAACCATATACATTTAGGTATCGCTTAGCAGTACATGATGTATTGCAAATATGGGCATTCATGATTTCCTGTATAAAAAAGTAAGTTGATATGTTTGTTGGTAAGTGTGTGTATCTAGGTATGTCTGTCTTTCTGTATGCATATATGTATGTATGTATGTATGTATGTATGTATGTATGTATGTATGTATGTATGTATGTATGTATGTATGTATGTATGTATGTATGTATTGTATGTATGTATGTATGTATGTATGTATGTATGTATGTCATGTATGTATGTACGCA
>OY744615.1:40434266-40534266 GCA_963556255.1 Allolobophora icterica
AGGAACGCGGCGGAGCGTGGCGGACAGCCGCGCTTTGGCATCACGCATGAGTGACGTGCATCGGGTACGACGTCACGCATGACCGCGTCTAAGAATTCCTTTCCCCTCCGACATACACAACAACCTCGACGACGTATCCATTAAACAGGTGAGCGCCGCAATTTGGGAAAGCAGCGCAGCGTGGCTCGCCGTCGCAATTTTCCTCCAGCCCTGACGGGAGGGGGGTGTCCTCTCGCTCACGCGCCCGCCACTCAATTACCCTGACGGGGCGCGAACGGGGTAACGCTTCTACGACCCGCCGAGCTCCCTTCGAACGTGTCAGTCCGTTATCTGGACCGTGCTGGGGCTTAATCGCAACGAGCGAGGTTGATTAAAACTTTTAAATGACACCCATGGGCGTCCAGTCTTGCCGCCAACGAGACCAACCGTAATTACTGTTGTCGGGGATGCGAGGCTATTTTATAGCCTCGACGTCATAATTATTTCCAATCGAGGCGAAAGCAACTCGAGTCCATTACTCCACCCCACTGGGGCCCGACGGACGACCGCACCGTTCCGTAATTTGAATCTACGTCCATGGGCTGGTCCGGCGTAAATTTATATAGCGCTGTGAAGGGATAATTTTCGTGAGAGCATCGGCGAATTTCCGTCTTGTTAAAGGGCGGTTTTGAGACACGGATATGGACAGAGGGACGGGCTTTAGGAGTCCCTTGTTGATGTGGGATTGAATCTTTTAATCATATGCTTAGCCACAGGATGGATTAGCCACATGACCATCCGATTTCAGTTAGGAATCGTTTCTCGATGATGATTAACAATTAAGGATATTCTTATTTTAATCCTGTTCTATACGCATTGCAACACGACGTACATACATGCATACATGCATACACACATACATACATACATCCATACGTACATAATTATATAATACATTCATACATACATACATCGATTGATTCATACGTTTGCATACACATACACATACATATACACATACATACATACATACATACATGCATACATACATGCATACATACATACATACATACATGCATACATACATGCATAGATGCATGCATGCATACATACATACATACATACTTACATATACATATATATGCGTAGACAGCCCGGAGGAATAATTGCAATTAAAGCATGAAGTGTGAAAAGTGGTGTGAGGAACACCTTTCCCTCTTACTTCACCTGAGTCACCTCTACAGAAACGAAGACGCCTTCTTCGTGGACATAATAAATGCAGGTAACTCACCCACTGATCTACACAGTTTAAGACACCTTGCCCAGACAGACAGACAGACAGACAGACAGACAGACAGACTGACTGACTGACTGACTGACTGACTGACTGACTGACTGACTGACTGACTGACTGACTGACTGACTGACTGACTGACTGACTGACTCTCTCACTCCCTCACTCCCTCACTCCCTCACTCCCTCACTCCCTCACTCCCTCACTCACTCACTCCCTCACTCACTCACTCACTCACTCACTCACTCACTCACTCACTCACTCACTCACTCACTCACTCACTCACTCACTCACTCACTCACTCACTCACTCACTCACTCACTCACTCACTCACTCACTCACTCACTCACTCACTCACTCACTCACTCACTCACTCACTCACTCACTCACTCACTCACTCACTCACTCACTCACTCACTCACTCACTCACTCACTCACTCACTCACTCACTCAATCACTCAATCACTCAATCACTCACTCACTCACTCACTCACTCACTCGCCCCAAGAGAAACAGAACTCGTCAAAGCACAAAATTGGAGAATAAATGCAAAGATACTGCAGCATTTCAAGAGTGAGAAGGAATTGATGAAAGAGGCAAAATTAAAGACAAAGCTAAGTGGATTTAACCCAAATTGGAACCAGATACTGAAATTGTACGTCACTATAAAGGTCTAGTATGTTTAACTGTGGGTCATGTATTTTATTAAATTCCATTATATCATACATTATACTGTATGTTAATGTGTCATGTGCATAAATGTATTTTAGAGTATCTCGTCTTATTATATTGTTGTGCCTTGAATTGTGTCATGTTGCATTTATTGTCTTGCATTGCATTGTATTGTATGCCAGCCCACCTAAATTAAACGTGGTACGTTGTCTACATTTTCGTCCTCTTCCTGCGAAGACACCTGCCGGGTTTTGCGGCCATGATTCAGAGGGAAGATTAGCCCACGATCTCCTCCGTGCATATATTCTCTTGATACCCGTGACCAGATCTCCCCTCGGATGCCAGCCAGGCAGCGTACGTGCCTCCAGTCTGCGACCAGTCATTACAAAGCTCTCGGGGTATCGCCATTAGTTGGGGAATTCGTCCGGGATAATTGCCTGTCGCCTGGCTGGAGGGTGGCAGCGGTTTTTGCGCGCACTTGTCTTGACCAGCTGAGGATCTCAAGGCACTGATGAGACTGAGGGGGCAATGGGAGGAAGCAGACACCGTGCACCTGTCGTTTCCCTATTTGCCTGTATACATGGACAGATGCAGTTGCGCATCGCATGTCTGTGGTCAGTTTACTGTCTGCCTGTCTGTCTGCCTGTATCTTTCTATATACGTATCCATCAATGTATTTGTTTCTCTGTCTGTCTGTCTCTCTGTGTCGCTGTCTGGTCATCCTCTCTCTGTCTCCGTACTCGTTTGTCTCTGTCTCTCTCGGTCTGTCTGATTCTCTCTCTCTCTCTCTCTCTCTCTCTCTCTCTCTCTCTCTCTCTCTCTCTCTCTCTCTCTCTCTCTCTCTCTCTCTGTCTGTCTGTCTCTCT
Source organism: Allolobophora icterica (assembly GCA_963556255.1). NCBI lineage: Eukaryota > Metazoa > Annelida > Clitellata > Crassiclitellata > Lumbricidae > Allolobophora > Allolobophora icterica. The sequence goes on from OY744615.1 coordinate 40,437,078, forward strand.
GTCTCTCTCTCTCTCTCTCTCTCTCTCTCTCTCTCTCTCTCTCTCTCTCTCTCTCTCTCTCTCTCTCTCTCTCTGTCTCTCTCTCTCTGGGCATTCTCTCTCTGTTTTCCTACTAGTCTCTCTCGGTCTGTCTGACTGTCTCTCCTCTCTCTGTCACCCGTCTGTATCTCTGTTCAGTTTCTGCCTGCGTCTCTGTCCGTCTCTTTGTCTGTCTCATCCTGTATCTGGCTCTATCTACGTGTCTATCTGTGTGTTTGTTTCTGTCTGTGTTCATTCTCTGTTTCTCTGTCTCTGTCTGTCTCTCTATATTTGTCCCTGTCTCTCTCCCTACCTCTCTGTCATCTCTGTCTGTCTGCCTGTCTGTCTGTCTGTCTGTCTGTCTCTGTCTCCGTACTCGTCTATGCCTTTGTCTCTGTGGAAACTATCCTTCAAAACGGAACCACTGCTGTATCCTTGCACGATATTACACCTCTTATCACCACGAAGCAAAAATAAGGAAACATCTTCAGGCTAAGATGCTATTACTCTAGAGAAGGTGTAGGCACATTGCTCAGACTATCCCACAATTCGAGACATATTTACCCATATAGTTGCCTCTGCTGATAGCCCTACATTTACTGGTTCGTATTACACGAACTCCCAATGAAGATACTCACACCCCACAGATTTCCCCCATAGGCCTTTCTCCTTCCCCACTCCTTCCAACCACAAACCGCACCATGCTCGCCATGGTGTATGAGGACAATTACTAGACAGTTCACCCCATCAAGCGTGTCAGGCCCAGCACGGCCTCCCAAGCGAGAACCTTACCCCACTCGGGTACAATACATTCCTTTCGCTCCCCACACCGCTGACAACAATCATCACCCCTTCCCAGTTTTCTTTTCTTCCTCTCGCAATGACCCCCCACGGCGAAAGGCAATTGCAATAAGTTGGGATACTGATCTCCTCATTATGCAGCCTAATTATCTGGATTTTCGAAATGTCAGCAAAATGACACCAAATTAAGCTGCTTCCTCCACTAGATTAACTGAACGTTCTTTTGATAGGCCTGTGTACTTCTCTCCCGTTACATAGGGCCTATACAAGCAACAGAGGCGGCGACCCTAGGGAAACAGAGGGAACAGTGCTGGACTTAGGCATAAGCTAAAAAAAGCTACAGCTTAGGGCCTCACATTCCGCAGGGGCCTAAAAAATTCAGAATTTTTGAGAGGTTACTTTTTATATTATGTAGAATCCCTCTTTAACGGCCTGTGTAGCAAATTCATTCTCGCCTGCATATATGCATTCATTAGAAAATTTGAATATATCACTTTAAATGCCTATTAAATAATTAAAAGGCTTATATGATTTCAAGTTTTGTGAGACCTTCTCGTGTAATTTTTTCACAAGAGGCCTCCAAGTTTTATAGGCCTATAGCTTAGGGCCTCACAAAGTCTAAAGGCGGCACTGATGGGACATATATTTATATATCCCACCACAGAGGCAGAGTCACAACTGACGTTTTTTCGTAATATTAGGCTTACTGACTAAATTAGCATCGTTTCTCACGAGCATTTTCATTCTAAAGTATTCTGCTGTTTGACCCCAGTTAAGGGATTGGGGTAAAACACGTGGCGTTGAACTATATAGGCCTAGTCACTGGCATAAACTTGTCCAAAATATTGGGGGCATTTGGTTATTCATTCTACACTTGTTGCATTGGGTGTACAGTCCATTTCAATTATTGGGGGGCACGTGCCCCGGCTCCCCTCCCCGAGTCTACGCCTACTAGGACTCTACTGGCAATTGATTGTTCCTTTAGTCGTTTTGTAAGCATTGTTGTTTATAAAGGCGTTTACGTAATGTCCATCTGCATCACAACCTCTAAGCTATATGCATCTCAGGCATCTGCCTAATTCCTATTCGTTTGATCGATGGCCTGCGATAAGTTAATTGCATCCTACAATATGACTTTTTTGGGCACTGAAGAAATTTCCAGATTACAATGACGATTAATCTTACTCAATAAAAGCCATCGAGAAATGATAGAGAAACCTCCACTTCCATTTCCATTTCTTCCAAACTATATGGCCGTTATTGACACATACCATATTATAGGCCTACTCTCCCGCTGCTTTTCATTATCGGAATTACATATATTATGCCTATACGTATTCCATCTTGGCAAATATATATATTATGCATATATATATATATATATATACACACACATATATATATATGTATATATATATATATATATATATATATATATATATATATATATATATATATATATATGTAGGCTAACACATAGAATTGCATATATATCATGCTGATACGTAGGCCTATTGTATCTTGGCAAATCTACATTATATATATATATATATATATGCCATTATGTAAAACATAAAATTGCATATATCATAGTGATTGATACGTATTGTATCTTGGCAAATCTACATTGTATATATGCCAATACATGTAACGGGCGTGAACGATTGCACAGTGGGATCATTTGAACAGCCGAGAATAATCCGTCTTATATTAGGGTAATTAGGACATCCACAGCTATTTAAAGACCTGGGTACGCAGTGGAACCGTTTATCTGCGGTGGAACCCTTTGTCTTCGACTTCGTGACACTTTCCATCGACGTCAAGACCGGAATTTTAATTGACAGAATTAGAGTCGGTTGGTATCCAATCGGGGTGTGAACTGTTTTGTGCCCATACAGAACGGTATCCTCCGAGCGACAGGGTGTGTAGCCTTCGTGCGAAAGGGTGCGTGCACGGTTGGGGGCAGTATGCGCTCAAGGGGCACAGCCATCGTCGTTGAAACGGGGTTGGGTTGAGAGGTGGTGGGGTGTTCCGGGCTCCAGGAAGGGGTTACGTTGTCGGACATTGGTGGAGAAACAAGCACGATGTCACGTAATCAATGTGTCAGTAACACGGACGGCTGTGGAAGGAAATTGCGCTGCATGAAGTCGTTAAACATAATGCCATATAAATGTCGAACTCTGTGAATGATGTGATGCATTGGCTGTGCGCTATAGAAGTTATTCGTCCAAAACAATAAGGCAGAAGAGATTATGATGAAGATGATGATGAATTATGAAGGAATGAAACTGCTTCTAATGAAGTTGGTGGCAAAATGAAGATGATAGTGATGATGACAGCAACAATTATGTGTAGCAGGGAATAGTTCTGTTGCAGAAGATGGTCATGTTGCTCAATATGGCTGGGAAAATGACGAAACTGATTATTATAACAACTGTGGTTGCCTGACATCTATTAGGATATCCATACTATAGAAGATTTTATATTTAGAATAAATGAGATTAGGTTGGACAAGATTATATTAGATTAATAAAAAAGCACATTTTACATTAATTTATTTCACATTATTTCTCTCATGCACTCTAATTTACACAATATATATACAGAAGTAAGAAAGTTTGAAAAAATAGGCATTCAACGATAAGCCTTCGAAACTGAGCCCTATAGCCACCAATAGTTTACAATGACTCTCAGTTCACAACACAAAACAATAACCTTAGCAGAATTAGAAGACAGTTCTGTCAGGAGCTGCCTTCAACCGAAATCTGTTCTCTCTTGGAATGTTTTGAACAAACTTACACACACACAAACATTCAATAAACAAACTACAGCCAAGCCAGTACAAAGACTAGTAAGCCAGCCAGTCAACGAACCAGAAACGTATCTGCTCAGTCACTACGAGATCGATATGTCAGTCAGCCAGTAAACCAGAATGTCAGTCAGAATGTCAGTCAATTGATCAGTCAATTGTTCAGTCAGTCAGCCAGCCAGCCAGCAAGCCAGTCAGTCAGCCAGTCAAATTGCCAGTCAGTCAGTCAGTCAGTCAGGCAGCCACCCAGCCAGTCAGTCTGTCAGTCAGTCAGTCAGTCAGGCAGCCACCCAGCCAGCCAATCAGCCAGCCAGCCAGCCAGTCAGTCGAGCCATCAATCAGTCAATCGTTTAGTCAATCAGTCACGCTATGCAAATTACGCCTAACTTAACTAAGCAGTTCAGCTGCAGGCATTAGCAGTTCAGTTCAAAGCGAAGAACAGGATGAACACAGGCTTAGTTGTTGACTGGCTGTTCAACCCTTGACCTTCGACCCCACAACCTTTTCCCTGAGATGCCAGTACAACAGACTGACAACAGCATACAAACAATTTTACACCACTTATCTCAAGTTTTTAAATAATCTTAGCTTTCTGGGCCAGGGATGGATTAACACATAACCTGTAGGGTCCAAAGAATTGCTTAGCGCCATGCCCCCCTGGATTTTGAAAATATTAAAAAAATCTTTTGATTTTTATTATTCCAACACTCCCAACATGATTTTCAATGCTAATAAACACTTAACTATTGAGGTAAGTCAGCTATTCTATGTAAAAAAGTCATTTTGCTCCCCCTACAAAAAATTTACACACCCTAGAAAATTTCCCCCCCCCCTATAAATTTTTGCCCCCTGGAAAAATTCCTGCGGACGCCCACGTGTGGGGACCCTAAAGTATTAATCCAACCCTGAACGTAGGGTAACTGTAAAATCAATCTCGACCAATCATTTAGCTTCATGGTTTGAGTCGGACCCAGTAGCGACTGGAACCTGGAGGTTAACAACGGGTCTGGACGATGATGGTTTGGAGACGTCAGTGTTCGATGAACTCCTCGTTGATTCTCTTCCCTCCTTCTGGCGATCACACGATAAATCCTTGGCAGATTTCCGCCCAAAGGCTTTGCCAATTGAACCCTATTAATTTAAGCAATAGAAGCATCGTTTAACCATCAGTATCAAAAGCTTCACTAGGTTGGAATCACAATCTATTAAAAACTTACATTTAAAATATTTAAAACAAATTGTTATGCTTATCTCTATAAAGGAAAGTTGCCATTTGGTGTTTGTCCTTTTTTAAAACATACGGCAGTATTTAGTCAACACCAGGAGACAGTCTTGTACATATCTGTGTGTATGTATGTATGTATGTATGTATGTATGTATGTATGTGTGCATGTATATGCATATATATCTGTGCATGCATATAAGTACATATGCATGTATCCATGTCTGTTTGTATTTATGTATATACACATGCATGTATGCATGCATCCAATACTATCCATGTCTGTGTATGTATGCATGTATGTATATATGTATGTATGAATATGTATGCATCTATGTATGTATGCTTGCATGTAAGAACTGGACTGAACATACTGTTCCAGCTCAAGAAGCTCTTGAAGGTGCTAGATATGAAATGTTAGCAACTTCATTAGCTTTGGTGGTCAGTTTTTGCTGCCTGGTTTCCACTGAGTGTACGGCCAATGTACTCATTTACAGCTGAGTTTGTTCAGGGCACTACTGGTACAGAAACCATTAAATATTTTTATTTTCCAGTTGGGGAAAGTGAACCTACACCTATGGGTTGACCTTCCCGCATGATAACCACCAGACCGTCGTTGTAACGTACCCGAAAACTGAGCTTCCTTGACCCAGATCCTCGATTCCCTGTTCCACCACCTGCTGTTTCCACCTCAACCTTATTTCCACCGGAATAGGACCTCGTGAACGCTGAACCGCCTGTTCCAGATCTTCTTGAATGTCTCGACTCTTCAATGGCCACTCTGAAACGAACCAAAACAGAAATTCAACAATCCTTTTACAGATCCTGCAGTTTAAATACTCAAAAACATTCAGAGCATCCTACTTGCTGTTGCCCCACATAGAATCTTGAGCAACTTTCATTTTACAGTACTTCTGGCAAAATAATGTAACATAACAAAATAACCTATCATAAAAAATAACATACTGTACCAAAATAACGTATCATAAAAAATAACATACTGTACCAAAATAACGTATCATAAAAAATAACATACTGTACCAAAATAACGTATCATAAAAAATAACATACTGTACCAAAATAACGTATCATAAAAAATAACATACTGTACCAAAATAACGTATCATAAAAAATAACATACTGTACCAAAATAACGTATCATAAAAAATAACATACTGTACCAAAATAACGTATCATAAAAAATAACATACTGTACCAAAATAACGTATCATAAAAAATAACATACTGTACCAAAATAACGTATCATAAAAAATAACATACTGTACCAAAATAACGTATCATAAAAAATAACATACTGTACCAAAATAACGTATCATAAAAAATAACATACTGTACCAAAATAACGTATCATAAAAAATAACATACTGTACCAAAATAACGTATCATAAAAAATAACATACTGTACCAAAATAACGTATCATAAAAAATAACATACTGTACCAAAATAATGTATCATAAAAAATAACATACTGTACCAAAATAACGTATCATAAAAAATAACATACTGTACCAAAATAACGTATCATAAAAAATAACATAATACAACAAAATAACATAACATAACAAAATAAAGTAACATAACATGCCAAAATAACATAAAATAACAAAATAACATAACATACCACAATACAGGTTTCAGGTGGTTCAGAAGACGTGTAGCCTAACATCACAATAAAAACATAACGATAGAACATATATGCATAGAGTAAGAAGACCATAAAAATAGATGATCTTGGCCACCACACCTCGCTGGTTTTATAATGGCGTCGAGTTCCGCAGACAGATGTCGCCTCACATACGACTTAGACGATGGAATGCCGAGCAGTGACGCAAATACGTCGGACGTAAAGTTCTGATCGAAAACGAGGACAGCACCATGAATTCCACTCTCCTTCAGATTTTGCGAATATTCCTAAACAACAACATGAATACAATGCAAACTATTGTCATTGACGTGAAGATTTACATGCTAAATGTACATAAGTATGTAAGTATGTATATAAGTATGTAGAGTATCCGACTGGCTACAGCGCTCGGCCGATAGTGCGAAGAGTACAAGTTCGAGCATCCTCTGAGATGGTTACTGTTTATGGACCTTGAACAAGTCCTTCACTCATGAATGCTCTGTGACGTGGATTGATGCTTGGTCATTAGATAGTGGCACTTAACAAATGCATTATAATAATAAAACGTATATATGAGCAGTTTTACAGCACCACTCAAGAACTTCTTAAAGGTGCAATATAAATAAATATTAATATCATCATCACACTTAAGCACCTCTACAGACGTTGAAGAATGCTCATTACAGAATGTCTAGTCCAACTCGGAGTTGAATTATAGACATAGTTAAGCATTTTAGAATATCTGAAATTCCCCAATGAAGTTTAATCTACTTAAGGAATCACACTGTGGTTCAGCCTAATCAAAACTAATCTACCTAAAAACAGTATAATCTAATCCAGCTTAAATAAAAAACGAAGCAACATCAAATAAATTCTACAAAAATAATTAAACTTTCTTAATTTTCTAAATTGCAACTTTAAAATAAAAATGAATCAATGTTTTCCCTCTGGATTTTACTCAACCACATCCTTAGTTCAAAACTATTCTAAAAATTCAATAATAAAATTTTTCTATAAAATGTCAAACTACAAAAATCAGACAGCACTTTCTTATATAACTAAATTAAGGAACATGAGACAGGTTTGCTAACATGAAGATCGATACGATCTGCCCATTCGATCACTTGGTCGTTGGTCCAAACGAGTGGATCGCTGAGACTCTCCTGACTTTGAATGCGTCGTTCCTGAAGTACCTGCAAAAGAAACGACAACTGACTTTGGAAAATATGAAAATACGACTTAATACTCAAATAATATAAGAATATTTTTAAAAACTGACCTTGAGGAATTTGAAATTATGACCCTACTACTTAATCAATTTATGGAAATTTTTCCACATATGCAGGAATTGGCGAAATCAGTAACAGAATTCCTCTAAACTCACTTTCATATAATTGAAAAGCCAACTGCAATTAAATAGTGAAATTACTGATATGTTGGAATTTCAGTACTTTGATTTGGAGTTAAAATCCCGAACAGAGAAGGAAATCTATTTCACTGGAACCATCCAGCAAATCGAGTTATAAATAAGTTTATCATCAGTTGAACGTTAGGAGGGAGGTGATACAGTAAGAGGCAAATGTGCCGAGGCTAAGAAACAGAAAAGGCAAACACTTCATACACTCCTAGCCATCGTACCCTGGGCTGGCAGGTCTCGTCATACTTCTCACTGTCTTATTTACTTACACAACAAAGCATGTGTACATGATGTACTCGATTTGATGAGACCATCAACTGTAGCAGGTAGGAAGACTTGAGACATGACAGCGGTTACATGTAACAGTTTGCAAATAATGTGACAGGTGATAGATACATGTAACTAGGAAAATGGAAAACAGAATGGAAATTAAGTTGTTCTTGTTGTCATTGTTGCTTTTGTTGGTGAGGTGGTGGTAGTGGAAGTGGTGGAGGTAGTAATCATGGTGGTGGTAGTGGAGGTGGTGGTAGTGATGGTGGAGGTGGCGGTAGTAGTCGTGGTGGTCGTGGTGGTAGTGGTGTGGTAGTGTAGGTAGTAGTCATGGTGGTAGTGGAGGCGGTGATAGTGGAAGTGGTGGTGATAGTGGCAGTGGTGGTGGTGAAAGTGGTGGTAGTAGTCATGGTGGTGGTAGTGGTGGTCATAATGGAGGTGGTGGTGGTAGTAGCAGTGGTAGTGATGGTGGAAGTGAGGTGATACTGGTGATGGCAATGGCTGTGCCACGTGACGATCGAGTGCCTGTGAATGACCAGGTCTGTGACTCAGCTCATTTGAGGCACTGTAGAAATCTCAAGATTACGATTACGATTACAGTGGTGGAAGTGTTGAACCGACAGTAGTGGCAGTGATAATGGTGGTCGTAGCAGGGACTTGCAGTAAATCGACAGTTACCCAAGGGCAGACAAGCTCAATAACGAAATCCATTGTTCGAACGGACCTAAAATCCTCCTTTGTTCAACCAATCAATATCTGCTCTGGATCAATACTACCAAGGCATCGTCCCAAAAGACAAACTTTCTTCCCAGAATTTATCCAGGGTACACATTATGGCCATGAGTGAACTGCTTACACAGACTCTAAATGGCTTCCTATGTACAGCACGAAATCGAATCAATTTTCTTCGTAAAGTAGCTGCACGAGCAATTAAGCGCAAACGTAAGTGCCGATGTTGTGAAGCAGAAATTATACGGATGGCATTTTACCTCTTTGTCAAACTCCAACATGCGAAGTAATTCTATTCCGAAGGCGATGCTAAGCTGATGGAATTTCTTGTGGACGGACAGATACTTGTCCAGGTCCTTCCTCGTAAGGACGTTCAGGAGGCGTCCATCAACCAGCTGCTCCTCAAAAACCCGGACCAACTGCGGAAGACCAAGGCTGGCTATCCACTCCTGACTCACCCAGACGTGGCTCATCTTAGACGCATGACGAAACTGACTGACAAAAAAATAACGAAACGTATCGTACAATAAGACGATGAGTCTCACATTAAAAGACGCTATGATTGTGATTACAATTACAAAGATGAGTGCAAGCATGCATACTGATTGCAAAAAAGGCAAAGTATGTTAAGGTAAGGTACGGTGGTCATGCATACTGACTACAAAAAAAGATAGGATAAAGTATGCTGAGGTATGGTATGGAAGGTATGACAAGCATATGCAATTATGCAAGCATACTGATTTTTAAAAGGCAAAGTATACAAAGGTAAGGTATGGTGGGCATGCATACAGACTACAAAACAGCAAATATAAGATAAAGTATGCTGAGGTATGGCATGGAAGGCAAGGTATGCATAGGACTGATGGCAAAAAGGCAAAGTACAGGTACAGTATACTAAGGTATTAATTCTATTACACAAAAATTATATACATAAAAAGTTACAGCGGATTTATGCAAAGCTTGCAGATTTCTAAGTTCCTAAAAGGTGAGTATAGAAATCCAGTTGATCAGTCAAATTGTATGGAACATGATAGTGGAATGGTCAGAGTGCTCGCCTTGTAACTAGGAGAGTATGGGTTTGAGCCTCCTCTGAGACAAACCTTACTGTGTAGGGACCTTGAGCAAGTCCTTCACTCACAATTGCTCAGTGCCAATCGACTAACGCTTCGTCATTAGATAGTGGTTCTTAATAAATGCAAAGTAATATTAATAATAATAATACTACTACTACTACTAATAATAATACCAATACTAATAACAATAATAATTTTAAAGTCCTTCACTCACTGTTGCTCAGCAACATTGATTGATACTTGGTCATTATATAGTGGTGCTTAATAAATGCATAGCCAATGACAATACAGTCAACTCAACAATAGCTCAAAACAAAGAGAACACAGTGCTAACTAACACTGAGGTTGGATCGCGCAATTCCTCGATTGCCAAACGCAACTTCCGACGATGCAAAAGAGACTGAAGATGCAACGCAGATTCTAATTCCGAATCACTGAGGCCGAGCAAAACCTAAAAACATCACATAAACAATAGATGTCAGCACATGAACCATCAAACAGATCACCACACAAACACAAGTAACACAGAAAGTAATATATGAATGCCACAAAATAGTACATAAACCCTAAAATAAACCACATGGACCACACAAAGTACTACTACAGCAAACAACATGTAAAATAAATCAGTATCACCTATGATAAGTTGTAAAACAACTCATAAGACTTACAACGTACCATAAATATCATACAAATGTTTCTTGAGGATCACACGAACCACATCATATCCATGGCACTTTAGAAATAATCAGATACATACATACGTAAATACATACATCCATACATACCAACGTATGTGTAAACATAAATGCATATATAAATGAAAACAAACAAACCAAGGCACTGCAGTAGCTAGCCGTGAGACAACCATGGATATGAAGTATTAGCAACTTCAATTTGTTAGCCTCAGCACATCAGGGTGGGTGGCCAATCCTTGTCCTCACCGGGTGATCTTCCCACCACTCAATGTACTTGATTTTAGCCAAGCTTGCTAGGGTCACTAGAACAACAGACACTTTGTAGTGCCTTCCGGTCCTGAACAGCATTTGAACCCCAACCTTTCCAGCCACAGTCCAGCACACTAACCATAATACTACTACTGCACATTCAAAACATATGAACCAAAACATAAGGAAAACATACGACACTTATTAGCAGGGTGGAACACAGGCTTTCACAGGCTGCACACATGAAAGCATAAGAAACACAGAAAAAACTTCTTAGCAGAGTCAAACACAGGCTTTCACAGGATACACATAAGAAAACATAAAAAAACACAATAAACTTCTTAGCAGGGTGGAACAGAGGTTTTCATCGCCAACCTTGCCACTCTTGATGTTGTCTGCACAAGCCGACCCATAAGCAGTCATGTTCATGTCGAGTTCAAGCCATGACAGGACGTGGTTCGCCTTCCACTGACCGACCGGGAGTTCTTTTGCCTCCGCAATCGTCCTCAGCTTGTCTTCGTAATTCTCATGTGACAGAAAGCTGATACGGTTTGCTGCAAAAAGAGAAGGAACATTTTCTCATAAGAAACAACCGCTGTTTTGTGTTTCTCAGACACATTTTCAATCAATCAGTGACAAATTCTCTACACCTGCGATCGCAACATAAATGATGATTTACTGTGAAAATAATTGTTTGCTTATAAGCAGAAAAATATCGTCACGCCTCAGGGAATACCTCATAAACAGCTCACAGATCTTATCACACTACATTGGAATAATTTGTAAATGTAAAAATGTTTAGACTTGGATAAATTTTTGGTCATTATGTGGGAATATTGGATCGGGCAGGAATGTTGATTATAGTTTGAGGATCACATGCAATAGGAAAATTAAGATGTCAGCGTCATTGCACTTTCAGGACCCATTGGCAGGTGTATAACGTGTGTATTTGGATGACTACAATAGAAGTTTACTTGCACTCTAGGCAATGTTGGTTCACTGAAACATTATTTTCATTGGTCAGAAGGTAGAAGAGTTAACTTGAACAACATATAATTCTTAACTGTCTACATCAGATGCAAATTTCCAATATTTCGTACACCTCAAGGGTACCGGTATAAGAAAAGAAAAGCATAAATAAAATAAAATATGAATAAATAAATACATAAACAGATAAACAATTAAGCAAACAGACAAGTAGATAAATAATAATTAAGTAAGAAATAAAAGTTTTGATGCCGGAATGAACTGCTTCCAACCGTTCTGCTGCTCGCTTGTCGATTTTCTCGATGCCTGAAAGATGAAGCTGCCTTGTCTTTGGTGAGCTTCGTTAACATTTTTCGCTGAAGCCATCTTTTCGATCACGTTTCGCTCCCTCAGAGGAGAGTTGCTGCTGCTGCCGCCCCCGCTCTGAATGTTCCCTGTGAAACAAGATCGATCACATAAAACCGACACTTCGTTTAATAGTCCAATAATGAACAGAACTACACTGCCACGGAATAGGACCACTCCTTTCTAACCCAGTCACCAGAATCGATTATCTATCCCTCCATTCATCCCTTCATCCATCCATACATCCATCCATCCATACACACACATATACAATGTACATAGGTACATACAGTGCCATTAAGTATGTCTTCATGCATCTGGCCATTTAAATTGCACCTTTTACACCTCACAATGGTGCTTATCTTCACCCCAGCACTCATAATCACTTTAATCATCATCATCATCATCATCATCATCGTTGTTGTCTTATCATCATCATTACAATGATGACCACCACCAGCACCACCGCCACCACCACCAGTCTGCAATCTACGTCATGTTTGCTCCATAAAGGCATCATGCTCAAATTGCAAGCCAGGAATTTTCACATAAAATGATTAGCTAACGGCATTTCAAACACCTGGTTCTCAAATTGTTGTAACTCAGGAAAAACCTACTGCACTCCAATACTTTGCTTACCATGAGCACTCCACCCACTCATGTTCAAGGCCAGAATGGAATACACTCAAAGGATGACCTGAGTATGCCTGGAGCAAATGTGGAATGAACCATTATCTATTTATTGCACCTACTATGTGAAAAGCCAGTAAATTTGAATCTGCAGTGTAAGACAAGCATTAGCAAACAACTTGTCTGTGGTCATAAAACAGAATCTGCTCAGCAGACTCAAAACTGTAATCGTTGGATTAAAGACCTGGTATACTACCAGATACACACCACCCACCACGTACGCTACAAGATACATCACCACACCAAGTACACACTACAATATACCCCACCACAACAAGTACACTACCAGATACACCACCACACCAAGCACACTACCAGATACACCACCACAGTGACCACACCAAGTACACTACCAGACACACCACCACACCAAGTACACTACAAGATACACCACCACACCAAGTACACTACCAGATATACCACCACACCAGACAAGTCGGGTACGTTCTGGTCCAACGCACTGCTCACCTGACTGATTTCGAGAGAGCTGCGATGTCTTCTGGATCGCCTTCTGGAGGTTGGCTTGTAGGTGACCCTCGGAAATGCTGGAAGCACGAGGCAGAACGGGACTCTGGTGGGACATGTCCAGGACGTATACTTCCTGGTACGGAGGAAGATCATCTCCACTGCTCGAGTAGTGGCCATCAATTGTTGCCAATTTCAGAACAGACTCGTCGGAAAAGCTGTTTCGAACGGCGTTGTTCAATAATTTGCTCTTTGTATTAGCAACATTTTTCCAGGGCTTGAAACCAAACAAAACAAACCACAAAATGATTCTAACAAATAAACATTAGGGTGAGTGAAAAGGCAAATACCCTAGTGTTGATATTTATTTATTTATTTATTTATTCCGGATATTTCTATAGCACCTCTCGAAGTCAACTACTACTCAGAGGCGCTCCCGACTACAGCATCTGATACTGTGCCGGAATTTTCACGGCAAAGCGCCACGAGCAACTGCGAGTGAAGGACTTGCCCAAGGTCCGTACGCAGCGGCTAGAGTGGAATTCGAACCTGCAACCCTCCGGTCACAAGGCGCCGAACTTACCACTGAGCCACCACGCCCCACGACATACGTTGCATCCGAAGTGCAGACGTAAAATCAGCCTGTCGTCAGTAAGCGGGGAATTGAATTCCAGGTACAGTTGTGAAAATCTGACTTGTTAGACAGAAATCAAACATTCCACCTTACTTAATCATCTAATCATCTAATCTAATCTAATCTAATGACTTCTACAGCACCTTAATCATAGAGTGAAATTGTAATCAAATCTCATAATCCACCAGAACAGAATGGTCAAAATCCCAAACGGATCAGGGCGACGTCCTGCACCAACTACTACCTCCAATCAAACCCACCTACTACTCTCTCCATCCCTGTCCCCGTGACTGCATAATCCCCCCCGCCAGCCAAACAGCCTGATGGGCAAAACATTTACTGTTAGGATGTTATATACTTTTTAACTGTGCTTAGTAGATGTCTGTACAACGAAGTGCGATTAATAATTGGCTAATAAAAACACACTTACTTATTTACTTAATAGGTCAGCGAGAACAGAAACCAGGCTATGAAAGTTGAAAGGCTCAATGACCTAGGCTCATAAACTGACCTGAGTCAAAAGGAAAACATTCAAATGGAAAGAACTGAGTCGACTGCAGTTCATACAGTCAAAATCACCCAAGACCATAAATTGTGAAGGCCGCAGATTACACTAAAGTTCCTTAAATTGTAAAGTACTCTTAAAGCAGTCTCTCTGTATTTGAACATAACATAGTGTCATCTGATGATTACATCACTCTGAATTTCTCTGAGCTTCAACAGAGCCTGATTACAAAAACTTCCATGCTCTGAATTCTCTAGATTTTGACAGAGTGATTTAAATTCTAACCTGTCCATTCTTGCATTCTAACTTTGCCCTGAGAAGGAGGCATTCTTCAACCGCTGCATTTCTCTCTTGTTCTAGTTCCTCCTTTTCGGCAGTCAACTGCAAAACACATATCGTAAAGTAATGTATTTTCAATATGATTTAGCTCCTCTACAAGACTTACACAGTGTACAAGACCAGCTTAGGTTCTGCCTCGAGCTCAAAATACTGAGAGAAATAAATAAGAAGCAGATGGGTAGGCCCAAATAGATTCTATTCATTGTCAAATTCAATCAGTCAAAATTGATCAGCATTGTAGTCAAGTGAAACTGGCAGTATGCTCTGTCAAGCCCATCAACCAACCCAATGAATTTCTATTATTGCATTATTGTTTCCATTGTTGTTTTCATTGTTGTTTTCATTGTTGTTTCCATTGTTGTTTTCATTGTTGTTTCCATTGTTGTTTTCATTGTGTTTGCACTTCAGCTCAAAATCTCTCCAGTCCAGAATTGTGCAGCTTATGATTACGATCAACAAATCGATGCTCTGAGCGACTCTGTTAACATACTCTATCACTAATTTCCACCTCGATACTAAAACCTAATCAACAAGTACCTGTTAAACTGTACAGTCAACATCTACCAGTTGGTGCTTCCATGGTAATGGTAATTGTAAATTTATATAGCACCACTTCAAGACAGACTCATCAGAGGCGCTTTGAGCCGGCATATCTTTAAAGCTACTAAGCCACAGACCTGAGCACACTGGACACAGAATTACTTATCATTAGTTTGAGCTACAAAAACTTGGAGAACAAGCCCAGATGATAAATCCCAAAACCTAATCTAAGGGTACAAGAGGAACTGTCTTTCATATATTCCCTCTCATGTCTCCTACATGCCTTGAGATGATGGCAGGCAAAAAATGTGGACAAGAGAGGGAATGCATGTATGTATGTATGACATTGTATGTATGTATGTATGTATGTATGTAACTATGTATGCATGCGTGTATGTATGTATGTATGTATGTATGTATGTATGTATGTATGTATGTATGTATGTATGTATGAGAGCACTTGTATAGCGCCTTTTAAGGAAGATTAGTAAGTGGGATCCACCCATGCTTTATACGAGTCCTCATTTAACCTTCACGGCATGTTAACAAAAATGCCTACTGACTGACTGACTTATTCAGTTGCTTACTTAGTCAGATACTAACTTACTTGAGCATAGGCCTACTTGAGCTCCACCCCACCCCAGTAACGAAGAAAAGTGTCTGTCGAGAATCCTACCTTTTTGTCTTGCTCTGAAATTTCGTTCATGCGCTGTTCGTAATTGCGGATGAATTCTCTCAGTTCTGACTCTTTGTCCTCGAGCGTGTGGTAGAGCTGCTTCATCTGACCAACGAGATCCAGTTTGTCCGATCTGAGGCGCCTTCGATCCGCTCTCATTGCTGAAATTCAGATAAAAATGTGATAAATGTTAGAGCACAGAAACATGAAAAATGTGAATTGTGAAGAATGCAGACACATGTGGACATGGCAAAATGTGAAGAACACGGAGAAATAATGTGACGTACTAAGCGAAACTAAACAGAAATGAGAAGTAGGTGGAGAACTGAAAAAATAAACAAGCTAGAAGCGTGTGGAGATAACACAAAAAATTAGAAGAATTCATAGACAAGTTAAAAATATATGGTTACATTTACAGAAGACAAAGAATGGAGGCATGGGCCTAGGCCAGCAGTGGAACGCAGACAATATGGGCCAGTGCAAAATATATGAGGGAAGGTAGCTCCAATGGGAGATAGTTCTAACCAGATGGGAATACCAACTGGCAGAAGTAAAACATGAACATTGTACCTTCAGTGCAGGCGGTCTGAATCTGTGGATTAAAAACTTATTTATAGCAGCAAAATGAATAAGAAAATGTGTTTTCAATGGGGGAAGCTCTGAATCAGTGGGGAGGGGAGTTTTACCTTTCCTACTTACAAATCAGACCACTGAGACAAGTTTATGCAATTAGAAATTCAGCTTGTCATGAAGCCAACCTTTAAGGCATTTTTTTCATAAGACCTTGTTTCTGCATTTGTTCACAGGTTTGTTTGTGTACATGTAAATGCACTCCCTCTGGTCTGAGGAATTTCTTTTGTCCCCAGAATTTGGCAATGTTTATCAAGTGACTTTCCTTTGCTTCAAAATTGTTCTTTCAGCCTACTACCCAAGTTAACCACCTGTTTAAACATTGGTCATGGATGAATAGATTGAGAAGGAATGCAGACAGCCAATTTAGGCAACACTTAAGTATTAATACCTTTAAAAATAACATCAGAGTCAAATAACATTATCTAGAGTCAAATAGCATTAGAGTAAAATAACATTAGAGTCAAATAACATTAGAGTCAAATAACATTAGAGTCGCTATATGGGTACAGTAGATTTGATTTGATTATAAGATGACATGTTCATTACATGCAGTTAAACTGATAAGATAAAGAAGAGTTCTTTTGTTTGAACCACTTACTCTGAAGTAACTCTTAATATCTGTCAGCAATGGGTCTAAATTCAATAATTTCTTTAAACTGGGGAACTCTTTATGGGTGACGATAGATGCACACCTTGTCTGCTCTCAGCACAAACCAAGTGTTCTACCAGGGATTTAAATACACCAGCCATGTGTTCCTTGGTCACTCAGAGCATACTCTGATCACACTCTGTACATATAGTGAGAACACACCAAGTGTTCTAACAGAGGTTTAAATACTCTACCCATGTGTTCCTTGGTCACTCTGAGCATACTCAGAGCATATACTGAGAACACACCAAGTGTTCTACCAGGGGTTTAAATACACCAACCATGTGTTGCTTTGTCAATCAGAGTATACTCAGAGCATATACTGAGAACATATTTTCTCTTACACACCTCAGTCTGCTGTCAGCGCAAAGCCAAAAATACGCTTGTCGTAAATAATCCACTTCAACCCTGTTCTAATTTGGTTCTCTTTCAACTAAAGAAATATAACCCAATTGAGACAGTTTTTTTTATTTGAATCTACGACATTACAATCTTGGCTGCCTGTCACATTTGGCTGTCACATGCCGTTGAACAGCTAAAGGCAACACACAGGTGACAGAATATCTCTAGCAATATGTCACAGCCATTAATGTTCCGCCCAGCTGATGTCAGCATTACGCACATAATCTTTGCTCAGCTCTTTACTACCCGAGCCTGCAAACTTGGTCCTAAAAGCTGTGCTAACAACAGAATCTCAAGAATTTGATCGATTCGATCAATTATCAAAACCACTCAGAGGCAACCATAACATCCACTTGAAACGCAGTTCACAACTCCGGCTGATTTTTTCTGCTTTGGTACGTCGAGATCTTGCAAACAAAGCAGTTAAACCAGTAGCAAGAGAGGAAAAACATGCAGTGCGATGTAGATGAACTGCACTTTCTGATCAATATGTAATGCGACAAGTCCACAATACAGAGAATGTAATGTAAATGTAATGTAAATGCAAATCTCTGAAATTTCTCAGCGCCACACAAAAGCAACGTCAGGGAGACCAGCTTATTCACCGGCGCTATATCAAATGAAGTCCGCAACAGCCATGTCCGCCTTATCCGTTGCGGTGCCAGGTCAGAGTCCGGGGAGATCAAGCCGAGGAGACAGCAGGGTACTACGGTGGTAATCGGTGATGATGGCGGTTGTGTGGTGGCTACCACATGCTATGGTGAGAATCCCGGATTCTCATCTAATTCTCTGGATTATGATTATGATTATGATTCTTGACTAATATTTCACTTTATTTACCATCGTATGATCCTTTGTGCTTTACGATAATGGTAGCATTGAAGTTGTTATATTAGATTGGAATCACACAGAGAATTCAACTTTGAACGTAGCAAGAAGGCAACAAGAAACCAGCTAATGAACGCAACGGACATAGTAGCAGAAAGTGATGAATAAGAAACTACTGTTGAGAAATAGTCGGACACTTGCACAAGAAGTTTGACAAACAACACACACAAACACACACGAACATACACTGAGACACAAATCCTACATGTAGTCTGACAGGAGGAACAGGGAATCAGACGGCGAATGCAACAGACAGCATATCAAGAAATGAAACATACACAGAAATGGCAAAAAGAGAAATGGTAAATTGCATCATGAGACTATGACAAGAAATATGACACAACGACACACACACATACACACCAAGACACATACATACACACACATACATACACACACATACACACAGATACATACACACACATACACACACAGAGACACACAGATGTGCACACACACAGACACATACAAACACATATATACACACATACAAACACATACATACACATACAGACACATACATATACATATGTACCCACACACAGATATATAAACTCACACAGAGACATACACACAAAAGTCATACACACACACACACACACACACACATGTATACACAAGCATACACACACACACACATACACACGCAGATACAAAGATTTATGCAGGACCTAGCAACTACACTCCTAAACTATTAATGGAACTCATAAGGTAGCAAAGGGCGTTGCCACGGCGGGCTCTCACTTTTGACTCTAAAGGTAAAAAATGTCCCTTTCATTTGTCAATCTTCTCTCTTCTATTCTGACATTTCCCTTCACATTTCATTTCTGATACTCGGTGTCCAGGAGCACATTTAATGATCCGGCTGATGCTGTACACAATGCTGTAACTTGTTTTTCCATAAACTTATATGACCCATTTACATTCTGCTGTTAACAGAGGAATTCAGATGGAGACCACATTGCGGTGCGGAATGCTGTTTTATTCCACAATTACGGGGCTTAATCAATCAGCCGAGCAATAAACCTTAACTACATTTGGAAACTTTTTTGGGGTCTATAACAACAATTGTCAACAAGTCCATACACCATGTTCAAAGTTACAAACAAGAAAGACCAGTGGGGAAAATGTGCCCCAAGTCTCACAAATTCAGAAGAGCTGCACCTTGAGCTACATGACACCCACCTTAACAGCTGCTCTGGCTACTCTCTTGATCTGCGGTGTGGAGAGTAACCGGACTCGGACCTTCTTTGGACTAGTCTTTGCAAAACCCTCTGCTTTGACACAGTGCTTGTGAATAGGCTGGTGCCCTGCACTTGGCTTTCCAGTGGCACTTTAGAAGTTTGGAGATTACAATACTATGAATACAATTAATGATAAGAGGTAGCAAAAGGGTACAAACAGCTAGCGACTTCACTTTTTAGAACCAGCATGTGAGTGTGGGTGGCCAGTCCTCACCCTTGCTGTCTGATCTTCTGATTGCATGAGATAAAACCTTATCCCAAAGGGAGCATGGTCTGAACCTGTGATCGGGATTTTCCCCACCTACAAATTCACCCTGGTCATTGTTTGTCCAAAATTTTTCTCTCATTTTTTTGGCTATTGGAGCCTTAATGCTTGACATTAGTGGACATTTTATAATAATGTAGATGTATCGTATTGTAATGGAATAATGTAATGTAAGCATGTAAGCATGTAATGTAATAATGTATTGTAACATTATTTAATGTAATGTGATCATTAATTAACGTAATAATGAAGATGTGGGTAAAATGTTGACCTGACTCTAGCCAGGTTGGCAACAGGCTTCCTGTAAGGCCCATATATCCCAAGCAGGCTGCTTCCAGCCGATAAACTTATCAGCATCACATCAATGTCCCTACCTCTGTGACTGTGCTTTGAGTCTTTAGCCCACACTCTGTGTTCAAAACCTCAAAACCACAGATCATGGTACTGAATGGAAGTCAGGTGGCAGCACAGACTCATCTCCACTTTCAATGGCCTGGAGACCAAACAGGTTCAACCAGTGCAGGTTCCAATAATACATGTATGTATGTATGTATGTATGTATGTATGTATGTATGTATGAATGTAGACCCTGTATATGGATGCATGTGTATGTAAGTATGTATGTATGTACATATGTATGTATGTATGCATGCATGTATGTGTGTGTATATATGTATATACAATTATACATGTGTATGTATGTATGAATGTATGAAAGCATGTATGTATGCAAATGTGTGTATAATGTATATATGTATGTATATATATGTATATATTTATGCATGCATGTATGCATGCATGTGTGTATGCACAAGTGTATGTATGTATGTATGTATGTATGTATGTCTGTATGTATGTATGTATGTATGTATGTATGTATGTATGAATGTATGTATATGTTCATCCATCCATCCATCCATCATCCATTCATCCATCTATCCATCTGTCCATCCATCAATCTACCTCCCAACCCGTCTAGATGGAAAGGTGGATGGGTGGGTGGGAGGTGGCCAGATGGATTATTATTATTACTGTTGTCATCATTTTTATTATTATTACTATTACTATATGGAGGTTAACAAAGTGTAAGATGCTGAAACTACATACACTACCACTACAGTGACTAACCCTGTAGTGTTTCTTTGCACCGGATCAGCTCTTGTTTTGTTTGCATCAGTTCGACCGATTGTTGGCAGTTGTTTGGCGTAC
The DNA here is from genome assembly GCA_963556255.1 of Allolobophora icterica. NCBI lineage: Eukaryota > Metazoa > Annelida > Clitellata > Crassiclitellata > Lumbricidae > Allolobophora > Allolobophora icterica. The sequence continues at coordinate 40,458,481 of OY744615.1, forward strand.
AGAGGTTTGTGCTGTGCAGTTGTCGCAATTCTCTCTTCAGGGCTTCAATCTCGCCCAGATAATGCTCGTTTTCTGACTCCAATCTCCGCAGTTCGTCCACTTTGCCCTCTTGAGCAGATTCTGAAAAAAAACAGCCATTCATAAACGTTGAAATGAGGTCAACCTCTGGCTTTCAAGAAAGGCATGTCAAATATTTGGTGTCGAAATGTAGCTTACTGGTTTGAACTCATTCACCTCTTAATCTATGCCTGTATGAATGAATGCAATCATATGTATGTATTACTCATGTATGTACACATATACGTATATGTATATTTGTATGTATGTATGTATGTATGTATGTATGCAGAAGATCAGTACGGGTCAATTCCTCAAGGAACCTGTTACCGCGACGACTACCCAGCCTGTAGGCCTCAACACGTCGCATACTCTGGGTCACAAAAAGTAATCAACAATTTTGCGAACAGGAGGGTTTCTAGCCCAACAGCTAGCTCAGATCTCGGTTGTCCTCCTGCGGACTACTCCTCTCGGCCACTCAGACTGTGGGCCTCTCCAAATCGCTCCAGTTGTACTACAAAAAGTGATCTGCACCTCTACGAACACCATGATGCACTTGTTTACGTAAGACATTGAACTCCCTCTTCCTCCTGAGGACTATTGTCCTTTGGTTACTCATCACTCCTCGCGAGTCACAAAAGTCCTCCTCATTTCAGCAACCAGTATCGCTTCTAGAATGGCGACTGACTCACAACAATGTTATCCTCTTGCGAACCTACATTGCTTAAGAGAGCAGTTGTGAGTTACATCTCCTTATTTGAAAAATTTATATTATCGGTATACTACTACAGTCTGACAGATAACGGTACAATTCTATGAAGATGACTAAGATTGAAAATGAAATACAAAATGTGATGTCAAAACTTGAGTAACAATTCCTTGTTACCCACTAATCTCTGTCTGGCTAGTGATAATTTTCCTATTCCAGTGAGTACTATCGCAAAGTTAATAAGTCTTACGCATGCATAGATTGTAATCAACTTATTAGCTAATTGTTACCCCTCATGTTTGAGAAAAAGATTCACCTGAATTCTGTTACTTGGATGAGGACTACATTACCTATCTTGGCTGTCTTGCAAGAATTACGGACACCATTGTATCACTTTAAGTCATTAACTAGATATCATGTAACTCAGTCAAGAATCATGAATGTGGTTATTTACCTTAACTTGTGTTATTTAAGTTGATTCACTACGGATGAGTGAATGAGTCCATACAATGGGGCCTTAATATCTGCTGATTTATTGCATTTGTTTGGTTCTGTCTAATTGACTCATGGATGGATGCACAATGGTGGATAACTTGAATATAATATCCTACGGAGGAGATAGTCACCGCTTAGACACCTTGTCTTTCCTTCATTTGTGTTATTTAACTTGTGTTATTTACCTTAACTTGTGTTATTTAAGTTGATTCACTACGGAGGAGGGTTCACTGACCTTGTTTGCTATTATGATCTTGTTGTTATACACACGGCACTGTTATAGCCTTGTGCCTTGTCTTTCCTTGATTTGTGTTATTTAACTTGTGTTATTTACCTTAACTTGTGTTATTTAAGTTGATTCACTACGGATGAGTGTTCATTGACCTTGTTTGCTATTATGATCTTGTTGTTATACACACGGCACTGTTATAGCCTTGTGCCTTGTCTTTCCTTGATTTGTGTTATTTAACTTGTGTTATTTACCTTAACTTGTGTTATTTAAGTTGATTCACTACGGATGAGTGTTCACTGACCTTGTTTGCTATTATGATCTTGTTGTTATACACACGGCACTGTTATAGCCTTGTGCCATTACAGCTTGATTTCACCATGATTAGTTAAGTATAATTCTTATGAAGAATACCCTATTGAAAGTTGCATATGCTGTAGCATGAATCTTTGGTTGCTTTTTAAGCGGATCCAGAACTAGCACCCCAATATCTAGGAGTATTGCGTATATACCAACCTGTCGGCGCTTACTCCTCTCCGGGACTCCAGTTGTGACCAATTACCAAGAATACGGGAAGAGACTTCGGCTGCAAGATGCACTGACCCTACTAAGGCTCCGCACCCCATAGGCGATGACTCTAGTATGGATAACAAACATGTGAGAATGATTGATGATAATGATGGCTTTATTTATACTGACTCTTCTGACTCTGGCGGGGATGCAGACTCGATACTAAACTTGCAAATTGTGCAGGATCTTGAACTTCAGGTCTTCTTACCTGTAACTGAAACTAATGGCTCTGATACTAACGATAATATTGACCCGGACCAAAATTTTTATAGATCCACATCATGGACTAGTGATTACACTGCCTTAGATGTTCTAGAAAAAAATTTGATATTTCTTGAAAAGAAAAATTCATCCTTAACGATAGTACACATAAACGGCAGGAGTATCACGCATAAAATTGATCAAATTAGTGAAATAGCGAATAAAACAAACGCTGATATAATTGCACTTACAGAGACCTGGCTGGAGGAAAATTTACTGGATACGATTCATATAGCAGAATATGTCTTCATTGGTAAAGCTAGAGAAAGAGGCAGGGGCGGAGGGGTTGGCTTCCTTATCAAGGAATCCCTGAACTATCAAATTTTAGATCTAAGAGAAGAGAGAGGGCAAGAAGAAAATTTTGAAAGCCTATTTATAAAGCTCAACTTAAAGAATACTACTCCTGTTATTGGTGTCATTTATAGAGCCCCTGGACAGGGACTTGAAGGCTTCATTACTGGCCTTGATCAACTCATGTCAAATTTGAAACCTAAATCCAAAGACATAATTCTTCTTGGAGACTTCAACGTTGATCTGTTGAGAGTCAATGATCACAAAGAAACAGGTCTATACTACAACACTATACTTGCACACCATTACCTCCCTGCCATTACCAAGCCGACACGAATTACTTCTGATACAAAGACCTTAATAGATAATATATTTTCCACTGCCTGGTCCAGGATGATTATGGCTTCAATTATTGTCTCTGATTTATCGGATCATTTGCCCATCCTAGCCCAGTTCTCATTTGATAGCAGCTCCACCATCCAATCCATGAATAAAGAGCGTAGATCTATAACTCCCTATGGACTAAAAAAATTTGCTGATACTCTAATGGGGGAGGGATGGGAGCTGGTAGCTGAGTACTCCACACAAGGAAGGGTTAATGATGCTTATGATTCCTTCTTCCATATATATAAACAGGCATATAACGATGCGTTCCCTCTTCAGTCTGAAGGCAAAGGAAAAAACAATAAGTTAAGAAAACCATGGATGACCTCGGGACTATTAAAATCCACTAGGAAAAAGAACCGATTATATGTAAAATACTTAAAAAACCCCACCTCTGATAATAAAAGCAAATTCACCCTATATCGAAACAAATTCAAAACTTTAAGATTAGCTGCTGAGCGTAGTTATTACGCAGAAGAATTTCTAAAACATCAAAATGACCTCAAGTCAACTTGGAAACTAATTCGTTCTGCCTTGCAGCTTGATAACAGGCGCATGAAAATAGACTCCTTGGTAATACAGAACATCAATACCGAAGATCCTAAAATAATAGCGAATAGATTTAATGAATATTTTATTAATATCTCGAATGACCTAGTTAGCAAACTACCTCTTCCTTCCACAAATTACGAGGACTACATGCCTGCTACTAATCCATCATCCATGGGTTTGTTACTGACTTCGCAGGAAGAAATATTGAACATTGGACATAGCATAAAAAAAACTCATACGAAGGGGCTCGATGGCATTGATCCGTATATAGCGTTGCCCAACTTACACTTAATTACATACCCCCTGATGGTAATCATTAATTCTTCACTATCAAATGGTATTGTGCCGGATCAATTAAAAACGGCTAAGGTAATACCTATTTTTAAAAAGGGCAATAAACAAAATTGTGAAAATTATCGACCAATATCTGTTTTACCATTTTTTGCTAAGTTTTTAGAAAAAATAATGCATCATAGGCTAAGCTCATTTATCACTAAGACTAAAGCTCTTCACCCCTCCCAACATGGGTTCCAGACCGGGCATTCTACATTTATGGCGCTCCTCGACATGGAGGATAAAATCTCTAAGGCACTGGATAACAATGAATATGCAGTAGGGGTGTTCATCGATGTAGCCAAGGCTTTTGATTGTGTAGATCATGCTATACTAATAGATAAGCTAGCCAACTTCGGAATTAGGGGGGTCCAGCTCACTTGGTTTAAAAGCTACTTAGAATCACGTACTCAAGTAGTAAGTTGTAATGGGACACTCTCTTTGCCGGGAATTATAACCTCGGGGGTACCTCAAGGATCTAACTTGGGGCCTCTTCTCTTCCTATTGTATATAAATGACCTTGCAAAGATCTCTACGTCTCTTCACTTTGTACTCTTTGCGGATGACACGAATATTTTCCAATCTGGCACCTCTTGGGCAACACTCATGGAATCTGTTAACAGGGAGCTTACCATAGTTAATGACTGGTTTACTGCAAACAAATTGACACTCAACATAGGAAAAACAAATTACATAATTTTTAAATCTTATAGGAAAATTAGGCCAATAATTGGTAACCTATCCATTAATAGCGATCCTATCGCCAAAGTAGACTCAGCCAAGTTTCTGGGCGTCTTCATAGACCAACATCTTACTTGGAAAACCCATATTAATTACATCTCCTTAAAAATAGCAAAAAATATTGGAATAATTTCGAGAGTAGCAAAAATCCTTCCTAAAACTATCAGACTGAGTCTTTACAATACCCTGATCCTTCCTTATCTTAGCTATTGTAACTTACTATGGGCCTCAACTTATGAATCTCATCTTACGAAGTTATTTCTGCTGCAGAAAAGAGCAATTCGAATGATAGAGGGGGCAGGTCGAAATGAGCACTCTAAACCTATATTTAAAAATCTTAAGCTTCTGAATCTTAAACAGATTAACACCTTCCAAATTGCCGAACTGCTTTATTCCTATAGTCATAATCTCCTACCAGACTCTTTTGAGGGCTATTTCACTTTAAACTCAGCAGTGCATGAACACTACACTAGAGGTGCTGCACTCTATCGACCCATTAAAACAAGAACAAATTTGAGAAAATTCAGCATTAAATCAAATGGTCCACAAATTTGGAACTCGATGCCATTAGAAGTTAGAAATGCTAAAAGTAAGTTTATCTGTAAAAAGAGCCTAAAAAAATATTTAATCAATGAATAATTAACCTGCAGCATATACTCCCTGGATCGACTTGAGTAAACTTGGTCTAGGTCACAATGGGGTCAAGTATGAGAGTCTCGTATCGCTCATCGTATACTCCTTGGTAACTTGGTTCAAGTTATTGGTTGTTACTTTAAGCGATTGACTAGAGTCCCAGTAGGGACTTACTGTAGCCTGCTTTGGTAGGCTTCTTTTACTTAGTTCTTTCTTTTTGGGTTCATTTTTGTTTTTTTGTTTCTCCATTTTTCCATTTCTTGTTGTTCTTTCATAATTCATAATTAAGTTTAGTTAAGACCTAACTGAGTACTTAATCAAATGCACTTCTTAACAGATGTTGAATCCGTCAATGGATCATCTTAGCTGCCATCATTCTAAAAAGTAAATTAAATAATAGGGCATCCCTGGTTTAGCGGGACTTCCATCCCTTTAGGGTTACCCTTTGGTATTTAAGACAACAGGATATGCATAATATACCACAAGCCACACACTCTTAATTTTAACAAATGTTCTTACTCTTGATTTTGTCGGACAGTAAAACAATGCTACACTAGACATAATACATTTGGCTGATGTTCATAACTTGGTTAAAGATTGTCATGAGTACCAATAAAGATTTATTGAATTGAATATTGAATTGAATGTATGTATGTATGTATGTATGTATGTATGTATGTATGTATGTATGTATGTATGTATGTATTATTATTATTATTATTATTATTATTATTATTATTATTATTATTATTATTATTATTATTATTATTATTATTATTATTATTATTATTATTATTGCTTTGTATTAAACAACATGATCTAATGACCTCAATCAATCAATCAATCAATGGCACTCATCAATTGTGAGAAGGCTCGAAATCGTACCTTCATCCATCCAATCATCCATTCAATCATCCATCCATCCATCCATCCAACCATCCATCCATCCATCCATCCATCCATCCATCCATCCATCCATCCATCCATCCATCCATCCATCCATCCATCCATCCATACATCCATACATCCATCCATCCATCCATCCATCCATCCATCCATCCATCCAACCATCCATCCATCCATCCCTCCATCCATCCATCCATCCATCCATCCATCCATCCATCCATCCATCCATCCATCCATCCATCCATGACAACAACATCATAGCATTGTAGCAGATCTTTCTAAAGTACAAAATGCAGACCCCAAAAGGGTCATGATCCAGCTTTTCGTGTCACTCATTGTCCATTCATGCAAATGTCACCATACAAATCACCACACTGAACAAATAACTAAAAATAAAATTATAAACGGATTTGGATCATTAGAAACACAAACACTTACAAACCATTAACAACTCATCCAGAATATCAGCTCTAATGCAGTACATCATCTTATATGGTATTGTACTGTCAATTTATTATTGCCCCTCTTGAAGAATGCACTATTAGAGGCACTCACATAGCTCTCAAAACCCAACATTAACATGTCATTCAACTGCATCCTACGGTAGCTACCTAAGTTAGCACACATCAACATGCAAATCAAGAAAGGCAACAAAGTTTCTTAAGAAAAAGTCTAGAAGGCATAAATTACATGAAACTAATTAAATGGGCAATAATAATTTATGAATGAAAATTAAATATTATCGCCACACATGTGACACAGCTATAGCTTATGATATGAGCAGAAATAGGAAACATTTTTCTACTCTGGCTGTAAAATGAAACACATAAATTTCATACGTTAACATGAGCAGAAAAAATTATTTCTTAGCCAATGACAGCTGCCTTAAATTAAAAATTTTATTAAAATTCCGTCATTAAACCCTCAACTAAATCCTAAAGTGATGACACCTGAACGGGCTGTAAAAATTAATCTCTCATCTATTAATCTCTCATCAGGATATTAGAAGTATGCCTCCCCCAGAGTGGAGGGTACTAGGAATAAAAAACTACCACAGATGAAAACCTTAGTTGTGCTCCGAAGGTTTCAGTCCCCATGGATATAAAAACTTGAAGGTCCTCTTCTGTTTCTTACTGGGAAAGATAAAATGGATACTGAAAATGCAGAGCATTAATAATAATAATAATAATAATAATAATAATAATAATAATAATAATAATAATAATAATAATAAAAATAATAATAATAATAATAAGAACAATAATACAATAACAAAAAAAACATTAACAATAATGATAACAATAATAACAATAACAACAATAATAATAATATTGTTGTAGTAGTAGTAGAAGTAATGATATTTAATGATTTACATAACACTGTACACAGCAATTGAGCCCAAAGAATGGTGCTGTAGTCTATACAAGTTACAAAATCAATGACAGCCACATGATACTAAAAATAAGTCTTGAACTGTAATCTGAATGTCTCCAATGGCTTCCGTCAGCAACGGCTGTCAGAGTCTCAGCATGTTATTATGTGCTTCTGTCAACAACGGTTGCCAGTCTTAAGACGATATTACATGTTTTCATCAACAACTGTTGTCACAGTCTTTGCACAACAACAAAGGAACAATTAACAATAGATAACTGTTCCCAACTGGTTGTATGCCTACAAGACGAACAGCTAACAGCACATGAAGCATCGTAATCGTAATCTCCAAACTTCTAAAGCACCACTCAAAGGCCAAGTGCAGGGCAGTACCCTATTCAAAAGTGCTGGACACTGTAGGTGAGAAACTTGTCCAAAGTCACTATGCAGTGGCTTGAGGTAGATTCGAATCTGTGACCTTTCAGTTACAAGGCACCGAACATACCGCTACACCACCGCGTCCCGCAGCGGCAATTCAATTCCCACAGTTACACAAACAAAGCCCAAGATGTGGTTTGTAGCAGCAAAGTTCCGACTGTCTCAAACTGAAGAGACACTATGCCTTACAGAGGTACTTAGAAAACACTAACTACCAACCTGCAGTACATTACATTACATGATAACCAGTTAGTCATGCTCAAACGTCTTGACCAGTGTCTTATCTGACAGCTATGATATTGCTACATGCTGCAGAACCAGTTACCAATTTCAGACAAGCACCTAAGCCAAACCGTAGATACCATAAACTTTGTTACTAAGTTTCTAAGACCAATACTCAGGTCTGGTAATTTCCAATCAGCTTAAGAAACTCCAGGCAGCTTAAGAAGAAACTCAAAATACACGTGAAGCAGAAAGGAAATAGAATCAAATAAAGCAAGGCTCTGCTCTGACAGTTGACATTGTAAAGCACCCTCGAGGTAGCTTGCCACTGACAATGCGATATAAATTACCCTAATTACAATTACAAAGAAACCAATGGTTCCTAAACAGTTCCTCTGGAACAGTCAAGATACACTCCAACATGAAACTGAACAGCCGATAAAATCCGATGTGCGACTTGCCTGGATCCATTTTGTCCTCTTCCATATCAGTCGCTGCCGATGACTGCGACCGCATGTCAGAAAGAGTGCTGTGAAGCTGCGTTGTAGAGGAGATGATGAGCTCAAGGTCCTTTGTTGTCAGGGTCCCAGGGACGCTACTCATGCCCTGATAGGGGCTCACGAGCTTCGAGAGCACTTCACTGAGGTCGTCAAACGAGGAAATCGCTACATAAATAAAGACGAGGGCAAATATATAGACAAAGAAACAATTTCAACGCGTTAATTAACTATTGTTCAGCCGGCAGATGGTTGATCAGAGAGTTGTAACTATACTTCAAATGGCAAATTTATATAGCACCACTTTCAGATTAACTCTTCAGATACGTTTTCAGGCCAACAACACAAAGATACAATCGAACAGAATGATCTTCAAGCACTTTAATGGAGAACAGGGAAAGGTTCTTGTCGTCATAGGTAGGTGAGAAACCAAGACCCTCTGTACATACGCCACTGCACTGGCTTCCTATTCAGCAAGGAATCTCTTTCAAATTGGGACTTATGGTTTTTAAGACGAGGAACTCCAACTTCTATAGCACTGGTGCTAATGCACTAGACATCAACTAATAGTGCACACCAAAGCCAACCCATAATCAGGTCAACTACAATCAGCAAGCCACTTAATTACTCACTTATAATGAGCTGGCTTGTAACAAGTGTCTCACACATAGTTTACACGCGTGTCCTACATTTAAAATCAGTGCTTAAACTCAGTCTGTATTGCTCAATCTTATCACTGTTCAACAAGGTCATCCGATTACATTTCACCAGTCATACCAAAAACTAGAACTGTCCTTTGTGAACGGGCTTTTTCTACAGTTTGGAATTCCCTTCCTGTGTCTTTTCTTTCTGCTCAAGGACAATCACTTGCTTTGTTCTCTACTTCAGACTTATCATTTCCAAATCGCTTATCCACCATCAGCTACCTCTGTCTTGGGGCGGACTGATCTTCCTGAAATGGACTTTGATTACAGCTTGGTTTTAGTTGTGTCAATGGTTACTGTAAAATGTTGGGGTGGCACTCTGTGGCTGGATGCAGTGAACAGTAATGACGATGCATGAAGTTCAAAGTTAGAATTCTTATGTGCCATCAGCAATATTCTTTAAACCATTCAGTCATTCATTTCTCGTTCTTACTCTCAACTGTACTCTTTCAAATCAGATCAATCAAATATTCGTTTATTGCAAGCTCCCGTCGACCCAGACGCAACGGGATCACATAGCACCACAGAAACAGTTATGGTAATTGATTATAAATCTTTCTCTGACTCTGCTTTGCTCCTTTTCCTTCTGTATTACTCTCTGTGTTATTCCTTGTTTCTTCTATTCTTTCTCTTAGTCTTTCTATTATTATAGTTTTATTCTGACCCTTATTCTTAATTAAACCTTTGTATTTCTGTTCCAAAGTTTGTGCTTCTCCCAAAACCCATGCAGCAAAAGGACTGGTTGGTTAACGACTGTTTAACATCACTGTGTCATAACAAACATGATTAGCATCACCCTCTTCCTTTATCCAGGCTTGGGACTGGCACTACCAGACCTGGGCAGTGGAGGAGTTAAAGGACTCTACCTCCTTATTGGTGTTATAGCTGTGCCACATAAACTACTGAGACTGTAAGACTGTAATAATGTAGTGCGTTAATATTGTAAGACTGCAATAATATAATGGTGTAATATTGTAAGACTGTAATATCATAAGGCTGTAATATTGTAATGCTGTAATACTGTAAGATGATAATACTGTAATATTGTAAGACTGTAATAATGTAATGCTGTAATGTTGTAATACTGTAATATTGTAATGCTGTAATGATGCAATGCTGATATATTGTAAGATTTATATTGTAAGACTGCAACAATGCAATGCTGTAATAATGTAATGCTGTAATACTGTAATAATGTAATGCTGTAATATTGTATGGCTGTATTAATGTAAGGCTGCAATATTGTAAGACTGTAACTTTGTAAGTTAGCACTGAAGTCAGCAGGAAGGTCACCTATGATAATCCTGCGAAAAAGAAACATAGTTGATAAACCTCTAGGCAACGAAGATATCTGGCAAACGATATTTTTCCTCTCCCCCCACATCTCTCACCTGTCACCTGGCTTCACCTGTGAGATTACCTATCCAGTTGAAGCATAAGAACATTTAACCAACTGTTGACATATTGATTGTATATTCAGAAAACATGCAAGACCTAAATGTCAGAACACAAAAACCATCTCTGCCAGAACCAGTAACAACTGTTGAATAACCTTATTAGCTTTATGCTACTTTACATGACATTACCCTACCTGAACTGACTTTATCCCCCAATACCAAACCTCATCCCATTATTAACTGCTAAATAATTAACCGAATAATAATTATTAATAATTGTTTAAAATAGTTTTTCAAATCCTCTGGATACCATCATTTGGGTCTTTAAAAATAATTATAATAATAAAAAAGATAATAATTACACTACTACTACTACTACTACTACTACTACTACTACTACTACTACTACTAATAATAATAATAATAATAATAATAATAATAATAATAATAAAAATAATAACAATCCTGGGGATAACACCTGCCTGTGGTTAAAATAAACCTGCATAAATAAACACTAGAAATAAAAATAATAATGATAGTGATAATAATAAGAAATCTTACTCTAACCCACATATAATTAAAGCAAGTATAATAGTTTACTATATCAAGAGAATAATAATTATGCTTCCACTGTGGTCGATACATGATTTCACACATCGACCTTTGACCCCGGGTTGAACTCTCGTAAGCGTCATGTGATATCATAGCTTATAACCTACGTAATCACTATAATGAGTGCCTACTTAAGCATCTTAAACACGAGTTCCTACATTTCAACCACACACCTACGTTGCACGAATTTCATTCGTCACCCAGAGACAGAGGAGCTAGAGTCAGGGTGGGGTTTAAAAACACACAAACCAACCGACACCTCCTCCCAAAGTCGACATAAAATCTATTTATTACTGACGTCATTCTAGTGGCAGGTTTACCCGAAAAAGATCGGCAGAAATCGATAAGAAAAGGACAATTCGACCATCGTAAACCTACTGTGAAAACATTCAACCCGCATCGCAATAATTTAAAGCCGGGGGCTGAAACGGGAAATCAATATCCCTGGGCAACTATCGTATTCTTCGCTCCAGCAGGTGTTACCATGAAATCGATGACAATGATAATAAATTTGTATAGCTCTCGAGACAACCGAGGTCGAATAAAATGGCGGGTTTCCCTCACGCATCGATATGTCATCTTCCCAGACAGTCCCATGAATTGGATCCGTATTGCACCAGCAACTGGTGGTCTGCCATGGTCCAATGCACACCCATCTGTGTCTGGCAGGGTAGAATTTTGTTTGCTTCAGGTTCATTCACTGATTGGATTAATCGAAATATGATTGGATTTGGATAAATGGATAGATGAATGAGTGGGTGGGTGGAAGGATTGATTTAGTGATATAGGCCTATGTAATAGTATGCATAGAACGGACGAATGAAGGAATGGATGGGTGGATGGATGGATGGATGGATGGATGGATGGATGGATGGATGGATGGATGGATGGATGGATGGATGGATGGATGGATGGATGGATGGATTGATGGATGGATGGATGGATTGATGGATTGATGGATGGATGGATGGATGGATGGATGGATGGATGGATGGATGGATGGATGGATGGATGGATGGATGGATGGATGGATGGATGGATGGATGGATGGATGGATGGGTTCATTTATTCATTTTATTCATGCATTCACTGAAGCAGATGTGAAGCAGTTCATCCCACTGAGAAAAATAATTAATTTTTTAATTATTATAATTATTATTATTATTATTATTATTATTATTATTATTATTATTATTATTATTATTATTATTATTATTATTATAATTATTATTATTATTATTATTATTATTATTATTATTATTATTATTATTATTATTATTATTATTATAATTATAATTAACATCATTACGATGGTGATAATGATGATGGTGATAATGATGATGATGGTGGTGGTGGTGGTGGTGGTGGTGGTGGTGGTGGTGGTGGTGGTGGTGGTGGTGGTGGTGGTGGTGGTGGTGGTGGTGGTGGTGGTGGTGGTGGTGGTGGTGGTGGTGGTGGTGGTGGTGGTGGTGGTTGGATGGTGGTGGTGGTGGTGGTGGTGGTGGTGGTGGTGGTGGTGGTGGTGGTGGTGGTGGTGGTGGTGGTGGTGGTGGTGGTGGTGGTGGTGGTGGTGGTGGTGGTGGTGGTGGTGGTGGTGGTGGTGATGATGATGATGATGATGATGATGATAACGATGTAGATGATGATGATGATGATGATGTAGATGATGATGATGATGATGATGATGATGATGATGATGATGATGATGATGATGATAATGATGACGACGACGACGACGACGATAACTGTAAAGATAGGATTTTGAACTATAATAGTAACGAAATGTTATTAAAGCCAGCAGATATTTTAATCTGGAATGGTTTGTGACATGTTGATTGGCGTCATATCCGAAGATGTAAACAGGTGGGAGATTCAACCGCAGAGCAGCATACGGTTAAGAGCACCGACATCAGTAGCAGCCTCAGCTGCAGCAGCAGCCAACGTCGTAGTCGGATGAACATCGGGTCAGATAGCTGACCCTTTCTGGGGTGATGCTAGGCTGCTACAGCAGATAAGCGACTCAGAAACAATAGAGGCCAATCATCTAGGCCTATTGTTCACTTGAATGACTGCTCTAATGCTGAGCGTGTATGTATATAGCAAGGACAAGTCATTTTCTAGCTTCTGTAGATTCTTGTGATGTGCTATATCATTGCCACGATGCATAGACAGATACAGGAGCCAGCCTATACTGGAAGTATTGGTATTTGGAGTAATTTAATTTAAAGACTTCTGTGTGGTCGTTGACTGTGATAGGCCTAGGTTAAGGTCCAAGATAGGCCTACCAGTTGATCTAATCTAATCTAATCTAATCTAATGACTTCTGAATAACACAACGTAGGCCTATCCTTAGGCCCTATATTGAAACCATTTCATAAAACTTGTAGAATACCGACAGTGAAACTTGCTAAAAGAAGGCAACAAAGGGATCTCAGAAGGAATAGCGATTCCGCTAAGTATAGGGTTCCGCACTTACAACAACCTCCCACGAAGGCGTACACTGAGGGCACAAGTTATGCAATATGTCCAAAGATAAGCAGCTAGATGGCCGATAACAACATAATATTATAACCTGCAGGAGCGCCCGTAGGCTGCTCGAAACGTTTAACCTTAACTAGGCCTAATAATAATAATAATAATAATAATAATAATAATAATAATAATAATAATAATAATAATAATAATAATAATAATAATAATAATAATAATAATAATAACCTTCGTTTAATATCTTCAAACTGACAATAACGCAGTATGATTACAAATCAGTATGAACGGATGATCACAAGTTATTACAGGAGTCGAATTTAACTGTATACGGCAGCCACGCAAGGCGCCCGTCACGTCCTACATCTCATTTTAACAACGCGCCATCTCGCGAATGAAAGGCTGAGTGGATCTAAATTTGGGGAGGCTGCGGGAAGCGATCCCGCTACCTCTTCTTCTTCACGCCCGTGATGTTACCACTACTCTATGGACCTCCCCCGTATATCGTAACTAGTAACGTAAACCCGGGTTTCATAGATTCCGGTTAGGTCGTTATTATCGCTGTAGCTTACCAGCATAGGCGTAATTTGTGGGGTCAGGCCTACGAGGTGTACCCGTACCCCCCACTTTTTGGACAGAGGGGTACCGTACCCCTCACTTTTTAAACAATGCCAATAAATATTTTATTAGTGTGCTTTCCCAAAGATGGTCTCCATGCAAAAAGTGAAAGTGGAGGACATATTGGTACCCCCCCCCACTTTTTAGACAAGAGATAAGTTACCCCCTGCCTACCAGCCAAATAGGTCTGGTTAGGTCCATATATATAACAAATAAACAAAGGCTTCTTCATGAATGGTCGTTATGAGAAGTTAATGACGTCCAAGGCACTTAGTCCAGATAATCTTATCTAACCTAATGACTTGATTATCGTCGTTTTCATAAAGCCCATACTTATATGACACCAGTCGACGATCTCTTATTGTGAAATCGTAATCATTGGAGAAGCCTTCCGGAGGGCGCTATATAAATGTTTCTGCTACATTACATTACATTGAACGTCACTACGTCAGGTCGAGATCCGATGCTTGAGATAAACCTGCAGAGGTTATATAAGGCTACGGTTATTACCGCTGTCACTGAGTCATCACGTGTCGGCCTACAGGCCTGCATTATAGGCCTATGCAGGTGAAGAGGACATTAATTTGCTCACCTAGATCCACGCTGTTCGCGTTGGAAGCCATGGCGTTCAACGACCAAGCGTTCTGCGCGATGCAACAGTAATTGACGATTTCCAAAATCCCTGGTTTAGTAGGCCTTATTCCCAGTCGAAGTCTCGTAATCGTAAACTCCAAAATCCTAAAGCGCTACTCTGAAGCTAAGCGCAAGGCACTGCAGCTTATTCACGACCTTCTCGATCAGAGAATCGCTCACCTGTGATGCCAAACGCGTACAAAAGAGCCGGCGTTTCTTGAATCGATACGTTCAGGTAGGCCTAGGGCCTACTTCCTTGCAGTTCCCGTCCAAGCCTTTAAAAACCACCGGCCTGGTGACAATAGGTTGTTTCTGCAGCCTTGACAGTTAAGCCTGTGAATGGGTGCGGAAGAGTAGTGCTAGATTCGCCAAAGACTTCGGAGGAAGAACCATGTCTCGAGGGCATAGCAGTTTTTATCGATGTAATTAATAATACTGCGATTAAATAATTCGGACGAAATAGATTTCTTCTTACGCAACAACTGTAGGCTACTAGTCCGCAAGAAATCCAAACTCATTTCCAATTCGCCCTCGAGCGATGACCGAAATAGAGCTCAAGTCGCATGATCAGTGTTGTTCTTTTCGACAGGGCATTTAATGTTGGCAAACTTTAAACCTCCTTCTTAGCACAGTCGTTCTCAATTGGTCGGTTTCAATCACCAAGTCTGACGGCTCCGGACTACCTGAACAACGGACGTCTTAGTAATAGTTAATGAACAGGTCTCTTAGTCTCTACAATCGATGCTGTTTGAACGAGGACCCTTGCAGTCTTCTTCTAAACCAAATTCTGTATCCAATTTAAATTAGTCTACTTATTTTAGTTCATATACACGTATAAACAAGCGCTTAAGAATTACTACTACAATTAAATTGAATTGACTTTTAAGTGATTCGCTTGTTAACTTGTTAGTTAGGCCTTCTATTCCGAAAATGGGAAAAAGTATTTTATTATACAATCAACTACTTTGATGTGCTTGTTACTAGTCCCTAACATTAAATTTGTTACTAACTGATTAATTTTTTTTGACTGTCTTACATAAATGCAATGCCATTATAAAGCAGTAGTGCCGTGTAGTTGCACAGTGGCTTAAGCGCCTGCTTTTCACCTCCGAAATCCGTGCTCGAATCGTCGTTTGAAATCGGCAAAGATCGCACTGTTGAACTGTGTGAAACACTGGTGGCTTGCTTAAGTTCAGTGCATACGCGCAAAGGATTTGCACGCAACTCGGCTGTCAGAGATTGTCTTACTGCGGGGGTTCGAACATGCACACGTCACGTTTCTAGGCGACCAATCAACCAATCAGCCGCTGCAAAAGAAACACAGAGTTTACCACTACGCTTACGAGATCAGCGTCGCAAACCTGCGCTTATCGTCTACAATGAATGTCGCTTCAATTTGACCGCACATTTTGCAGGATGAGCTCTTAGTTACACGTCCATATGCTATTAAATAGACGTATCAAGCGGACGTCAGCAGAGCAGTAAAAAAGGCTCGTAGACCTATGCGCCTACTGCTAGGCCTCTGAGATGATACTTTCAGCTACCAAAGCAAAGGACGCCCATAATTCATATGCATACTCGTCGATTGGCCAGGGACAAAGCCGGGATTATGAGCGACGTTACTGCGATAGCAAAGAAGGGACAGCGGGTGATTCCATTACGGTGGCGCAGAAGGGACAATGCATTATGGGCCATACTATGACGAAAAAGCGATACGGCGTTAAACATGACATCACAAAACAAGGGTTTTAAGTGGTTCAGAAGACGTCTAGTCTGTGTTAGAACCACTGTAGGCCTAATACTTAATAGCCCATCTCTCCTAGCTTCCTTTTGAAAGTGTGATAGTGTCTACAGTACTATCATCCAAACCATTCCAACAGTCCACAACTCTTGGACTGGAGAATTTCTGCCCTAATTTTCACTTTCGGTTTCTTAGCACTGTAACGACGAGAGTGTACTAAATGTGACTGGGAAGCCAATGCAGTTCGTCATTAAAGTGTTAAATAATTTATACATATACCCTCGAGTTTGGTGCTAATTCAAAGAACCTCTGCCACTGCACTGCCTCCTTTCCAGTGACAATCTTGTAGGCCTAGGCTTCAATTAGGTCTCTTCTACTCCTCCTTCTTTCTAAAATTTTTTGTCCGCACCTTTTCAACCTTTCTTCATAGCTCAAATCCTTGTAACCCCAAATCATTTTTGTAGCTCTTCTTTGCACTTGTTCTAGTTGTTCAGTGTCATGAGTGACTCCTACCCATGGTGGCATGGTAGACTTATCGGGGACCTGACAGGCAGGCCTGGTGCTGCTGCTGATGATAACGATTGTCCACTCTACTCGGAATTCGTAGGCCTAAGGAATTTTCAATCACCAGGAGAGGCAGGTTTCAGTCATCAGTTGTGTTGAGTTTTTTGTTTCCTCTGATTTTTACTGAACTTATTTTAGTCTATTCTTCGTTTAATCTAATGACTTAATAATGTCGTTATCACAACACCCCTAAGACGATCGCAGATGGATTCTTCCAGCCAGAGGCGTTACTTTGGTCTAAAAAGTGGGGGTACCAATTTCTTACATACACGAAGAAAATTTCTAACATACACGAAGCAAATTTCTTACATACATGAAGCAAGGTGGAACTGCGATCTCTGGGAAGGCAGAATAATAACATATTGATTGGCATTGTTCAGAAAGTGGGGGGGGGGGGTGCGGTACCCCTCAGTCCAAAAAGTGGGGGTACGGGTACCCCTCGGACCCCCACAAATTACGCCTATGCTTCCAGCGTATACAGGCTGTGTCTGCTGGTTGGATCATTGCGATTCCTCGGCCTTGACCGGGGACGGAAGGAAAGCGCAACCTTTGCCCTTGTTCTGTCAGGAACTTTCTTTACAGCCTCAGTTTGCAACTCTTGCTCTAGCCATTTTGAGGTTGGCAGCCCCCTCCCTTGTGGCGAATCTAGCTGCATTGGTTAGAGAGTACGTCCCATGCGCCCCTGTGCGTGCGGATGACAGTCTGCATACCGATGGTGGCTTATTTCAAAGACTTGAATATCGGTTTAGCACGGTCCATGGACGAGGACCACGAATGGCGTGGCACCCATTCAAACTGGGAGCGGTCAGTGGTGGAGGATCACCCCCATCAATTCATTTAAAAATGACCAGGGTCGAGGTCGTACGGTCGTTCATGCATTCGTCGTCATTCATTCATTCGTTCATTTAGAACATTTATATAGCGCCTCTATAATATAACTACTCAGTCATCATCATCATTGTCGTCGTCCTCGTCACCATCACTGTCATAGCCATCACCATCACCACCGCCACCATCACCATCACCACTTGCACATTCAAACGTGCAGCGGTGGTGAAGTATCTCACCCGATCAATTCGTTGAGAAATGAACAGGGCAGAGGCCATGCGGTGGCAACAGAAAAGCATACATTTGCATTTATATCAAATCGCACCATGGCGTTTCTGAATTCGCTCTACGGCTTCGTGTTTTTATGGAAGTCTGCAAGCACTACAATTGATCGCCCCACCATCTGGGGAGTGAATATGAAAACGTTCGGCACATGGAAGCAATTACTATTGGAACACATTGCCACCTGGCGAGTAACTTGAAGAACAGCGTTTAAGATAAGCATTATTTATGTGACATTCTGCTCCATCTGGTGAATAGTCTGTGTTTAAACTTGAAGGCAAAGACAGTGATCATCTCATCCGCTCTTCAGTCGTTCCACGTGTATGTATCCATGCATAATTATTATTGTTACTTTGTTGTCATTAAGTTCATCTGTCCATCATTCCATGGCAACCGGACTCGGACCTCCACTGGACATATCGCTGTCTGGACAACCCCTCTGATACGACGCAGCACTCGTGAATAAGCTGGTGCTCTACGCTTAGCTATTATAATAGAGTAGCGCTTTATAAATTCTCCTTCCATTTTTCAGTTCATCCGACTGTTTATTTCTCCACCAATCCATCATCCATTCATCCTCCAACTGTTCATTTATTCATCCATCCGTCCTTCCGTCCATCCATCTCTCTCTTCGTTCGCAATTCGTCGTCCTGTTGACGTCGCTTTTCAAGACAGGTTGACATCCCAGGTCCTTTTCCCGTTCTGCTTCACGCATCTCACCAGTGCCTAAAATACTCAGAAACGTCAACTGCCCACATTTCCTCAAATTGTACTTGAACTGATAAATAAATTTCAGGCATAAGAATGAAATCATAAGTAAATAAGTAAGTACAGGGGCGTAACTATATAGGCCTATATATGGTCTAAAAAGTGGGGTGGGGGTACTAATTTCTTACACAGACGAAGCAAGGCTGAGGCTGCGATTTCTGGGAAGGCACAATAATAAAATATTGATGGGCATTGTTCAAAAAGTCCGGGTTATGGTACCCCCAGAAAAAAAGTGGAGGTACCCCTCGTATCCCCACAAATTAGGCCTATGAGTAAGTACATTCTTTGTTAAACCAGCTGCCAAACAGAACTCTGGTGAACAACAATCCGATAAATAAATATTCTAAGGTATATAAACAAACACATGTTGTAGCAGTTGACTTGGGCTAATCTCTAAACAATTCATACTACACACCGCACACTAAAGACAAGTCAACTGCACACTCGACAATGTCAACTGCACAGTCGACAATGTCAACTGCACACTCGACAATGTCAACTGCACACTCGACAATGTCAACTGCACAGTCGACAATGTCAACTGCACAGTCGACAATGTCAACTGCACATGTTTATGGCAGAAAACACACATGTTAGGCCTTGATTCTCACTCCCATCTGTGTTCTTCACACAGTCTTCGATTATTCGTCTCCTGTTCCACTTGACACACAAAGAGGCCGATGTCTTTGGTGCTCGAAGCCAGTCGGTGTCGATTATCGGAGACGTTAAAGCTAGGTCAAGTCAGAAGAGAAATCAGACTCTCATATACATACATATACATACACATGTATATATATACATATATATTATCATAGGCGTAATTTGTGGGGGTACGAAGGGCACCCGTACCCCCATTTTTTGGACTGGGGGTACCGTACCCCACTTTTTATTATATTTTATTATTGTGGCTTCCCAGAGATCAGAGTATATCCGCTTTGCTTCGTGTATTTAAGAAATTGGTACCCTCTCTTTTAAACCAAAGTTACGCCCCTGTATATTATATCGAAGTCTGGATGGCTTCCCGTTCAAATAACGCACAACTTAATTCTTCGTTTGCAGGCATCATTTTCAGCACTCACCGATTTTTACGCTCCCACTGTTTGCCTGTGTGTCTGTCTGTGCGTTTGTGCCTGTGTGTGTCGTGTGTGTGTGACAGTGTGTCTATGTGTCTGTGTATGTGTCCGTGTGCGTATGTCTGTCTGCTACATGTATTGATCGTTTGCCGCATTGTCCGCTTTCGCGACAGTATTGCGCTGCACGACGAATAACATAGTGCCAGGGTATTGTATTACTAACGCACTATTTATAGACAAACACAAGCACAGATATATATATATATATATATATATATATATACTGTAATATATCTGTGTCATATATATATGCATATATATGTATGTGTCTGTATGTGTATATATATATACATAAATATATTTATATAGGTATGCATGTGTGTATATATATACATATATATTATATGTATATGTATATATATGTATATATATGAACGGCCTGTGCGTATGCATATAATAAGTGCGTGGGATTGTTATTGAATGGCGTGTGTTCCGTTGTGCGATAATAAATTGAATGCAGCGGCGAAGGAGGATAATTGCTTTCGCATATTCTGCTGTTGGTCTCTGCTTGGATGGCGTTGGCGCTGCCGCCTCGGCTGCTGCTGCTGCTGCTGCTGTTAATGCTACCGTTGGCGCGCATACGGGCGATGGATTTGGGGCTGAGGCCGGAGGCGTCGAACAGCTGTGAACGAGAGCACCGCTGTTTCGGAGGCAGGAGCTAATGTTGATGCTACGTTGCAGACGCTGATGCAAAGGACTCCGCGGCGTGTAGTGGGAAGCGTTGTAAGGGGTCCGTGTCGTGGGATAGGCTGCGACGGGCGAGGCGTTCTGAGATGTCCTGGACCCGGTCAGCGTAGGGTCTGAGATTCATCCTCAACCCCATCGGGACGGGACGTCCATGGGGGTGGACTTGTTTGGTCGCAACGTGACTGCTTTGCCAGAGTAGACTGCGCGTAATTGGAGCCTCGAGACTTCAACGGTGAGTATGTAGTACTACGTACTATAGGCGTTTGGGCGTGGCATGACCTATCGTGACCCGACCTGACCCGACCTCGTTTGGGACTGTCGTTGAATGGAATCGATACTCGCTGCGCTACACTTTCGTGATGTTTGTACGCCATCAAGCGAACACAGATGGCGTGCTCCATCGGGTGTTGATTCTCCAGTCAGCCGTGTTTTCCTACCCATAGGTTGATCCTGTCGAGTGTGCTCGATGCCCCCCCCCCGCCGACCGATACTCGTGTGTCGCGCCAACCACGTTTGAGCAAATGTTTTGCTTAGAGTCCGCCTGCGATTTGGTCCACTTCGAGAAAAGGGGCGAAGACTCGAACTCGACGTTGTTTAGAATCCCCGCGTGTAAACGATGAGGGTAGTGGTAGCACACTTGTGGAAACGATGAAGGTAATGGCAGCATACAAGTGCAAACGATGAAGGTAATGGCAGCACACTTGTGTAAACGATGAAGGTAAAAGTAGTCCACTTGCGTAAACGACGAAGGTAAGGTAGCACACTGGCGCTGTAGAAAAGTCCAATTACATTACAAAATTACAGTTCTTTACATCATATCAAACTTAACTAAGCCTACATCTTTTCCAGAGGACATCAAAAGCGTCGGGGATGTGAAAGCTATGTGGATGATCTGCGGTGAAATACACGTGGTCACAGTTCTACGCCTAACATCAGCATCAGCACCCAGCAGCGGCGATGGAACGCCGATTCTCCGCATCCAGTCAGACACCATCGCTGTTCCGACGTCCCTCCTTCTCTAGTTCCGCTTCCTCCCTTTCACCCTTCACCCCACCTCATCAGAACCCGCACCGTCAGCTGTCGCCCGATCGCCTCACTCCACCCCCACCAGTGCTCTCGGGGTTCCCAACCCCTGCATCAGCGGCATCTTCCTTATTCGAAACGGCGTCGATGCAGCCGCACCCGTGGCACCTTCAGGGCCCGCAGCCCATCTCGCCTCCGCCGGCGCCGCCCCAGATCTCCGCGGCAGAGCTGTTGACGCTGACGGAGGCGTCGGCGACGCAGAGCGGGACGTACCAGTGCAGTATCTGCGCGAAACAGTTCGGCTACAAGAACGGACTGATCCGTCACGTCCGACTGACCCACGTCGGCGAGAAGCCGTACCAGTGCAGCATCTGCAACCGGCGCTTCGGCTACAAGCACATCCTCCTCGAGCACCAGAACCTGCACTTCGGCAACCGACCGTACGTCTGCGCCGTCTGCGACAAGAGGTTCGCCGCCCGATCGAACCTCATCCAGCACCAGATGGTCCACAAGCGACCCTTCAACTGCACGCTCTGCAGTCGGCGCTTCGACCGCGAGGAACAGCTGAAGAAGCACCTCTTCGTACACCCGGACGTCTGCCGCTTCGGCGTCGATACCCGCCAGGCACCGCCTGCCGTCGCGGGGAGGCATCATCCGTATGCCGTCAACTGTCCACCGGACGGGACCGAAGACTACCTGGCAGCGGAGGGAGGACGAGGCCGTCCCCAGAGGCATACGGAGATGACGACAGCGCCTCTTCCGGACAGTTCGCAGGAACTTCTGCAGGCGGCCTGCTCCGCCGAAGAGCCGATGGCTCGGCTGCAGAGCATGGCCGACGGTCACCACGGTAACCGCATCGACGCCATCTGCAGTCAGCTGAGCATGCAAGGTATGGCGGCGGCTGCAGCGGGGGGCGGTAATGTGACGATCAAGCAAGAGCTGGTCGATTCGACGGAAGACGAGAGGGGCGACCGACACGATGAAGCAGACCGAGGCCAGCAACAGTTCTATCGCAAGCAGTCGCCGTCTGAGGCCGTCGACCTTCACCGAAGCTCCAAGCTGACCTTGTCGTCGTCCTTCTCCGCCTGCTCCTCCTCCTCGTCGTCGTCATACAGCTTCAAGGATCCGTTCGGTCGCCCGCATCGCGGATCCGGAGAAACTCCAGCGACGCAACTGACGCCGACAAGCTTCAGCGCCAGGTCGATGCCGGGCGCGATCAACGGCAGCGAGCAGGGAAGCACCTGGGACAAGCAGACCCTTTCGTCGTCAGCCCTTCCCGGCATCCACGAGGTCTTCTCAAGAAGAGCCAAAGCGCCGGAACTACCGTCATTTGCCAACTTCATGCCACTGCCCATGGTCAGCAGCCACCTTCCTCTTCCAGACCCAGTGCTGAAGACCAGACACCAGCAGCAGCAGATGGTTGCCTCCAATCAGACACACCCATCAAACTCCGTTTCCGTCGGTTCATCGTCTTCCGTCGCCCACCAGGCCACTCCAGGCGGAGGCGGAAGCGCCGGCCAGAGACCGACGGCTCAGCTGCCCCCGATTGCCCACCCAGCGAGGCAGACCAAGGACCAGGCAATACAGCACTCCCTGTCGATCGCTGGGTTTCCCTCCCTGGACGACGTCCTCTCCTACTACATCAGCCAGGGACGGCTCTTCAAGTGCCAGCACTGCAACATATTGTTCTTCGAGCGGGGGATGTACTTCCTGCACGCCTCCCTGCACGGACTGACAAGCCCGTGGGAGTGCAGCATCTGCCACAAGGTCTGCTCCGACAAGAATGAATTCACTCTGCACTTTGTCAACCAACAGCACAATCCATGAAGAAGACAAACTCCAAACAGTGCAAATGTCACCAGTCATTAAAGCCAGGCTGCAAGCCACCCAAACAATCTTGACAATCCACAATGACCACAATTAGTGGCTTGCTTGACGCAGGAGTTGGGCTGGAAGCGCCTCAGAGTAGGTATCTCAAAGGGGCGCTATTTAAGTCCTCTGAATGCATGACTGGATGTTAGACATGGCAAACTAAATCAAATGCCTGGCGACAGTCTTGGACAACAGAGAGTTGTGAACACATCTACATCTTAAAGGCAATCATCCGTCGATAATAACAAGCAAATTTTCACCCCTTAAAGTTGTGAGTGGATGTACTACCTAAAGGCAGCTTTAAATCATTGAAAATACAAGTAGAGCATAGTGTGGTTTCAATAACATGAAGTCTTCAGGGGTCTTATGATACAGCGTGTAACACAGACTGCATGCCCTGTGCTTGACCTTCGAGTGGCGCTTAAGAAGTTTGGAGATTACGATTAAGCTTCATGATATGGCATGTGAACCAGACTGCAGGCAAGAAAGGATAATACCAAAAATGCAGTATTTAGGGCTACACTGACATCAGGGCCGAAGATAGTTATCTACTGACATCAGGGCCTAAGATGGTTGTTTTCTGACATCAGGGCCTAGCACATATGTTGTACATTAGTAATATTAACTTCCGTTTTATAAATCTTCTAATAAAGGGCCTAAAATAGTGTTTTCTGACATCAGGGCCTAAGATGGTTGTTTACTGACATCAGGGCCTAGCACATATGTTGTACATTAGTAATATAAACTTCCGCTTTATAAATCTTCTAATAAAGGCCCTAAAATAGTGTTTTCTGACATCAATAGTGTGTTTTCTGACACGTTTTCAAGTGTGCAGTTGACTTGTCTAGAGTGTGCAAACTGCAGAGTGTAGCATACACTTTTGAGAGATTAGCTCAAGTCAACTAAACACACGATTTCATTCTGACACCCAAAATTTAACTTAACAGTTCAAGTACAGTTTGACAGTGTGACGAAGTGTGCAGTTGACATTTCCGTGTATTTTAAGCATGCTATGCGACATAACATTAGCTATTCACATTAAATCTTCATCTATTGTAGCAAAGGGCATAAGCAGGCTGGCTGTTGTCAACAACTGAAAAATACTTTTGCACTGAGTCCGAGCTTGGAGCGCTTCTGAGCGGGAAACTTTGGAAAAGGAGCTAAATCCATCCTTGATATTATATTACCATAGACTAGAGTATTGAATGGCTGCTTTCCTAGACTGACAGCATTCTAATGCAATATATAAAGTCAAACTGGTTGTATAACATTTATTGAATCAATGAACAATCTGTAAATGTGGCAAGACTTTGAAACCCATTCGGCAAATACTCAAGCGTTTTTGAATAAGAAAAATGTCTGAAAAATTTCACATAGAATATGAACAAGAATTAATACTGCACCAACAACTTCAGACACCATTCTGGAAACACAAAAGTGTTTTCAATAAAGTACAAATATGAAGGAGCCATTCTGCAAAACTAAAGTCTTTCTTTCAGATAAGGATTATAAATAAACGAGTATATTTGGTAAACAACGTAAAATGTGCTTGTCGTCGCTGGTGTTGGGCACCAGTCATCTATGCCCGAACAGCCGATCTTTTCTGCTGCTCCTGGGCCCCTCACAGTCTCTTACTGATCAGCAGCACCCTGATCAGCACCACCCTGATCATGATGTTCAATGATGGACGCCGTGAAGGACACACACAGGTACCTGTTTGTGCCCGGGAACTGTTTGTTATGCAGCGTCTGTTAGAAATAAACAAGTTTGTTTTCAGACTCTACTGAAATTGAGAACGATTGCACATTACAATCACCTGTATGCATAAATTACAATCACCTGTATGCATAAATTACAATCACCTGTATGCATAAATTACAATCACTTGTATGTATAAATTACAATCACCTGTATGCATAAATTACAATCACTTGTATGTATACATTACAATCACTTGTATGCATACATTACAATCACCTGTATGCATAAGTTACAATCACTTGTATGCATACATTACAATCACCTGTATGCATAAGTTACAATCACTTGTATGTATAAATTACAATCACCTGTATGCATAAATTACAATCACCTGTATGCATAAATTACAATCACCTGTATGCATAAATTACAATCACTTGTATGTATAAATTACAATCACCTGTATGCATAAATTACAATCACTTGTATGTATAAATTACAATCACCTGTATGCATAAATTACAATCACCTGTATGCATAAATTACAATCACCTGTATGCATAAATTACAATCACTTGTATGTATACATTACAATCACCTGTATGCATACACTACAATAACCTGTATGTGTACATTACAATCTCCTGTATGAATACATTACAATCACCTGTGTGCATACATTACAACCACCTGCATGCATTTCTTATAACCACCTGTATGCAAAGGAAATCAATCTTCTGCCAGGGTAGAATTTGCAATTGTAGTAGAGAAGGAAAAAACCTGTGGCAATTTATGACAGAAAGCGTTTTACACAGGAGATAGTTGGAACCAGAACTGGGAAAGTCCCCATTCCTCTACCAATAGTTTTCAACCTGACAACAGTAGATTCCCATAACAACTTCAAATTTAAGGCAGTCAGAGTAATGCTAGGTCATTGGGGTGGTGTGCTAATCAAGTGGTCAAATGTTAGACTGTAAACACAGCAGTTGGGGATTTGATTCTCGGCCTTCTCTCCTTTGTCAGCCAAAGACTAGCAATGCAAGTTGGCAGGTTTAAAAGGTGTTGGACTGCTGTAGCCATGTTTGTGTCTGAGTTGATAGATCATTAGACCACAGGACAACACTACTGAGTACCAATATAGAAAAGACATGTAAGCAAGTATGTTGCCTTAACGTTTAAAGTCTTTGGCAAACTAAATGGACTGAAACAACTACGGCAGGTTTCCACTACATATCTATTTCAGTGATGTATAAGTGGAGAGTTCAAGGTTACCATGAGGGCATCGATGCCTTCCTCCACGGAGCTCAGCTCGACCAGAGCCATTCGTCTGTCCGGAGTAGATTTCAGGATTCTGAAAATTCAAATTCACGATTAAGAAATGGTCAAGAGACTAAAAACTACAGGTACATTAACAAGCAATACCAACAATGACTAAAGCAATAACACGTTCCGTCATTTCCAGTCTGTCCACTTGTTTTGAGTGCCACAATGCAACTGCAACCGAATGCAGACCATATCTACAAGAGGCACTGAAACCTCGTATGAAGCCCAAGTTCAGGAGGCCAGCTCGTTAATTGACACAGATATTTATTAGGTTCACACAAGCGAACCATCCACAAACACAGCAATATACACGTATATAACACCATGGAGTGAATAATCGCTGACTGACTAATTACTTATCCACTATAAACTATAATAAGCTGATGGCCAAGTTATGGCATAAAAGACCACACTGTCAGGTACAATACAAAAAGGTCGTAAGGTGAAGTAAGGTAATCTCTGGAGAACCCCTTGGATATGACATTGCACTCATGAAAAAGCTGGTGCTTTGCGCTTAGCTTTAGAGGAGCGCTTTAGGGATTTGGAGTTTATGATTATGATCTCTCATTTAATTACATTCCAAAATGAACATTAGCCATAATACATGACAGGAGCTGAGGAATCTTTCTGCTAAAATGCAAACACAATGACAGCATAACGACAACCTGACAACGTTCCCTTACAGGCTACACGGCTAGACAAAGTCAGGCTCACACACATCCAGATTTGAACCACAGCAAACACGTTAGCAATCCTCCACGATGCTGTCAACGCCCTAGGCAAGAGCCAACGTGAACAGAATCTGAAGGAATCTTTCAAATGGTTCAGCAAAACACAAAGGATACTCACCTTTCCTTTGATCGATCGCTGTTCGCCGGAAGCTGAGCAATCTGCACGGCCTGTTGCAAGCGGAAGAGATTGGACGGCCTACAAGAAAAACGGACTTTCCTAGAGAGGTCATTAGGACCGTCAACGGGCCCCCAGAGGCCAGGAGATCCATTGCACCCAGACCATGAATGCAATACTCAGGATATCCATTGCACCCAGGCCATGAATGCAATACTCGAAATCTGGCCTACTGATTTAAGCAGATTTTACAGTCAAGGTCTGATGGCGTAATAATGGACAGTTAGTTTTCTGTTACTTGTGAAACTGAGGTCCGTCGAGCGCGAGGTGTCGTACAAGAGACAGCCGCCAATCAGTAACACATAGAGAACAAGATATTTCTGCCAATCAAAGCATATCTGCTGCTGGCGTCTGGGGTGATGGGCTGAAAGATACAGAAAGTTCATTAGGACTGTATGCATTGTTGCAAAGCATGATCGTATGTCTTCCCTAATAAAGATTACTTATTTACTTACATCGCTGTGTAGGGTTCGGTAACCGACTTGGTGCATGCCACGCTATTGTGATGTCAAAACGAAAAATTATGACTAGCTCAAGTGCACATAATAACTCACATGCCGCTCATTCGACCCAGGTTTAATTTTCCACTCTAAAGTCATGTGCCTACTGATTTTTGTCTGAGATTTTGAGATCTCACACACAAATTACAGAACACATCTGCATGATATCCCACTGGAACTTTTTACTGTTAACGAGGAAAGTCTGCAAAGAAATGTAAAGCAGTTCTCTTACTCAAAGAACTTGAAGTCGACCACAGTGCCGCAAGCGTTGAACATCCTCTTCAGCTTTGTGTCAGTCACCTTTGGCCTAGAGTAGTAACAGAGAAATTCAAATTCATGAGAGCATGCACTCAACTGACCTTGTAAACATCTACAATGAAGTATGACATAAACTATTATACCTCATATACAATGAGGAGGCATGGTTGTGAACCAACTGGCATTCTCTGGCTTCGAGAAGCCATTGTGGGCTGTCCCATAGTGGTTGGCAGCATTGAACACTCACGGAATGTTAGCCAAGAATAGTACTCAGTTGACCTTCTGCAATCTTAAAAAGATTATCACTGGAAACGAGGCAGTAGAGTGGGAGATTCTTAGAATATGCATCAAACAAGGCAAGCCCAGGCCAGACGTTAGTTACATGTTACTGCGATAACTTACAAATTACGGGTAAGCTGTGAAAAATTAAATAACAGTGCATCCTTTTTACGACACTACTTGAGACGCATCTGATAACTTAAAAGGGGTTGCAGACACTGGCGTAAACTTGTCCAAAATATTGGTGGGGCAAAATATTGGTGGGGCAGAAATATTGGTGGGGCATGGGTCTGGAACAGAGGTGCAAAAAAAAGTTTTTCAAGACGAAAAGTTGTTTGTTGTTGTTTTTTTTCGGTTTTTTGGTTTTTATGGTTTTTGTTGTTTTGGTTGTTTTTAAGTTTTTCTGATTTCGGATCATAAAAATCGTGAAAAATGGCATGAACAAGAGCTTCAACTCAGTTTAATTCAGTTGCGATTTCCGAAAATTAAAAATAATTTAATCAATGCTCTTAAACTAACTTCTACAAAAATAAGAAATTTATTTTTTAAACAAAAACAAATTTTGTGGTTTTCTTTTTGTTGTTGTTCATAAAAAAATCCGAAAAAGCTTTTTTCACCTCTCGTCTGGACAGTCAGCAGAGGCTTTCGGTGTTACGTTAATGCGTATGAAATGGGTGTTTTGTTTACATGTAAATATGTTTCATATTGAAGATATTGAACATAAAAAAAATCTTTGTTTCCATTATGAATTTCTGATAGTATTTCAGTTCTGTGTCTCTGTTTTTCTGTTTCTGAAGAAATTTGTCTGTATTGAAACATAATATTTTAATATTTGAAGAAATTCTCCTCTCGATTTTGGGGGGGCATTGCCCCGGCTCCTCAATTATTGGGGGGGCACGTGCCCCGGCTGACCCCCCAGAGTCTACGCCTATGGTTGCAGATGACTGACAACAGGTTCAGGGACACCAAACACATTAAAAATGACTCCCAAGGGTCAGCATCATAATACAGTTCCAGTGTACCAGGGATATTATTCGTTTACTGTACACGTTACATCTGCAAAATCCAAATCTGAGGCGCAAGATGTGTTCGCGAACAGCACGAATAACTAGTTCTTGGTTGTCACATAGAGTTTGAACAGCAGGCTCAAACTTGCAATCGTTGGATTACAAACCAAGCACATTACCATATACATGTATATATGTTACCTTATTTATACAGTGCTATTAAACAATAAGGACCATATATATAACAATATTTATATAACATTGTTATACGATGATAAGCAACATATATAATACTATACTTATAAAGTGCTATTATACAATGAGGATGTATTAGTTGTGAGCAACTGTGTTTTGAGAAGCCATCGTGGGCTGTCCCAAAGTGGTTGGCATAGTTGAACAACTCACGGAATGTTGGCCAAGAATAGGGTCTTTGACGGTGGCACAACAGGCGCCTGGGCGCGATCTCCGTTGTGGAAACGGTGCCAACGCGAAGTGGTGTAGTCACGTGTCAGGTCAGCGTTCTGTGACATCAGACAGCAGAAGAGAAAGCAACAATTACTCAACCGTTGTAACTCAACCATTGTTACTCAACCATTGTTACTTATTTCACTAATACCATTTGCAGTATTAATTTATGCAACCACTCACATATCATTCAAATCTGCACGATTATCAAATAGCAAAGTTTTATATCAGACTTGACATTGATCATCATCATCGTTATATGACGACACCAAAGGATTAGGGTATCAAAAAACCATATTAGGAATTTCTTACTATGGCATCACTTGAAGCGATCACTGTGCATTACGATAACATCCTGATAGAAGTCATTGGTATAGATTACATGGTCATGGTAATGATATCAACAATCATCACAGCAATGCATTAAAATGACAATGCGAATGCAAGATGATAAGGATGACAGATAATAAGGATGA
Organism: Allolobophora icterica; assembly: GCA_963556255.1. Classification (NCBI taxonomy): domain Eukaryota; kingdom Metazoa; phylum Annelida; class Clitellata; order Crassiclitellata; family Lumbricidae; genus Allolobophora; species Allolobophora icterica. The sequence continues at coordinate 40,489,434 of OY744615.1, forward strand.
CAGATAATAATGATGACAGGTGATAAGGATGACAGCCGATCAGGATGACAGATGATCAGGATGACAGATGATAAGGATGACATATGATAAGGATGATATATGACAAAGGTGACAGATGATAAGGATGGCAGATGATAAGGATGACAGATGATAAGGATGACAGATGATAACGCAGAAGTTGCCACTGACATGTGCGCCATCTTTTGGCATCTGAACAATCCTGTACTTTGAAATTGTCAGCTTCAGCTGTCGTCCCCAGAGATTTATACCATCCAAGTTCATAATGGCTAACAACAGCAACAACACACAGTATAGAGCACAGAAAAGAATAGGAACGGCTAGGGAAAGCATTGGAAATAGGACAGAACATCAAATGGTACGGTACTATGGCAAGCATATACTCTCTTCTCCTTCACGTTCTCTGCCCTCAGACAGGTTCAAATGACAATGATGCCACTCTTCTCTGCATTGACCTTCTTGTTTAAGTCTGCTGCCTCAGCTATAATGAGTACGCTGACTGTTGGTGGGAAGATGAGACGGCAAGGGAGAAGACTTGCCACCCGTCTTCATATGCCGAGGCTAAGAAAATGAAGTCGCTAAGACTTCAAACTCATGACTGCCTCAAGGTTAGCTTAAGGGATTGCTCTTCTGCTCCAAAGTTACTTTTTCTACCCACCTGTTAAAAAAGCAATCAAATCCATCTACCAATTACTCTACGTACTCGTGCCAGACAACCGACTTCATAAAGGACTCCAGAAGTAGCTCACTCTGTCTGGTGCTATATAAATAGTCCTATTACAATTACAACCAGCTGCTCTTAATAGCACTTAACATCACTTAGCCTAGCACTTGATGATGACTAAGTTCTCTGCCTGAAGGCAGGTCCACTGGCTTTTTGCCAACCGGGGATGAGATGAGTGAGGTGGTTTCCCGTTGCCTTCCTCACAGACAACTGCGGGTGAGCAACTTGTTCAAGGTCGCTACGCAGTGGCTTGAGGTAGATTCGAACCTTCGACTCTCCAGTTACAAGACACTGAACATACCACTACACCACTGTGTCCAACCTCTTAATAGTTTTTCATGGAGTTGTGCTATATAAGTTTCCAATCACAACTAGAATTACAGACACTGGATGTGGACTGCAAGGGTAGTGTTCAACCGGATGACAGAGGATGATACCAGAAATTCTTGAACGTACCATCTCGGGCATATTTGTAATCCTTGTACTGGATCAGCGCTTTGCTCTTTGTGTTGCAGCAAATCTTGACACGGATGACGTCACCGTAGACCCCTGCCAAAAACAAGTGGTTTGAGTTCAATCACCATTCATAAGTCGCTTAGTCAATTGAGCGGTAAGTCATCACATCACCACCACCTCGCTCATCCTCATCATCTTCCTCATCATCATCATCTTCCTCCTCCTCCTCCTTATCACCATCATCATCTCCCCCATCAATATCATCAGCATCATCATCATCAAACAATGCACAGAGCAACAATACAGAGTACTAGAAGTATGTTAGAACAATAGGCTTTGCTTCAGAGTACTAACGAAGTAAGTCTGGACTGACTTGGTACATTTATTATCACAATGGTGCTACAGAAGCTGCTCAAACTAACAGACAAATGACTTACCAAAGAGGGTGAACAGCAGGTCTGTATTGACCCTCTGTAAAGAAAAAAAACAATGTAGCAGAACAAACAAAATCTAATTCATTTGAATTAACTTATTGAACTGTCTGCTCAGCTTCTCATGACCCTCGTGGACTTATACACACAACTGAATGAAGGAAATTTATCCAAAGCAGAAGCAATCTGATAATAGTGCATGCTGGGGCATTTTATAATGCCTTTCTGGCACCACACTAGCTGCTTCTAACCAGTGGTTAAAGTGGTTTGGGTGTCCAGTGGGAACACCAGAGTTTTATTGGAACGCATTGTAAGCAGTGGGAACACAAGCAAAGAACTTCGAGAGCAGTGGGAATGCCGTTCCCACCCACTTTAAACACTGCTTCTAACTAGCCTCACTGATGTCAGATGTCTTAAAGATGGACAAATTCGTCTAAATACAAATGATGCTGATAATTTGTTAAAAGAGAAACAACAATAGAATCTGCGGTTCTTGCAGTTGATCTGATATGCGAAACACAGATGGAGTGAGGAGCTTACCATTTCGATAAAATGAAAACACGAATGGAGACTGAGGTTCTTACCATTTCTCTGAATGGTAAACATGAGTCTGTGTTCTTACCATTTCTCCAAAACGTGAATGGAATGTGCGGTACTTACCAATTCTCTGAATGGAAGACATGGATCTGAGGTTCTTATCTATCTCTGAAACATGTATGGAATGTGAAAAATGTGTGGTTCTTATAATTTCTCTGAAACACAGACAAAGTTCTAACCCCTTCATCAAGATTCGACACAAGGACCACTGGGCGTCGTTCACTCCAGGGTACTTTCTTCGGAAGGGCGACGGAAGATGGAGGAGCAACAGCCGGACCGGCTGGACGTCCCACATAGAAGGGATTTGTGACTTGCATCACTGTGGTATTTGGAGATAGGAACTTGCTAGGCAGAGCATCGGCTGCTGGAAAACAACGAAATAACAGTTAGGTAAAGCAATAAAATCGATTACTCAATCAAATTCACCTGTACCAATTAATCTAACCATCAGTGTATCTAGAAAATAATGCTTTGACCATTACCCAGGTAAACACATAATCAGGTCAAGTAATCATCTGGTACTCTGTCAATCATCACTCAGGTAAACAAATAATCAGGTCAAGTAACCACCTGGTACAACTGTCAATCATCACTCAGGTAAATAAATAATCAGGTCATGTAATCAATCATCTGGTACTTCTGTCAGTTATCACCCAGGTAAATAAATAATCAGGTCAAGTAACCACCTGGTACTACTGTCAATCATCACCCAGGTAAACAAATAATCAGGTCACGTAATAACCTGGTATTTCTGCCAATTATCAATAACAGTGGTACCGGTAAGTCATATGGTGGTTTGGAACCAACACATCACGAACGCCATTTCTCAGCCACTGACAACCACCATATGACATACTACCATATACTATGTAGAAGTCCCAGCTGACAAGTCCCCAATAATTCCAGTATTTCCACCAATAATGCAAACTATAATCAATTAACAATTCATACAAAAATTGTTCAATAGTTCAGCCAATAACTATTCAGCAATCATTGGCTGAACAATACAATTAACATAATCACTCAGCAATTACATCAACTGCACAAATTAATTAACAAATGACTCAATTCTCAATGATATTGTTAAGCTAGATGCTTTGACCACGAGTCGAATAAATAAATAAATAAATAAATAAAATTCAACTAACAATGGTGAAGACTTAATGGTGGATATGCGATTCTTGGGATCGGAAGTAAGCCTTTCTTGGGTCCATCGACACTGGCTAAAATCACAGAAAACAAACTTATCATGTAAGACAAAGAAACTGATCATTTTTACAACATTTGTTTGACAAGACAGTGGTTAGCAGTAATGTAATTAGTAACTTCAATTGCGCCAGTGTCTAATGCACAAGGCATCAACCGACGGCACACCAAAACCAAGCCATAATCAAGTCAATATCCAGAAGGACAGAGAGGCAGCCTATGGTGGAGAAGCAATAACCAGTGGTTAGTAGCTGCTCTGTCAAACAATTGGTCAGGGTTGAACTCTTACCACAGTACAACGACATATTGTCCAGTAAGCCCAGCTACAGAATGTTTGCTGTTCAATGTTGATGGAAGTATGAGGCAGTTCACGGTACGGCGAGTTAAACAATTGATGCTGGTCCACAGCATCAGAAACTTTGATCTAGACAACTTATTTTATGCGGCCTGGCTATTTAAACTTAAATTCTAGCGTGAAAGTAACGATGCTGCTTTGAGCACAGACTGATGAACGATTATGCTGGAAGGTCTTAGCTAAATTTGAACCAAAATGACCCAGTCAGAATTTAGCCAAGGAAGACCTTCAGGAACTTACCTAACAACGTTCAACCAGTGTGTAGCCTACATCAACATAATTTGAAATTTGGTAACAAGAATCAAGAAGTGATCAGAACTTTATGAAGAAGGCATTAATCAAACTACACTCAAGAACTATTCTTCATCCAAACCTGAACCACCATCCCCTTTAGAATAACTTTCTACCTTAGCAACAAGCCTGACCCCATATTCCTACACCTAAGCTAACCCAACAACATGGCTCGCGCAGACTTGGTTCCATAGAGCCACAGCGAATAAGCTGGTCTCCATGATGCAGCTCTTGCATGGCACCAAGAAATTTTGGAGATTTACATTAACATTTAGATATAAAAACGACTCAATAAGAGAAAGAAATCATTATTACCTGTTGCGTCCTGTTCGTCAGCCGTTTTGTTGTGAACGGTAGCAGTGGAGAACGACGGCGAATCGTTCCACACAAGACCCGCATTTGTATAATCTCTGCTAATGTCGCTGTTGTACTTCACAACAAGATCCTGGAGTTTCGAATACTCAATATAGAGCTTACAGCAACCGGTAAAGACGTTCTGTCCATTGAGTTTCTAAAATGCATAAATAATAAACAAACCATTATAGTGTAATTGTAATTGTAACCGAAAAACTTATATAGCGTCACTCAGATCAGCGGCGCTTTCAACCCGCATCAATGCCAGCACCGGCAAAAAGGAAAGTTTTCAGGCATCTACGGAACTGGAAAGGAGAGAGGGCATCAAGCTCTTGGCGGAGAAACAAGGGGAGACAGTTCCAAGCAGAGGGGTCAACATAGGACTATAAAAGATGAGTCCATTAAGCTACTCTGAGTGGCAGCTATGGGTATGAATTGTTAACAACTCATTTTCTTAGCCTCAGCATAAGATGGTGGGTGGCCAGTCCTCTCCCTCGCCATCTGATCGTCCCACCAACAGTGTACCACAAATGTATTCATAATAGCTGAATTGATTAGGGGACACAGGTGGAGCAGAAATCTTAAAATTTCTGCCCTTGCGGGGATGAACCCTGACCTCTCAGTTGACAGTCCAGCACGCTAACAAATACACTATCGCTCACCCCTACAAGCGATAAATAATCTGGTAAACTTTAGCAGATGAAGTAATATAAGCCAATTTAATCTAATAATTTATCTAGCACTATCACAATGCACCAGGCGATGGTCGCTTCAAGTATGCACATCATCAAAATTCAGAATCAACGGAAGAAACTTAGTCAAAATCCAATACATTAAGAACACCTATGTTCCACCAGGCTATGATCGATAAGTGAGTTGCAAAATGTAAGTCTTAAGCTATATAACGGATAAGTTAGTTGATGATTTGTTAGAGGCATGGCAAAATAACAAAGTAACCTGCTCTGCAAATGCGCAACGGTTTGCACGAAATTTATATAGTCAATTTGAAAGCAACTCAGATCGGGAATTTGCAAGCAACTCAGATCAGGCTGGGTTCTGAAAGACTAAAAAGAAACAACTATAGTTGAACTACATAGACTGCGTTGTCCTGAATCATGGACCTATTTCTAAAGCACTTCCAACTAATGCTTTCTGCACTGGGTAATGTTATTACAGAATTAATTAGCTTAGGTTTAATTACCAGCTTTCCCTCGTGAGCAGATGCACCATCGGCATACTGGACGAGTGCATGGAACGTGTCTGTAGAAATGTACATACACAATTATACATATGCATGCACAATTTAATATATTTACATCCACACACCTGTTAGATATATATATATATATATATATATATTTATATAAGCATGTATGTATATGTATGAATGTACACATACACATTTTCAATTAAAAGAAAATGTGTTGATTTAAAACAATTGTAATAATATCATTTGTAATTAAGTAAGTAAATACATTCTGTATTAAACCACTTACAGAAAAGCCGCACTCCTGTGCACAAACATCTAATACATGTACGAAATGAGTAAGACTACGGCATTCTTCCTACAAATGTTTTCCAGATATTATTGTCTACAAGAGTCAGGACCCTGTCATGAGACCATGGGTGGAGGATATAGGTAGTGGATTTTCTTGTTGGAAGCAGCCTGTGTTAAATCGAGGCCTGGGTTTCAGAACAGCAGTGAAGAGACAATCGGAAGATGTCACAGGAAAAGAATTCATAGGGCATACTTCTAGGTGTCTACAACTAGCAGCACTAGCACAAAACAACAGGTAGAAATTTAACCCGTACGTCAGTCTACATTACACAAGATTACAATGTATGTAATGTATGTAATATGAATACACTTAATACAGCATCTTTCAATTACCTCGCGAAGGCTTCACAGTACCAATAAGGCAAAAGCTTTCATTTTAGTTAATGTCCACGAAGCCATTCTTTCTCTACAATCTTTGACAACATAAATCTATGCATCGATTCCAAATATGAAAATAACAAAATATTTGCATTATTTCTAAATCAGGTTACATTTAACTTACCGTTATGGTTGAACGTTACGATCTTCGTGACAATGCCATGTAGGGAAAAAACCTGCCGACAAAAAAAGGCCAGAGTTTATCTGGCTGGAATGTTCAAAACATCTATGGGGCATTATAAAACTCTGATGAGCACTTATAGCAGTAGTTTATCATAAATTAATTAATAGTATCATTTTACGGAATCACTTAACCACAGCCTCCTATTCATGCACAGACTCAATTGCACTGCATAGCATAGACTAGCATAGACTTAGCATTTCCTAGTGTTACTATTTAAAATAGTCAGTTTTAGTATTCATTCATTCACTTACGCTGGAAATCACTTTAGCCTTGTTTTTGAGAGCCGTATCACGAAACCCCTTATAATGACAGGTATTCAACTAGCATCACAACCAGAAAGACTAACCTGGGTCAGCATATCCAGAGACAACGGGTACTTCATGTCATCGACAATTATGTGAAGAACGCAGCGTGACGAGTCCATTGAAATGCTCTACACAACAGAAAGATTAATAGAGAACCATTAATAGAACATGCCTGCATTCACAGCCAACACAAACAGCAGACAACGGCACATTTTTCAAGAAAGTGCGACAGTGAAAGGCATGTAGGTGCTAAAGGTGAGAGGTAGAAAGGCATGTAGGTGCTAAAGGTGAGAGGTAGAAAGGCATCTTATCGATTTTCTTAGGATTTCGTAGGATTTCAACCGAACTCGGAATTTCCCTTGACCGTCTCTGGACAACCCATTTGACTTGACACAGCACTCGTGTATAAGCTGGCGCCCTCCGCTTAGCTTTAGAGTAGTGCTTCAGAAAGTTGGAGTTAAGAATTACGAGAGATAAGACAGCAGATTTAAATGTAATGCTACAGTGAACTGTAAGATAGATTTACACTGGATTCCTTGATGTATGGACAACCATTGTAATGAATGCAACATGGTTGTAAAATTTTGATATTCAGGGATCTTTGTCATGAATCTGGCCAGGAAATTTTGAACCATTAATAGTCTCTTCATATCTCACATAGTAACACCAGGGGCCAGGGATTTCAAGGAAACGTACTGCAATTGTAATTGTAAACTACAAAAGCTTCCAAAGTGCTACTCTAAAGCTAAATGCAGGGCACCAGGTTATTCATAAGTGCTGCGTCTCATCAGAGGGGTTGCCCAGAGATGTCAATGGAAGATCAGAGTCTGGTTGACGGAAGATCTGAGTCTGCTTGAGGGAAGATCTGAGTCTGGTTGAAGGAAGATCTGAGTCTGGTTGAGGGAAGATCTGAGCCCGGTTGAGGGAAGATCTGAGTCTGGTTGACGGAAGATCTGAGTCTGGTTAAGGGAAGATCTGAGTCTGGTTGAGGGAAGATCTGAGTCTGCTTGAGGGAAGATCTGAGTCTGGTTGAAGGAAGATCTGAGTCTGGTTGAGGGAAGATCTGAGCCCGGTTAAGGGAAGATCTGAGTCTGGTTGAGGGAAGATCTGAGTCTGGTTGAGATAAGATCTGAGTCTGGTTGAGGGAAGATCTGAGCCCGGTTGAGAAAAGATCTGAGTCTGGTTGAGGGAAGATCTGAGTCTGGTTGAAGGAAGATCTGAGTCTGGTTGAGGGAAGATCTGAGCCTGGTTGCAGTGCATAAATGACAAAGCAGCGAGCACTTTGTCAAGATCCCTACCATACTCAGAATCACAACAGATATACCAAACGCAGTCACTCCAAAAAGCAAGCAGAGTCAGCTCACCCCATCGCCCACTTTCAACGTCAGCTGAGTGTGAGTCGAATAATTGACAGCGACTTGGCATGACCGCACATACAGCTGCTCATTGCGGTAACGATCCACCATTGCCACCGCAGTAGACAACTCCTCCATCTCAAGCAAAGCCTTAAACAAACAACATGCAAGGGAACGTAAGACATAGAAATAGCAAAGTACGATATATTGAGATGGCTATTTAACATACTGTTAACTCGATTATTTCATTAAAATTTAAACGTATTTAAAATTCTGAACACAATTAATTTTTTTTAACACGGTTATGAATCTTGCACTAAATGAACTATAATTATACATGCTATAATAGGAACAGTAGAAACATCCTAATGGATCACCAACACCTTTATCCCGTAACGCATCCTTTTCCCTCGATCTGAGAGTGAGTGTTTGGTTTTGTTTCACATGATTTAAGTAGTCTGAAGTGCAGATGTTAACCCTCAAATAAATTTTATCAAAATTAATTAATTAAACTAAACCACAGTCAGAAAGTATGTTTGGTAAAGGCGTGGATGGTAAAAAATTTGCTGGATAGACAGTTTCTTTTGAAAAAGAAATCTGCGGTTGCACATACACATCGCAGGAAAGAATTTAAACATCACCGGAGTCTAGGTATCCAAAACTGTCTGAATGATTGTGAGATGGACTAAGTATTAGAGTACTTCCAGAAGCTCCAGACTAAGAACCGAGGCTCTCCCCAAGTATACGATAATGAACAGTCATGATAAAATAAACGAAGAGAATACAAAACAAAGAATACAAGGCTAGGTAGTGTGTACGTCGATTATGTTTTTAATAATAAATTGCAAATTTTGTTTTACATATCGAAAAGGTGGCACCAAAGACTCATCCCTTCACTGGCCAATCAAGTTTACAAGCAACCATTCTGAATGAACCATGAATGAGCGCTATCAGCAAGACTTGGAAACAACCTCACTCAAGTAGCATATGTTTAGACATAAGATATCTAGATATTTTATGGTTTATTTCTATATCGTTCTCACGATCCTTAAACACTGCAGATTCATTTTAAAATAACCTGTTTGTCTATCAAATACTTTAACAATTCATGCTTTTTGATAGTAGTTTAATTAATTGATAAATATCAATGTGTAAAGCATGTCTCAGAGCTCATTCAGAGGTGCAAAATTACCGGTCTTACTAGGTACATATGTACATCATAACAATTAATAAACAAAGATTAACAACAAGCAAAATATAAATTAAAAGACATACGATGTCTGTCATTGTCACATAGTCCAGCAGCGACTTATAAAAAGGGCAAGCAGTTAACGTAGTCCAGTTCAAACCTTGTGCTTGTTTCGCGTTAAGATAATGTTGACCGCCTTTCCGAAAAGCTCTGCAACAGCGGACACTTCTGCCTCTGTGATGTCTGCTGGCAGGCCACGAAGACTCAGGACACATGTTGGCTCGTTCGATTCAGTGTCGCTCAGCTTGATCTAAACAGATAAACCACCATCAGTTCACCACAATTACATTTAATTATCGCTTAACTGTTAACTAAATATTACCTCTTGTTGTATCATTACTCTGCAGCTTTGCACATATGCATTATAAGTGTAAGCAAGTCAAATGGTACACATGATTAGGGACGAGGCAGTGGCTTAACTATGGGGTCACAACTGTGGGGAGGATGGACACAATTCTTTACAAAGAAGCAGATGTATTGTGTAGTGAGGCCCATACGATCGATGTACTGCAACATACTCCTGTCATTGGGTACTACGTTTGAAGTGATGCCACTGGTACACACTAAATTAATTAACACATTGGGTTTATCACACGACAAGCAAACACTGGCTTTGATGGAGTGTCTCTTGGTAATTTGTTAAGTAAGAGGTGTTTTGCAAATTGACAAATATACACAAAATAGAAATCACATGAAAAATGAAAACACGGGTAATCTGACAATGCCCCGATAACATTATTACAAAACCACTGGCTATGGAACTCTCATCTCTAATTAACTCTGTTGTGCCAATTAACTCTGAGTCATGCCTGACTCTGCTGTGTTAAACTTACGAGCAACTGTCTTGTTGACTCTGCTCCATCATACCTAAGGAACTTCTCAATTTCAGTCTACTCGGTCCCGGGTCGTGGACCCTTCGATCAGCTGCCCATGGACTCCTGACTGTCCCTCATATATACAGTGTTATAGCTCAGTCCAGAATCTTAACCTATGTTGGACTCATCCGCTAGAATCGCCTTTCTCAAGAGCTGTGGCTCAAAGCTCCTCAGTTGGTCCCTTCCACAGTTTTGCAAGCACCTGAAGCCTGTACTATCAACAATCATTTCACTGGCTCAGGTCGGAAGCGCCAATGATGATTTTTTTCTTGAAGTGGTGCTTTATAAATGTCAGATTACAATTACAATTTTTTAAAAATTTATTCCGGATATTTCTATAGCACCTCTCGAAGTCAACTATTACTCAGAGGCGCTCCCGACTACAGCATTTGATACTGTGCCGGAATTTTCATGCCGAAGCGCCACAAGCAATTGCGAGTGAAGGACTTGCCCAAGGTTCGTACGCAGCGGCTTGAGTGGGATTCGAACCTGCAACCCTTCGGTCACAAGGCGCCGAACTTACCACTGAGCCACCACGCCCCACAAATACGATGGTACGAGTATTCAGTTGTTTGCAAAGAAGTTTAACTTATAATTGGTACAATATTAATATCCATTCTTTAATTTATTTTCTGCCTACTGTTGGTAAGTTTGCGCAATTGGACTGACATTGGTAACTAAACACTACGATGTATAGATGTAAAATGAAACTAGCAGTAATAATACGACCCACTTACTCGCTTAACAGAGGGTCCAGCGACACGTTCCTCGTCAGAGCCTGGTTCGGCCTAAGAAATAAAATGTTTTTTATGTAGTCATCGTATTTAAAAGGAACCAGACCTTATTTTTTAAATGAATATAAGTGCACACTATTAAACAGACAATTGTAACGTGCACAGTTAAAACACAATCTCAAATATGCAGGCAATGACATTGAAATACTCAACAAAACAATGTTATTTTTACGAATCATTGTAATTATAATTTATGAATCAATTTACAGAAACTCCAGACATCCATTTGTGTAGTAAAAATTAGTTTTAATTTATTTTCCTTTTAAAACCAGTTACTGAGTGCATCACATATATGTTACGTAGATGTGTATATACAACGTTCCTTGAAAGTTTTTACGACAGTGTGTCAGAATTACCAGACCTGGGAATTTATAAATACACCTTTCAGAGAACATTTCCATTCATCCCAAAATGTCTGTATTCCCAGATAAATTTTCAACTCCTGAGGGATCATTTGTACCTCGGGGACAAAAATAATATTAACAGTAAAATATGACTGCCTTACCCGCTTGGATGGACCAGCCACAATGTCTTCATAACCAGCCACAACGTCTTCTGGACCAGCCACAACGTCTTCTGGACCAGCCACAACGTCTTCTGGACCAGCCACAACGTCCTCTGGACCAGCCACAACGTCTTCTGGACCAGAAGGAGAAGCGGAATCATCTGCCTATAAAAATCAAAACCATGTTTTGTAGCTCTAGTAGGTCTACTCACAAACCAAAAGCAAATAGAAGAAATCATGTTTGTATAATATTAAAGATGTGGTAACATTCATATTCATTCAAATGTGAAAATTCATCCTAACCTCAGATTCAGATTTAATGTGGGTTGTTACTTTGTCACCTGTCACATTACGTGAAATAGACAATAATTTTACCGCATGTTACAAAACAGATGCTTTGATGCAGCTCAAGTGCAGCATCTTGCAGGTACAAGCACGTTTGCTGCAGCTGTGCCAGGATCGATGAGATGGCTTAAAATCCATACAGGACACACTGCACGGACTAGCCACAACATGCGGTTTTAGGGAAACTTGGGACGATTAGGCGTACTTAGCCTATAATTTTAGCCTTTATTTGTAGAGAAACGAGTAGGTTCAAATGTAGAATATATGATGTTTTGATCATTAAAACAGTAAGTTTAATATTAAACCAAAAATGATGTTTTGAGTAGGTTCAAGAGCAGGAGAGATGATGTTTTGATCATTAAAACAACGAGTTTATCTATTTCCCTATAGTGGTCAACTTTACTGACCACTAAATGTGGGCATATCTAATTTGCAAAATGGGGGATTTTGTCCTAGCATGGGTTGAATATGTCCGGGAGAATATGTCCAGAGGAATATGCCAGGGAGGTGTATATCCGTTGAGTCTACCTTGTGGGGCTAGCAAGGGCTAGACTTAAAAACATCACAAATTTAAATCTCGACCTCGGGGTTGGGGCGGACTACACAGTCACACTGGGAAAATGGCCTTGACCAAGAAGCTGTCTGCGACGGCCAAAAACCATCACCCCATCCACCAGGGAAGACGAAAACCAAACCCTGGCTGACCAGAAACTGCGGGCAGACATGAAGCCAGCTTCAGTACTTTATTATCTGCGATTTTAACAGTTAGCCTAAGAAGCACTGCTCCAAATATGGCGAATCTGAAAGCATGCTTCAAATAAATAAAGCATGCACAAAAACATAAACATAAAAACCCATAAAATAACGCAAGATAATTTTTTTATAAACTATTATTATGATGTTCGAACTTACGCGGCCTCAGAAACTTTATGGCTCACGGGCGCATTCTATATTCGCACCAAATATACTCGGAGTAGACTGGCACAGTCAAAGCAGTTGAAAGAACCGTTGACTGTGATCTTTATTGGCCATTGCTTTCGGCACGAATTACGCAGGCTCTAATTTGGAGCGATGGGTTCCTCGAAATCGGAGACCGGCGTTTAAAAACGCCGGCTTATAATCATTATTTCTTTCACCATGTTGGGTAAAATACCCGTATTTCAATATTTGTGTTTCTTGTTACACCTAAAACTGCAGTTAACTGCACCGCTTCAACGATTTCTCAGCTCCGGCGTCTTACACAAGCCGGCGTTTATTTTTTCAAAAATCATTTCTGTCTCCTCCCGGCAGCTATGGAAACCGGCGCTTAGGCTAATTGGTCCCCGGCGCTTTTAAAGACTGTTTAAAGAGGTTTTATGAAAGAACACTCAAAGACTACTGATATTCAAAATCAAAGCAATAATCTTTACCATGATTATATTTTTCGCGAAAGTCTTCCCGATGCAAAATCGACACAATCGCCAAAATCGACACAATCGCCAAAATCGACCAGAACGAAGCAAAGACTCGGACAATTATGACGTCACAACGGTTTCTCAAATGACATCATGAATACTAATTATATTAACTGTAACTGTGATGACGCTCAGAAAATTCTTATAGCGCCGTTCACACAGAAATTAATCAGAAGCACTTTAATAATAATAATAATTATATTCTTTATTATTTCAAACCGACAGACGCAGTAAGATTACATTGAAACATGAAAGTACAATCAAGATCTTAATTAACATGTACTCTATCGACGTTATTGTAACGATGCTACATTTCAAAAACATTTAATTAATTAATTAATTAATTTAATTAATTTAATTAATCAGAGGTGAAGTTTTCTTCTGCTCCAATAATAAGTTTTATTGGCGCACCTTATAATGTTTTATAGTTTTAACTCGTTCAGTTTTCATTCAGAAAACACCATACAGATAGCCTAGGCCCTTAATTCAGAAGATAGCGTGGTGGCTCAGTGGTAAGTTCGGCGCCTTGTGACCGGAGGGTTGCAGGTTCGAATCCCACTCTAGCCGCTGCGTACGGACCTTGGGCAAGTCCTTCGCAATTGCTCGTGGCGCTTCGACGTGAAAATTCCGGCACAGTATCAAATGCTGTAGTCGGGAGCGCCTCTGAGTAGTAGTTGACTTCGAGAAGCGCTATAGAAAAATCCGGAATAAATAAATAAATAAATTATAAATAGGCCCTGCTACATATTCGGCCTCGCTGGCATAATCGTGAGATACCACGATGTGATCCTTTGACAGGGAAGGGTTAGGCCTACATTGCTAGATTACTGCATAAATGATAAGAAAACACTTGTTTTTTTATTTACTTCTTTTATCATTTTCATTTCCATTTATTATTACTTCAATGATTTACAATCTATGCTTCTAGCTTCTGTCCCATTGTGCGTTTGCTAATGGTGTAATAAAGAATATACTTACTTACTTACTTACTTACTTACTTACTTACTTACTTACTTACTTACTTACTTACTTACTTACTTACTTACTTACTTACTTACTTACTTACTTACTTACTTACTTACCTACCTACCTACCTACCTACCTACTTACCTACTTACTTACTTACTTACTTACTTACTTACTTACTTACTTACTTACTTACTTACTTACTGACTGACTGACTGACTGACTGACTGACTGACTGACTTACTGACTGACTTACTTACTTACTTACTTACTTACTTACTTATTTACTTACTTACTTACTTACTTACTTACTTACTTACTTACTTACTTACTTACTTACTTACTTACTTACTTACTTACTTACTTATATAGAACAACACAACTTTAAAATGTTTAAACATAGGCCTATATTATGCGGCCTATTGTCACCATATCGTTATAATTATAGTTTGTTTATTGTCGTACAAGTCTCGCCTGCAGTTTTAAAATTAGATTGGTAAGAGCGCTTGCCGCATGGCCTATAATATAACGCGAAGGTATACGGGTTCGAGCAAGGGCATAACTTTACTACACAAAGTGGTGATGACTAATCCCCTTCTCCCTTCCCTCCCCTTCTCTCCATTGCCCTTCTCCCTCTCCTCTGGTGGCAAGGATGCTGCATACGGCCCCTGCTTGGTGGGGGATTCGTTGGTCAGGAAGGACGCGAGAGACTCCCGGCTGTACTGAGACTGGTCAGAGCGCGATACCTTTCTGACTGCCAGTATAGCTTCGAGCGGCTCTGTCAAGTAGGCATCGACTCCCGACTGTTCGCTGGCGTCATCGCTGACCCAGCTCATGTTCGGCACGATTTAAAGACTAAGGGCCAAAACTACAGCGTCGGCTACGTGGATATATTACGCGGGGAATCAAATTACGGACGTCCTTTAAATTTTTGGCAGCGTGAATTAAAGATACGCAAAAAATTGTGTTACCTTAGCCTTCAATCTTCTAAGGGGTTTCTGTGGAGGTTTGAAAACAAGAGTGTTACCATTACCATTTTACCTTTATTCTGACTGCATTTAGATATATTACGTACATCACTTGTACATCAATGTACATCAATGTTTTCATGTTTATGTCCCCGATTGTGTTAGCTATTTCAATTCCTTGCTTTTTCTTGATTCACTGCAATGATATTTGATGGTAGTAAATGGTTTGCGTCTGACAATTGTTTAATGCTGGTAAATCAACCACAGTAAAGGGAGCGTATTAGCTAGCCTACTAGAAACCGGTTTTAAGAGAGTCGTGCAGTAAAAGAGCAACTAAGCTAATTGTTTGCGGACATTTCGCCGTAAATTTAAGCCCAGCAGAGTCATAGCATCGCTAAGATCTGTTAGCATTTAGATGGGACGCCATCCATGGAAGACCACCCCATCTGACAGTCCCCTAATTCCTTTCATCTATTTATGAGCTCCGTGCAGCTGAAGTTGGGACTTTGAAGAAGTCCGATTACGGTGGTTGTATTTGCGCCTCAGCCGAGGAATCCTTTCGACCTTCGGGACCACGTGTCTGAAGTAGCTTCTATAGAGCCATGTCAAAATGTACGTTACCATCTTATATTATATTGCGTCAGAGGATTTTAGACTTAGACGTGTAAACAAAGACATAATATGTCTTTGTAAAGACATATCCATATTATGGATATGTTTCTCTCGACCTTTACTGCCCACGTACGTGGGTGAGAAGATTCACGTTAAACCGTGTGAAAATTATTGAATTATGCGCATGATAACCTAGCTTTTCACATTTTTATGCCAAACTGTGTTGCGCCAGAAAGTCTTGGAAAAAGCACCTGTTGCATATGCGTACTATTTCATTTTGACTTGGCTTCAGCGTACATTGGTCGCGTCTGTTAAGAACAGTTAGATAGCCTTGTGTTGAGAAGTCGTTACAGGGTGTTATGTTGCACGTCTTCACACGTACGCGTGTAGACACACATGGGTCCAGTTTTTCAAACGGTACTGCTGTCTTTTCTTGCGACGGGCACGGTTCAAGCCCGCCCTCCCACCTCTCCCCAGCTGGCGCCGAAGAAAGACCTTGCCCCATTCACTTGAGATTTGAGATCTGTGTTCTCCGGCGTAATTGTTTCTATGGATCATCGCTATTGGCAAGAGAAACAAAAGTCGTCCTTTGAGTGGGGTGGCGAATCCAAAGGCTGCGATTGTGTGTTTGGTACAGAAGAGGGGTTAGTAAGAAGGGTTAGCAAGAAGTGTCAGCAAGACGGGTTAGCAAGGTAACCAGCTTCGGTGGACTTCGTATACTGCACAAATAGAAGTAGATATATTTCTCAACGTAACTTGCCATTTTGAGATCACTGGCGATTGTTGAGAGATCTGAAGCGTAGGGCCTATTATTTAAATATATAACTGCTGTTTGTATGTATGGTGAGCTGTGAGTTAACACATCATCTTGACGCAGCCGCCAACCGGATTCGAATCTCGGGCATGTCATGTTAAATCGACAGAACTGTAACCTCAATCACGAATTTGTATAGAGCCTGTTCAAGCGAAAGTCCGAAGAGGAGCTCCAGACCTGACAACACACCATCCTACTAGTACCACGAAAAGACCAAAACATCGATTGCATTGTCCTACTGCTCAGTAATGTATATCTCCGATATTGCATCGTCCTAGTCATAGGCGTAGACTCTGGGTGGGGGCAGCCGAGGCACGTGTCTCCCCCAATAATTTAAATGGACTGTACAATCAATGCAACAAGTGTAGAATGAATAACCAAATCCCCTCAATATTTTGGACAAGTTTACGCCAGTGGTCCTACTGCTCGGTATTATATAACTCCGATATGTATGTCTCTTTAACATGCATAGGAATAGGATACACCAGGCCTGTTGCCTGCAGGCATAGGCGTAGACTCTGGGGGGCTGCCGGGGCACGTGCCCCCACCCCATAATTGAGATGGACTGTACATTTAATGCAACAAGTGTTGAATAAATGACTAAATGCCCCCCATATTCAGGACAAGTTTACGCCAGTGCCTGCAGGCATTCTCTTTACCTACCCTAATTCATCCAGTCCTTTCCTACTCTGATCCATCCAACCCTTTCTACCCCAATCTATCCAATTCCTTCTACCCTAGTGCATCCAATTCTGTGCCGTTCAAGCTTTCTCGTCCTCAATCAACCCCGCATTACCAGATCCTATGCCCCCATCTCTTGTGTCTCTGGCAACAGGACTCGGAACTTTCCTTAAAATCTCTGGAATAACACCTCTGAAACGACGCAGCGCTCGTGAAAAAGTTGGTGCCCTGCGCGTAGCTTTAAAGTAGCGCTTCAGAAATCTAGAGTTTACGATTACGATATTATTATGAATCATAATTAATCAGTTACTTTTATAGCGTCAGTAGCAAAACGCATCAAGCGATGACGCGCCAAACCGAAGCTGTAAACCAGATATGCTAACAGGATAGGCCCTACAGCATATTGGACTGTGAGGTTTAACTGGTTAGGCCTACTATCAGCATTTTTATCCAGGTTCCGACTAACCGACATTAGCGGAAAGTTTCATTCCGCTGTCTCGTAAATTTATACAGCTTTTATAAACAACTTAAAGACCACTTAAGTAGAGACTCGAAACTCGTGCTTGGTCACGGTTTTTGGATCAAACTGATAACACTCATGCATATCAGTGTGGTCTATACAGATCCCAAAATACTCAATGAATAGCTTATGGGTATATTTTCTGTGAGGATCATATAGGGCCCTGTCTTATGAGGGTGAAGTCGAGCATTAACTGGGACACATTCAAGCTAAGATAAACTTTGGGCGATCGTGATCACAAATATATTCGAGCCGAGTGCGTTAGAACCCCGTGGACTTAAAGGGCGCCCTTTTGGCGTTTCGGTTTACAAAAGCAGTTTATCTAAAATCGTCCGACGCTTATAGCCTTTACCAATCTGGTTTGAAGAGCTGTAACGGTCAAGGGTTGTGTGTTTTTATATGCAGAAAGTAGTTTTAAGTTGAAGAAAGTTTCTTTTATCATCTGGATCGTAGGCTATGTTAAGCTGATGCGACGTGATGGAAAGGCATCCACAATCCTCCTGCAGGGCTGTGCAACCCTTAAGCAACTTTTCGATGAGTCGTATTTAGTATCGCTCACTCCTATTTTCTCTTTGCTATAGGAGATTATTTACGAAAACGGTTTGTAAACGCATTTGACTAACACTGATGGTATTCGTGAGCGAGATGATCTGTTCCTATCATTTAACAGTCTCTGGGTCATCCCGACCTTCAAACGCTCAAGAAAGCACAAAACATATGTTGCAACAACTGCTATGATAGGAGTTAGTATTTTATTTCCAGCTGAAGTCATCTGCGATGAGACTTAGCCGATCATCCGAGTTTAATAGGAAAATGGTAACCATGACGACCCAAGGACCCAACTTAAGCTTCCGAGAGTTTTTCTGACAGCTGTTCGACATGCCCCGTACCTTCAGCCAACTTGAAAAATGACAAAATTTTCGGGAGGGAAGAAACTCTCCCAGTCCATGCTTGCCTTCCTGGCCGATAATGCGTTCTCGTACCTTGTCCTCGGTCCACTAACGGCGCTATTCTGGCGCGGACCCTGGGAATTCCTGAACCGGAACCTCGTGCCCGATCAGCCGAAACTGGGTGCTTGGATTTGCTTTGCCATTGGCAACGCTGGTCTCGTAGGTCTGGCGATCTCGCAGAACCTGTGGACGACCCATGTGAGAGTGGAAAAGACTTGTTCGATACGATGGTTGGTTGGATATCATTTGTACACGTATATCCTCGGCATCCTCAACGTTCTTCACTGGAGAGGAATGTGGAACCTGCTTGATCAATATACGGGAGTGAACGGAATCAGTTGCTTGGCATCTTTCGTAATCGGTAGGTAGAAAAGCCAAGGCTTAATTAGTGAATAAGTTAATAAGTGAATTTCATTACGATGCACCCATCGAAATGAAGAGTAATCGGTGATTAAAACAGATTATGATCTGCGAATTAAAGGTGTTTATGATTGAAGCCTTTTAGGACTCACGGATACACAGAGACACAGATAGATAGACGTACATACATACAGACAGACAGACAGACAGACAGACAGAAATGGAAACATATAAAGAGATAGATAGATAGATGATACATAGATGATACATAGATAGATAGATAGATAGATAGATAGATAGATAGATAGATAGATAGATAGATAGATAGATAGATAGATAGATAGATAGATAGATAGATAGATAGATAGATAGATAGATAGATAGATAGATAGATAGATAGATAGATAGATAGATAGATAGATATATAGGTAGATAGATAGATAGATAGACAGACAGACAGACAGACAGACAGACAGACAGACAGACAGACAGACAGACAGACAGACAGACAGACAGACAGACAGATAGATAGATAGATAGATAGATAGATAGATAGATAGATAGATAGATAGATAGATAGATAGATAGATAGATAGATAGATAGATAGATAGATAGATAGATAGATAGATATATAAATAGATAAATAGATAAATAGATAAATAGATAGATTAGCTGAAAATGGCTTCCGAACAATTTGTGGTGGTAAAGTTCTAATCAACAGACGTCTAGGAAGCTGTACTTTCAACTGGCTTGGAAGATCATTTGTTTTAGCATTTCAGACGATTATAAAAGCTTTAACTCGAAATTTATTTTGAATGATTAAATATAAACGTTAATATAAGAGAAAAATTTTGACTGTTTTGAAGGTCAGTGTACGTTGTGGCTGTTTCGCTGCAGTAAGAGTCTCGTTTCGCCTCCACTGTCGGTTGATATGGACAATGATCCTGAATTCTTTCAACACTCCGGCAGGTTCCACCCTAAGGTGTGCTGATTGGGTATCTGCCTCATGGTGCATCTATTTTAAATGTATACATATTTGTAGGTATATTGTCTAAGTGTGTATGGGTGTCTATGTATGCATGTGTGTATGTATGTATATATGTATGCATGCATGTATGTATGTATGTATGTATGTATGTATGTATGTATGTATGTATGTATGTATGTATGTATGTATGTATGTATGTATGTATGTATGTATGTATGTATGTATGTATGTATGTATGTATGTATGTGTGGCGGTCAAGGTCACCGTGCGTATGTGGGAAGATTTATTTTATGCGAATAGCATCGTTTTCTTTCAGTTTACATGCGAAGGGAACAGCATCGTTTCTCTTAATTTTACATGCGAAGACCCAGCATCGATCATTTAATTTTTATTTAATTTCAATAGGCGACTGTCCAGCAACGACCGTGATAGGGAAGCCCGATCGACGGTGTAAAGCCAGCGCATAGCGAGCAGACGCGTTAATTCGGGATGCATAGAGCCTGCCTCACGGTGCGCTGCTTTATACGTGAAGAGTTGGTTCGACTCTTCATACATAGCAATACTGTTAAACAGCGTTGTTGGTTAGCGATTCAGTTACCGATTCAAATATACTGCACTCAGTGTGGTAGGCGAGTGATTTTGGTTACGACAGAGTCAGAGTTCGAGTTTCCGGTTAGTACAAATATATTTACGGACGAAAGGGGCGTCCGAATAATATAATAAGGCGATCCCGAGTACAGCTAAAGAAGTTCACTGTTGGGAGACGGGCCGACAGCGCCGATCCGGCGGGTTGGATCCCTCCGTTGATCGCGAAGCGGTCTGGATCCCAATTGTGGGAAATCTACGGCTGAGTAATACCCGGGGAAGGATACCGTTGATATACAGGAAAACCAATTCAGTGTGAGATCGAAAACCAGGGTGAATTTGGCGACGGGCAGGAAAGTCCCTCTTGGGTTTTGAAGAACTCCGCGATCGGAGCTTGTCCGGTAACCCATGGGAGTAAAGGTGACCTTCTTAAGGTAGCCATTTTCTGGAATTCTGAAATCCTTGAAACCAAGAGTAAATTTGGCGTCGGGCAAGGAAATCCCTCTTGGAGTTCGAAGAACTCCAAGATCCGACAGTGTTTGGTTTTATCCACTGAGACGAGTTTTACGCGATTTCGGCGTACTCGACACAGGGGAAGTTCTACGCGCTTTCGGCGTACTCGGCCGGGAGAGTTTTACGCGACTTCGGCGTCTTCGGCTGGGAGAGTTTTACGCGACTTCGGCACTCGGTGAAGTGACCGTCGGGATACCTGAAAAAACCAATTTAGTACAAAAACGATAATAAGGGTAAATTTGGCGACAGGCAGGAAATTCCCTCTTGGGTTTTGAAGAACTCCGCGATCGGAGCTTGTCCGGTTACCTGTGGGGAGTAAGTGTGACCTTCGTTAGGGAACCAAAATTCGGAAATTCTTGGGAACAAAATTCAGGACATTCTGGTAACCTTACGGGGTCAGCGTTACATTTGGATTGTGACACTTGGATGGCTGACACGCCGGTGGAGCGTTGGAGGGGCTCCATCGCCCGGTAACTAAAAATAGTTACTGGGAAAGACCACTGTTACCGAAAGACCGCAGTACGGGAAAAGACCGCCCGACAACTGATTACAGTGCGGTAAGACCAGGAAAACGATAGAATCAGGAAAATCTTGTATTCAAACCAGTCGTTATTCAGAGCAAATAACTTGGTGATCGAAACACGTAGTTCCGAGAACTGACCGAAGTGCGAAGTAGGGCCCACCTCGTGCGCCGGTCGGAACACAGTTCTGCGTGCGGTTAGGGAGGTTTTAGACCTAGAACCTGTCCTATCAGAAGAGAGTGTCGTGAGACCAGTATACCGCGTTAATATTACACGTGTAGGCCTATATATTATCGCAAGATGTTCGCGTGTTTGAGACGGCACGACGTGACGACTCGTCAGATGTACACCTTGTCCTCTCGGACAGGAGAACGTTCAGAGATTTCCCCTATTGACGATAACTCGAGAGTCATGAGATGCAGAATGGTACGTGAGGGTTCGGTTAAGGTGGAGAAAAAGAGAAAGTCTTTGACTAAGAGATCTCACAGGAAGCTGAGGACTCCTGCCGGCAAGAGAGCGAACCCTGTTCTAAAGGACGGCCATCCTGAGGACGAGGACGTTGCCCACCCGGCGACCGCGGCAGTGGCAGAGTCCGAAAGTGAGATGGAGCTTGACAGCGACACTGTTCGCAAACAAGCGATACCCTCGGGACCTCCTCTTGGAGAAATGGGCACTGAGAGCGGAGACAGGGAACCGCTCGTCTACAGCAGAAGTAGACAGGATAGTGACCCGGGCGACTCCAGAAGGTCAGTTGGCTGGAGCCGAACCCAGCCCGACGACGAAGCAGCGTCTCGGGTAAGACCGACACAAATTGGTACCATGTCTGATGAAGGGTTAGTTGATCTCGAGCGACGAACGTCACAAACTGGTACCAGAAGTGGGGTCCTAACGTTTTCTTGTCACAGAACCAGGCAGGGTCAGGAAGATACCGAGGACGAGTCGGATGAAGTGCCCCATAGTGAGCACGGAGGCGCGCGTCCAAAGTTACGTAAACGGAAAAGCAAACGAAGGTTGCTTGATGAAACGGGTGCACCTGACGAAACCAGTGCATTTGAAACGGAAGCTGGAACCCGCAGTGGGCGTGAAAGAGGTTTCCATGAGGATAACGGATGGTTGATAACCGTTCCAAAGACTACTGAGGTAGTACGGAACGATGTGAATAACGAGACATTCACACACTGGCGAGAGACCGTTGGTGAGAGTAGGTTTGACAGGTCCAAACCACTCGTCGACAATAGATCGGAGAACCTTGTGCAGGTTCAAGTACCTAGTATCGTACGGGGCAGGCAACCTGTACAGTCGAGACAGGCTTGTGATAGGCCAAGAGACATTGAGACAGGCCTGAAACCGCGGGGTGACGCCGTAGTGCAGAAAACGAGTGGTGACATCGTGGCGCATCAGCGAAACGAAGGTAATCGAGTACCGTTTACCAACATGGAAGAAGGTCGCCCAAGACCTGTGACAGATGAGGTAGATTGGCAAGCGGAGATGTCTTACCTGCGACAGAGTGTGGCAATGATGAGTTCGAAACTTGAAGAACTGTCTGTTCCTGCTGCTCAGCATGCGAAGTCTTACCGACGCGAGACATCGGGGAAACCTACGGGCCCAGGTTACCAGATGGATCGCCGAGGGAAGCTGCAGATCGAAGAGCCGGCACGGAGCCGAGGTAACACAGAGACACGCGAGGAAGTTTCGCTTTCGGGAACTTCGGAAAAGTTACGTAGCCGCTATCTTCCCGAGGACAGCGGGAGAGAGTCACACGGTAAAACGGCAAGGCAATCGAGTCGACAACGTCTGTTGACAAGAGGAAGAGTTGAGGCGAAATTACGTTCGTCAGTGAGTTCTTCGGATTCAGACACCGATAGTGTTGGTCCAGAAGAGGCCATGAGAACCGGAGTCTTTGACAGGAAAAACCTCCGTCAACGAGGAAGACACGAGAGTTATGAGAAAACTGAAAGGGAGACGTATGGTAAGGAACGTCTACCAGAGTACGAGAGACGCAGTTTAAAACAGGCACTTGATAGAGAAACCGAGAGAGAATCGAACATGGGAAGAGACAGAGATCATTTGGCCTGGGATGAGACCCACGAGCGGTACTCTAAAGGGCACAAACCAGATTCGAGAAGTCGTAATTGTCTTAGGTACGACGAATCTGACAGACCGCCAGAGTCAGGAAAAAGAGATATTCGCGAAGAAGACAGAAGAGTTACGTTCGTCAACGGAAACTCTCGGAGCTCTCGCAATAAATATAAACGATCGGAGTCCAAAGACTACGCAGGTGGTGAGCCTCGTAGAAAAGGTCAGAGACAGGCTGAGTACATCTCTGATGAAGACAGTGCAACGTCAGGCGACCGAGAGATGACTACGATGTATTCTAAGTGGCGTACAGGGAAGACGTTGGGTACTCTGAGGGGACAGAGTCGGCACCGGTCAGTGGTGAGGACAGACGAGGAAAACGATTCCCGGAGTAACGATGAGGACAACCGGAGAGGAAATCCCAAGAAGAGTGTCGGAAGATCACTTGTTACACGGACAAGAGGCGAAGACCGATCGGATCGCGGTATACGAATCAAGCTAGAGAAGTACGACGGCAAGTCAGCGATCGCAGCCTTTCTAGCAAAGTTCGAAGTTTGTGCACGGTGCAACCGGTGGAGTGATCAGGAAAAAGCAGACCAGTTAATGTGTGCCCTAACGGGTCCCGCTTCGCAGCTGTTGTGGGACATGGGTGCACAGAGGGACGTGTCTTGGCGAGAACTTGTTGAGCGGCTTAAGGCCCGGTACGGGTCTGATGACCAAACTAGCCTATATCGGATGAAACTTCGCACTTACCGGCAGGCTCACGGAGAAACGCTGAGTAGTGTAGTGCAGGAAGTACGAAGGCTAATGGCTTTGGCATACCCAGGACCAACAAGTGATATCGTCGAGACGGTCGCTTGTGACGCTTTCATTGATGCACTGGCAAACCAAGATTTGGGGCAGAAGGTGCGCGAGCGAGAACCAGTTAACCTCGAAGCGGCGTATAAACATGCGGTGAGGTTGGATGCCTATGGTCGATCTTCGACACAAGGTGGTGATTTAGACCGGAGACACGCGAGAGTTAAAGTTACCATGGAAGACCGAAAAGACTCGAGCACTGAGGGGCAACAGTCTCGTCGTCTAGAAGATCTCGAGCGAAAGATTAAAAATCTTTCAAGAGAACTTGATCGAGTGACAATAAATCAGAATTTGGGCATCGTTCCGAGAAAACCTCATGAAAGGGAGAACAGTTCTGATCTAGCTGTGGGAGATCAGAGGACAACCGAACCGAATGTGGGATGGCGACGGATTTATCCGCCCACACGGTTGCGTAACCCGGATATCGAATGCTACTTGTGCAAACGAAAAGGACACATGAAGCGATTTTGTCCTCAGAGAAACGCTGAGACGAATGGTGCAACCGGTACCAGTGAACCTACAAAGGCTGAACCGATACAAGAGGAAACCCAAAACCGACTGGTCAAAGGCAGTAGGGTGGCCTACGTGGTTGCGAGACTGGCAGGAAAACGTATACACTGTCTACTTGATTCTGGAAGTGAAATGTCACTTGTGCCACGACGTTTCGTGCTAGACGCTGTGCTAGTACCGTCAGAACAGCGACTCCTAGCCGCTAATGGAAGTCAGATTAAGGTGGATGGTGAAACTAACCTTAAGATTCGGATAGGAAAGCAGGTGTACCCTGTACCCTGTCTAGTTACAGACCAAGTGACAGAAGTGATCTTGGGGTTATCTTGGCTGGAAGCCAATCAGGCAAGATGGGACTTCGCAAGTCGATGCGTTTTCCTTGGGAGCGAGAAGATCCCTCTGAAAGAGGTCGTTACCGAGTCCATGTGCCGGAGGGTTATTGTGCAAAAGGACATAATAGTTCCTCCAAGGAGCGAAGTTGACGTTCCAGCTTGGGTCGTATACCCGCATTTCCAAAAAGATAACGAAGATTGGGCGACCATTCCAATGGAATTATCAAAAGATTTGATAATCGGACGTACGTTGGTGACAGGAAGAGACACGGAAGTGTGGATCAGGATGTTGAATGTTGGAGACAGAGATTCGCTAGTCAAGAAACGGACTGAATGTCCGCTGGAGCGAGTGAACGTAGTCGATGTGACAGTTAATCGAGCCAGAACGGAATCGTATGATGAGCCTTACCGAAGCGAAAATCCGGGGAAACCTACGGGCCCAGGTTATCCGGAGGAACGCCGAGGAAAGCAGCAAAGTACGATTGACCGGTTTGGATCGAAGATTAGTACAACGGCCAGTGTAGCGGAGCAGACGCTCAACCCACTTGCCGAACAGACCCTAAAACGACTATGGGAAGAAGTGCCAGCAGACATTTCGGAAGAAGAGCGAATCAGGTTACGAAAACTTGTGCTAACGTACAGCGCAACGTTTTCCCTTAACGAAAGTGATAACGGATTCACTTCGGTGATCCAACACGAGATCGATACGGGACAGGAGAAACCAGTTCGGCAACCTTTGAGACGTCAACCGCTTTCCATGTTACCGGAAGTTGATCGTCAGGTAGAAGACATGTTGAGACAAGGAATCATTGAACCTTCGATATCGGAATGGGCATCCAATGTCGTAATGGTTAAGAAAAAGGATGGCAGTATGCGTTTCTGTATCGATTACAGGCAACTGAACTTGAAGACACGGAAAGATGCTCATCCGTTACCCCTTATCCGCGAGAGTTTAGATACCCTGGGTGGCGCCAGATGGTACAGTACGTTCGATTTGAGAGCAGGTTATCACCAGATGGCCTTGCACCCAAGAGACAAACACAAGACCGGGTTCGTTACGAGAAGGGGCAGCTTCCAATTCAAAGTGTTACCTTTCGGATTGTGCAATAGTCCGGCCTCGTTTTGTCGACTAATGAACTTAGTCTTGACAGGGCTAAACTATGACATCTGTCTGGTTTACTTGGATGACATAATTGTGTTCTCGAGGGACGTAGAGACGCACATGCAACGTCTAGAGATGATTTTCAGGAGATTACAAGAGTATAATCTCAAGCTGAAACCATCCAAATGTTACCTGTTACAACAGAGAGTATTGTTTCTTGGTCACGTTTTGAGTGAAGAAGGGGTCGCGACGGATCCGAGCAAGATCAAGGCCGTAGAAGAATGGTCTGCTCCTCGGAACTTGAGGCAAGTCAGATCCTTCGTTGGTCTTTGCTCCTATTACCGACGTTTCATACATGATTTCGCTGTGGTAGCTCAACCACTTCATTTCCTGACCAGGAAAAATGTACCGTTCCATTGGACTGACGAATGTCAGGGAGCTTTCGAAGAACTTAAACGAAAGTTGGTTTCCGCACCTATACTTGGGTTACCGAACGACGAGGGCCAGTACATCCTAGATACGGATGCCTCGGCATACGCCATTGGAGCGGTGTTATCGCAAGTACAAGAAGGAGAAGAGACAGTGATTTGTTACGCGAGTCGGCTCTTGTCGACGGCGGAACGGAACTATAACGTTACCAGGCGAGAGTTGTTAGCTGTGGTGTATTTCTTGAAAGAGTTTCGTCAGTACTTACTGGGTAGTAAATTCCTACTCAGAACAGACCACTCCGCACTTCAGTGGTTACGCAGAACACCGGAACCGATTGGCCAACAGGCTCGTTGGTTAGAGATGATAGAGGAGTTTGACATGGAGATATGTCACAGACCGGGAGCAAAACACGGTAACGCAGACGCGATGTCTAGAGGTCCGGGTGAGGAACAACCTAAAGTGGTTACCATGAGAGTTACGAATGAAGACGTGATGTGGGCACGTCCGATCGGAGAAGTAACGCGCTCCGAGGTTACCAGTGAAGATACAGGCCAGGAAATCCGTTGGACAAAGGAGTTTCTTCGAAGAGAACAGCAGAGCGATTGCAATATTGGTACGGCCCTTGATTGGAAGGAGTCGAAGCATCATCCAACACAGGCAGAACTATCACCTGCTAACGGAGAGGTGAAAGTGTTGGTGAGCAACTGGAATCAGCTGGAAGTCCTGCAAGGAGTGTTACACAGAGGCTGGATTCAGGGTAACACAGGAAAAGCTGAGCGATCTCAGTTAGTTGTGCCCTTATCTCTACGGCAAGAGATGCTTCAGTTAACACACGCAAGCTTTGCCGGAGGACATTTCGGGATTCGGAAGAGTTTAACTCAGTTGCAACGTCGGGCGTATTGGCCGAGTTGGAAGGACGATGTTAGACGGTTCTGCCAAAGGTGCGATCGCTGTGCTCGTTATCGAAGGGAGAAACCTCCAAGACAGGGTTACATGCAGACTCCTGTGGTCGGTGAACCAATGGAGAGATTCGGAATTGATATAACTGGTCCGCATCCTGTATCAAGTAAAGGCAACAAATACATACTGACAGCGATAGATTACTTCTCGAGATGGGCTGAAGCTCTGCCTATCAGAAACCAAGAGGCCGTTACTGTGGCAGAATCGCTTATGGTACACGTGTTCTCGAGGTTTGGTATGCCACGCCAGATCCTGACGGATCAGGGACCGTGTTTTGAGTCGAAGTTATTCAAAGAGCTGTGTAAACGCATGGAGATTGACAAAGTACGTACAACTCCATATCGACCCTCTGGTAACGGAATGATCGAAAGGTTCCACAGAACACTGAACATGTTGATCGGAAAGGTAGTGTCGGAACGACAAAAGGATTGGGATGTTCATGTACCATATGTAATGGCGGCATATCGAGGTACTGAACATGAAGCGACCCAACGGACACCTAATTTCCTGTTCCTGGGAAGAGAGAACCATACGCCATTAGACTTGATTCTAGCCCAAGTTACAGAGTTCGAGAGACCGTCTTACAGTGACATGGAAGAGTACGTGGAGAAACAGAAAGAGAAAATGGAACGATCGTATCGGCTTGTACGAGAACAGTTGAAG
Source organism: Allolobophora icterica (assembly GCA_963556255.1). Taxonomy (NCBI): domain Eukaryota; kingdom Metazoa; phylum Annelida; class Clitellata; order Crassiclitellata; family Lumbricidae; genus Allolobophora; species Allolobophora icterica. The sequence continues at coordinate 40,518,274 of OY744615.1, forward strand.
AGAGTAGCAGAAAGAAGGAAAAAAGCCTACGATTTGAGAGTGAGACCTAGCAAGTTCGCTCAAGGAGATTGGGTTTACTATTACTACCCTCGGCTAAGAAGTGGAAGGAAGACAAAATGGGCTCGCTATTACACCGGCCCATTCTTGGTTATTCAAGTGCTCAGTCCGTGTCTGTACCGGATTCAGAAGAGTCCGAAATCCACGCTAATGGTTGTGCACGTGGATAAATTGAAGCCGTTTTACGGTAAACCTCCGAGTACCTGGTTACCGGAGAGGGACAGAAATCTTGAGTTACCTACAGTAGACTGGCCAGTCCTGGCTCAAGATCCTAATGCAGAACATGAACCAGAGGAACCTTCAGAGAATCCAGACGAGACCGCTGATCCAGAATTGCCACCTGGACGACGGACGAGACGAAGACCTCGCTTGGATGGATGACTACGACTGTAGAAGTCCTTGTTAGTGACCTTCTGAAGCAGACGTGTATCTAGGACCAACTAGATGAACGCTTAATTGCGTTGGTTTCATTGACTATTCGAGACCCATGTTTCAGTTGCCCTTTTGATGAGAGTATTTCTTTTGAGCGGTATCTGGGAGCATACAGTACCTGTGCTACCAGCAACGCTTAATTGCGTTGGTTTTACAGATTGTCAGTGAATGACTGTTTAAGTTTCCTTTTGATGATATGTTTTCGGTTAAACATTGGATTAGTGGTTAGTACTGAAACGAGTAAAGATTCCAGTACTAGGACGCTTCATTGCGTTGGTTCTACAAGCGAACTATTGGAGAACCATGTTTCCGTTTCCTTGTGATGACAGAATTTCTTTTCGACAGTATAATGCTCGTAACAACGAGTGTTAAGGAAATTCGGGGCAACGCGATTTCCTTGGTTACCGTTTCATGATACTTTAGTGCGCTACCTTAGTGCGCTATTTAGGATAGAGCATCATGCGATAGAAGCATATGTTAGGACCTAGATCATGTGCGTAAATATGATAACTGTTGTCCGCTGTTATTTTGCTTTCACGATTTTGAAGTGGTACCGGGTGTGACTGATCGACGATGGTTACCAGATCGGGAGACAGTGGGCGACTTTTCTCTCCTTTAGTTCTCCTGGCCCTTGGGGTCCGGTAGAGCCCAGGTTCATGATAGAGGGCCCGTTAAGGTTGGCGATTTGTCAGGAACGACAGGTTGCCAGTAGGGTGGTGGTTCGGATCGAAAGCATCATTAAATAGGCTGTCGCTATGTTTGGCGTACGTGCAGGGTGCCGAGATTGTTGATATACCGCCCTATAACCAAAGGTGCATTTGGTTCCTTGCTCTCTAAGTGGATCTGGGTTGGGGATGTTCCTGTCACGTTTGATTAAGGTCCCCGATTTTGGCAGAGATGCTCCGCATCTAAGTAAGGTGGGGAGAGTGTGGCGGTCAAGGTCACCGTGCGTATGTGGGAAGATTTATTTTATGCGAATAGCATCGTTTTCTTTCAGTTTACATGCGAAGGGAACAGCATCGTTTCTCTTAATTTTACATGCGAAGACCCAGCATCGATCATTTAATTTTTATTTAATTTCAATAGGCGACTGTCCAGCAACGACCGTGATAGGGAAGCCCGATCGACGGTGTAAAGCCAGCGCATAGCGAGCAGACGCGTTAATTCGGGATGCATAGAGCCTGCCTCACGGTGCGCTGCTTTATACGTGAAGAGTTGGTTCGACTCTTCATACATAGCAATACTGTTAAACAGCGTTGTTGGTTAGCGATTCAGTTACCGATTCAAATATACTGCACTCAGTGTGGTAGGCGAGTGATTTTGGTTACGACAGAGTCAGAGTTCGAGTTTCCGGTTAGTACAAATATATTTACGGACGAAAGGGGCGTCCGAATAATATAATAAGGCGATCCCGAGTACAGCTAAAGAAGTTCACTGTTGGGAGACGGGCCGACAGCGCCGATCCGGCGGGTTGGATCCCTCCGTTGATCGCGAAGCGGTCTGGATCCCAATTGTGGGAAATCTACGGCTGAGTAATACCCGGGGAAGGATACCGTTGATATACAGGAAAACCAATTCAGTGTGAGATCGAAAACCAGGGTGAATTTGGCGACGGGCAGGAAAGTCCCTCTTGGGTTTTGAAGAACTCCGCGATCGGAGCTTGTCCGGTAACCCATGGGAGTAAAGGTGACCTTCTTAAGGTAGCCATTTTCTGGAATTCTGAAATCCTTGAAACCAAGAGTAAATTTGGCGTCGGGCAAGGAAATCCCTCTTGGAGTTCGAAGAACTCCAAGATCCGACAGTGTTTGGTTTTATCCACTGAGACGAGTTTTACGCGATTTCGGCGTACTCGACACAGGGGAAGTTCTACGCGCTTTCGGCGTACTCGGCCGGGAGAGTTTTACGCGACTTCGGCGTCTTCGGCTGGGAGAGTTTTACGCGACTTCGGCACTCGGTGAAGTGACCGTCGGGATACCTGAAAAAACCAATTTAGTACAAAAACGATAATAAGGGTAAATTTGGCGACAGGCAGGAAATTCCCTCTTGGGTTTTGAAGAACTCCGCGATCGGAGCTTGTCCGGTTACCTGTGGGGAGTAAGTGTGACCTTCGTTAGGGAACCAAAATTCGGAAATTCTTGGGAACAAAATTCAGGACATTCTGGTAACCTTACGGGGTCAGCGTTACATTTGGATTGTGACACTTGGATGGCTGACACGCCGGTGGAGCGTTGGAGGGGCTCCATCGCCCGGTAACTAAAAATAGTTACTGGGAAAGACCACTGTTACCGAAAGACCGCAGTACGGGAAAAGACCGCCCGACAACTGATTACAGTGCGGTAAGACCAGGAAAACGATAGAATCAGGAAAATCTTGTATTCAAACCAGTCGTTATTCAGAGCAAATAACTTGGTGATCGAAACACGTAGTTCCGAGAACTGACCGAAGTGCGAAGTAGGGCCCACCTCGTGCGCCGGTCGGAACACAGTTCTGCGTGCGGTTAGGGAGGTTTTAGACCTAGAACCTGTCCTATCAGAAGAGAGTGTCGTGAGACCAGTATACCGCGTTAATATTACACGTGTATATATTATCGCAAGATGTTCGCGTGTTTGAGACGGCACGACGTGACGACTCGTCAGATGTACACCTTGTCCTCTCGGACAGGAGAACGTTCAGAGATTTCCCCTATTGACGATAACTCGAGAGTCATGAGATGCAGAATGGTACGTGAGGGTTCGGTTAAGGTGGAGAAAAAGAGAAAGTCTTTGACTAAGAGATCTCACAGGAAGCTGAGGACTCCTGCCGGCAAGAGAGCGAACCCTGTTCTAAAGGACGGCCATCCTGAGGACGAGGACGTTGCCCACCCGGCGACCGCGGCAGTGGCAGAGTCCGAAAGTGAGATGGAGCTTGACAGCGACACTGTTCGCAAACAAGCGATACCCTCGGGACCTCCTCTTGGAGAAATGGGCACTGAGAGCGGAGACAGGGAACCGCTCGTCTACAGCAGAAGTAGACAGGATAGTGACCCGGGCGACTCCAGAAGGTCAGTTGGCTGGAGCCGAACCCAGCCCGACGACGAAGCAGCGTCTCGGGTAAGACCGACACAAATTGGTACCATGTCTGATGAAGGGTTAGTTGATCTCGAGCGACGAACGTCACATATGTATGTATGTATGTATGTATGTATGTATGTATGTATGTATGTATGTATGTATGTATGTATGTATGTATGTATGTATGTATGTATGTATGTATGTATGTATGTATGTATGTATGTATGTATGTATGTATCTCTTTTCTACTTGTTATTGTAATCTAACATTTATCAAGCGCCACTCAACGATTCAGAGGCGCAATCATAAACAAATAAAATGGACTTCAGGGGCTTCCAGAGTAGAGGAAGAGAAAGACTGAGGAGCTCAAGCCGCAATCCCTGCGGAAGACGGTTCCAACTAGAAAGGAAGCCAACATAGGCAAAACTTCTAGTTTTAGCAGTGTAGCCCTGCGCATGCGAGGAACAACAAGAAGGCCTCTAGCGGCCGGCCGAGCTGAGAGTGGAAGACCAGAGAGTGAAGAGATTGAGGTATAGAAATTCTTGAGATATGAAGGAGCTACCCCGACGAAGCAGTTGGGCATAAAAGTTAAAAATTTGAACTGGATTCGATGCGGCACAGGAAGCCAGTGGAGAGTGTCCCGAATGAAGGCAGATATGTAGGCAAACCTCGGGAGACCACCGATAAGGCGGGCAGCAGCGTTAAATATTGACTGAAGCTTGCAAAGGTTTAGTGAAGAGAGACCAACATAAATGGAGTTGCCGAAGTCAACCCTAGTGCAGATGAGTGCCTGGACGAGAATGGCGAGAGGAAAGCGATTGATGTGGTCTGCTAATGAGAGAACTGGATTCAATGTAAAGCCCAGATCGCAAAGTGATGAGGAGGAATATTGGACGGCTGGGAATCTAGCGCAGAGAAATTCCATGTCAATCTTGGCGAGTTGGGCTCGACCACCAAACCAGATAAGATGAGTTGGGTTTTATCTGAATTAAGGCGGAGACGGTTAGAAGACATCCAAAGGTCCATCGCCGTGGTGGCCTCAAGAACCTTCGCGACCCGTGAAACAGCTGCGTTTTTTGGGCCATGGGCAAAGGCATGGGTGTCATACGCATATTGGCAAGCCATATTGGCAAGAGGTCTCCTCCTTGAGAGACAGAGTATGCCTGCCAAGTGAGCGTTAAATGGTATTATTATGAAGGAGTGGAGCCAGAACCGAACCTTGGGTAAGCCATATAGTATATACGTCTAAGCAGAGGGTGTGGGCCCATAGACGAGAAAGAAAGAACGGTCAGAGTGAACTAACGGAACCAAAGTAGAGTCAGTAATACCGAAAGACAGACACTTCTTTGGGATAGCGTTGTGAACAGTGTTAGAGGGCTCAGAATCGAACAAGGCGAGAAGAGTAACATGACCTTGTGGACTGCACTGAACACGTCAGCTTGTAAGCGAGTAATGAGTGATTCAGTGGAGTGGTACTTTCTAAAGCGGGATTGAAGTGAGTTCGAGTCAAGGTGATCAACCAGCTGGAGTGAAATGCACCTTTCTATGAGCTTGGAGACGACGGAAAAGTTGGAGATGGGCCGATATTTGGAAGGAGTGTTTGGGTCTAGACCATAGCGCTTAAGCGATGGAAACACTACTGCCCTATTGTGTAGGTTGTAAACTCACAAAAGCGAAACCTTCGCCAATCTTCATGAAGTTATAGTCGATAAAAGAACAACAGTTAATCAATAATCGAATAGTGTTCAGATAATTGGAACAGTCCCCACTGGCGAACTCCCGCACACATGCAGAACCTAACCGAAAGAAATTGTGGTTGATCCTTAGATTATATTAGAGGTCAAATCTGAGTAGACCATTTGATTTCAATTCAGATCATAATATTGTGCTATATTTCAGGACCTTGACCACATTAATACGATTGTGTGTTTCTGCAGTTCATTTTCTCGAAGGCGTGTGTTATCGACAGCATCTTCACCGTCGTCTTCATACACCAGATGACAGTTTTCTACTGGCGAGGTCTCTGGGAAGTCTTCGACGTCTACGTATTCCCAAAAAACGGTCGCGCGTCAGCTGTCATCTGCCTGCTCATCTCCTTCCTCTTGCACGGGTTGCTCTGTTTCCTGCAACCGGTCTTCAATCGTCTTTTCAGATCAGCCGAGAAGACTGAACATCGCAAGATTTGGCAGTGGTTTCTAGAAACCGTAATCTACTTTCTAGGTAATCCAATATGTGTGACTCAGTGGCGAGGGGTGTGGAACCTTTGCACCGAGTACGTTCATCCTTCCCACGCAGATGCGGTTGATTTGTCGCTGCACTTCATGAGCATCGGGTTGATGATGCTGATGTCCTGTGGACATACGGTGACGGTGAGAGGATGCCTTATTGAAGGAGATGCCTCAGTCGAGGATGGGTGTATGTTTCCGAATAAGTATTTCCGGCACTGGATGGAGAAGCGTGAAAGTGCTTTGTTGCTGCGGCAGCAGGAACAGCAGCTGCAACAAGACCAGCAAGTGATAGTCGTCGAAAATAAGACGAATGCTCTACTTTCAAACGGTTACATTACTAATGATAAGCCTCTAGAGAGCGTAACGATGATAACCAGTCTATGAAATCTAAGCATTATGCAATCATACAATCTTTTGTGGTCCGTTTTCAATGCGTATTGTATCATTTGATGATCTCTTGAAGTGAAGATACCTGAGTGAAAAACAATGGGACATAGAAACGAAAATCAGCCTAAGCTGAGTAAGACTGTGATCTAGTTATGCAACTGTCCGTGACAAATTTCCACAAATTAATACTTGCCATTGTATAAAGATAGACCCCCTACTGCTTGAAACTTGAGCACAAAATACGGATTTCGCCAATTTAAATGTAAAAGACTTTCTTTGATGGTGATGGAAGGAATATGTGTACATTTCAAAAGATGCCGCATGGAGCAGGGTTTAGATTGCGCCGTCAACTGAAGTCAAGTTTTTCAGCGCTGAAGCAAATTAAAGGTAAACAATAAATATTGAAAGCACTCGGTACTTGTATTGGTGGTTCGTGGGATATGGCGCTATCTGGTGCTCACTAGATTTTTCATCTATATGAAATCAGTGAACGAGTAACAGAGCATGTTATAGAAATAAATAAATGCTTTGCCATTCGACTGACCTCGCCAGTGTGGTCCCCAGCTGAATATACTTTCTGCCTCGATGAGTTCCTTCAGAGGCATGTAGAGGAGTATTGTATTGTATCTTTATATATAATATAATATAACAAGGGTTTTAAGTGGTGCAGAAGACGTGTAGTCTGTGTTAGAACCACTGCAAATTAATCTCGATCGCTTAATAGCCCAATTTCCCTAGCTTCTTCTTAAAAGCTGTTATTGTGTCTACTGAGACAGTACTATCATCCAAACCATTCCACAAGTCTACAACTCTTGCACTGAAAAATTTCTGCCCTAAAGTTCCTTTTGGCTTCTTAAATAATTTATATCTGTGCCCCCGAGTTGCCTTGTTTCTGAGAAATTTCTACACAGACACGTAAGAAATTGTGCTACCTTAGCCTTCAAGCTTCTATGGAGTTTCTGTGGAGTTTGAAAACGAGCGTGTCACCATTGCCATTTTACCTTTATTCTGAGTGCATATAAACACATGTACATTTCTCATTTCTCTTGCTACGTTTAATCACACTGATCGAGTTACATTGATTATGTTGCATTTTCCTGGTTCAATGCAATTTTTAGTTTTCGCCTGACGGTTGATTTTAAAGCTGTTACTTCAGCCGCAAGAGAAGCAACTTCACACACCTTGTGAATCTGAAGAAATAGCGGATTACAGTAATAAGCAGGTTACACTTAAAGAGAAATAATTTCAATTAATTTTGGAGTGTAGTCGATTTGTCTGCAGTGTAAGTGTTCATTCGTTTTCTTAGGCTCTTTTGTCAGCTATGCACGAATCCAGAAGTCCAGAAAAAGAGGGCCATCGCATTTTGTAAGAATTGTCGCTTACGTCCTAGTCACGCTGGTATCAAATTCTATCCATGTTGACACAGGTATATTTTCACCAGCAATTCCCACAGTGTCTTTACACGGAGTCAGCTCAGTGGCACTGAAATCGCATCCGTTGGATTATGGGGGGCCCGTAAAGTAATGGATTACACACTGGCGTGAAGAGCTGAAAATACCAAGATCGAACCCGGTAGACTCCCGTAAGGTTTATTCAGCCTTCCACTCGCTAGGTGGCAGTGGTTAGATGAGTAGTAGGCCATGATTGGCGCCGTGTGGCTGCCGCTTAAACAATTATATTCGACTCCTGTAAAACTGTTATCATGTGCTTCTACTGTATACATGTATGTAAGGCGCCCTGCGAGGCTGCCGTTTCTACAATGTGTATGTTCACTTTACAGCGCAGTGCGTTTGCAGGCGCTTAATTAAAGAACAGATTATTATTATTATTATTGTTATTATTATTATTATGTTTGTTTTTGCCGCCCGAGGTGTGACCCTCAGGCTCTTAGAGATTAAGAAGGTGCGTGGATAAATTGGTTTACTGTTTATTATTGGTTTACTGTTTATTATTATTATTATTATTATTATTATTATTATTATTATTATTATTATTATTATTATTATTATTATTATTATTATTATTATTATACCCAGCGCGCTACCAAGAATACTGCCATCGAACATTACTACATTACATTACTACGGGCTTCTTTAGTCGCTGTGACCCAGAATAAACTACAGAGCTCTGCAATCGTGTCTCTAAATAGTCCGTAGTCGACGATTATTTCGTTCCTTGGTTATAGTCCTGCGTACCAGCTGGTAACGATTTTGACAATCGGCGTGATAACAATGCTGATTATTATTACAACTAGCAAGAGGATCATGATGACGATGATGGTATAAAAGAGGAGAAAGGTCGCGATGAGGATGATGATGAAGATGGCAAAGATAAAGATGATGATGCGGAAGAGGGTGAAGATGATCACGATGAAAACGACGAGGTGAAGTATTAAGTCTGTGATCATGCTGACCTTTATGACGACTATATATGGATAATGGTGATCATGACGATGAAGAATAAGCTTAGTCACTAATAGGAGAAGTAGTTCGTAAGGCGTTGGCTACACCGCTAGAACGTGACCGCTGTGAAGACAGTAATGTTGGAGTCCACAAGAAGGTTCGGCCTACTATTACCAGTTTGGACCACCTCCGCTGCGTTACGCTCTGGTTAAACGAAACGTCATTTCGCCGTACGTTTGCAGCAGTTGACATTACTAAATTTTTTTAAAATCTGAGCAACAGAGTGTCAGAAAAATTTCCAGATCTTAGTCGATTGAGTTTAAAGGAGGGATTATAGGCCTATAGGAGGGGGCGCGTAGATTAATGGATAACACACTGGCGTGAAGAACAGTAGGTACCGAGATCGATTCCCGTAGACCCCATTAGGTTTATTCAGCCTTCCACTCGCTAGGTGGCGGCGGTGGTTAAATGAATAGTAGGTTGTGATTGGCGCCCTGCTAGCTGCCGTATAAAACAGTTGTATTCGACTCCTGTAAAACTGTTATCATGTGCTTCTACTGTATACATGTATGTAAGGCGCCCTGCGTGGCTGCCGTTTCTACTATATGTATGTTCACTGTACAGCGCAGTGCGGTTAGCAGGCGCTTAAATAATGAAAAGAAAAGAAAAGAAAGAAAGAAAGTTTACAGCTGGCCTTAATACTAGAACACCTTTGAGGACTATCCATGTATGACCTGAGACCTCACTCTATTGAGAAATTAATGCGTAGGTATGTGACAACACGCACGTCGCTATGTAGGCAAGCATTCTATTTATCAATTTAATCATTATGTGCAGTGATTTATGGTCTCTCTGGTCGTAAAATACCACTTTCTTCAGTATGAAGAGTGCTTTTTCATCTGTGAAAAAAACGCTTTGTCCTAGATAGAAGAGAATATAAGACAATTTGGGCTGACGTCAACACCTGTATACTATAGGCTGTATTTCATTCAGACTGACGCCATAACCGTACATGGCAGTATGCGACTTAATTGGCTTTTGTGGGCGCTAAGGAAATCCCGAGATTACGATTACGGTGCTCTTCTGCTACTATAGTACTACACACCCACCTTTTCCCCGTGAACTTATGACCTGACCTTGTTGACTTTACTCAAAATACTGTTTCATGTTACGTTCAGTCGCCCGTTTTAAAATCCCCAGAGGCAAATAAGTTCGCAGGGCTTTTGAGGGATTCGTTCTTAAGTTGCTCTCTATAGAAGTCCGGGTTCATCGATTAATTACATCATAAATGTGCTACAATCCATGCCAGCCCTCGCACCATTGCGAAAATGATGCTATTTAATATAAAAATGCCATGCCACAGAGTAAACAAGTTCTCCTCTTTACCAACTCACATCCATGATGTATGCAGGTATGTAGGCCTATATCGTCATCCTCATAATCATCATCGTTTAAGTTGGGTTATGTATTTACTCTAAGCAATTAGCTGGCAAATTGACATAGCTAGGCAATGTCGCGTGAGGAGATCGACAACAACGACGAGATGGCATCATCATTATGATGTAAGCGTCGTTGCCGGTCGAGATAGGACGATGACGGACGAAAAGCCAGTCTCCACTTGGGCAACAATGAAGGCCGCGAGGCCCAGGTGTAATCGGACACCACACAGCCAAGGTGTAATAGGACACCTCGCGGCTATGGTGTAACCAGACACCGCCCGCGCTGCAGGCGAGCGACGACCCGCGTATCGAGGAGCAATCTGACACTAATTGACGATAGCTTGACGTGGGGAGGGGGGCTGACTGATGCACGCTGGAGTTCCTACTTAACAGAAGGGAACGGAGAACACGGGACTTGTACTGCTGACGAACGCGACGTGTGAACATCGGTCGAGCGAGAAACATCGGGAGGAACGACCAGCGGGGCGGCAGAGTATTAGTCCGTCAGATTCAGAGACTGACGCGAAAGAACGATCTGTAGTTAGGCTGTACGAAGCAACATTTGAGATAGTCCGATTTAATATCTAAACGCTTTAATACTACGTGGAAGTTCCCGTAGAGTTAGTGTATATATATTTGTTTCTTTAATTAAATTCATTTATTAATTAAACAAAGTTCGTCGTGAATCTTCTATAGAAAAGTTAGGCACGTTAAATAAAAGTGCAAGTAAAAGAACAAGCAATCGAGGTTCGACATCAACGAATGCCGGACAGTTACCCCCCTGGACAGTTTCCCCCCCGGACATATTCCCCCCGGACAGTTACCCCCCCGGACACTTTCCCCCCCGAATTTCAGTAGGTCATTTTCCCCCCCGGACAAATTCCCCCCTCTGTGGATTTATGTATGTATGTATGTATGTATGTATGTATGTATGTATGTATGTATGTATGTATGTATGTATGTATGTATGTATATGTGCATGTATGTATGCATGTATGACTTTGTATGTATGTATGCATGCATGAATGTATGTATGCGTGCATGTATGTATGCATGTATGCTTGTATGCATGCATGCATACATACATACATACATACATACATACATACATGCACACATGTATGAATGTATGTATGCATGCATGCATGCATGTGCCATATGCATCTATGTATGTATGTATGCATGTATGTATACATGTATGCATGCATGTATGTATATATGTATGCATGCATGTATACATGTATACTAACGTGTGTATGTAACTATGTATGCATGTATGTATGTATGCATGTATGTATACATTTATGTATGTACGTATGTATGTATGTATGTATGTTTTGATCATTAAAACAGAAAGCTTTGTGTATGTTGCACTGAGGGGGGGAAATGTCCTAGCATGGAGGGGAAATTGTCCGGGGGGGTAACTGTCCGGGGGGGAATATGTCCGGGGGGGAAACTGTCCAGGGGGGTAAGTGTCCGTTTACCGACATCAACACACGGCAAACACACGACAGGGCGACCTTCGATTGCGACATTGGCGCAGTCGACAGGATTTTCAACTGAAGACGTCACGACGAAGAGCGGAACCGGAAACGGAAAGAGGAATCTCAACAGATCGGGACCAGCGGCGAATACAACCCTTCGCAACTGGAGAAATCGAGTGCCGGACTCCGGAGACGAAGGACTCGAAGGAACCGACAGCAACAGGCAAGGACGAGGAACAAGAGCGCCGACGGACGACCGACCATCGCTAGCAACGACGGACGGGAGTGGCAACGGAGGACAGCGGATCAGCCAAGATACCAAAAGACGGAGCTCGCTCGACGTATCAGAGGGTAAGTCCTTACTGGTAGTCGTGGTAATCTGTGAGGTTGCGGTTGAGGTCTGGATGAGGATTGGTGTGCGAATAGCCGAGGCTTTTGCGTAGCTCCTTTTGCTCAGTTCTGTTCTTGTTGTATTTGTGGTAGAATTTTAGGACGTTGTTTTCTTTGATTTCTGACCAACGGTGACTCTCCTCTAACTTACTTATCTTTTTCTATTAGTGAGCGGACTGTTAGAAGATGGATAAGTTGTCGGTAGAGAAAAGAGTGAGGGTGCAGAACACGCCCCATCACAGACTAGTCGCATATCTGAGAAAGATGGGACTAGGAGAGAAGGAATTGAATTCCATGAATATGAACCAGCTCCGAGAGGCTAGCGCCGAAATAATTGTTTCTGGACGGGAGACACCGCCAGAAGTAAGTGAGGGAGTAAGCATAGGTAGCCTAGAGAACAGTATTCGCTCGACAAGGCTGAGGCAGCTAGTCGGGCTCGAACAATTAAAATACGAGAGAAGGGAAGCGGAGAGAGTGGAGAGGAGAAAAGAAGAAGAGGAGGAAAGGCAGAGAAGGATCGAAGAAGAGAGAGAGAGGAGACTAGAAGAGGAAGAAGAAAGGCAGAGAAGTGAAGAGAAAGAGGAAACGGAGGAACTGAGGAAAGAAGAAGGAGAGGAAGCGGAACGGAGACTCAGGCTGCTTGAGGAGAGAGCGGAGAGGAGAGAGGAAGAGAAGGAGGAAAGGCAGAGAAGGATCGAAGAAGAGAGAGAGGAGACGACAAGAGAAAGAAGAGAGACTGAGGCTCCTTGGGGAGAAGCATGCTGAGAAGATCAGGCTGCTTGAGAAGGAGAGCAGGCTGCTTAGGGAGATGCAGGAGGAGAGACAATGGCTTCTTGATGAGAAACGGAGGAGAGAAGAGAAAGAGGAAGCAGAGAGATTAAGGCTTCAGGAGGAGAGACGGAGGAGAGAAGAGAAAGAAGAAGCAGAGAAATTAAGGCTTCAGGAGAAGAAACGGAGGAGAGAAGAAAAGGAGGAAACAGAGAGACTCAGAATGCTAGAGGAAAAGCAGGCTGAGAAGCTCAGGCTTCAGGAGGAGAAGCAGAGGAGAGAAGAGAAAGATGAAGCAGAGAAATTAAGGCTTCAGGAGGAGAAACAGACGGACACGTGGACGGACCGACCGGGAGGGACACAGACAAATAACAGGACAGACGGACGTCCAACCCCCGACGAGATTAGAAAGCGTGGCCTTTGTTTCCTATGCTTTTCTCCAGACCACAGAGCTAAACTGTGTTCGAACAACAAACAAACTAAAAGCAAGCAGGTGAGCGCGTGTGCGGTCCAGCCAACCGTGACCAGAGCTCAAGACAGACAGGCAGACAGACAAAGCGAGACGCGACAAGACGGGCCACCATTGATACAAGAGACAGAACAGCATGCATTGCCGACAAACCCGGATTGCATTGACGTGGAGGAGACTTATGTAAGAGAGTACATGAAAGTGTATATTACAGGGCTCCCTGTGACATCGTCTCTAATAGATAGCGGGGCCGAATACAATTGTGCGCGAGCAGAACTAATCAGGCCGCTCAACCTACCTGTGGTCAAGCAGATAGAGGTGAAGGGGCTGAACGGTCAATCAATGATTGTGGACGTGGTGCGGCTGAGACTAAAGGGGTCTCAGGCCGGCGAGGACAGGGAGGGGGAGGTAAATTACGCCCCTGATGTTCGGATATGGGCGGCACTCATTAAAGACCTTAATGAACCGTTAATTATCACGCCCACTACAGCCGACTTGCTGCGCGAGACAGCGTTGTATTCGAGTCACGCGGCCAGCGCTCCTGAAATAGACCAAATTTCAGAAGCGCAGGCGGTCGCAAGGACCGAGACGAGTGAGGAAGAGGAGAGAGGGGAGGAGGTAGAGGGACTTAGGACGCTGATAGGCGAGGATTACTTCACGGTCGCTCAAGCAGACAGTGGGAGTGTAGGAGAAATCGGTCCCGAAGAAACGGATAATGAAGAGCCATTCTTCAATCCGGAGGTACCACCCCCACCCAAGGAAGACACAATAGTAGGCAGAAACAAGATGGCGGCTGAACAAGCACAATGTTCGACACTAGCACCATTCTTGGCCCACGGGAAAATTGGGGCGAAGAGCTTCTTCACTGAAGACAATTTGCCCTTTCATAAAGACAAAATAGCTGGGCATTCTGTAAAACAACTGTGCTTGCCTAAAGAGAGAATAGACAAAGTTATCACCCAATCACCGGAAGCGCGAGGAGCAAAGAAGGAGGGCCAATGGCAAGGCCCGGCCATCATCGCTCAGGTGAAATCGCCCTACACATACATCGTGGAAATAGGGGGCAAAAGCCGCTTACTACACGCAAATCGGATTCGCAAATATAACGAAAGAATACGGCAAGCATTGATTAACAATTGCTCCATTCTGTTCGAGAAGGACGAAGACTTCGGTCACGGGGAAGCGGTGGGTAGCTTCGTCACGAGGCAGACAAGGCCCAGTGCACAAGTGGACCCTATTGCCGTTGCACACTTAACGGTACCCGAGCGGAAACAGCTGTTTAGTCTGTTAGACAGGTTTCCAGATGTGTTCTCGGACAAACCAGGTTTCTGTCCCGTCCTAGAACACACAATCACTGTTAGCGCGGAGTTCAGGCCGAAGAGTTTGCGAGCCTATAAGGTGCCGGAACTGCTCAAACCGGAGAGGGAGAAGCAGACCCGCGAACTTTTGGCCCTAGGTATCATCACTCCCTCACATAGCGACATGGCAGTACACTCGATGACGTGGCCGGATCACAGGAAGCACCTAGAGAAGTACTTAATGACTATTCAACAGTCGGGTCTGACCCTTAACATTAAGAAGAGTTCGTTTGCTAGGCGACAAACAACGTTTGTAGGTCACCTGATCGGATCAGGGAGCATTGAACCGGATCCTATGAAAATCGCAGGGCTAGGGAAAATCCCTCAACCCGAGTCCAAAAAGGACATACGGAGATTAATGGGCTTCTTCAGTTATTTTAGGAACTTCATCCCTAACCTGGCTGAGACAGCCAGAATTCTCATTGACTGGACCCAGAAATCGGTGCATGTTAAGATACCCTGGCGAGCTGACCACCAAAAGGCGCTAGATAAACTTACGCACGATTTGAATAACACACTGTATGTTTGCAGACAATTGACTACGGCAGAGAGTTTGGTCTATCGACTGATGCTTCAGACGAAGCAGTCGGTTGCTGCTTATTCCAAATTCAAGACGATGGAACAGAACGGCCAACATGTTTTGCCAGTTCTAAATTAGATGCTACGCAAGCGCGTGGGTCCACTGTGGAACGCGAAGCGCATGTTGTGATTTCTGCGTGGAAGAAGTTTAGGGATTGGATTTTTATGTCAAGGACCACCCTCTATTCTGATCATAATCCCTTGACTTTCCTAACTGCTTCTACGCCCACAAGTGCTAAACTTGCGAGGTGGGCTCTGGCACTCCAGGACTTTGATATCGCTTTTAAATATCGTCCTGGGGCGCTGAATATTCCCGCTGATCTTTTGTCCAGACTATGATTGAGGAAGAAGGCGGACTACCATGTAAGGCACCGCGACAACTGTAAATATATTTCTAACTGTGCTGATATTTTGTATTTTTCATGGGAACGACGAGGACATGGTCTGGAGGAAATCGATGGAGGGAACGACATCATTCTCAGCCGGGAGGCGAACCAATGACTGGCTTTGTCCTCCCCCGGGAAGGGAGGTGTCGCGTGAGGAGATCGACAACAACGACGAGATGGCATCATCATTATGATGTAAGCGTCGTTGCCGGTCGAGATAGGACGATGACGGACGAAAAGCCAGTCTCCACTTGGGCAACAATGAAGGCCGCGAGGCCCAGGTGTAATCGGACACCACACAGCCAAGGTGTAATAGGACACCTCGCGGCTATGGTGTAACCAGACACCGCCCGCGCTGCAGGCGAGCGACGACCCGCGTATCGAGGAGCAATCTGACACTAATTGACGATAGCTTGACGTGGGGAGGGGGGCTGACTGATGCACGCTGGAGTTCCTACTTAACAGAAGGGAACGGAGAACACGGGACTTGTACTGCTGACGAACGCGACGTGTGAACATCGGTCGAGCGAGAAACATCGGGAGGAACGACCAGCGGGGCGGCAG
>OY744615.1:40539266-40656766 GCA_963556255.1 Allolobophora icterica
TAAAGTCCCCAGACAAAAAATCTATGATTAAAAAGTCACTAGACAAAAGTCCCAGGATAAAATGCCACTAGAAAAGAAATCCCTGGACGAGAAGTCCCTAGGCCAAATGCCCTGGAAAAAGAAAAAGAATTCATATTACTTTAAAAGTCCAACTGTAATTTAACGGCAGATATTTGTGCAAAATGAATAGTTGTCAGTATTATAATTCACTTTCTAATTAGGCCTATATCAATCTAAATTTTTTAATCTGATGCATTGCTATGCTGGCAGTTTATTAGAAGATAATTTGTTGCAGCATTTCAGACGAATAATGTAGCTTTAAAGCGAAGTTTATTCAAATAAAATCAAATCAATTTCAAATCAAATCAAATCAATTTATTGTGAATGCTTAAACAACGATGCTAATATGATAAAAAAATTGACTGTTTGAAGGTCAGTGTACGTTGTGGCTGTTTCGCTGCAGCAAAAGCATCAAGGCTCCTCCGCTGGTGATTGATTTGGACGATGATCCAGATTTCTTTCAACACTCTGGCAGGTTCCACTCTAAGGTGTGCTGATTGGGTATCTACCTCATCGTCCACTTGCGCTTACACATCATTTAAAATTCGAACGTATAATGCATGTATGTATGATTATATACGTATTCCATGTGTGTATGTTTGTGTGTATGAATATATATAATATGTACATATGTATGTATGTTAATATATATATATATTGTGTACAGTATATATATACGTGCATGCTTATGTATGTATGTATGTATGTATGTATGTATGTATGTATGTATGTATGCATGTATGTATGTATGTATGTATGTATGTATGTATGTATGTACGTATGCATGTATGCATGTATGTATGTATGTATGTATGTATGTATGTATGTATGTATGTATGTATGTATGTATGTATGTATGTATGTATGTATGTATGTATGTATGTATGTATGTATGTATGTATGTATGTATGTATGTATGTATGTATGTTCACATATAGGCACATGTTAGATCGCCTTTCGTAATTGTAAATGTAATCAAGCATTTATAAAAGCGTCAGTCAAACGATTCAGAGGAGCTCTAGACCCAAATTAATGCTATCACATACACAGAAAATGGACTTCAGACGTTTACGCAACAAAGGAACAAAATGACTGAGGAGCTCGAGGTGTAATTCCTGATGAAGACGGTTCTACCTAGAGGGGCCAACATCAGAGTGAAGATGGTCTTGATATATGAAGGTGCAATTTCTACCAAACACCAAGTATCGTTGCGCATAAGAGTTGAAAGAGAGAAAGCCAGTGAAAGTGTATTGAATTAAGGCAGATATGTGGGCAAACCTCGGGAGGCCACCGATAAGGCGGGCAGCAGCGTAAACTATTGACTAAAACCTTGGACAGGTTTAGTGAAGAGAGACCAGCAGAGATGGCGTTGCCGAAGTCAACCCTAATGCAGATCAGCGCATCCATGGACAAGAGTGATGAGGGAGGAGCGAGTAATGGATGGAATGGAGTTGGCGTAGATGATAAAGGAATGTTCGAGAGTTTCGATTGCTATGGTCTATATAAATGAGAGAGCTGGATCCAATGCAACGCGAACTGAGGAGGAATAGTGGATGTCTGGGAACCTAGGGTGGATAAATTGCATGTCAATCTTGTCGAGTTGAGCTTGATCACTAAGCAATTGATTTGAGTTTCAACTGAATTAAGGCGCAGATGGTTAGACGCCATCCAGATGTCCAGTTCCGTGGTGGCCTCAAGAACTCTCGCGACCAGTAAGGCAGCTGCGTTGTTTGGGCTATGGACAAATGCGTGGGTGTATTGGTGAGCCAAGACCTCCTTGAGAGTGTTAAGCCTGCTAAGTCAGCGGCATAGAGATAATAAAAAGGTTGTGCCAGAACCGAACTTTGAGATATGCCATTTGGGATTTAGATCCAGGCAGAGCGTTTGGGCCCATAGACGATAGAGAGAGAACGGTCAGAGTGAAACGAACTGAACCAAAGGAGGGTAGAGTCGGCAATACCAAAAGATGTAGACAGACGCTCCATTATGTCTTTATCATGCGTGGTCAGCAGTGTCAAAGGCGACACTGACATCGAACAAGGCGAGAAGAGTTACATGAGAAAATCAACTGCAGATAGACTGCACTGAAGGCTTCAACTAGTAAGCGAGTGATGAGTGATTCAGTGGAGTGGTTCTCTCTGAAGCCAGATTGGTGAGTATGCACATTCGTTTATTCAATTAATTCTCATTGTCATAACACAATAAGTTACAGAGGATGAAGATTATGGGCTTTTGTGCATAATTCGTGCTAGAAAATTCTTTTTGTCTTTTGATGGAAGGTCAGTTGGAGAGGGGGCAATAGTGACTTCGAGTCAAGATCATTAACTAGCTGGAGTGATGTGCATCTTCCTAAAAGTTTGGAGAGGAAGGAAAGGTTGGAGATGGGACGATATTTGGAACGGGTGTTTGGGTCTGAATCCTAGGGCTTAAGCGATGGAAACGTCACTGCTCTTTTGTGTGGGACTGGGCTGGAACCTCACAAAAGCGCAACCTTCGCCAATCTTCATGATGTTAAAGTCGATAGAAGAACAGAAATTAATCAATAATCGAAGAGTGCTAAGATAACTGGAAGTATCACCACTGGCACACATGCAGAACCACCGAAAGAAATTTTGGCTGATTCTTAGATTAGATATAAATAGAATGGGTTAGATCAGAGCAAATCATCTCGCTTCAATTCAGATCAATTCATTTCAATTCAGCTCATGATAGTGTACTATATTTCAGGCCCTTGATCACATTATATACGATTGTATGTATCTGCAGTTCACTTTCTCGATATCGTGCATTGCCGACAGTATCTTCGCCGTCGTCTTCATACACCAGATAACCGTGTTCTACTGGCGCGGTCTCTGGGAAGTCTTCGATTTCTACCTATTTCCAGAAAACGATCACATATCATCTGTCATCTGCCTGCTCATCTCTTTCCTCTTACACGGGTTGCTCTGTATCCTGCAACCGGTCTTCAACCGTCTCTTCAGATCAGCCGAGAAGTCTCAACATCGCAAGATTTGGCAGTGGTTTCTAGAAACCGTAATCTACTTCCTCGGTAATCCAATATGTGTGACCCAGTGGCGAGCGGTGTGGCACCTTTGCAACGAGTATGTTGATCCATCCCACGCGGATGCAGCTGATTTGACGCTGCACTTCATGAGTATTGGGTTGCTGATGCTGATGGTCTGTGGTAATTGCGTGACGATTAGAGGATGCCAAATCGAAGGAGATGCCTCAGTCGATGATGGTTGCATATTTCCGAATCAGTATTTCCGGCATTGGATGGAGAAGCGGGAACGGGCTTTGCTGCTGCAGCAGGAGGAAGAGAAGCTGCAGCAAGAGCAACAAGACCTTGTCGACGAAAATAAGACGAAAGTTCTGCTTTCAAACGGTGACGGGGCTAATCATAAGCATCTAGAGAGCGCAATGACGTCAACCGTTGTGTAAATTCGCAGTCTGTGTGATATAAGCCAATGTCTTTTATGGTTCGTTATCATCATGCTCAATACATCATCATTAAATGGTCGCTTGATGCGGAAATGCCTGATCGAAATATTACAAGTCAGAGAAACAAAAAGTCAGCCCAAGCTGAGTAAGACTGTGATCTAGTTATACGATTCCGTGACAAATTTCCACAAATTAATGCTTGCCATTGTATTAGGAAGTTGCTTAAAAATGAAAAATGTACGGAATATATATTTCACTAAATAAATGTAGAAAACGTTATTTGAGACTGATGGAAGAAATGTAGACTGTTCAGAAACTGCAACAACTAACAGAATAAATTATCAACGAGCCAGCAACTTCAGAGTGACAGATCGTTAATTATGGGGTCCTTTTCACGAATTTCCTTTCTCTCCAAAATCACCAAATACTATGCTTATTTGTGCATAAATTAAAAAAATTAGGATATGCAATTTGTTCTTTGTTATGTGACGGGCATAGAGTCGGGACATTTTTTTCACCCCGATATCACAGAGAAGCACCCAGCCAGCATGCACAACGCGCTTGCAGTCTGCATTTGAAAACAAACCCGCGTAGACCACAGGACGTAAATTATGTGTGCGCCATTAGATAGAGCCAAGATCTAACATTTCCATACCATGAAGTCGTGTGTACCACTACACGTGCCTCGACTGATATAATTCATTTCGTTGAAGTGCATGACAGTAATCAATCCATTGTTCATTTGGCTGAACAATTCACCGTCTCCTCGGGCGGAGCCACGGTGCTCTTCAAAAAGCAAACGCTGTTGATTTTAGTCTGCACCATGAATAGCACTTTGTAGCCTGTCCTTGGTTGTGCAGGCCACCAGTTATTGGCAACTTGTGTTGACGATCTATGGTCTGTATCCATTCTGATGATTATATTGTTAGGTGGACTCGCCAAGATCCTTCAAGCTTTTTTGCCCTTTCATAACTTAATCTTTAGGATAGTTTCAATCAATAATTACTGTGAATTTCTCTACTGTGAATTACTATGAATCACTGTGATTAAAAAATCTGTGAACTGCGAAACACTGGGATCAAGATGTCGTTGTTCAAAACATTTCTGTCCTTTGAACTTTTAGTCTGAAAAGCGGACAAAGAAGTGTATGCGTCATAACGGACGCACTTTAGAATGTAATCAATTTCTAATGCCTAGCATCAGCACAGTTTGTCCAAAATGGTATAATAACTTAACAACAAAGCAATTTAATAAAGTTTCAAGTTGGCTGGACGCGGACTCGATTAAGAAGGAATATGCCCTAGAATATGCCCTATCTTACAGTGTGACTTTTGAATTGTCTGCTCTGTGTCTCATGGACTACCCAACGCATTTGAGTACTGACTAAAGATGCAGTATCCATTCATCCGCGCAGTTCATTTAACCAGTTCAGAGGCTGTACGTGACGTGACCTAAGTAAAATGAAAGATTTTTTAGATTTTTATAGTTGGAATCTGTTTCATGCCACACGAACTGTTAGAAATGTTCAAAATAATTTCTGCCGACGTCACTGCCTTTGGTGTCATGAGATTATGGAAATTATGATTAAAAAACAAGGGCGTAGCCTATGTTATTATTTCTGAAATCACTGTCTCAACAAATTTCAAATGTTGAAGAAATAATTCTAGTTGGTGTCCTAAATACGGGGAGGCTAAACTCCTCTGCCATAGGATTCGACTACTATGGCTCTGAGAAAGGCAGATCGCCGGACATTCCATACTAGCCTTTCAATAGACCTACATTTAGGCCTAATATATATGGATCCTTTGGTAGTGACAGTCATTTGAATTCTGGCATCGATATGTGCTAAAGTTTTTCATTGGAATACATCACGGAAATTGATCATAACCAGACTATACGAGGCTGCGCATAGCAGACCAAGGTTTCTCTCTATTCTTTACAAGCATAAACTCCGGTGTCATAGCCATATCAAAGAAGTTAAACAACAATAGTCATGTGCATACGGGTCGTAGGGCCTACTACCCCCATTTTCAGATCTCTGTCGCATAGCATGCGAGCCGGTATCCTTCAACCAAGGCTAGGTTTAAATTCAGCCTCAAAATGAGACTTTATAGTCAAAAGATAAAATTTTCAATTTGGAAATAGGATGTTTGAAGTGGCTGGTCCAGCTGAATGGAACTCTCTGTCAGAATCAGTTCGAAGATCCACTTCAATAAATACTTTTAAAACTAAGCTCAAAACTCATTTGTTCTCTAAGTACTATATTGTATTGTATTTAAACATTTATAAAGCGCCTCTAGTAGGGTTTACCGTTCAGAGGCGCTCCCAGTGCGCAAGGCCGAGAGAAAAGAAATAAGTCTTAAGGAAAGCAAAAGAAGATGAGGGGTTACTTATTAAAATTTGAGAGCGAGTAGAAGGAGACAGTGTATTCCAGAGAGAGGGACCAATTGAGGCAAAAGATCGGGACTGAGCCATAGCTGTTCTAGTATGAGGAACTGAGAGATCAAATCTGTCTGAGGAGCGAAGTGGACGATGCGAGGAGACAGAAAGAGGCCGGTGAATTACATCAATTAAATATTTGGGGGCGAGACCCCGCTGTGTCTTTGACACCAGAATAAGGATTTTGAACTTAATACGTGCAGAGAGAGGAAGCCAGTGCAGTTTCTCAAACATGAAGGATGAAATGCGTGAGTAGCGTGGCAGACGGGCAATTAATCTCGCAGCTGCATTTAGGACTGACTGCAGAGGCATGAGACGGACCTTAGGAAGACCGATTAGAAGCGAATTGCAGTAGTCAATTCTCGAGCAAATGAAAGCATGGACCAGCGTTGTGAAAACAGAGGAAGAGACAGATCGTCGAACAGCCCTGAGACGCCGTAAATGGAAGTAGGAAACACGTGTGAGGTTAGAGATGTGATCTTTGAAGGAGAGAGAGCTATCAAGCGTAACACCTAGGTCACGTACACTTGATGAAAAGGAGTAGTGTGGGAAGATTTCCAAGAGGAGGGCGAAATCAATCTTCAGCAACTGTTGAGGGGAGCCAAACCAAATGAACTATAATCAACTACTGCATTGTAACGCGTCCTTTGAGTAAGACTCTGTTTAATTAAGGCGCGTTATAAACATAAGTTGTAGGCCTATTGCATTGTGTTATAAGCCCACGCATACTAATCGTTCATTTTACACGGGGTTTACACCGACAACCATCAGAGGCTTGGACTAACTGGTTAAGGGGCCTGACAACTAATTGCCAATTTCATGTAGCTCCCGGGAATCAAACCCGAATGCATCGGTGATTGGAGGACGCTTTGCCAGTCAGCCAGCGTACCCCTAATGTGATATGTGTCATACCAACAGCAGTATCATGTGTAGTATGCCCTTATTTACATGTTCAAGACCATATGGGGGACCATATGGTGGGAATTCCATGGACGGCACATGGTGGGATACATAAAGCCAAGGCCTATTTCGTCAACTGGGCGTCATATGCTCCCTATATGACATTACTTTTGCAGATTAATTGTGCTCCAAATTTGTAATTAAAATATCTTAAGCCCATTTTATATGGGATATATAACTTAAGACTTTGACTGGTCGTTATCGTACCCTGGGGTCATGGATATTCGAGTTATGTGCGCTAGGAAGCCCCGGACCTCAAGGTCGCCCTTTGGCCTTGTCTGCTTACAAAAACAGTGAATTGACCGACATTTCTTTAGACTGTCAACGGTCAAGAGTAGAATGTTTTTGTCTCTGCAGAAATTAGTTTTAAGTTGAAGAAAAAAGTTAGGTTTATCGTCTGGATATTTTGTTAAACTGACGCGATGTGATCAACAGCAAGGCTTCCTCATGCGGAGATGCGATCGTATTCCAAATCTCAAGACTTCTAAAGCGCCACTCGAAGGCCAAGCGCAGGGCACCAGCCTATGCACGAGCGATACGCCAAATCAGAGGAGGTTTTCCTAAGAGTAGTTCAGTGGAAGTCCGAGTCCGGTTACCATGGGGAGAGGAGGCAGAGCAGCTGTTAAGGTGGGTGTTGCTTAGGGCGAGAAGAATTGGAAAGCGGAGGATCAGATGAGTCAGGGTAGAAGTTCTTGAAAAGGCGAGACTTCAGTTTTGAGTGGAAAGCCCGTGGGTGATAGCTTGAAGAGCACGAGGGTGCACGGTTGGAATGATGATGCATGAGCAGAGAATCTGTGGAACTCAGACGGGAGATCGTTCCAGAGGCGTGGTGCTGTGTTGGATATGGCTTGGTTGGAAAACTTGAGATGAGTAGAGAGACTGAGATACGAGGATGATCGGGTCGAGCGGGTTGCCTGGATGGTGAAGAGATCACTGAAGTACTTGGACAGGGAATATTGCAGAGAGTTGTAGGTTAGCGATAGGACTTTGAAGTGGATTCGAGCTGGGATTTTTGACCAATGGAGTGATTTGAGGATGGAAGTGATATGATGATGTTTGGGCGTTCTAGTGACAGCCTAGTGAGTTTTGGATAAGTAGTAGACGCTTAATTTGGGTAGATTCAATGTTGAGTAAGAGGGAATTGCAGTAATCCAGTTTTAAATGAAAAATGAAGGCAGAAATGGTGGAGGCAGTTTAAGGATCGAGCATGGGCCGGATGCGGCGGATGGCACAAACGTGCATGAAGCAGGAGCGCGAGAGGTTGGAGATGCGGTTAGAGAAGGAAAGATGTGCAACCCTTGACCCAGCTTTCGATGAGCCATATTTAGTATCGTCCACTCCTATGTTCTCTTTGCCATATATAGAATCAGGGGCGGATCTAGACTTTTACTTTACGGGGGGCGATTTCATGGACGTCCAAGGTCAAAGGAGTTAAAATTAAAATTATTTATCAAGTTTAGAGCATGATTAAAGCAACGGCGTGTAGAAGTAGTATTCAAACTGCAGTCCGGCGCTGTACATGCGTAATAATAATCACATGACATTTATCCTGTGGTACAGTATAGTACATCAAATTTTTTTATTTTAAATAAAAAAAATTTTTTTTGACTCTTAGGGGGGCGATCGCCCCAATCGCCCCCCTCTGGATCCGCCACTGTATAGACTTAGGAGATTATTTACGACAACAGTTTGCAAACGCCTTTGATTAGTTCTGTTCTTGTGATTTAACTATTTTTAGGTCATCCCGACCTTCAACTGCGCAAGAAAGCAGCTGACAATACATGTATATACGTTGAAACAACTGCAAGGATAGTTACTTATCATTTTATTTTCATCCGAAGTGCTTTGCGATGAGACTTAACAGACCATACGAGTTGAATTCGGGACTAGTAAAACTGACGACCCAAGGCCCCCTTTGAGCTCCCGAGAGCTTCCAGGACAGCAAATTGGAAGCCCGCATCTTCCGTCACCCTGAAGGATGGCCCAAATTTTTGAAGGCAAAGAACATCTCTCCCAGTCGATGCTTGCCCTCCTGGCCGATAATGCCTTCTCGCACCTTATCGTCGGTCCACTAACGGCGCTATACTGGCGCTCAACCTGGGAATTCCTCGACCGGAACCTCGTGCCCGATCAGCCGGAACTGAGCGCTTGGATCTGCTTTGCTGTTAGCAACGTGGGTCTCGTTAGCCTGGCGATCTCGCAGAACCTGTTGACGACCCACATGAGAGTGGAAAAGACTTGTTCGATACAATGGTTGGTCGGATATCATCTGTATACGTACGTCCTCGGCTTCCTCAACGTTCTTCACTGGAGAGGAATGTGGCTACTGCTTGACATATATACGGGAGTGAACGGAATCAGTTGCTGGGCTACATTCGTATTCGGTAGGTATATATAAGCCGAGGCTAAGAATAATATGTGAGTTCCATTTCGATGGGTAACTGCAATCCGTGATTAAAACGAATTATGACCTGCGAAATAGACGTGTTTATGAATGAGGACTGATTGGGACACACGGATACACAGAGACACAGAAAGATAGAAATACATATAGACATATTGACAGACAGACAGACAGACACACACACACACACAGAGATAGGTAGATATTGAGGCAGATAGAAAGACAGTCAGACACACTGACTAACAGATAGATAGATAGATAGATAGATAGATAGATAGATAGATAGATAGATAGATAGATAGATAGATAGATAGATAGATAGATAGATAGATAGATAGATAGATAGATAGATAGATAGATAGATAGATAGACAGACGGACGGACGGACGGACGGACGGACGGACGGACGGACGGGCGGGCGGGCGGGCGGGCGGACGGACGGGCGGACGGACAGACAGACAGACAGATCGATAGATAGATCGATAGATAGATAGATAGATAGATAGATAGATAGATAGATAGATAGATAGATAGATAGATAGATAGATAGATAGATAGATAGATAGATAGACAGACAGACAGACAGACAGACAGACAGACAGACAGACAGACAGACAGACAGACAGACAGACAGACAGACAGACAGACAGACAGACAGACAGACAGACAGACAGACAGACAGACAGACAGACAGACAGACAGACAGACAGACAGACAGATAGATAGATAGATAGATAGATAGATAGATAGATATATAGTTAGATAGATAGATAGATAGATAGATAGATAGATAGATAGATAGATAGATAGATAGATAGATAGATAGATAGATAGATAGATAGATAGATAGATAGATAGATAGATAGATAGATAGATAGATAGATAGATAGATAGATGATAGATAGATAGATAGATAGATAGATAGATAGGCAGATAGACAGACAGACAGACAGACAGACAGACATACAGACAGATAGATTTATTGATATGAAGACAGATGGACAGACGGATTGAGAGATAATAGGTTGATGGATAAACGGACAGGTAGACAGTGTGAAAGTCGTGTTTGCAACACTCTTGTTCCACGTCGTTTTCTAAGTTGTTCTAACCTTATCTCACGTAATGCTTAACTGACCTGAGCAAGGTCAAATTCTTTGTTATATTGAATTTCCTTCAACTATGGTCAGACTCTTTGAAAGGTAATGGAACGCTGTTACTCGGTCTCATCTATAGTTCGAAAATTCGTGACTTTTGGTTTTAAAATTCGTAAAAATTCGCTGGGCCATTGGTGGGTCTTTTTTTATGTTGACAGTGGTGTTTTGCAAAACCATCGTAAGCAACAACAACAAATGTGATGACGTCATGATTTGTTGTGTTAAACTTCTGGTTAGAATTTAATGTAAAATCAATATGAAAGTTTATTACGTAACGAGTTAATTTAGTTAAATCTAATTTCTAAACGACGAAAGAACATAGACCGGAGTGGAAGCATGTAGTAATTTTGGAGAAGAAAAGGGTAATCCAAAAATAATGTGTTGTTTTAGTGACAAGGAATTTGTTGGTTGTCCTGCCCGAATTCGGGAGCATCTGTATGGCGAAAATACAGAAACCACAGTCGAGTGGGAGCATTGGGCTGTTCCTGACTCAGAATCAGAGGACGATGAAGTAGAAGACACAGCTCGGTGAACTTTGCCAACCGTTTTTAACCATGTTTGGTTGCAGGCTGTGTTTGTGACTGACTGGTCACACTGGAGCTGAGGCACTGGTGGTTTTTCGTTCTGCTGACTGACACTCACAGTCACACACCCGAACTATGACAGAATTCAAAGTTCAAGACTCCAAGTAGAACAGTAGCTGAATATCAGTACTGTTGTGTTGCTAGTCAGCTATCTCTTACGGCTGATTGATTGATTGGCTATGACATTGACATTTACTTCCCTAAAAAGTTAAAAAGTAAACAAATGATGAAATTAGTTGCCATGGCAAAGAATTCTATTATTTTATTATTTCACGAATTTTAACGAATTTTTAAACTGCAGTTTTAAAATTCGTTAAAGTTCGTGAATTTTTAAAATTCGTAAAATTCGTAAAATGCGAATTCTAGAACTATGGTCTCATCCATCGTTGCTGAATGATGGTGCTCCTTAAGCCTACAATGTGGCTTGTTCTCTTCTATTCTTAGTCTATTAGCCAAAAAATACAAATGAATTAATAAAGGCGGATGTTTGGAATTTTGGTGCTGAGCATGACGAAGTGAGAAAACCGACTGAGAGCTAGAAAACAAACGGAATCCGACAGAGAGGTTGCTCTTTCATTTACCGAAAAGGGACTTTAATCAAAAGAAAGATGGAGGAGGTCGAAATCCAGTGGAAAATGAACAGTGGGTGATGGAAAGCTGAAGAAACAGTCACACCGTGAAGGAAGTGGTATCACTGAAGTCGCGAACCACAGCACGTGCTAATCTAATATGTTCTAATCTAATATGTTCTAATCTAATATGTTCTAATCTAATCTATTCCGTTCTATTTTGTGCTATTCCACTACAATTTGTTAGGCCTATATTTCGAACCCTTACACTTACATTGCCTTTCCATTTTATTGATTAAATTGTATTCATTCTATTCTGATTCAATTTGTCAGTGTCAATGGTGTCACGAACATCGTTCAAGGGCAAAGAACGTCCGAATCTAATCAGTCTAATTTATAAAGATCTGTCCTGATCTCTTAATTTGTTCTATTGTATTACCGGTATATTTTATTCTGTTCTATCTGCACTATTACGTTCTGTTCTGTTCTCTTTTGTTCTATTCTGTTCTGCTCTATTATGTTCTATTTCTGTGCTATTTTGTTCTACGGTGTTCTGCATTCTGTTATGTTCCGTTCTGTTTGTTCTATTTCTGTTCTGTTATGTTCTGTTCTATTATGTTCTGGTCTGTTTTGTTCTATTCTTGCCTATAATAATTGCCGTCGATGTTTTGTTTTATTGAACTCTGATGAACTTAATGGCATCGTTGTCATAATGTACAGAGAGCATCAATCGATGATGGCCTTCAAGTAAAACTATGAGTAAGTAAGTAGGTACGTAGCCACTTATTAATGCAAGGCAAGGGTTCACATCTACAAAACAGACAGTTGTTGTAAGAGTTACTGTCGTTGGTTCAGGAATAACCCAAAGTAGCTACTTGCAGCTACTACGTGTTATTATTATTATTATTATTATTATTATTATTATTATTATTATTATTATTATTATTATTATTATTATTATTATTATTATTATTATTATCATTATTATTATCATTATCATTATCATCATTGTAAATGCATCGATATTGTTTGGAATGGTTTATTAATGTTGAGATGATCGCTCTTCAGCTCCGGGCAACATAGACATAGACATAGACGCCCGGGAAGGCGACTTCGTTGATTATTATTATTATTATTATTATTATTATTATTATTATTATTATTATTATTATTATTATTATTATTATTATTATTATTATTATTATTATTATTATTATTATTATTATTATTATTATTATTATTATTATTATTATGAACTCTTCTGATGCTCGTTTCACGGTGGGAACTGCTCGAAGGATTGTGGGTTCACAGGTAGCCGGTTGATGCTTCAAAGTTGACATATTCGAAGTACCCTGCCAGTATTTCCATGGGCATTACATTGGATCCATGTAGAAAAATGGATCCTATATAGATGGGCTCCTTGTGAGGATGCTGGCAGTGTATTGTATCCAGTGCTTTTTTTCAGCCGGTACGCGCCGGAACGGCGTTCCGGCACCTTTTTCAGCTACTAAAAAATAATTTATTCATTTTAATAATAAAAACAGTAATTTAGTTATTTTAATTTAATTTAAGTGTTTTTAAACTGTTTTCAGTGTTTATTGAGACCCCTCCCAACCCCTAACCCCATTTTCTCGTGATTTTAGCCCGCCCATAATTGTTGCGTTCCGGAACCTATTGTTGCGTTCCGGAACCTTTTTTTCTAGAAAAAAAGCACTGATTGTATCCCATTTACCTCTCTTCTCTGTCTCGCTCCTGTTTCTACCATCTGCGCCAGCTTAGGGTTGTTGCTCGCTCTCTCTCAGCCTCTGCTGCTTCAACTCTTATCCATGCCTTTGTTTGTTCTCGTTTAGATTATTGCTCTTCTCTCTACACCGGTCTTCCTCAAGCCCGCCTGTCCTTCCTTGAGAGGGTTCTTCGGTCTGCGGCGCGCCTAGTTGGCTCCATACCTCGCTATGGCAGTGTATCCTCCTACATGCATCATACTCTTCATTGGCTTCCCATCCGGCATCGTATCCTGTATCGGCTTTGCTCTCTCGCCTGGCAATGTGTTTTGGGTATGGCTCCTTCCTACCTGTGCTCTGTTTTTACTCTCTCTTCTTCTCTTACGGGTCGCTCAGCCCTCCGTTCCTCTTCTAGGGGCGACTTTATAGTCCCATATGCCCGCACTGCTACTATGCAGCGCCGAGCATTCTCTGTCGCTGGTCCAACTGCGTGGAATGACTTACCATCTTTCCTTCGCCTATCTCCTCGTACTCACCCGTCTTCTTTTTACACTCTATTGAAGACTTTTCTGTTTGATCAGGCCTGGCTTGGGAGTGCCTCTGAGTAGAGCCCTTGAAGAGGCGCTATATAAATTCCATGATTGATTGATTGATTTAAGAAGACTGCAACCACGATTTAGGATATGCTTGGCAACAGATGCTGTGTTGCTGGATTCTTCATATATTTATTATTAAAGAATACTAGAATAGTAATTCGTTTGAGAAGTCAAGTCAAAAGTTATGTTTCCCTGCGTATTATGTATGTGAACAATTATATAGCGCGTTTTGGAAACCTCACAAAGGTGGTGTAGCAGATCCAAAGAGAACGATATGATGAACTGAAAATGATTTCTATTTGCGATGGTAAAGTTCTAATAATATTTCAAGTGGAAGATTGTTCCATGAAGACGGTCCAATACTGTACAAGAGAAGGATCGATGCGAGCTAATCGCTGTAAGG
This sequence comes from Allolobophora icterica, assembly GCA_963556255.1. NCBI lineage: Eukaryota > Metazoa > Annelida > Clitellata > Crassiclitellata > Lumbricidae > Allolobophora > Allolobophora icterica. The sequence continues at coordinate 40,553,598 of OY744615.1, forward strand.
GAGCATGAAATCAACAGACGTGTTAGAAGCTACCTGCGGAATTATATGTGATTGTTAATTGACTTGAAAGATAATTTGTTGCAGCATTTTAGATGATTTTTAGAGTTTTCAATAGTAGTTCATTGTAAATGCTTGAATATCGACGTTAATGCCATTAAAAAAATTGACTGTTTGAAGGTCAGTGTACGTTGTGGCTGTTTCGCTGCAGCAAGAACCTCATGTCATCTCCTCTAGTGATTGAAATGGACGATGATCCAGAATTCTTTCAACACTCCGGCAGATTCCACGCTAAGGTTTGCTGATTGGGTATCTACCTCATCGTACACTTATTGTAAATGCGAAACTTTGAAACATGTACTGGTATGTTTGTACATGTTGGTATATATTTTCTGTGTTGTATGTATATAAATGTATGCATATGAATGTATGTATGTATATATGTATGTATGTTTTTATATAATTGTACAGTATATGGGGAGTACAGAGTGATGATGTCAGGACCAAGCGATAGCAGAAGGAATGGTGTGGCAATGGTCTGCGACAAGAGGAGTGCAGCAGCAATACTGGGCTACGACACGGTTAATGATCGAATCATGAGCGTAAGGTTCAGGGGGAAAGTGATTAACACTACTGTCATCCAGGTGTATGCACCTACGTCGACGGCGGACGAGAAAGATCGAGAAAGTTTCTACAATGAGCTACAGAGGAAGATAGATGGAGTTCCAAAAGGCGACACTTTGGTGATCATGGGGGACTTCAATGCAAAGGTAGGGAGATCGGACAAGATCGAGTCAGCGATTGGAAGACATGGGCTGGGAAAACGGAACGATGCAGGAGAAAGGCTCATCGACTTTTGTGAGACAAATGAACTGAGGATCATGAACACATGTTTTGAGAAGACAAAGAGAAGATTATACACCTGGACTTCGCCGGATGGGAAACACAAAAATCAAATAGACTATGTGATGGTAAAACAGAGATGGAAGAGCATGGTGAGGGATGTACAAACGAGACCGGGAGCGGATTGTGGATCGGATCATGAACTGCTGGTGGCTACCCTTAAGTTGAAACTTAAGAGACTCAAAATGGGGGAACGCCTGACTAGATACGAGTGCAAAGGGATCATTCCTGAGTACAGGGACGAGATAAAGAACCGATTTGAGGCACTGATTTTGGTTGAAGCGACTAGTGCTGATGATATGTGGGAAGGAATGAAGAAGATGATACAGGAGGAAGCGAACATTCACGTACCAAAGAGACAAAAGAAGAAGATATCACCGTGGTTATCGACGGATGCAATCAAGATAGCAGAAGAAAGGAGAAGTGTGAGAACAGCAGGAAACAAAGACCTAGTCAAGGTGCTGAACGGGAGATTTCAGAAGCAGGCAAGGAAGGACAAGGAAAGATACTTGAACGACCGATGCAAAGAAATGGAAGAACAGGGGAAAAAGGGAAGAACTAGAGGGATGTTTGCAGAAATGAGGAAAATCACTGGCAAGTTCACACCACGGAACGGCTCATTAAGAAACGGGAATGGCGGAATAATATGCGATAAAGAGGAAGCAAAGAACAGGTGGAGAGAATATACGGAAAATCTCTACAAGATCGATGACAGAGTGGAGGAAAATGAAGAAGCGATCACAACTGATTACGTCAAGGAACCAAAGATCATGGAAGCAGAGGTGGAATGGGCAATTACACAAATCAGAGATAACAAGACCCCAGGAGCAGACGAAATCCCTATTGAGCTGATCAAAGCAGCTGGAGATGGAGTGATAAGAGAGATAACAATTCTGTGTAATCTGATTTGGGAGACTGAGGAGTGGCCGAAGGACTGGCAAACATCGATCTTTATACCCATCTTTAAAAAAGGAGATGCTAAAGAATGCGAGAACTACAGAACCATTGCGCTAATATCTCATACGAGCAAGATACTCCTAAAGATAATCCACAAAAGGATGGAAGACACGATAGAGAGAGAGAGAGCTGCCGGCAAATCAAGCAGGATTTAGAAAAGGGAGAGGCACAAGAGACCATATTGCAAACCTAAGATGGATAATGGAAAGGCAGAGGGAATATGGACAAGAGGTACATCTTTGTTTTATAGATTACAGTAAGGCATTCGACTGCGTTGATCATGCTCTGCTGTGGAAAACCCTGAGTGAAATGGGCATACCCATGCATCTGATAACTCTCCTCAAGAACCTGTATGGCAATCAGGTGGCGGTGGTCAGGACAGAACATGGTGACACGGCAAGTTTTCGAATAAAGAAAGGGGTCAGACAGGGATGTATACTATCACCATACCTATTCATTCTATATGCAGAAAGGATAACGAGGGAAGCAGGTTTTGATGATGAGGCGGAGGGTGTGAGGATAGCTGGAAGGATAGTGAACAATTTAAGGTATGCGGACGACACAACACTGCTGGCGGAAAAAAAGGAGAAACTGAAGGATAACATCAGAAGGCTAAAACGTGCAAGCGAGAAAGCAGGAATGTACTTTAATATAAAAAAGACGAAGATAATGACCACTGAGAAATGGAGTTACTTTGAGGTAGATGGAGAGGAGATAGAGGTGGTATCAAGCTTCTGTTTCTTGGGGGCCATGATGGAGAGTGAAGGTGGATGCGAACGAGAAATACGACGAAGAATTACATTGGGGAAGACGGCAACGCAGGGACTGGAAAAGATATGGAAGGACAAATCAGTGAGTTTGGGAACGAAGACAAGAATTGTTAAAGCAATGATCTTACCAGTGGTGCTTTACGGATGCGAAACATGGACAAAAACCAAGGCATTGGAGAAGAAAATTGAGGCATGTGAAATGTGGATCTGGAGGAAAATGTTGAGGGTTTCTTGGACTGAGAAGAGAACTAACGAGGATATCCTGGAAGATATAGGACACTGGAGAGGGAGTTTGACGTTGGGGCAGAGAGCGTCCAGGCAGAAGATGTCATACTTTGGACACGTGATGCGTGCAGATGGGCTGGAAAAGGAGATGATGTTGGCTTGTGGGGAGGGCAGAAGGAGGAGAGGACGACCAAGGAGGAGATGGATGGACGAGATACAGGAGGCATTGAAGATGAACATCTCGGAGCTGAGAGAGGCAACGAGAAATCGGAGCACATGGAGAAGGTTGACCATGACAGTCGCTAGGATTCAACGAATCGACAGCACAAGAGATCAAGAGAATATGTGTGCGTGTATGTACAAGTATGTACCCTTGTATGTATGTATGTAATGTATGTATGTATTTTTGTTTGTATATATTGTATGTGTGCATGTATGTATGTATCTATATGTATGTACTATATATGTATGTTTGCATGTATCGTATCTAGTAATTTATAAGGCGCCTCTCGCAGTATAAACTATGCATACTGCATAGGCGACCTCAGTGCAGGAGCCCCATGGAAACACAATGGTCTTGAGCGAGCGATAAGATGCCAGGGAGATTCCCGTCTTAGTTAAGTGGAGGGGGAAGACCATTCCAGGCGGAGAGACCTGTCAGAACAAAACCTTGACGTTGGGCCAGAGTGGTCCTACTACGAAAGACAAAGAGATCAAGATGGACAGTAGAGCGCAAAGGACGAACAGAAGTTGCAGAGACAGGTTGCGCATAAAGTCAGGGAGGTATTTAGGGGCAAGCCCTAGCTGGAATTTCTAAAACAGGAGGAGGATCTTATACTAGATACGCGAAGTAATCGGGAGCCAGCGTAGAACTTCAATCATCTATGCATGAATGTATGTATGTATATATTGTACAGTATTTGTGTGCGTATAATATTATAGGCTACGCACGAATGTATTATATGTGCATAGGCCTACATCTTGACATATGCAGCCGTCAGATATGCTAGACCACCTTTTGCAATTTTAATAATAATGGAACTTCTATTAAAGCGCCACTCAATGACTCACAGGAGCTCTCGACCCAAGTCAGTGCTATCACAAACAAATAATTGGACTTCAGACGTTTATGGAACAGGAGAAGATAGAGACTGAGAAACTCAAGGCGCAATTCCTGCGGTAAACAGTTCCAATTAGGGGGATCGACCTAGGCAAAAACTTCTAGATTAGGCAGTAGCCCCGAGCATAAAGGGATCAACAAGAAAGCCTCTGGCGGATGAGGGTGAGTGAAGCGAACAGGCAGTGAAGAGGCACAGAAGGTCTTGAGGTATGAAGGAGCTACCCCGACCAAATAGTTGCTCATAAGTGTTTAAAGTTTCAACTGGATGCACTGGGTAACATGAAGCTAGTGGAAGGTGTTTCAAATTTAGGCAGATATATGGGTAAACCTCGGGAGACCACAAATAAAGCGGACAGCAGCGGGCAGCAGCGTAAACTATTGACTAAAACCTTGGAAAGGTTTAGTAAAGAGAGACCAGCATAGATGGAGTTGCCGAAGTCAATCCTAGTACAGATCAGAGCCTGGACGAGAGTGGTGAGAGGAGAGCGAGTATCGGATGTTGCGGAGTTGACGTAGATGATAAAGGAATGTTCGAGAGATACGATTGACATGGTCTGTAAATGAGAGAACGGGATCCAATATAACGATCAGATAGCGAACTGCGGAGGGATAGTGGATCGCTGGGAACCTAGCGCGAAACTCCATGTCAATCTTGACGAGTTGAGCTCGACCATTAAGCAATTGATTTGGGTTTAAACTGAATTAAGGCCGAAATGTCTAGAAGAAATGATCTGAGGAGGGGGATAGAGTAATGGTAACACTCATGGCCAGGAGAGCATTAGGTTCGCGGATCGATTCCCGTAACCCCCCTCTAGGGCGGCGCCTTGCATGACTGCCAAACCGTGTGTTTAATTAAGATCTTGATTGTACTTTCATGTTTCAATGTAATCTTACTGCGTCTGTCAGTTTGAAATAATAAAGAATATTATTATTATCCAAACGTCGAGTTCCGTCGTGGCCTTGAGCGCTCTGGCAACCAGTATAGCAGCTACGTTGGTTGGGCCATGGTCAAAGGCTTGAGTCCATCGGCGTACTGATGAGCCGAGACCCCAGAGAGAGAGAGAGACAGACAGACAGACAGACAGACAGACAGACAGACAGACAGACAGACAGACAGACAGAGAAAGATATGGATAGAGGCAGAGGGAGACAGAGAAGGAGACAGAGACAGAGAGACAGACAGAGAGACAGACAGAGACAGAAAGACAGACAGACAGAGAGCGCCTGATAAGTCAGCGGTATAGAGAATGTAAAGAAATGGTGGTTGATCGTTATATTAGATTAAATTGGATTAGGTCAGTTCAGATCATTTCAGTTAAATTCAGATCAGTCACTTCTTTTCAATTCACATCAATTCAGATCAGTTTAGTTCAATTCAGACCTTGATCACATTAATACGATTGTGTGTATCAGCAGTTCGTTTTGTCAATGGCGTGCGTTATCGACAGCATCTTCACCGTCGTCGTTATAAACCAATTGACCGTATTCTACTGGCGCGGTCTATGGGGAGTCTTCGATTTCTACCTATTTCCAGAAAACGATCACGCATCATCTGTCATCTGCCTGCTCATCTCCTTCCTCTTGCACGGGTTGCTCTGTCTCCTGCAACCGGTCTTCAACCGTCTTTTCAGATCAGCCGAGAAGACTGAACATCGCAAGATTTGGCAGTGGTTTCTTGAAACCGTTCTCTACTTCCTCGCTAACCCAGTAGGTGTAACTCAGTGGCGAGGGGTGTGGTACCTTTGCAACGAGTACGTTGATCCTCCCCACGCGGATGTGGTAGATGTGACGCTGCACTTCATGAGCATCGGGTTGCTGATGCTGATGGTCTGTGGAAATTCGGTGACGGTGAAAGGATGCCTCCTCGAAGGAGATGCCTCAGTCGAGGATGGGTGTATGTTTCCGAATAAGTATCTCCGGTACTGGATGGAGAAGCAGGAAATGGCTTTGCTGTTGCAGCAGAAGGAAAAGCAGCTACAAGAAGAGCAACAAGACCTGCAGGTGTTTGTCGTCGAAAGTAAGACGAATGTTCTACTTTCAAACGGTGACAGTGCTAATCACAACCATCTAGAGATCGTAGTGATGACAACCGTTCTGTAAATTCGCAGACTGTTTAATGTAACCTAATGACGTTTGTGGTCCGTTATCATCATGCTCGATGCATCGTCATTCAAAGATCGCTTGATGCATGATGTCTGGTCGAAATAGAACAGGTTAGAGAACCGAAATTCAGCCTAAGCTGAGTAAGACTGGTCGATCTAGTAGTGCAATTGTCGGCGACAAGTTTCCACAGATTATTGCTTGCCATTGTACATGTATTAAGATATTCCCCTATTGCTTGAAACCGAAGAATGTTCGCGACAAATTTCCACAGATTATTGCTTGCCATTGTACATGTATTAAGATATTCCCCCTATTGCTTGAAACCGAAGAATGTTCGCGACAAATTTCCACAGATTATTGCTTGCCATTGTACATGTATTAAGATATTCCCCCTATTGCTTGAAATCGAAGAAGCGTGCTGTATTCGGATTTCAATTATTTAAATGTAAAAGACTTTCTTTGAAGGTCATGGAAGTAATATATATATATATATATATATATATATATACATATACGGTTCAAAAGATGCTTCAAGACGCAGCTTTAGATCAAGCTGGCAGCTGAAGTTAAGTTAATCAGAGCTAAAGCACATTATAGGTAGACAATAAATGTTGAAAGCATTTGGTGTTTGTATTGTGATGGTTCGTCGGTGCTCTTTCTATTCGTCAGCTTTAGGATCTACGAAGTCAGTGAACAAGGACAAGGCGTAAGAATAAGTAAGTAAGTAAGTAGATTCTTTATTTTTACCGGCTGCAAGACGCACTCCGGTGTACATACATGTACAACATATAAACAACCGTCATCAAGTCAATATGAATAGACTCAATAGAGCATTCTACATATAAAAGTTTTTTTTCATGTTATTATCAGCTATTGGTAAAATTCGGTCATGAGAACGGGGTCAGAGAGAATATGCCAAAAGTTTTTTAGGTGGAAGTAGCTCGTGGAGGACATAAATAAGTGTGAGGCACTGGCGTAAACTTGTCCAAAATATTGGGGGCATGGGGTCTGACCAGAGGTGCAAGAAACAAGTTTTTTTCAAGATGAAGAGTTGTTTTTTCTTGTTGTTGTTTTTTTCACGTTTTTTTTGTTTTTATGGTTTTTGTTGTTTTCGTTGTTTTTTCGGATTTCGGATCACAAAAATCATGAAAAATGGCATGAACAAGAGTTCCAACTCAGTTTAATTAAAATGCGATTTCCGAAAATTAAAAATTATTAAATCAATCTTATTGAAATAACTTATACAAAAATAAGAAATTCAGTTTTTTAAACAACAACAAAAAACAAATTTTGTGTTTAAAAAAAGGAAAATCCACAAAACGTTTCTCGCCTCTGGTCTGGACAGTGCTAAGTTAATGTGTAAGATATGGGGCTTTTTGTTTACAAGTAAATTTGTTTCATATTGAAGATATTGAAGATAAATAATCTTTGTTTCCATTATCAATTTCTGATAGTATTTCAGTTCTGTGTCTCAGTTTTTCTGTTTCTGAAGAAATTTGTCTATTTTGAAACATAATATTTTAATATTTGAAGAAATTCTCCTCTCGATTTTTGGGGGCATTGCCCCGGCTCCTCAATTATTGGGGGGCACGTGCCCCGGCTGCCCACCAGAATCTACGCCCATGGTGGGGGGTAGGCCTATAAGATGCATCCGTCTGGACTGGTCACTATATTCACCTGCCAGTGGGTGGCCAGTCTTCAGAGGAATGTAGGCCTACAGTCTGAGCGAGAGGAGTTGGCAGATGCACGTGCAGACAGCCTGACTGGCGACATGTAAAGGTATGCCGTGTAGGAAGGTTTAGATAGGGCTATGTAAATGGTAGCCCTTGAGGCAGAGGAAGCAGAGAGAGATCGGGATCCAGCGCGTTGGTCACACGGCTTAGGCCGGACCTCGAGATCTGTCCCGTTTGTTAACCGGGAAACGGGGTCCTAGCGTGTATCAGTATCGTCTGAATAAACATCGACAACGACAACGTGTTCTCTCTAGGGGTCCACCGGAAACCGGCTCGGATACTCGGTTCGGCCGGAAATCCCGTTTCCGGAAGTATTCGCCTCGGCAAATATTGTAGGCGCAAATAGTTGCAAAAAATTTCTTGAACAAAAATTTTTTTTCTGTAAAAACTTATTCAATAACCTTACGTATATAAAATTATAAATGTTGAACCTTAAAACAATTACACAGAAAACTTCACAACTGCACAGAAATGACTACAATTCAAATTGTATTAGTCACTTATTACAAGTAGGCCTACACAAATTTATGTCGATAATTTCTTATTATATGAAAATGTGAAGCTTCGCATATGAAACAAATGGTACCCGGTTCGTTACCGGTTCCGGCAAAAATACATCCAAATACTCGGATTCGGTTTCCGGCGGAAAATGTCTTACCGGTGGACCCCTAGTTCTCTCTCTCTCTCTCTCTCTCTCTCTCTCTCTCTCTCTCTCTCTCTCTCTCTCTCTCTCTCTCTCTCTCTCTCTCTCTCTCTCTCTCTCTCTCTCTCTCTCATCCGCTACAATAAGTATGTGAGTTGTAAGGAATCTGTTTTAACACGACACAAGCGTTCAAACTTTACAACAACAATGTGTACAGTCAGTGCCGCATTTACACTTGGTGTGGCCCTAAGCAACATAATTCTTGGAGGTCCCTTGTTAAAAAATTACACCACGAGGTCTCACAAAACCTGATAACTTATATGACTTTTCATTATTTAATAGCAAGGCATTTAAAGTGAAAATTTCAAATTATTTTCAAGTGAATTTGTTTACTTAAAACGAGAAGGAATTTGTTTGAAAGCCCCCCCACCCCCCGATTGTCAGGCTCTAAGCTGTAGCTTTTATAACTTATGCCTAAATCCGGCTCTGCACACAATGGCGAAGAGAACCACAAAAGCACAAAGACTGCGATGATGATGATGATGATGATGATGATGATGATGATGATGATGATGATGATGATGATGATGATGATGATGATGATGATGATGATGATGATGATGATGATGATGATGATATTGAAGAACAATAATAGTTATGCTTGTGATGATTTCATGATAATCAACCTGATAACAATGCTGATTGTGATGATAACGAGCGGAAGGATCACGATGATTATATGGGAGAAGAGAGGTCGCGATGATGATGATGATGATGGTAATGACGATGACGATGATGGTGACAAGGAATCAGCGTCTCTGAGTGGGTCTTTTGAAGAAGCGCTATATAAATTCTCAAAATGAATGAATGAATGAATGAATGAATGAATGAATGAATGAATGAATGAGGGACAAAGATGATGATGAGACATGGTCACGTGGGGCGCCGTTGTTGGCTGCCGGTCTTCGGACCTAGTTATTATTTCGCGATATAATTCTATCTAGAAGCGAAATAATGCTTTGAACATACGTTGGATTGTTTATTTTCGACTTTGAGCGATGGATAATCGATATAGGCCTATTTTTAATATAAAAAGTCTACTCTGCCGGATCTTTTAACAATATTGGACCCACGCTGATGTCACGTGAGTGCCTTAATGGCCGCCGCGTACATTCGCCGATTGAGTGGAATAATATCCGAATGAACTCTCACAAAAGAGTTCACAAAGTGTTGGATCCTAATCCGCTGACTCTGAGAGATGGTCAGTCGATATAATTTTAAAAGTCTGCACTCTGCCTTTCAATGCAATATTATGAAAAATCAACACTACGCTGCTCGTTTCTCAACAGTTTCGGACCCACGCCGATGCCTCGTGCGTGCGAAAATGACAGCTACTTATATTCGACGCTTAGGTTGATTATTGTACCATCAGACTTCGTCTGGAATAATGAAATTGGACGAACATTCTTCTTCAAACCCATTCTTCTTCATCGGTCCATGCTGACGAAATCGTGGCCTACTTGGACAGCTTAAGAGTCGCAGCAATTGACTGCCACCTCTTTGCAATCTTTGTGGAACTTTATAACGAACTTTCTACCAATCTGGCTGCCAGTCTTACCGGATATTTATAGAAAATATGCCGATTATGTCATCGTTCGTTGTTGTAAACAAACTGTATGCGATAGAATTGTATCTATTTATTTATTTTTCTATTTAGTCGATTTTAATTAATCATTATCTCGATAATGATAACAAAATTATCTGATTTTTGGCAATTTATAACTATTATTATGATTTATTATTACTACCTTGTTTTATAATTCTTTGTTATGGACTATTAGGTTTTCCTAATACATAACTGTGAATTACATGTAAACCAAAGTGCGGTTAGCAATTGGTACTATTAAAGGATATACTTACTTACTTACTTACAATGATGAGGTGACGGTGGAGTATTAGGTCTGTGATCATGATGACAGCTAGGATGACTACAATGATAATGGTGACCATGACAATGAAGAATAAGCTTAGTCAAAATAGCAGCAGTAGCCATTAAGACGTACACCGCTAGCTTTGCGAGTCAAGAACCATGACTTTTGTGATAACAGTCGTGTTGAAATATACAAGGGGTTCCGCCCACTAGTACCAGTTTGGACCAACTCCGCTCTGTTACGCTTTGCTTAAACGAAAACGTCATTCGCCATACTTTTTTAGCAGTTGACACAAATAATCTTTTGTGAAGTCTGACAGAGAGTGTCAGAAAAATGTCCAGGTGTCAGTCGATTGAGTTTCTGTTTATAGAAGGAATGAAGTGAGTGAGCAATGCAGTTTACAGCCAGCCTAAATAGAAGGACGCCTTTGAGGACTATCCATGCGTGACCTGAGACCAGACTCTATTCATAAAATATGTCGGTCTGTGACAATACGCACATCGCTATATAGGCAAATATACAATTTATCAGTTTAATGTATACAGTGATTTATAGGGGCACCTAAGTCGTAAAATACCACTTTCTTTAGTATGAGGAGAGTTTGTCCTATATCAAAGTTACGTTTTGTCTGAGATAGAACAGACTCTATACAGAGTCTAACGATTTAGGCCGGCTGAATTACCGATCCGAGGCGCGCAGGACCAATGTGCGAAGCTTCTCTGTTAGAATAAAAGGCCCACAATTATGGAATTCCATTGATCCTAATAAACGTGTATTACGATCACTAAGTGCATTCAAATCTGCTTATAAATCGTTTCTGATTGATCAGTGTTAGCTACGTGACAAATCATCTACGGATCTTTTATTTTTATCTCATCTTAAAACAGGATGATTAGCATAACCCTAAGACTAATACATACCACTGACTATACGAACTTTTGATAAATACCGGGGATGACTAGATAAGCTTATTTAGCTTCTTCTCTCCGGGAATCGTCTTATTGCTTTACATTTGAAAGATTATCACTGTAGTAGTAATGTTACAGTATATAATCTCTTGTCTATAGATTTGATGCAGACTATGCACACTATGTTATTGTCTGTTAATCAGATACTGGTCTTGTATTCGATTCAATAAAATTTGATTTGATTTGAGAATATGAGTCACAATTTGAGCAGATTACAAAGCTGAATTTCATTACGAGTGACATCATAACTGTACATATATAGCTGAATGCGACTTAACTTTTGTCGGCGCTAAAGAAATCTCGAGACTACGAATACGGTGCTCTTCTGCTACTATGCTACACGCACACACACACACACACACACACACACACACACACACACACACACACACACACACACCTTCCCCCATGAACTACGTATGACCTGCCCTTTATGATTGCTCAAAATACTGTTTCTTGTTACGCTCAGACGCGCCTATTTAAATCCCCATGGTCAAATACGTTCAAAGCGGTTTTGAGCGGTTTTGTTATTATTCCACAGTTTAACGTCGTCTTATGACATCAAAGGCCGTTGACGACAATTTAGATCATATACAGTGCAGTAAAATGAAGTTATAACATGTGTAAGACACCATTTAAAGGTGTTAGAGCTCAGAACTGAACTTTACAATGTCATTTGTGTTCATTGTGTAACAACATAAGATAATACAGTTAATAATGTCTATTATACACGAACTGTGATAAGACAATTTAAATAGTATTTTGTATCAGTTATCATAAAACATGAATTTTAGCTGTACAAAAGATTCTTGATGAACATTCTCAATGCACATGGTATTCTTAATCTATTGATATGAGTCAGTAAAAAAATTTCATTGCAAGTTTAAAAGACAAGTAATTTTGTTATTCATGAGATCCTTATTCTACTTCTATATTTTCAAGAGTCATCAATGAATACAATTAAACAGTAAAAAAAGCAGTAAATTGCGGCGACTAAATGGCATTTTTTTACATGTTATACAGACTTGATAATAAGAGAATCGATACATCACTCGAGACTCTCAATCTATCACTTTAATCTTCAAATTATTTATATTTGTCATACATGTAATTATGATACTAGGTTATCATTTACTGTCAATTTTAACATAAGTAATTAATTAATACAATCAAGCAATTGTCGATAATTTATAATGTTTACAACCATAACATGAGAAAGTTTCTTGCAGACATATAATGTCTGGTGAAATTCTTGCCTGATCCAAACAGTCCAGAGGGGTTCGTTCTTAAGCTGCTTTTTTCTATAGAAGTCCAGGTTCATCCATTAGTCGTATTTGCGCAACAACCCATGCCATCCCTCGCACTATAGCAAACATGGTTATTTAATGTAAACATACCATGCCAGAAAGTTAATGAGTTCTGCACTTTACCAACGTACGACCATGAATGTCCGTATGTGTATCATCATAATCACCATCATCATAATCATCACCCCACCACCACCATAGTTAGCATAATCATAATCATCATATCATTTTTATACCAATTCAAGAGTGATACAAATTACAAGAAAAGTAGGATTGTACTGGATACAAAAACACACCCAAAAGAAACAGAAGTCCCGTTTAATATTGGTCACCTATTTACTCTAAGCAATTTGATGGCAAACTGACATAGCTATAGAACAAATAGCCCTTGACATTACTACAAAAATCAGTCAAAATCAAAAGAATAAACAGACACTTTCGATTCCAACTGACCCGAATGCCTGAGAGAGTAGCGAATAAAGTACAAAATGTTGATTTCTCAAAAGTATTCTGAAAAAACTGTTTTCAAAAGTATTTTCAACATACTATTTTTAAAAGTATTTTTAAAATACCTCTGAGAAGCATTTTATTTTGTATTTTCAAAATAACTTCTAGAAGCATTTTGCCCAACACTATCAAGCAAAAGCGGGATTGCTTGTGCCCGTATCAATATCTGTCGCATTTCTCTCTTTCTCCGAATTTCCGTCGAGTTCCGAGTCCCTCTGACCTTCGACACCTTGAGAATCTGTCACTAAATTTAGAGAGAAGCTATTCTGGATCTTTCGGAACGTGCGAATGTAGAGATTCTGACACATACAAACGGCAGCTTCGTCTCCGTTAGTGTCACCATCAATGTCACAACCCTTGATTGTAATGCTGTGTCCGCACATCATCACCCACAACCCAACAAAGCCAGCCGCAAGAATGACACCGTGAGCCAAGTCCGGCTGATCGGGAAGTATGTATACGTCGCATATGAGCCAAACTCCTCGCCAAATTCCAACGTTCACAAAGTTCGAGAAGAAGTAGGTGACGGCTTCCAACAGCCAACCGCATAGGAAACGATGACGCGAGTTCTTTGTGGAGGCGAATCGACGATAGAGAAAGTTGAATAATGGCTGTATGACGCACAACAGGAGTATGAGGCCGTAAGCGATGCCGAAACTAACAATAGCCGAATAGGTTTTATTATCTGGGAATATGTAGAGATCCATCAACTCCCAACTTCCACGCCAGTAGAAAACGACCAACTGATGAATGATCATCACCGTGAAGACGACATCGAAAGCGTATTTCTCACTGAACTCTGGCTACAACCAGTAAATATCAATCAATACCGTATTCTTTGACCGGCTTCTAAAAGCTGTCTACATTATAACTGATAAGTAAATTATAGTATTATCACTATGCATTTGTTAAGCGCCACTATCTAACGACCAAACATCAACCAATGGCGCTAAGAAATTGTGAGTGAATGACTTGGAAAAGGTCCCTGCACAGTAATCGTCTTCACAGGAGGACCTTCAAATCCACCAACAGATTAAATTGTCAACGAGCCAACAACTTCAAAGTGGCATATAGAATCAATCGCTAATTATGTCAGGTCATTTTCTGAATTTTCTTTTACTCCAAAAATCACCCTACACTGCATATGAGTGCATATCTTAAAGAAGCCTAGCATATGCAGTTTAGTTTTTTGTTAAAGTACGAGCATATGGTCTGTTCCTTTGTTCACCCCAATATCACAGACAAGCACCCTGCCAACGTGCCCAAGCGGGGCCTATAGAGGACCAACCATTCTACTTGGAATCAGTGTACAGCCCGTACGGGTGTCATCTAATGCAGCGGTTCTCGACCTTTTGGGACTCAAGGACCACTTATAAATTTGTGTCTCGGTCGCGGACCACCACTAAAAAGTGTGCCACTGGCGCTCATATGGGACCCTATAAAATTATAAATTTATACAAAATTCTAGTATAAAATAATAAACTTCATAAGATTAAGTATTTTACTTATTATTTACTATTAATTTTAATAAATGTTTAAACCAAAAAATAAAAAAATTGACAGAATTTGTCTGTTTACATGATTTTAATTGTAAAAAATATTAATTATAGGCCTAGCTCGCGGACCACCAGGCAGATGGCCGCGGACCACCAGTGGTCCGCGGACCACAGGTTGAGAACCGCTGATCTAATGCACGTGGGGTTGTTCCTACCTTGATTCTAAACCGAGTTGAGTAGGAAAAGTGCTCTGCATCGCGGTCGTAAACCACAATCATCGGAGGAGCCTGTGCACTCTTGCTGCTGCGGAATATCCACAGTACTCCCTGACCTGGAAAATTATATATGCACTCCAGTGAACTTTGTGTTATCAAGTGTTAATATATGCCTCCTTATTGCGCATATTGGCCAACCGAACTTCCTCAGTTAACCATAAATTTGTTTGGTTTCCATAAATGGGAATCAGTGCGAAAATTTATTGTAGGTCTAGGCAGTTTGGCCTTTTAATCTATGAGAGTAATTGCCATGTTTAAACTAACTTAGAAAATGCTAACTGCTGGTAAAGGTACACTCAACATACTGTCTATGACATTCAGTTATGGACACGAATTTAATTATCTGGTGAATGGTCATGGTGTGCCAGTAAAAGTCGTAGCAGGGAAGCAGAAACGATGCAAAAAACTACAGGCCCGTTAGCCTAACAAGCATTGTGTGTAAAGTGATGGAGAGAATCATCAAAGATGTCATGATCGAGCATTATGAGAAACACAATGTGGTCCTCAATAGCCAACACGGATTCACGAAAGCCCGGCCGTGTCTAACAAACCTGTTAGATTTCTTTGAAGAGATTTTTGAAAAATTGGATGATAGAAAAGCGGTGGATATAGTATACCTGGACTTTGCAAAGGCATTCGACAAGGTCCCACACAAATGGCTAGGAAAGAAATTGGAAGCGAGTGGAATACTTGGACATTTGTTAGAAAGGATAAAACAATGGTTGAGCGGTAGAAGACAAAAAGTTGGTATAAGAGGAAAATTTTCAAAGTGGTCGAAAGTGTGGAGTGGGGTGCCCCAGGGATCTGTTTTGGGGCCGTTGGTTTTTGTTGTCTTCATAAACGACATTGACAGTGGAATTGTGTCAAAATATCCAAGTTCGCCGATTATACGAAAATAGGCAGAGAGGTGGACACGGAAGAAGAAGCCGATGCACTGAGGAACGACATAAAAAGACTGTACAGTTGGGCCGAGGATTGGCAAATGTTGTTCAACACAGAGAAATGTTCAGTTATACACATGGTAAAAAACAACAAAAAATTTCAATACGAAATGGGAGGTATATTACTGAGGGAATCAGAAGAGGAGAAGGACTTGGGAGTAATCATACACAGAAGTAATAAACCCTTAAGACAGTGCGCAGAGGCTGCAAAGAAAGCGAATAAAGTATTAGGAATGATTAAAAGGACAATAATCAGCAGAGAAAAAGAAATAATGCTCGAATTATACAAATCATTGGTTAGACCTAATTTGGAGTAATGTGGTGCAAATATTTGAGACAGGATATAGAAAAAGTAGAGAAGATACAAAGGAGAGCAACGAAGATGATCAAAGGGTTCGACAAACTGGCATATGAAGAAAGACTGAGGAGATGCGGGCTGACAAGGAGAAAAGAAGAAATAGAGGAGATTTAATAGAGACATTCAAGATAGTGACAGGAAGAGATAAAATACCAGCACAAAGGCTCTTTAAATTCTCAAGTAACGACAGAACTAGAGGGCACAGCTACAAGATTGTTAAAAAATCAGCTAGGACAATAATGCAAAGATTCTTCAGTGCCAGAGTAGTAAACAATTGGAATAAACTGGAAGTGGGGGCTGTGACTGCGGACTTGGCTATTGCATTTAAGAAGAAACTTAACAAACTTGGATATTAGAATGAGGTGCAATTGCGAGGAGGATCGAGAGAGTGGCTCTGACACAGATGCAAGTCTGCTGAGCCACTTAAAAACCTGTTATGTTATGTAATGTCATGTTATGTTATGTCATGTTATGCTATGTTATGAGAGATTGCAGGTTGATAACGCTTAAACTTGCGGGTGAGCGTTAGCTTGAGTTGGTGGTTTTGTATTTTTGTGTTTTTTTTGTAATTCCGTATTTTTTTCGTTTTGTTGTTTTCCGATCTTCGTGTTTCTGCTATGAGCGAAAAAGTATTATTACTAAATAATTTTGAAGGCGTCTCAGATCGCGTGCATTATAAGATTCGACTTCTTTTTCTATCAGTGCCTTCTAGAAGTTTCGAGAGGCGCTATGTAACTACTCGGATTTTAATAAAGGCACAAAAATCTACCATAACATTCCCTGTGAGCCAATTGTAACAATCAAATACTTGAACAAATTGCCTACTAACCAATGGCATATGTTACCCAGCAACTGATGGGGTTAAAGCCAGTGTAGTAGTCCAGTATGGTCCACATTCCTCTCCAGTGACATACGTTGCAGAAGAAGCAAAGAACGGTGTAGAAGTGATATCCGAATACCCAATGCAACGCCTTATCAGCCGATAGATACCTCTTCCAGAGGCCTTGCGTGAAGGTCAGGATCATCAGACCCCCGTTTCCAATTGCAAAGCATACGAATCCACTTACTTCCACCCGATCGGGAAACAGATATGAATTCACAAAGCCCCAGGCACCCCACCAAGCGAACACGGTCAACGGCCCCACAAACACTCCGCTGATGACCTGGTCAGCCAGAAAACAAGCGGCCTCTTTGAAGCGCTCACTGCGCCTACAGTCTGCATTTGAAGACGAATCCAGGTTCATCCTGCCACGTAGCACATAACCTAAGTACGTGTGCGCAAAAAGATGGTGTAAAGATCTGACATTTCGACAACACGAAGTCGTGTGTGAAAATACACATTCCTCGACTGATATAATTCATTTCGCTGAGGTGCATGAGAGTAACCCCTCTGTTGTTCATTTGGCTGAACCATTCCCCGCCTCATCCGGCGGAGACCGGTGTTCGTCTAAAAGCAAACGCTGATGATTTAGTCTGCGCCATGAATAACGCTTTGTAGCCTGTCTTTGGCTGTGTAGGCCATCGGTTAAGAGCGACTTGTGTTATGCAACTTGTGTTGCTTATGCTTGACGGTCTATTTTCTGTAACCATTCTGATTATTATAATATAATGTGGACTCGATAAGCTCATTCGAGGTTTTTTCCACTCTAAGAACGTATCCCTTTGCATAGTTTCAACCAATAATTAATGCGATTTACTGTACTGTGAATACTGTGAATCACTGTGGATTAAAAAACTGTGAACTGCGAAGAAATTTTAGTGTTGTCTCCAAAATTCGGGGGAGATATGACCCCCTTTGTCCCATAGAATTCGACTCCTCTGGCTTTGACAAAGGGAGATTGCCGAACATTCCATCAAGCCTTTCATTAGACCTACATTTAATACCGATAGATCATTTGATAGTGGCATTCATATGAAGTGTGACCCTGCATATGCGAATGTTTTTCATAGCAGAACATCTTTGAAAATGAGCAGGACCGGACTAAAACAGGCTGTGCATATCAGACTATAAGTTTCGTCTTTCTTTACGAGTATAATAAGTATAATATATCCCTGATAAAGACACACGAAACTTTATATCTCGTATGTTATTTGCCAACTCATACTATGCTATTACTTCCCTAGTTCTATTTTTCATGTACACCTACAGCGTTTTGCCTGTTGTTCTACGTAATAAACGAATACAAACATAAACATTAACATAACTCCGGAGTACGTAGCCATATCCAGTGGCGTCACTAGGGTTGGTGTCACCCAGTGCGGTAAGTCATGGTGTCTCCCCCACGGACCTCCTCTCTTAGTCCCTTACCATATCATATAGTATCGTAAGTAATATTTTGAACTAAGGGATTTCGAAAACTGTTTTTTGTTGTTACCTCATATTGCTAATTTAAAACTAATAAATTTCTGCTGGAACTCTGCACAAGACTTGTTTACAGTCATTTTGTCATTTTGGTGTCGCCCCCTCTGAAGTTGTCATCACCCTCTAGTGACGCCACTGACGTCCGCGCTTTAGTGTCGTCCTCTCGGACGTTTACATATAGGTCTACTGATTGGAGAGTAGTGTATAGTCAGTCAGCGTAGATTATAGCAACCATAGAAATTGTTTTCTGTGTGAATGCTCGCATTAGTACGCCATTAATTTACAATAAATCCATGCATGAGTAGATTAAACAAAACAGGAGACAGGGCAGATACTGTTTCACTGCCGTTATTACAAAGCCTCTGTCCCTCTGTTTATCGTCATCATGAAGACTGAATAACGCTTTAGTGGTGAACGGCAGTCTATCTGTTTTCAATAATAATTTCCACGCTTTGGTGTCTGTCCTGACGGATGTCACTTACATTCGGTTTGATGAATGTTTCGTCAATGGCGTGTTATGACTTACGGCGAAGGACGTCATTTGACCCATGGATACGTCTGAGAATCAAAGAGAGAAAGCTTCGTCAGCGTAGTGTTCGACTGTGTTCGACTTTTCATTTAACCTCTCCCAACAGAAACACCGACCGGACGTGGCGTCACTAGGGTTGTGTCACCCTGTGCGGTAAGTAATGGTGTCACTCCCATGGACCTCCTCCTTTAGTCCCTTACCATATCATATAGTATCCTTAGTAATTTTTGGTACTAAGGTGTTACGAAAAATGTTTTGTTGTTATCTGTTATTCCTAATTTAAAACTAATAAATTTCTGCTGATTTTACACAAATCACATTAGCGGTACGCTAATGTGATTGCTGATTTTACACAAATCACATTAGCGGTACGCTAATGTGATTTGTATAAAATCAGCAGCAGTATCATGTGTTGTATGACTGCATTTCCACGTGGATGTTACATGTGGCCTACACCATATGGGGTCCACATGGTGTAGGACATCTCTCTTTTCATTAATCACACGGACCTGAAATATTCCTCTGGTGCTTAGATTTATGGCAAGTTATGAACAATAATCATGATACAAGCGGTAAGGTGGAATACTGTGGGCCTTTCCGTCACGTAATGGTGTCGAGAAATTGAGACATTTGTCGAAATTCTTAAGAAACCGCTAATGTGGTTTCAGTTACATAAAAAATCTGTGCATCATTAACGATAACTGTACATCATGTGCAATAGATGCAAATTGAGAAACATTTTAAGAGTTGCTAGAAAATTACATTTATATCAAACAATTCACACAGAAATGGCATTGACTTTCAGGGACGGTAATGACTTTTGCGGATGGTAATGAAACAGGTCAGAGATAGTAATGGTATAAGTCAGGATGGTAATGACTATTGGGGATGGTATATAACATAAGCCAGGAATTGTGACAGGTGTTAAGGTCATGAGATTTAATAGTTTAAGAAAAACAATTAACATATTTAAATTAACTGCCTAACACAATGTATCAAGACACCAACGTAGTAAGATAAGTATGCATAAATATGGATTTTTATAGTTGAAATGCAGCTGTCAGTTGGGTTGTTAACACCTCGCAAAAAGAGAAGTCGTATCTTTATTTTAGGAGGCAATGCTCGCCCCCTAATTTCTTTTTGAACATTCTCTAGTGGAATTGGTGTAGCAGGGGAGATCAGTGAATGGCCTTCCACCAACTCAAACTGCACTTGTGGAACACACCAAGAGCCCTGCCAACCAGAAAGGTCATGTGTGGGCACAGATGTTCCTAGCTGTTCCTAAGCTACCATGTCCTGGCGAAAGGGGGTGGCTGCAAACGATCGAAGAAGGCTGGGAAGTGAAGTGGACAACACTTGCCAAAGCTAATCGACAGAACTGCTCAGATGTGGCTGCGAGAAGCGCTGTAGGGCATAGCGCAAATGTGTGATAGATGCTCAACAGTGTGCTGGTCTATGTCTGTGTAGAGGACTATGTGACGGTGAATGACGTGAACGATTTTATATTACTCTGTCATGTGGACTAGCTGTAATATTTTGTTCAATGTACATTTACGAGAACATAGTAACATGCTGAATTGCTGATATACCATAACTTGTTTATTTCCACATGAACATGAACACGTCAACAAGTTTCAGAAATGGTTAGTTTTCTAGCAATCCTTGCCCAAAAAAAGTACGCTTAACAACCAAAATTATGATCGTAATTTCAAGGTCACCTTAACTTCAAGATAGCTACCACAATTAGTTTTTCTCTTGTCGGTAAGTAATTGCAATTAGTTCTATGGGAAACTTTGCCCCTATATATGTATGTTTAGACATCAAGGTCACGATTCGAAGTGAACTAGAAGCTGAGATATTTGAAAAATCTTTATTTTTGGTCGGCCATCTTGGAAAATGGCTGCCAGCGAGGCCAGAGGGCAAATCTGCGATGGCCCTATAGCTACAAAATTCCCTTAGGATATGTGCATACTATGTACCACATTTCATGCTTCTATCAGTAAATGAGCAATTGGTTCATATATTGCACCGGACTGCCCCTTTCAGGTCACCTTAACTTCAAGATGGCTACCACAATTAAATTTTCTTTTACAGGCAAGTGATTGTAATTAGTTCTATTAAAATCCTTGCCCATAAATATGTATGTTTAGACATCAAGATTACGATTCTAAGTGAACTAGAAGCTGAGATATTAAAAAATCTCTATTTTCGGTCGGCCATCTTGGAAAATGGCTGCCACTGAGGCCAGAAGGCAAATCTGCGGTGGGCCTATGTAGCTAAAAATTTTCTTCATCGTATGTTGTTACCATGTGCCAAATTTCATGCTTTCAACATCAATTGATCAATTTTTACACCAAGCTGACTGACTAATTGGCAGCTTTTAAGGTGAGGATATGACGTCATGCTAAAACGTCCGCTAGGGGGCCTAAACCATGACAGAAAAATTGGCAACATCATTTTTCTGCTTCAGAACTATCATATCTTTAATTTAAACATCATTGCCAAGATTCTACCAAAAATTTGTCTTCCCTTTCTTTTTTGTGACATAAGCCGACGGACTATGAGAAACCAGACGGTGTCGCACGTAGAACTGAAACATCGTCAGAGGCAAGATGCCAATTTTCAGTTATAAGATAAGATAAGATAAGAATATTCTTTATTGAACCAATTGCTACCCGCATTTTGGTGTACAACCGCTAATCACATACATATTTTTCTGCTACCAACATATATTTATATAAACACAAAATGAATGAATGAATGAATGAATGAATGAATGAATGAAGGACAAAGTTGATGATGCCCAGGAGGACGAAGACAATGATTGAGACAATGATGAGGTGACAGTGAAGTATTAGGTCTGTGATCATGATGACGGCTAGGACGACTACAATGATAGGCCTACTGGTGACCATGACGATGAAGAATCAGCTTAGTCAAAATAGCAGAAGTAGTTTTTAAGGCGTACACCGCTAGCTTTGCGAGTCAAGAACCATGACCGTTGTGATAACAGTCGTGTTGAAGTATACAAGGGGTTCCGCCCACTAGTACCAGTTTGGACCAACTCCGCTCTGTTACGCTTTGCTTAAACGAAAACGTCATTCGCCATACTTTTTTAGCAGTTGATACAACTATTCTTTTGTGAAGACTGACAGAGAGTGTCATAAAAATTTCCAGGTGTTAGTCGATTGAGTTTATGTTCATAGAAGGAATGACATGAGTGCAGCAATGCAGTTTACAACCGGCCTAAATAGAAGGACGCCATTGAGGACTATCCATGCATGACCTAGACCTGACTCTATAGATAAAATATGTAGGTCTGTGACAATACGCACATCGCTGTATAGGCAAACATTCTATTTTTCAGTTTCATGTGCAGTGATTAATGGGGGAACTTTGGTAGTGATATACCACTTTCTTTAGTATGAGGAGTGCTTTTGTCCTATATAAAACTACGTTTTGTCTTAGATAAAACAGAATATGAGTCACAATTTGAGCAGATTTCAAACCTGAATTTCATTAAGAGTGACATCATAACTGTATATATATCTGTATGCGACTTGACTTTTGTGGGCGTTAAAGAAATCTCGAGATTACGATTATGATGCTTTTGTGCTACTATACTATACACACACCTTTTCCCCATGAACTGATGACCTGACCTTTTTGACTGCTCAAAATACTGTTTCTTGTTACGCTCTGACGCGTGTATTTAAATCCCCAAGGACAAATACGTTCAAAGCGGTTTTCAGAGGTTCGTTCTTAAGTTGCTTTTTTATAGAAGTCCACGTTCATCCATTAGTCGTATATGCGCTACAACCCATGCCTGCCTTCGCACTATAGCAAACATGAAGTTATTTAATGTAAACATACCAATCTAGAGAGTAATCGAGTTCTCCTCTTTACCAACGTACGACCATGAATGTCCGTATGTGTATCATCATCATCACCATCATCATAATCATCAATCCCACCACCACCATATTTAGCATAATCATAATCATCATATCATTAATTGATATCAATTTGAGAGTGATACAAATTATAAGAAAGGTAGGATTGTACGGGATACAAAAAACACACCCAAAAGGAACAGAAGTCCCGTTTAATTTTGGTAACCCATTTACACCAAGCAATTAGATGGCAAACTGACATAGGTATAGACCTATTAATAGCCCTTAACATTAATACAAAGATCAGTCAAAATAAAAAGAATAAACAGATATTCGACTACAACTGAGTCCAACGCCTGAGCGAGTACCGACTAAAGTACAAAATGTTGATTCTCAAAAGTATTCCGAAAAAATTGTTATCAAAAGTATTTCCAAAATACTATTTTCAAAAGTATTTTTAAATACTTTTGAAAAGTATTTTATTTTGTATTTTCAAAATACCTTCTGAAAGCATTTTGCCCATCACTATCAAGAATAAGCTTAACAATCACGACACCGTCGACACGTTAACCGTAACTTTTGTCATTCTTACGCTGTCAATTAACCTACAAAACCGAACTTACGGGAATCTTGTGCCTGTATCATTGTCTCTCGCATATCTCTCTGTTTCCGAATTTCTGTTGAGTTCCGAGTCCCTCGACCTTCGACACCTTGAGAATCTGTCACTAAATTTAAAGTGAAGCTATTCTGGATCTTTCGGAACCTGCGAATGTACAGATTCTGACACATACAAACGGAATCTTCGTCTCCGTTAGTGTCACCATCAATGTCACAACCCTTGATTGTAATGCTGTGTCCGCACATTATCACCCACAACCCAACAAAGCCAACCACAAGAATGATACCGTGAGCCAAATCCGGCTGATCGGGAAGAATGTAAACGTCGCAGATGAGCCAAACTCCTCGCCAAAGTCCGACGTTAACAAAGTTGGAGAAGAAGTAGGTGACGGCTTCCAACAGCCAACCGCATAGGAAACGATGATGTGAGTTCTTTGTGGAGGCAAATCGACGATAGAGAAAGTTGAATAATGGCTGTATGACGCACAAGAGGAGTATGAGGCCGTAAGCGATGCCGAAACTAACAATGGCCGAATAGGTTTTATTATCTGGAAATATGTAGAGATCCATCAACTCCCAACTTCCACGCCAGTAGAAAACCACCAACTGATGAATGATCATCACCGTGAAGACGACATCGAAAGCGTATTTCTCACTGAACTCTGGCTGAAACCAATAAATATCAATCAATACCGTATTCTCTGATCGGCTTCTAAAGGCTGTCAACATTATAACTGATAAGTAAACGATAGTAATATTACTATGCATTTGTTAAGCGCCACTATCTAACGATCAAGTTTCGATCAATGACGCTGAGCAATTGTGAGTGAAAGACTTGCACAAGGTCTCCGCAGAGTGACCGTCTCAGAGGAGAACCTTCACATCCACCAACAGATTAATTGAATTGTCAACAAGCCAGCAACTTCAAAGTGGCATATAGAATCAATCGCTAATTGTGGCAGGTCATTTTCTGAATTTTCGTTTACTCCAAAAATCACCCAATACTGTTTACGAGTGCATATCTTAAAAGAAGTCTAGCATATGCAGTTTAGTTTTCGTTAAAGTACGAGCATATATGGTCTGGTCATATTTGGCCCCCAATATCACAGAGAAGCACCCTGGCAGCATACCCAAGTGGGACCAGAGGACCCACCATTCTACAGCCCGTACGGTTGTCATCTAATGTAGGCCTACATGGAGGAGGGTTGTTCCTACCTTGATTCTAAACCGGGTTGAGTAGGAAAAGTGCTCTGCATCGCGGTCGTAAACCACAAGCATCGGAGGAGCCTGTGCACTCTTGCTGCTGCGGAATATCCACAGTAATCCTTGACCTGGAAAATTGTATATTCACTCCAGTGAACTTTGTGTTATTAAGTGTTATATGCCTCCTTATTTCGCATATTGGCCAAAAGAACTACCTCGGTTAACCATAATTTTGTTTGGTTTCCATAAATGGGAATCAGTGAGAGAATTTATTGTAGGTCTAGGCAGTTTGGACTTTAAATCTATAAGAGTAATTGCCATGTTTAAACTAACTTTAAAAAATAATAACTGCTGGTAAAGGTACACTCAACATACTGTCTATGACATTCAGTTATGGACACGAATTTAATTATCGGGTGAGTGGTCATGGTGTGCCAGTAAAAGTCGTATGTCAGATTGCAGGTTGATAACGCTTACACTTGCGAGGGAGCGTTAGCTTGATTTGGTGGTTTTGTATTTTTGTGTTTTTTTGTAATTCCGTATTTTTTTTCGTTTTTTGTTTTCCAATCATCGTGTTTCTGCTATGAGCAAAATAAAGTATGTATTACTAAGTAATTTTGAAGGTAACTCAGATCGCGTGCATTATAAAATTCGACTTCTTTTTCTCTCAGTGCCTTCTAGAAGTTCCGAGAGGTGCTATATAAGTATCGGATATTTTAATAAAGACCACAAAATCTACCATTACATTCCCGGTGAGCCAATTGTAACAATCAAATACTTGAACAAATTGCCTACTAACCAATGGCATATGTTACCCAGCAACTGATGGGGTTAAAGCCAGTGTAGTAGTCCAGTATGGTCCACATTCCTCTCCAGTGACATACGTTGCAGAAGAAGCAAAGAACGGTGTAGAAGTGATATCCGAATACCCAATGCAACGCCTTATCAGCCGATAGATACCTCTTCCAGAGGCCTTGCGTGAAGGTCAGGATCATCAGACCCCCGTTTCCAATCGCAAAGCATACGAATCCACTTACTTCCACCCGATCGGGAAACAGATGTGAATTCAAAAAGCTCCATGCACCCCACCATGCGAACACGGTCAACGGCCCCACAAACACACCGCTGATGACCTGGTCAGCCAGAAAGCAAGCGGCCTCTTTGAAGCGCTCACTATGTCTGCAGTCTGCATTTGAAGATGAATCCAGGTTCATCCTGCCACGTAGCACATAAAACGTAAGTACGAGTGCGCAACAAGATGGTACAAAGATCTGACATTTCCACAACACGAAGTCGTGTGTGTCAATACACATTCGTCGACTGATATAATTCATTTCGTTGAGGTGCATGAGAGTAATCCCTCTGTTGTTCATTTTGGTGAACCATTCACGCTGTTGATTTAGTCTGCGCCATGAATAGCCTAACGCTTTGTAGCCTGTCTTTGGCTGTGTAGGCCATCGGTTAAGAGCGACTTGTGTTAAGCAACTTGTGTTGCTTATGCTTGACGGTCTGTTGTCTGTAGCCATTCTGATGATTATAATTTGCAACTCTTAAAATGTTTCTCAATTTGCATCTATTGCACGTGATATACAGTTATCGTTAATGATGCACAGATTTTTTTATCTAACTGAAACTGCTATAGCGGTTTCTTAATAATTTCGACAAATGTCTCAATTTCTCGACACCATAACGTGAAGGAAACGCCCGCAGTTTTCCACCTTACCGGTTGTATCATGATTATTGTTTATAAATTGCCACACATCTAAGCACCAGATGAATATTTCAGGTCCGTGTGATTAAACAAAAGAGAGATGTTCTACACCATGTGGACCCCATATGGTGTAGGCCACGCGTAGCATCCACGTGGAAATGCGGTCATACTACATATGATCCTGCTGTTGCTATTACACATATCACATTAGGAGTACGATGGCTGACTGGCAAAGCGTCCTCCAATCACCGCTGCATTCGGGTTTCGCATCCCGGTGCGCTAATTAGAATTGGCAATTGGTTGTCAGGCATCTTAACCAGTTAGTCCAAGCCTCTGATGGTTGTTCAGGCAAGACCCGTGTAAAATGAACGATTAGTATACGTCGGATTATGAGGATACCGGCTCGTACACGTTGTGCGTGGCTACGCTTCGGTGATTTGAATCTCGTACTAGTACGGTTCGTGTGCATATGATTATTGTTGCTTAGCTTCTTGGATATGGCCAGTGGCGTCACTAGAGCGGTGCGGGGTGCGGGCCGCACCGGGTGACACCTTCAGAAAGGGTGACACCAAAATGACAAAATGACTGTCTAAGGAATTTTTGCGCAGAGTTTCAGCAGAAATTTATTAGTTTTAAATTAACAATTACAGATAACAACAAAAACATTTTTCGTAACACCTTAGTACAAAAATTACTAAGGATACTGTATGATATGGTAAGGGACTAAAGGAGGAGGTCCATGGGAGTGACACCATTACTTACCGTACAGGGTGACACCAACCCTAGTCTGGTCGGTGTTTCTGTTGGGAGAGGTTAAATGAAAAGCCGAACACAGTCGAACACAACGCTGACGACGCTTTATCTCTTTGAATCTCAGACGTATCCATGGATCCAATGACGTCCTGCGCCGCAAGTCATAGCATGCCATTGACGAAACAGTCATCAAACCGAATGTAAGGGTCATCCGTCAGGACAGACACCAAAGCGCGGAAATTATTATTGAAAACAGATAGACTGCCGTTTACCACTAAAGCGTTTTGCAGCCTTCATGATGATGATAAACAGAGGAACAGAGGCTTTGTAATAACGGCAGTGAAACAGTATGTGCCCTGTCTCCTGTTTTGTTTTATCTATTCATGCATGGATTTATTGTTAATTAATGAGTTACTAATGCGAGCATTCATACAGAAAACAATTTCTATGTTTGCTATTACGTATGCTGACTGACTTTATACAATCAGTAGTCCTATATGCCAATATCCGTCAGGACCGACACTAGAGCGCGGAAAACAGTGGCGTCAATAGGGGTGACACCTTCAGAGAGGGTGACACCAAAATGACAAAATGACTGTCTAAACAAGTATTGTGCAGAGTTGTAGCAGAAATTTAACAGTTTTAAAGTAGCAATAAGAGATAACAACAACAAACTTTTTCGAAACCCCTTAGTACAAAACAATACTAAGAATACTATATGATATGGAAAGGGACTAAGATAGGAGGTCCGTGGGGGAGACACAATGACCTACCGCACTGGGTGACACCAACCCCAGTGACGCCACTGGATATGGCAACGTACTCCGGAGTCATACTCGTAAAAAATCATGGTCTGGAATGCACTGCAGACTTGTTGTCCTCGAGACCAAGGTCTTGGTCTCGAGTTCGTTTTTAAAAGTCTTGGTCTTGGTCTTGGTCTTGAGACCAAAAACCTTGGTCTTGGTCTTGAGGTTCAAGGTCTTGGTCTTGGTCTTAAGGTTCAAAGTCTTGGTCTTGGTCTCGCAAGACCAAGACCAAGACCGGCTATCAACAGGAACAGCCAGTTAACAAAACTCAAGAATTTAAAAATTTATCAAGCCTGTTTGCATCATATGTGACGCCAGGGGTCAAAACCCGTCACATGTCGGTTTCTGACCTTTTTATTTAGTCATATTCTACAATTAATCTTCTTCAACATACTTTTTACAGAATGAAAATATCTTTTTGCTAACTAAAGTTATGCTCGTTTGATTCTTTCATTAATATATAGTGAGAAAATCGAATAAAACATTTCGGAATATTCATGTCATCAAAGTCCTCAGCAAACATTACTTGATTGTACTACAATTTTGCTGGGCAATAAAGGGCTATATCCTGTATCGAATAAAACAAACGGCATTAAAATCGGATTACTACATTGCAAATTATGGCAAATTCATAGGCAACTGGTGAATTGAAGAATGTTCAATATTTTGGACCCCTCTCGCCTATTTCGGCTTCTAGCTCAATATCTAGGAAGCGACAAGCGACGGGTTTTGAGCCCTGGCGTCACATATAGCCTACGACAAACACCTACGAACGGATACAAGTCTAGTTGGTCAGGAAAACCTATCGGCAGCAGCCACTATAAGTTATGCTGAGTGACTGTGTCTGGAAGCCCTGCTGAGACTTTTTCTGAAGCCAGACGGTCTGATAAACCATGGGAGGATTTCAAAAAGGCGCACGATTTACATTTGCATTTACATCCTGTCGCGGTCTACGCGGGTGCATGCATCAAGGGAAGAAAACCGACGCGTCAACAAGCTTGTTTACATTGCACGGAAAATTCTGCAGCAAGCTGTCAACATTAATTCGGTGCATGCAACAAGGATATACGTGTTCAGTAGGACTTTCCAGGGAAAAGTACAGTGACGTCACAGAACGTTCTGGAATCCGGGAGAACTCTATATAAGATAGACCTGATGTACATTAGGGGCCTTTTGACGAAGATTTGTAAACGTTGAAACATTGATCATCTTTTAATAGTTCCTTCGTTGGTTCGTCGTTGCGATCGAAGGAGTCGACCGCGACATTATTGGTGTCAGAAGTGGGATCATCGGTGTTGGATCCGGTGAAGAAGACGCGAGCCGGCGGAGGAAGGAGTCAACCCGGAATCTAGAGACGGTCTGTTCCAGACAGCGAGCGGATCGAGACGCCTTTCTACCGTGGGAGACGGGTGAATCGGCATACGACAGTCGGACGGACGAAGTGCGTCGTTCGGCTGAGACAGCAGAAGACAGCAGTCAACATACGGGTAAGATCCTAGGTGTTGTCGTGGCTGAGAAGGAGAAAAGAGAGTGGAGTTGCAGCCGAGTGGGAGGCAGCCATTATTTCTCTTTCAATATCTGCTGATTATTTCTTTGAAATTTGATCCATTGTTGTGATCGAGGCCAGACTTGCGTGAGCTTGTATAGTTTTTGCGTACTTGGCGAGTGTACTTCTTTGGATACTGAATAGTTGCACTTTGGGTTGTGGAATTTTCCTTTTGTGTGGCGGGTTTGCCGCGTGGTGTCTGTTTTTTTTGTTGATTGTTGTTGTCTGACTGTTTGTAAAAATGGAAGCGTTGACAACAGAGATGCAAGCGAATATTCGCAAAATGTCGTCTGAGCGCCTTAGGGTGTATCTTATGAAGGCAGGAAGGGACGAAGATGATGTTATGTCATGGGATCGAAATCAATTAATGGAAGAATGGGCCATGGAGATTGGAAAAGAGGAAGAGGAATTTAAGGGTAGTCCAATATCTCCAACAGGAGTGGATTACGAGCTGCAGAAGCGCCGTCTGGAGTTCGAAATCCGTAAATATGAAGAACAAAGGGAGAAGGAAGAAAGAGAAAGGGAGGAACGGAAGGAGAAGGAAGAAAGGGAGGAAAGGAGGAGAGAGGAAGAAAAGAAAGAACAAAGGGAGAAGGAAGAAAGAGAGAGGGAGGAACGGAAGGAGAAGGAAGAAAGGGAGGAAAGGAGGAGAGAGGAAGAAAAGAAAGAACAAAGGGAGAAGGAAGAAAGAGAAAGGGAGGAACGGAGGGAGAAGGAAGAGAGAGAGAGGGAGGAACGGAAGGAGAAGGAAGAAAGAGAGAGGGAGGAACGGAAGGAGAAGGAAGAAAGGGAGGAAAAGATGAGAGAGGAAGAAAAGAAGGAACGGAAGGAGAAAGAAGAAAGAGAAAAGAAGGAACGGAAAGAGAAAGAAGAAAGGGAGAGGAAGGAAAAGCAGGAAGAACGAAATGTTAGAGATTCTTTAGCAAGTCGTACTAAGCGTTATAGTGATGCCCTCAAGAATATTCTTTGGAAATTTCCTTCCGACCCTATAGAAATTCCAGGTTTCTTTGATCACTTGGATGGTTTGTTTAATGTGTATGAGGTGGATGAAGATGTTAGAGCAAAATTATTGCTAGCCATTTTAAGTGAAAGAGCTAAGGCATTAACCATGCGCCTTACTGAGGCACAGCTCCATGACTACAAATTCCTGAAGGAGTTTTTGCTACGGGAGTTTAAGATAAGCCCTTCAAATCTTAGAGCCCGATTTTGGTCGTTGCACAAAGCATCGGACGAATCATTTACGATCTATTCATCCAAATTGCGTGTGGCTCTTATGTATTATTTGAAAAGTAGAAAGATAACTGATGAGTTTGATAAACTTGTAAGTTTATTGGTTGCGGATCGGCTTAAGGAGTCCTTGTCGAAGGCTTGTTTAGATTATATCTTGGCCCAAGAAAAAGAGGAGTGGTTGAGCTGTGAAGACATAGCTAATGCGGCTGACATTTATGTAGCGTCGCATGATGGTGGGAATGACTTAGTATGCCGTAGTCATCCGACACCGAAGTATAACAATTGGACGAGAGGTCAACCACATGTTCAAGTCAATAACCAGACAGCTCAACCCAAGTCTCCCAAACCGGAAATAAGGGGTGAAGCCAAGATAGGTGCGAGGGTGTCTCAGGAGGAGGCCAAGGTAAAGGGTCTCTGTTTCCTATGTCATCAGAAGGGTCATAGGGCAAGGGAGTGCCAGACCAAACCAAGTTCTAAAAAGGTGAGTACTTGTATATTTGGGAACCCAACTGAAGAAGTGATCGACTTAGTTGTTGAGAAGGTCAACGTGTTGCATGAGATACCTGAACAGGTAAAGCAAGGGAATTTATTGGATAATTCTAAACCAATAGGGTTGGAAACTGCTGTAAGGGTATATGAGAATAGTACTGATGGATTACACGAGAGGTCGTATATCAATGTACAGATTGAAGATCTCCCTTCTCAGCCAGCATTATCTGATTCAGGAGCAGAAATTTGTTGTATTGATAAGAAATTAATTGAGTCACTAAACTTACCCGTGATTAAACGGATTAATATAATTGGTTTTCAGGGAGAAGGATGTAAGGCAGATGTAGTATACCTACAAATGAAATTAGCTAATTCAATGGAAGGAACGACGAACATTGCGCCATCTTTGTGCGTCATGTTCGCTGTAGTCCCTGAACTAAATGAACGGGTTATTTTGACACCCCATGTTGTGGACCTATTAAGGGATAGTTCGCAATATGTAGTGATGGTAGCTGGCGTAGATCGATGTGTACAAATAAATAAAGGGGCAGAAGAAGATAACTTAGAAGTTAATATCGAGAAAAGTAACAGCAACGAATCCTTGCCGTCAGAAGTGAATGAATATTCTCAGGAGCAACTAGTTGATGATTCAGATAATTTTCTTGATGTTGAGTCAACAGAGTTCAAGTCTGATGAGGGAGTAGCGAATAATGATACTTTATTGCGTGAGCAACAGAATTGTCACAATCTTATATCTTGCTGGCAACAAGCGAGACAGAATAAAAATAATTTCTTTATAGATAATAACCTCCTGTACCACAAAGGGGAAATTATGGGACATAAGGTTAATCAATTATGTTTACCGGAAGATAGAATCGAGGTTGTCTTGCGAGTAGCACACGATGCCCCATGTGCTGGGCACATGGCTTTTAAGGCAACGAGAGCCAGGATCAAATTAAACTTTTGGTTTCCAAGAATGGATGAGAGGATTCGCGAATATTGTGCGTCTTGTCAAATTTGTCAACTAAGAACTCCAGTTAAAGTGGCAGATCGAGTCCCGATCACTCCTATTCCGAGGGCGGATGAACTCTGTTTTAACCATCTAAATATGGATTGTATTGGCCCTATGGTAGTGACTGGAGAATCCAACAAATCGAAACCCCAGTACAATTATGCTTTGGTTCTGGTGGACAAATTTTCTCGTTGGCCGATGGCGTATCCTCTTAGATCGCTGAATGCAAAGGGAGTTTGTGAAGCTCTGTTGCAAGTTTTTACAACTTTTTCTATTCCAAGGATCATCAGTTCTGATTGTGGTACCAACTTTACCAGTCGTTTGACGAAAGAATTCTTGCGGCGAATGGGTTGTAGTCCCAGATTTAATACCCCTGGACATCCTGAGGCAGCTGGATTGGTTGAAAGATGCAACCAAAGCTTGAAAACCATGATCTTTAAGCTTGCTCAATCTGATCCTCGTGGATGGCACCAATTGTTACCGTTTGTTCTGTGGAGCCTTAGAGAAAAACCTTCAGGCACGACTCATATTTCGCCATTCACTATGGTTTATGGAACTCTTCCTCGGGGTCCACTTAGTGTGTTGAAGGAATCGTGGGCTGGCGAACGAAAAGTACCTCTTAACTTAGGTAAATCACCCGAAGAGTATCTCCAATCACTGAAGGAAAACCTCGAATTCGCGAAAGTTTATGCAGATTACTATAGTGATATAGAAACCAAGCGGTATGCAGATTATTATAACTTGCGTAGTACTGACAGAAAATACGAAGTTGGAGATAAAGTAGCAGTATTAGCACCAGATTTTGGTAGTTCTAAATTTTATAGTCGATGGCAAGGACCTGCTACCGTAGTCAAGGTTAAATCCCCATATTCTTATATAGTAGAAATAGAGGGAAAACAAAGACATTTACACGCAAATAAGATCAAGCGATACCATGAACGACTCGAACAAGCGATGATCAATAGCTGTTCAGTAATTGTTGATCAAGATGAAGAATTTGGTATAGTAGAGGTTGTAGATCAGGAAGAACGTGAACAAATAAGCCCGAGTAAGCGAATTGATCCTCTGATTATAGCGCATCTTTCGCAAGAGGAACAGAAGCAACTTTTTGAAGTTTTGGATCGGCACACGGCAGTATTTGTGGATAAACCTGGGTATTGTCCAGTATTAGAACATGAAATTAAGATAACTCATGATTTCACTCCTAAACGTTTAAGGGCATATAAAGTACCTGAGCTACTTAAACCTGAAGTACAACGCCAGATAGAAGAAATGTTGGCATTAGACATCATTCGACCATCGAAAAGTGAAATGGCCAGTCCGGTAGTTTGCGTTTTAAAGGGACCCAAAGGTCAAAATGGCGTTCGATTGGCAATTGATTATCGCCATGTTAACAAATATTCTCTGGGTGATTGTTACCCGACCCCAGACATTGCTGACGTCTTACAAAAGGTGGGACGGGCAAAGTTTATTAGTGTTTTCGACGCGAAATCGGGGTATTGGCAAATTCCAGTTCGGAAAGAACATCGATGGCTTACGGCATTCGTATGTGATGCAGGACTTTTTGAGTTCACAAGGATGCCGTTTGGACTCAAGTCCGCTAGCAATACCTTTATTCGTGCTATGACCCAAGTTTTACATCCAGTGCGAAGTTTTACCGAACCATTCGTCGATGATATGGCAGTGGTTTCAATGAATTGGAATGACCATTTAGAACATCTAGAGAAATTCTTGCAAACTATTGAGGAAGCAGGACTCACTTTGAATTTAAGAAAATGTAATTTTGCACAAAACAAAATAAAGTTTGTTGGCCATATAGTAGGGTCAGGTTGTATTGAACCTGATCCAGGTAAGATCGCTACGATCAATGATATCCATCCTCCAACAACAAAGAAAGAAGTTAGAAAGGTTATGGGTTTTTTCAGCTACTTTCGAAGTTTTATACCTGCTTTAGCTGAAAAAGCACGGATAATAACTGATTTGACACGAGATAACATACCTACGAAGGTGCCTTGGGAGCAAAAGCATCAAGAAGCACTAGATAAGTTAAAGGATGATCTCAGTAAAGCTACACAGTTGCATACCATTGATTTCACTAAGGAATTTGGTTTAAGTGTTGACGCAAGTGCCACCGCGGTCGGGTGTTGCTTGTTTCAGTGGACCGAAGAAGGTCAAGAAAAACCAATTGCTTTTGCTAGCCTTAAACTTACAGATACACAGATGCATTGGTCTACAATTGAGAGAGAGGCTTTCGCAGTAATTTGGGCACTTAAACGATTCAAATCATGGATATTCTTATCAAAGATAATCATTTATTCAGATCATAATCCTTTGTCTTATCTCACAGATGCAAGCCCTAAGAGTGCGAAACTGACTCGTTGGGCGTTAGCATTGCAAGAGTTTAACGTGGACTTTCGATGTCGTCCTGGACGTCAGAACACGGTGGCTGATTTCCTCTCTCGGTTGTGACTCGGATGGTGAAGGGGGGGAATGGCCCGACACACAAGGATCGAGCCCGCAAATTGTATAGATAGATTGACTAACTGATGTGTTTTGTTTTGTTTGTGTGTGCTGTGTCGAGATGGAGTCTGGGGGCCCGGCTTGCTCGTGATGACCCGTTCGAGATGGTGCTGAAGACGTGTCATCATCTGAGGGCGGAGGGAATGTCGCGGTCTACGCGGGTGCATGCATCAAGGGAAGAAAACCGACGCGTCAACAAGCTTGTTTACATTGCACGGAAAATTCTGCAGCAAGCTGTCAACATTAATTCGGTGCATGCAACAAGGATATACGTGTTCAGTAGGACTTTCCAGGGAAAAGTACAGTGACGTCACAGAACGTTCTGGAATCCGGGAGAACTCTATATAAGATAGACCTGATGTACATTAGGGGCCTTTTGACGAAGATTTGTAAACGTTGAAACATTGATCATCTTTTAATAGTTCCTTCGTTGGTTCGTCGTTGCGATCGAAGGAGTCGACCGCGACACATCCAGTGCTTGCATGAAAAGCTACTGTACACGTACGCCAGCGACTGGAGCACCTGTAGAACGTATTTTTCACATGGCGGAATTTCATGAGGCCCCACAAGGCCAGTCTTTGTCAGAAAATTCTGAGCGAATTGGTTTTTATAAAATACAAAAGGTATTTGGATTAACGTTTTGCATGAAGGACTTTTGTAATTACGAATTCGGAATTCTCTGCAGTCTGCATTTAAAGTTAAGTTGCCTGAATAAAATAAAAGACTCACGTTTTTTTAAAATAGCGAGTAGTCCGACTTGAAATTTTTTTTAGGAAAAGAAGTCGGGCTGAATGTGATCTATGGGTCTTGGAGTCGGTCTTGGTCCTGAGGTTCAAAGTCTTGGTCTTGGTCTTGAGGTTTAATGTCTTGACAACAAGAGTGATGCACAGGCTCCTTTATTCCTCTCCAGTGACATACGTTGCAGAAGAAGCAAAGAACGGTGTAGAAGTGATATCCGAATACCCAATGCAACGCCTTATCAGCCGATAGATATCTCTTCCAGAGGCCCTGCGTGAAGGCCAGGGTCATCAGACCCCCGTTTCCAATTGCAAAGCACACGAATCCGCTTACTTCCACTCGATCGGGAAACAGATGCTTGGGCATGCTGGCAGGGTGCTTTTCTGTTATATTGGGGTGAAAAAATGACCAGTCTCTATGCACGTACCTTAGCGAACAATAAATTTCATATGCTAGAATTTTTAAGATATGCACTAGTAAACAGTATTGGGTGACTTTTGGAGTAAAAGAAAATTCAGAAAATGACCTGACATAATTAGCGATTGATTCTATATGCCACTTTGAAGTTGTTGGCTTGTTGACAATTTAATCTGTTGGTGGATATGAAGGTCCTCCTGTGAAGACGATTACTGTGCAGGGACCTTTTCCAAGTCATTCACTCACAATTGTTCAGCGTCATTGATCGACGCTTTATCGTTAGATAGTGGCTCTTAACAAATTCATAGTATAATACTATAGCATACTTATCAATTATAATGTCGACACGGCCTTTAGAAGCTGATCAAAGAATACGGTACTGATTTATATTTTTTGGTTGCAGCCAGAGTTCAGTGAGAAGTACGCGTTCGATGTCGTCTTCACGGTGATGATCATTCACCAGTTGGTCGTTTTCTACTGGCGTGGAAGTTGGGCGTTGATGGATCTCTACATATTCCCAGATAATAAAACCTATTCGGCCATTGTTAGTTTCGGCATCGCTTGCGGCCTCATAATCCTCTTGTGCGTCATACAGCCATTATTCAACTTTCTCTATCGTCGATTCGCCTCCACAAAGAACTCGCATCATCGTTTCCTATGCGGTTGGCTGTTGGAAGCCGTCACCTACTTCTTTTCGAACTTTGTGAACGTTGGACTTTGGCGAGGAGTTTGGCTCATCTGCGACGTTTACATTCTTCCCGATCAGCCGGACTTGGCTCACGGTATCATTCTTGCGGCTGGCTTTGTTGGGTTGTGGGTGATGATGTGCGGACACAGCATTACAATCAAGGGTTGTGACATTGATGGTGACACTAACGGAGACGAAGATGCCGTTTGCATGTGTCAGAATCTCTACATTCGTAGGTTCCGAAAGATCCAGAGTAGCTTCACTTTAAATTTAGTGACAGATTCTCAAGGTGTCGAAGGTCAGAGGGACTCGGAACTCAACGGAAATTCGGAGACAGAGAGATATGCGACAGATGTTGATACAGGCACAAGCAATCCCGCTTTTGCTTGATAGTGATGGGCAAAATGCTTTTAGAAGTTATTTTGAAAATACAAAATAAATATACTTCTCAGAGGTATTTAAAAAATACTTTTAAAAATAGCATGTTGAAAATACTTTAGAAAACAGTTTTTTCAGAATACTTTTGAGAAATCAACATTTTGTATTTATTCGCTACTCGCTACAGTATGTACATTACATGGATTAATGCATCTGACAATGGTTTATTGTTTCGTATGATTGTCTTAACTCGTAGACTTGATAAACATTCAGTAGACTTTATTTCCACCAGGGCCGGATTAAGACTTCCGGGGGCCTTAGCCAAGAGCCTGGTTAAGACATTCATGGCCCTAACCCTTTACCCCAAAACAAAACCGATTACGAAAGTACGGGTGTCTGAACACAAAGTTGTAAACGTACATGATAAGCTGGGTTTTTTCTAATGAAATACAGGCTGAATTATAATACATGTCTTGCATGCTAACCGTTAACTAATCATTTTATTATTTTATAAGCATATTGGGGCCCTCTAAATCGTTGTGGAACTTGTGGGTCCCTAAGCCATGGCTTAGTTGCCTTATGGAACCTAATGCTTTAATCCGGCACTGACTTCCACTGTCGAAATTAATTAAGAGCAACAGAAAATAAGAGAAAATAAATTTAGCAAAGGACACTTTATCCGTGTAGTAGTTCTTAACGGAACAGAAAAGTAGCAACAGTTAGGCCTATTATTCTGACGAGTTGTAGCAGTTTGTTTCAACTAGAACATGCTGCCACTGCTATGTTAGTTATAAACCAACTGTAGGCCTACAATAAGTTTAAAAATCTCA
The DNA here is from genome assembly GCA_963556255.1 of Allolobophora icterica. Taxonomy (NCBI): domain Eukaryota; kingdom Metazoa; phylum Annelida; class Clitellata; order Crassiclitellata; family Lumbricidae; genus Allolobophora; species Allolobophora icterica. Next base: position 40,591,555 of record OY744615.1, read on the forward strand.
ATAAAGCGCATTTTTAAATTATACACCGATCGACTGAAATTGCCCCTACTTAAAACAGCTGATGCGTTGCTTAAAGCTAGCTGATGAAAAACTACGTGATGTCGCTGGGTGGGTGGGGGGGGGTGCGGGCCGCACCGGGTTACACCTTCAGAGGGGGTGACACCCAAATGACAAAATGACTGTCTAAAGCATTTTTGGTGCAGAGTTTCAGCAGAAATTTATTATTTGTAAATTAACACTAACAGACAACATCGTCCCATCCTATTCATCCTCTTCACTGCTGATATCCCGTCTCTATTTACTAAACATGAGGCAAATGGCCATCTTTATGCAGATGATGCTCAGGCTTTTGTACACGGTCCGTCAACTGATCAACTCTCTCTTGCTTGCTCCATTGACCATCTTGTCTCTGACCTTCACAACTGGATGTCAAATAACCGTCTCTCCCTAAACACTACTAAGACTCAATTAATCTGGTCTGGGACTAGACAGCAGCTTGCTAAACTCAACTTTCCATTGCTGCCTGAGAAATTTCCTGCTTACTACCTACTCTTCCACCGTTCGCGATTTGGGTGTCACACTTGACTCCTCCCTCACATTCAAAGATCATATCTCCAACATGACTCGCTCCTGCTTCTTTCAACTGAGGCGTCTCAGGGCCATCAGACGCTCGGTCTCACATTCTGTCTTTACCACCATAGTTCACGCATTTGTCTGCTCACGCTTGGACTACTGCAACTCGCTCCTCATGGGTCTCCCCAAGCAGCGTCTCTTCCCCCTTCAATCTGTTCTAAATGCTTCTGCTAGGCGCATCGCTCGACTCCCCCGGTTTGCCCATATTTCTGTTTACATGCTTGATGTCCTTCACTGGCTCCCTATTGCTGCGCGCATCAGTTATAAGATCCTCTTCCTTGTCTCTAAATCTCAGCAGCCTACTGCCCCGAAATATCTCTTGAACTATCTGCGAAAACCGCTATTTGCATCTTCTTCTCGCTCATTGCACTCTGTAAATCGGCTTGATCTTTTTCTTCCAAGGGCTAAAACTGCCTTGGCGCAGCACCGGGCGTTTGCTGTAGTGGGTCCCACGATGTGGAATGATCTTCCCCCTCTGCTCAGGGCAAACTAATGACTGGCTTTTCCTCATTGGTCTCGCGTTCCCTAAAGGCATTTTTGTTTCCCGGGGTTTCTGTGCTGAGAGCGCCTCTGAATAGTTATTCTGCGAGAGGCGCTCTATAAATTTCTAGATACAATACAATACAATACAATACAATACAATACAATAATAACAAAAACGTTAGGCAAGCCGAGCTTACACGTACTGCATCAGTATCAATTTACCTAAAGCTTAAACCCTATGCCAATTTCCTTTTTTTAACCTTCCTATACGCTCCGGACAATGTCGTCATTATTACCCAATAATATTACAACTCTTCAAATCACGTGTTTTCGTAACTTTCGTCTGCACGTGCTACAAGCATGCGTTGTTGTTTTCATTGTTTTCTTTTGTTGTTTACTACACTGACCTTCAAACAGTCAATTTTCTCATATTAACGTTGATGTCTAAGCATTTTGAATAAACTTCGATTGAAAGCTCCATTAATCGTCTGAAGTGCTGCAACAGATAATAATAGTCTTTTAATACACTGCCAACATCCTCACATGAATCCCATCCATGCAAAACTCATTTGACAATATGGAACCCGAATAGCGTCCATGCGGATCCAATTCATTGCCATTGAAATGCTTGCAGGGCCACTGGCGGCGATCTTGTTTGACAGGTGACGAGGGGGAGGACACTTTTAAAATGACATGGTCAAAAAAGAGGTGAAAAAATTTGTTGACTCTTTTATCATTTCTTCAAAATTTGGGGACAACTGTATACTGTGTACCCCACACTGCTGAAGGTGGGAGCTTGTCCCCCTCGACTGATCGGGATCGCCGCCCTCTAGAGTACTTCTAATATGTCACATTTGGAGCATCAACCGGCTTCCGATGAGGTCACCATTCTTCGAGCAGTTTCACATCGTGGTACGAGCGTCAGCAGTTCTCATAATAGCTGGGTGTAGCAGACGAGACGTCTTGGGCTATTCCTTTCTATATCATCCTATTCATGATGCTGCAGCTACCCTAATCTATGTCTTTGTCACCAGTCGACTTGACCATAGCTGCTCAATTCTGGTAGGCCGGCCACTTTCTCAGACTGCTCGTCTTGATCGGGTTCTTCGATCTGCTGCGCGTCTCATTGGTCACCTTTCTAAACGTGCCCCTGTCTCAGCCTATATGCGTGACACACTACACTGGCTCTCCATCTCGCAACGCATCAACTATAGAATAGCTGCGTTGATCTGACGATGCCTTCTTGGCCGTGCCTCGGTTTACTTACGTGAGCTGTGCTGTCCTGTCCTGTCTCTCATGTGACTGGCCGCCGAGCCCTTCGACCTTCTTCTGCGGGTGAGCTCTTGGTTCCTTGTTCTACCACCGCAACCAAGCAGCGTCGTGCTTTCTCTGTGGTTGACCCCTCCATCTGGAGCCAACTCCCATTGCAGATACGCCTGTTGCCTAAGAATGGTTCGCACGTGTTATATAAGTTACTTAGTCAAGTTTATATTACGGTTGTTGGGCTGGGAGCGCTTCTGAGTAGGTGACTTGAGGGGGCGCAATATTAATTTTTTTAAATGAATGAATGAATGAATTCCCGATCCAACGACAGATTACGACAGTAACTCTTTACAGCAATTGTCTATTTTGTAGATGTGAACATTTGTATTATTAATAAAAGGCTACGTACTTACTTATTTAGAGCTTCACTTGAAGTCTAACTTCGACTGATGCTCTGTGCATTGTGACAAAAACGCCATGAAATTCATTAGAATACAATAGAAATGAATTCAATTCAGTCGAAGACAATAGGCTACAATAGAACAAAACAGAAGAGAACACCATGGAGCAGATCCTATTAGATTAGAACATATTAAGAGATTAGATTAGCAAGTGCTGTGGTTCGTGACTTTAATGATATCACATCCTTCACGATGTGGCTCCATTCCTTCATCTTTCCATCACCCACTGTTGATTTTCCACTGGACTTCTAGCTCTTCCATCTTTCCTTTGATTAGCGTATTCCTTCTCAGTAAATGAAAATGCAACTTATCTGTCGGATTCCGTAGGCCTATGCTTTCTAGCTCTCAGTCGGCTTTCTCACTTCGTCATGCTCAGCATCTAGATTTTAAGCATCCACCTTTCTTTAATATTCATTCGTTTACATTATTTTTGCTAATAAACTAAGAATAGAAAACAAGTCTCATTTTGCACAATGGCCCATCTACCAACATCGTCGCCTGAGAATTATCTTAGCGTGTCTTCAATTTGCAAAATTCCGAGAAAAACGAGGTAGAAGTTTTGGCGCCATTGGACGGAAAATTAAGAAATTCTGTGCAATAAAACTTCACGTAAAGGCGTCATACTAAAACATCAACATTGCATAAAAGATGTTGCACTAAAATGTTTTTAACAATTACAGCTGTTTTTGAGAAATTTTAGAAAATTAAGTAAAAAATGGATTTAGGACATTGTATCTTCTAATTTTTGAAAAACACAATCAATCAATCAATCAATCAATCAATCAACACTTTGTTGTATATCCAATTATTTACTTTCAATTATTGTGCAGTATCTCCACACACATTATGGGATGTTGTGTATCCTTTAGCGAATAAATTGCTGTACGTAAGTCGAGTTGTTCCCTATCGTCTGTAGGCTACATGCGTGGAATATACAAAACAAAAAGTGCAATATATTGAATTTTTTACAATTCTCTCTTTAGAAACTCTTTTGCGGTAAAAAAAACACATCAGATTTAGATTATCTTAGTGCAATAATATCAACAGTCACTGGGGTCCCTGATTAGTAAAGTTACTGTTGAAAATTGTGTTTGATCTTTGGTAAAAATGTCCCAACTAAATTCAAGTTTAAAGTACTGTACGGTCCGTCACTCCACTATGCAGTCATACATATAGTCACTGGGGTGTAATGCAGTCTAAAATTCAGTCCCACAACAAGGTGGTAAAATTATAAGTATTTCAGATAGTTTCAAGTCAAAACCGAATTGCCTACCCACAAGTCTAGCAGGCCAAGCGCAGGCCCAAGTAAAGCTGCGTCTTTATAGCCAAATACCGTAGTTTTTCGCTTTTGTCATAGTCCAGAGGAAGTCCGAGTCCGGTTTCCATTGGGCAGAACAAGAGAGGAGGCAAAGCAGCTGCTAAGGCGGGTGTCGTTTAGGACGAGAATTGGAAGGCGGAGAATCAGATGAACCAGAGTAGGAGTTCTTCAATAGGTGAGACTTCAGTTTTGAAATGAAAGCCCGGGAGTAACAGAGAGAGGAGCATAAGGAGGAGGAGAATGGAGGACGGGTTGGAATGATAATGAAAGAACCGAGAATGCGGAACTCGGAGGGGAGATCGTTCCAGAGGGGTGATGCTGTGTTGGATATGGCTCAGTTGGAGACCTTGAGATGAGTAGTGACTGGGGGTCGAGAGAGACTGAGATAGGATAATCGGTGAAGCGGTTACTTGGATAGTGAAGAGATAACGGAGATACTTGGGCTGGAATATTGTAGGGCGTTGTAGGTTTGTAATAGGACTTTGAAGTGGATTCGCTGTGGAATTTTTAACCACTGGAGTAATTTGAGGTTGGTAGTCATATGATGATGTTTAGGCGTTCTAGTAAAAGAGTTTTTGATAAGTTGCAGACTCTTGATTTGGGTGTATTTTAGGCTGAGGAAGAGGGAATTGCAGTAATCAAGCTTTGAAAGTACAACGGAGGTAACAGTGGTGGAGGCAGTTTTAAGGTCGATGCGGCGGAGATCACGAATGTGCATGAAACAGGAGCGCGAGAGGTTGGAGATGTGGTTAGAGAAGGAGAGATGTGGATCAACAGTAATACCAAGGTTGCGGATAGGGGAGTCGGAGGTGAATTGAGACGAAGAGTAAGTCGATAGGTGTATGGAAAGGTCAGACATTTTCCTGATTTTGGTGTGGAAGGCGTAGGATGATGATTTCAGTTTTGGAAGGTTAAGGCAGAGGAGATTGGATGAAATCCTTAAGCACGTTGAGTAATTGTGTGGAAAAAGAGCTTGGAGAGAAGGATGTGCCATCTGCGCAGAGCTAGTGGTCAACAGGTTAGGATTTTATGTCGAGCATAGGATGACATCCACTGAGAAATCAGATTAACCACGTTGATCAGTTGACATCCACTGAGAAATCAGGTTAACCACGTTAATCAGTTGGGCAATGGAGGTGGAAAAGAGATTGGGGAGAAGGATATGGAGAGTTGGGTGTCGTATGCGAAGAGATGGTGGTCAACACAGGATGAGGCTGTAATCGATGGAAAAAGAGCTTCAAAAATAATAACTTTCTGCTGAAACTCTGCACCAAAATTGCTTTAGACAGTCATTTTGTCATTTGGGTGTCACCCCCTCTGAAGGTGTAACCCCCCCCCCACCCACCTAGCGACTTCACGTAATTTTTCATCAGCTAGCTTTAAGCAACGCATCAGCTGTTTTAAGTAGGAGGCAATTTCAGTCGATCGGTGTATAATAAAAAAATGCGCTTTGTTGAGATGTTTAAACTTATTGTACAGTTGGTTTATAACTAACATAGCAGTGGCAGGCTGGCAGCACTCCAGCATGTTCTAGTTGAAACAAACTGCTACAACTCGTCAGAATAATAGGCCTAACTGTTGCTACTTTTCTGTTCTGTTAAGAACTACTACACGGATAAAGTGTCTTTCTTTGCTAAAAATATTTTCTCTTATTTTCTGTTGCTCTTAATTAATTTCGACAGTGAAAGTCAGTGCCGGATTAAAGCATAAGGCTCCATAAGCCAACAAAGTCATGGCTTATGGGCCCAGAAGTTCCACAATGATTTAAAGGGCCCCAAAATGCTTATAAAATAATAAAATGATTAGTTAACGGTATGCGTGCAAGACATGTATTATTATTTAGCCTGTATTTCATTAGGAAACCCCCCCCCCAGCTTATCATGTGCGGTACGTTTAGAACTTTGTGTTCAGACACCCGTACTTTCGTAATTTGTTTTGATTTAGGGTTAATGGTTAGGGCCATGAATGTTTTAACCAGGCTCTAGGCTAAGGGCCCCCGGAAGTCTTAATCAGGCCCTGGTGGAAATAAAGTTCACTGAATGTTTATCAAGTCTACGTGTTAAAACAATCATACGAAACAATAAATCATTGTCAAGTGCATTACTCCATGTAAATGTACATACTATAGCGAGTAGCGAATAAAGTACAAAATGTTTATTCTCAAAAGTATTCTGAAAAACAGTTCTCAAATCTATTTTCAAAAGTATTTTTTAATACTTTTGAAAAGTATTTTATTTACATTTTCAAAATACCTTCTAAAAGCATTTTGCTCATCACTGCTGTCAATTCACTTATAAAACCGAACTTGCGGGATTGCTTGTGCCTGCATCATTGTCTCTCGCATTTTTCTCTGTCTCCCAATTTCCGTTGAGTTCCGAGTCTTTCTGACCTTCGACACCTTGAGAATCTGTCACTAAATTTAGAGTGGAGCTACTCTGGATCTTTCGGAACCTGCGAATGTACAGATTCTGACACATACAAACGGCATCTTCGTCTCCGTTAGTGTCACCATCAATGTCACAACCCTTGATTGTAATGCTGTGTCCGCACATCATCATCCACAACCCAACAAAGCCAGCCGCAAGAATGATACCGTGAGCCAAGTCCGGCTGATTGGGAAGAATGTAAACGTCGCAGATAAGCCAAACTCCTCGCCAAAGTCCGACGTTAACAAAGTTCGAAAAGAAGTAGGTGACGGCTTCCAACAGCCAACCGCATAGGAAACGATGATGCGAGTTCTTTGTGGAGGCGAATCGACGATAGAGAAAGTTGAATAATGGCTGTATGACGCATAACAGGAGTGTGAGGCCGTAAGCGATGCCGAAACTAACAATGGCCGAATAGGTTTTATTATCTGGGAATACGTAGAGGTCCATCAATGCCCAACTTCCACGCCAGTAGAAAACGACCAACTGATGAATGATCATCACCGTGAAGACGACATCGAACGCGTACTTCTCACTGAACTCTGGCTGCAACCAAAAATATAAATCAATACCGTATTCTTTGATCAGCTGCAAAAGGCCGTGTCGACATTATAATTGATAAGTATGCTATAGTATTATACTATGAATTTGTTAAGCACCACTATCTAACGATAAAGCGTCGATCAATGACGCTGAGCAATTGTGAGTGAGGGACTTGGAAAACGTTCCTACACAGTAATCGTCTACACAGGAGGACCTTCATATCCACCAACAGATTGTCAGTTGTCAATTAGCCAGCAACTTCAAAGCGGCATATAGAATCAATCGCTAACTATGGCAGGTCATTTTCTGAATTTTCTTTTACTACAAAAGTCACCCAATTCTGCTTACGAGTGCATATCTTAAATAAGTCAAGCATGTGAAATTTATTGTTCGCCAAGGTACGTGCATAGAGACTGGTAATTTTTTTTACCCCAATATTACAGAGAAGCACCCTGCCAGCATGTCCATGCGGGACCTATAGAGGACCCACCATTCTACATGGAATCAGTGTACAGTCCGTACGGGTGTCATCTATGTACATGGGGGTTGTTCCTACCTTGATTCTAAACCGAGTTGAGTAGGAAAAGTGCTCTGCATCGCGGTCGTAAACCACAAACATCGGAGGAGCCTGTGCACTCTTGCTGCTACGGAATATCCACAGTACTCTCTGACCTGGAAAATTATATATGCACTCCAGTGAACTTTGTGTTATTAAATGTTAATAAATGCCGCCTTATTGCGCAAATTGGCCAACATAACTACCTCAATTAACCATGATTGTGTTTGGATTCCATAAATGGGAGTCAGTACGAGAATTTATTGTATGTCTAGGCAGTTTGAAGTTTAAATCTCTGAGAGTTATTGCCATCTTTAAAACTAATTTTAAAAAATGGTAACTGCTGGTAATGATACATTCAACAGGCTGTCTTTCAGTTATGGACACGAATCTAATTATCTGGTGAATGGTCCTGGTGTGTCAGCAAAAGACAATATAATTATATGTCAGATCGCAGGTTGATAGCGCTTACACTTGCGGGGGAGCGTTAGCTTGACTCGGTGGTTCTGTATTTTTGTGTTCTTTGTGCTTTCGTATTTTTTTCGTTTTTCCCTTTCCAAACGTCGTGTTTTTGCTTTGAGTGAAATAAAGTATATATTACTAATTTACTAAATAAGTTTGAAGGTGGTTCAGATCGCGTGCATTATAAAATTCAGCTACTTTTTCTTTTTTATACTTTTTCTATCTGTGCCTTAATATGTTTCGGGAAGGCGATGTATAAATACTGGAGCTCGGATTTGTGATAAGGAAACAAAAATCTACCATAATATTTCCTGTGAGCCAGTTGTAAGAATCAAATATTACAACAAATTGCCTACTAACCAATGGCATATGTTACCCAGCAGCTGATGAGGTTTAAACCAGTGTAGTAGTCCAATATGATCCACATTCCTCTCCAGTGACATACGTTGCAGAATAAGCAAAGAACGGTGTAGAAGTGATATCCGAATACCCAATGCAACGCCTTATCAGCCGATAGATATCTCTTCCAGAGGCCCTGCGTGAAGGCCAGGGTCATCAGACCCCCGTTTCCAATTGCAAAGCACACGAATCCGCTTACTTCCACTCGATTGGGAAACAGATGTGAATTCACAAAGCCCCAGGCACCCCACCAAGCGAACACGGTCAACGGCCCCACAAACACTCCGCTGATGACCTGGTCAGCCAGAAAGCAAGCGGCCTCTTTGAAGCTATCAGTGCGTCTGCGGTCTGCATTTGAAGACGAACCCAGGTTCATTCTGCCCCGTAGCACATAACCTAAGGACGTGTGCGCAATAAGATGGTGCAAAGATCTGACATCTCCACAACACGAAGTCGTGTGTGTCAATACACATGCCTCGATTCATATAATTCATCTCGTTGAGGTGCATGAGAGTAATCCCCCTGTTGTTCATTTGGCTGAACCATTCACCGCCTCATCCGGCGGAGACCGGTGCTCATCTAAAAGCAAACGCTGTGGATTTAGTCAGCGCTATGAATAGCTCTGTGTAGCCTGTCTTTGGCTGTGTAGGTCATCGGTTAAGGGCGACTTGTGTTAGGCAACTTGTGTTGCTTATGCTTGACGGTCTGTTGTCTGTAACCAGTCTGATGATTATAATATAATGTGGACTCTATATGTTCATTCGAGGTTTTTTCCACTCTTAGAACGTATCCCTTTGCATAGTTTCAACCAATAATTAATGCGATTTACTGTAGGCCTACTGTGAATACTGTGAATCACTGTGAATTAAAAAACTGTGACCTGCGAAGAAATTCTAGTTTGTCTCCAAAATTCGGCGGGGATAATAATAACCACCTTTGTCCCATAGAATTGGACTCTTCTGGCTTTGACAAATAGTACGGTACAGCGGCATAGCAAATCAATTGTGCATTTTGTGATACAAGCATAAAATTTGGCACATACATTAAACATAGTATTATTATGAGATATAGATATTGGGCCACGCTGAAATATTATTTCTTTGGCGGGAAAAAATGGCGGGAAAATGTAAAATATGAATTTTTAATAATTTTTTGGAAAGTGGTCTGCAAATAAGATTTAGGACCATTTTGCTTAATTGGTTTTCAATTTAGATTTTGGTTTCCATTTGGATTTTTAATAAATTACTCGATTTGTAGTTTTATTATTAAAATATTACAGTTCAAATTACTATTGTTGTTGCAGCACAACTAATAATGTCTACACGGGTCAATCTATGGCTGAGCTCCAAAAAATTGATACAGAAGGTTTCTCAGTTGATTTTGTTACCATTTTGGTATGCGTATTAACATAGTAAAAGTCTACTCTATTCTGACCATTCGAAAAGGTCAATTTCAAGATGGCGTCCAAGATGGCTGCCGGGAGCTAAAATTGTCTATATCTCAAGCACTATTCAACCTAGAAAGGTGGTTTTGGTGTCTAACCGTAGGGTTTATTGCTCTGTGTTCAGTTAAAATAACTTTGATCACTCTATGTCTCATTTCAAGATGGCGTCCAAGATGACTGCTGGGAGCTAAAATTGTCTATATCTCAAGCACTATTCAACCTAGAAAAGTGGCTTCGGTGCCTAACCGTAAGTTTCATTGCTCAGTATTCTGTTGAAATAACATTTATCACTTAATATATCATTTCCAGATGGCGTCCAAGATGACTGCTGGGAGCAAAAATTGTCTATATCTCAAGCACTATTCAACCTAGAAAAGTGGTTTCGGTGCCTAACCGTAAGTTTCATTGCTCAGTATTCTGTTGAAATAACATTTATCACTTAATATATCATTTCCAGATGGCGTCCAAGATGGTTGCCGGGAGCTAAAATTTTCCATATCTCAAGCACTATTCAACCTAGAAAGGTGGTTTTGGTGTCTAACCGTAGAGTTTATTGCTCAGTGCTCAGTTGCAATAGCATTACTTAATATATCATTTACTGATAAATCCAATGGTCATACAGTTTACAGCTACATGTATAGCCTAAACATAAAATAAGTCACTACTCATCGTCATCGTCCGACTCTTCCGGAAGGATCCTTTTATGTGGATTGTCACATTTTTAACTTGGCACTGTCCACAGGCAGAAGTACATAGTAGTCCATTTCTTCTACAGTCTTTAAAAATGTCAAGGTTCAAGATTCAAATAAAAAATGAAGTTATAATCAACGTTACAAACTTTAAAGGTTCAAATCAAATTTTTGAGTTTTTTCTTTTCAAAAATTTCTCTAAAATGTTTCTTAGAAATCCAGGTAACATTTGAAACAGTTGAAATTAAATGTATGTATTCATCTACGGACCTCTGCGTGTTGAATAGTCGCCTAAACAGACACACAAAGCAGTACATTGAAGTGAGAGCTTCCTGCAAGAACATCTTTTTACACAATCCTTCTTGCACTTGCAGGATACCAACTCTGTGCAGGTCGTGGATGCTTTCGGCAGAGTTGTCCAGTTAGGTTCATATGTGTTATCATCAGGCTTTGTCCAACCCCATATGGTTGGAGATGGCAACTCAGGATTTGGAAGCAGAATCTGTCCACACACGTGCTTCCTTGGTAAAGTGCCCGCTTCGTGTGTTAATAAGCATACCAAATGGTAACAAAATCAATTGAGAAACCTTTTGTATCAATTTTTTTGGAGTTCAGCCATATATTGACCCGTGTAGACATTTATTAGTTGTGCTGCAACAACAATAGTAATTTAAACTGTAATATTTTAATAATAAAAATACAAATCGAGTAATTTATTAAAAATCCAAATGGAAACCAAAAACTACATTGAAAACCAATTAAGCAAAACGGTCCTAAATCTTATTTGCAGACCACTTTCCAAAAAATTATTAAAAATTCATATTTTATATTTTCCCGCCAAAGAAACAATATTTCAGCGTGGCCCAATTTCTATATCTCATAATAATACTATGTTTAATGTCTGTGCCAAATTTTATGCTTGTATCACAAAATGCACAATCACTACATATTTCGGAGCTATGCCGCTGGACTAAAAGGGAGATTGCCGAACATTCCATTCTAGTCTTTCAATAGACCTACATTTAATACTTATAGATCATTTGATAGTGACATTCATATGAAGTCTGACCCTGCTTATGCTAATGTTTTTCATAGCAGTACATCGTTGAAAATGAGCAGCGGAGGACTAAAGGAGGTCGTGCATACCAGACAATAAATTTTCGTCTTTTTTACGAGTATAACTCCGGAGTACGTAGTGATCTCAAGTGGCGTCACTAGGGTTGGTGTCACCCAGTGCGGTAAGTCATGGTGTCTCCCCTACGGACCTCCTCTCTTAGTCCCTTACCATATCATATAGTATCCTTAGTACTTTTTTGTACTAAGGGGTTTCGAAAAATGTTTTTTGTTGTTATCTCTAGTTGCTAATTTAAAACTAATAAATTTCTGCTGAAACTCTGCACAAAATTATTTAGACAATCATTTTGTCATTTTGGTGTCACCCTTTCTGAAGGTGTCACTCAGTGCGGCCCGCACCCCACAACCCTATAGTGACGCCACTGGCCAGTGGCCATATCCAAGAAGCTAAGCAACAATAATCATATGCACACGAATCGTACTAGTCCGAGATTCAAATCTCCGAAGCGTAGCCACGCACAACGTATACGAGCCAGCATCCTCACAAGCAGACGTAGGCCCTATGCTAATCGTTCATTTAACACGGGTCTTGCCTGAACAACCATCGGAGACTTGGACTAACTGGTTAAGGGGCCTGACAACCAATTTTCAATTTTAATTAGCGCACCGGGATGCGAAACCCAAATGTAGAGGTGATTGGAGGACAGAATAATATTCCTAGCTGTTGCTACTTTTCTGTTCTGTTAAGAACTACTACACGGATACATTGTCTTTCTTTGCTAAATTTATTTTCTCTTTTTTCTGTTGCTTTTAATTAATTTCGACAGTGGAAGTCAGTGCCGGATTAAAGCATAAGCCAACTATGCCATAGTTTAGGGCCCCACAAGATCCACAACGATTTTGAGGGCCACAAAATTCTTATAAAATCATAAAATGATTAGTTAACGGTAGGCCCTATGTGTGGAAGGCATGTATTATAATTAAGCCTGTATTTCATTAGAAAAAAAACAGCTTATCATGTACGTTTAGAACTTTATTTTCAGATACATGTTGTTTGCTAATTGGCTTTGCTTTGGGATTATGGGTTAGGGCTCTGGATGTCTTAACCAGGCTCTTGGCTCAGGGCCCCCGGAAGTCTTAATCCGGCCCTGGTGGAAATAAAACCTACTGAATGCTAATGAAGTCTACGTGTTAAGACAATTATACGAAAAAATAAATCATTGTTAAGTGCACTGATGTATGTAAATGAACATACAATAGCCACTACCGAATAAAGTACAATATGTTGATTCTCAAAAGTATTCTGAAAAAAGGGTTCTCAAAAGTTTTCCAAAATACTATTTTCAAACATACTTTTAAATACTTTGAAAAGTATTTTATTTTCTATTTTCAAAATACCTTCTAAAAGCATTTTGCCCATCATTATCAAGAATAAGCTTAACAATCACGACACGTTAACTGTAGTTTTTGTCATTCTTACGCTGTCAATTTACCTATAAACCCGAACTTGCGGGATTGCTTGTGCCTGCATCATTATCTCTCGCATATCTCTCGTTCTCTGAATTTCCGTTAAATTCCGAGTCCCTCTGACCTTCGACACCTTGAGAATCTGTCACTAAATTTAGAGTGGAGCTACTCTGAATCTTTCGGAACCTGCGAATGTACAGATTCTGACACATACAAACGGAATCTTCGTCTCCGTTAGTGTCACCATCAATGTCACAACCCTTGAGTGTAATGCTCTGTCCGCACATCATCACCCACAACCCAACAAAGCCAGCCGCAAGAATGATACCGTGAGCCAAGTCCGGCTGATCGGGAAGTATGTAAACATCGCAGATGAGCCAAACTCCTCGCCAAAGTCCGACGTTCACAAAGTTGGAGAAGAAGTAGGTGACGGCTTCCAACAGCCAACCGCATAGGAAACGATGACGCGAGTTCTTTGTGGAGGCGAATCGACGATAGAGAAAGTTGAATAATGGCTGTATGACGCACAAGAGGAGTATGAGGCCGAAAGCGATGCCGAAACTAGCAATAGCAGAATAGGTTTTATTATCTGGATATATGTAGAGATCCATCAACGCCCAACTTCCACGCCAGTAGAAAACCACCAACTGATGAATGATCATCACCGTGAAGACGACATCGAACGCGTATTTCTCACTGAACTCTGGCTACAACCAATAAATATCAATCATATATCAATACAAATATCAATACTATATCAATATCAATCAATATTGATAAACAAATATCAATACCGCATACTTTGACCCTGCAGCTTCAAAAGGCCGTCTACATTATAACTTATAAGTAAGCTATAGTATTTTTACTATGCATTTCTTAAGCGCCACTATCTAACGACCAAGCAACGATTAATGACGCTGAGGAATTGTGAGTGAAGGACTTGCACAAGGTCCCTGCGCACTAACCGTCTCAGAGGAGAACCTTCATATCCACCAACAGATTAAATTGAATTGTCAACAAGCCAGCAACTTCAAATTGGCATATAGAATCAATCGCTAATTGTGGCAGGTCATTTTCATAAATTTTCTTTTACTACAAAAATCACCCAATACTGCTTATGCGTGCATGTCTTAAAGAAGTCTAGCATATGAAATTTATTGTTCGCTAAAGTCCGGTCATTATATCACCCCAATATAACAGAGAAGCACCCTGCCAGCATGCCCATGCGGGACCTATAGAGGACCCACCATTCTACATGGAATCAGTGTACAGCCCGTACGGGTATCATTTAATGTACACGGGGGTTGTTCTTACCTTGATTCTAAACCGAGTTGAGTAGGAAAAGTGCTCTGCATCGCGGTCGTAAACCACAAGCATCGGAGGAGCTTGTGCACTCTTGCTGCTACGAAATATCCACAGTGCTCCTTGACCTGGAAAAATGTATATCCACTCCAGTGAACTTTGTGTTATTAAATGTTAATATATGCCGCCTTATTGCGCAAATTGGCCTACCGGACTACCTCGGTTAACAATGATTTTAATTGGTTTCCATAAATGAAAATCAGTGCGAGAATTTATTGTAGGTCTAGGCAGTTTGGACTTAAAATCTCTGAGAGTTATTTCCATTTTTAAACCAATTTAAAAATGGTAACTGCTGGTGATGATATATTCAACTTTGACATTCAGTTATGGACACGAATTTAATTATCTGGTGAATGATCATCGTGTGCCAGTAAAAGTCTTATGTCAGATTGGAGGTTGATAACGCTTAAACTTGCGGTGGAGCGTTAGCTTGAGTTGATGGTTTTGTATTTTTGTGTTTTTTTGTAATTCCGTATTTCTTTCGTTTTGTTGTTTTCCAATCTTCGTGTTTCTGCTATGAGCGAAATAAAGTATGTATTACTAAATAATTTTGAAGGCGTCTCAGATCGCGTGTATTATTAAATTCGACTTCTTTTTCTATCAGTGCCTTTTAGAGGTTACCGAGAGGCGCTATATAACTACTCGGATTTTACTAGACACAAAAATCTACCATTACATTCCCTGTGAGCCAATTGTAAGAATCAAATACTGGAACAAATTGCCTACTAACCAATGGCATAAGTTATCCAGCAACTGATGACGTTTAAGCCAGTGTAGTAGTCCAGTATGGTCCACATTCCTCTCCAGTGACATACGTTGCAGAAGAAGCAAAGAACGGTGTAGAAGTGATATCCGAATACCCAATGCAACGCCTTATCAGCCGATAGATACCTCTTCCAGAGGCCCTGCGTGAAGGTCAGGATCATCAGACCCCCGTTTCCAATTGCAAAGCATACGAATCCACTTACTTCCACCCGATCGGGAAACAGATATGAATTCACAAAGCCCCATGCACCCCACCAAGCGAACACGGTCAACGGCCCCACAAACACACCGCTGATGACCTGGTCAGCCAGAAAGCAAGCGACCTCTTTGAAGCGCTCACTGTGTCTGCAGTCTGCATTTGAAGACGAACCTAGGTTCATCCTGCCACGTAGCACATAACCTAAGTAGCTGTGCGCAATAAGATCGTGTGAAGATCTGACATTTCGACAACACGAAGTTTTGTGTGTCAACACAAATGCCTCGACTGATATAATTCATTTCGTTGAGGTACATAAGAGTAATCCCTCTGTTGTTCATTTGGCTGAACCATTCACCGCCTCATCCGGCGGAGACCGGTGTTCGTCTAAAAGCAAACGCTGATGATTTAGTCTGCGCCATGAATAATGTTTTGTTGCCTGCCTTTGGTCGTGCAGGCCACCGGTTAGTGAATACCTGTGTGCTTATGCTCGACGGTCTGTTGTCTGCAACCATTCTGATCATACTGCAAGGTGGACTCGATAAGCTCATTTGAGCATTTTTTGCACCCTTTCAGAACGTATACTTTTGCATAGTTGCAACTGCGAATTTCTTTACTGTGAATTACTATGACTCGCTCTGAATAAAAAAGTGAATTGTGAAGCATTACGATTGAAATGTCGTTGTTCAATACATTTTTGTAATTTGATCTTTGAGTGTGAAGAATGGAATAAAAGCGAACTTGCGTCGTTAGGGACGCGTTATAGACTGCTCAAGTTCTATTACCTAGCATCAGCATATTTTGCCTGAAATGCAGCGATGACGTTATAGCAGACCAATTTAATACAAAAGGTTTTATCTAGATTGGACGTGGATTTGAGCAGAAATAAAAAATGCTAAAGTAATACTTCTTTATAGATCAGGTGAAAGAAATAAAATGAACAACTACCGTCCCATCTCTATATTACCACATTTCTTTGAAAAAATATGCATAACAGATTGATAGCTTATTTCTTGAAAATGAATCTACTATCGCCTAATCAGTACGGCTTTCAAAAGCTACATTCGACATTTACTGCACTTTTGGAAATACAATGTAAAATCTTAGAATCCGTAGATAATTGAGAATTTTCTCTAAGATTCTTTGGATCTATCAAAAAGTCTTTGACACAGTAAACCACAAAATCATATTAGGAAAACTTGCGTACTATGGTATCAGAGGTATAGGTAAGTATGGTTTCCGAGTTTCTCAACAACAGATCGCAACATGTTTATTTTAAGGGTAATTTATCCATCAGCAACTGTATTAATTGTGGAGTACCACAAGGCTTCATCCAGGGGCCATTATTATTTTTAATATAATGACCTGGCAGCTGCTTCTAAAATATTTCACTACATACTATTTGCTGATGACACCAATGTCTTCATATCTGATAAATCAGTAGAACAACTGTTTAAAAGAGCCAGTCCTGGTTTAGAGTTAACAAATTGTCACTTAATATTGAGAAACCAAAATTAAGTCTGCTTCGATCCCGCCGTAAAGTGCCGCCAGCTTGTAATTACAGACTTAAAATGGATGACGAACTGATTATGCAGGCCGAATCATATGAGTTTTTAGGTGCGTATCTGGCCCCCCACCTGGAAAGAACACATTATGGAAATATCTAAGAAATTAGCAAAGAACATCAGCATACTATCAATGATTCGTCACTGTCTCCCAAAAACAACACTAGCCTACAAGGCTTACAGTATATCACTTCTGAATTTTCCCCTATTTGTCCTACTGCAACACGTGTTGAGCCTTCACTTATGCTTCTTATTCGAAAGAATTGGAGATTTTACTAAAACCATTGTCATGTTGCACTGGTCTGCCACTACCAAGCCTAGTTTTCGAACCTATACTTCGATTAGCAGATATCAACAAGTTTCAAATTTGTTTATTCATGTTTCGCTATCATCACCTGGTACGTTTGATGATTATTTTCGTCAGGGAATCAATACACTAGAATTTAAATTACCGCACTGAAGTTTGCACATACTATGATGAAATTATTCACGATAAAATGTTTTGGCCTTTCTATTTGGAACAATCTTCCAAATGGTGTTACACATTTACCTACCCTTAATCTGTTGAAAAACCTCAAAGAGTTCTCAATTTCTGCGAATTAAACTACTGTGTTTAAGGAAAAAACTTAAAGTCTGTTTGATTTCTAAGTTTGCAGACTTGCATTATCTACCATGTTTAGTTCGTTTCAGTTTTTTATACTATACACTCATTCAGTACATTTCATTTCTACACTGTTACTACTGCCAACTGTTATCCAGAAAAAGGGCCAATCCAGCCTCAGCGGGTCAACACGATCCTTTTGGATTGAACTTTTGAATTTTGCACCATTTACTGGAAGAGTTTGAGTTTTGTACTCAATGTTGCTTTTGTGATGTAACGTTGTTGATGCTCTGTCAATAAAATGACTTACTTACTCGATTAAATGAGGATATCTTACACTATGACGTTTGAATTCTATACTCCGGGGCTGATGGACTACCCAACGCATTTGAGTACTGACTGAAAACGCAGTATCCATGCATCCGTGCAGTTACTTTAACCAGTTGAAGAGACTTTACGTGACCTAAGTAAACTCAAAGATTTCTGGAATTTTTTACTGTATCATACGATATGAAAGTTGACAACTGTTCAAAACAGTTCCTGCCGACGTCAACAGCCTTTGTTGCAACACCATGTCGTTAAATATTTATATACATTTCTATTAAAAAACAAGGATGGATCATTATTTCTTAAACCTTTGTGTAAACATGGTAGTAGTGATAATGATGAAATGTGGACAAACAATAGGCGCGTCCCTCCCCGCCCGTACTACAGCTTTGAAAACAATGGGGAGCTGATACAATAGGGTTCTGTGGTCGATAAACAATAGGGAACTTGCCCAAACAAAAAAATATTTGCGCTTACCATATGACCAAGTGTATAGTTAAGTGCCTTTTATGCCACTTTTGACGATACGTATAATTGTTCTTAATGACGACAGCATAGATTCACACTGTAGTGGGTCCCACGATGTGGAATGATCTTCCCCCTCTGCTCAGGGCCAAACTAATGACTGGTTTTTCTTCATCGGTCTCGCGTTCCCTAAAGGCATTTTTGTTTCCCCGGGGTTTCTGTGCGGAATAGTTATTCTGCAAGAGGCGCTTTATAAATTTCTAGATACAATACAATACAATACAATACAATACAATACAAATACAAAGCCGTTACACTGCCCATAAAGACTTTTGTATAGCCATATGCATAACTAACATAATTTTCAAATATTGGAGAAATTCTAGTTGGTGTCCTATATTATTCAGGGGAGATAATTATAATCCCTTTGTCCCATAGAATTCGACTCCTGTGGCTCTGACAAAGGCAGATCGCCGGACATTTCATTCTAGTCTTTCAATAGACCTACATGTAATATTTATGGATTTATGGATCTCTGTCTGTCTCTCTGTCTGTCTCTCTGTTTGTCTCTCTATCTGTTTCTCTGTCTCTGTCTGTCTCTCTCTCTGTATCTCTCTGTCTGTCTTTCTCTCACTCTGTATCTCTATCTCTGTGTCTGTCTGTCTCTCTGTCTCTGTCTCTACCTCCCTCTATCTCTCACTGTCTCTGTCACTGCCTCTGTCTCTGTCTCTCTCTCTCCCTCTCTCTCTCACTCTCTCTCTCTCTCTCTCTCTCTCTCTCTCTCGAATTATATTTATATTTAGGGAGAGGGATAGGGAGAGGGAGAGGGAGAGAAAGAAGGAGAAAGAGAGAGAGAGAGATTTCTATAATTTTTACAGTGAGAGCAGTGAGAGTCAGTAAGCTCATAGCGCAATAATCAGCTGGCATTTTCAATTTTGTTCATAACAAATGATGGAAAATAGTCGAATGCATGGAACTGCTTTATTTTCAAATGCTACATGAAGACACACACACACACACACTCTCTCTCTCTCTCTTTCTCTCTCTCTCTCTCTCTCTCTCTCTCTCTCTCTCTCTCTCTCTCTCTCTTCTCCATAGACCCTCCTTCCAAAACGAGAAGTCCTATTCTGTGGAAATTTAACAGAACTTTAAGGGACATACGTCACTGAATGGTTTAGTTAAAAACGTATAAAAAATATTTGTGCTTCTGTAACAAGTATAATGATTTCCAAATTTAACATCGCTCGAATACTATTCACGAACGCTAAACAGCACTATCACCGACAAAGTTAAGACTAGATTGACGATGTCGATAATCTCCTACACTTATAATTGTCAACTTTCATTACCGAACACTGAGAAGGTACAAAAGAATATCATCCTATTGCGTATTGTGAACTACACGTGTTGCTGACACGTTTGCATGTTGCACAAATGTCGAAAATACTAAAATACTTATAGAAAATATTCTTTCGAAACTCGTACATCTTTAAAAATCTAAAACCTACTAACTACTGTGCCATTTCGTGTGTCTGGTACAGACGATTTCAAATCATCGCATGATGTTTTGTCATTCTGTTGTTCAACGTCTTGACGATTTGCTGTGGGTTGGTCACATTTTGAAAGACTAAGAAACTTGCGAATGTAGAGATTCTGACACATGCAAACGGCACCCTCGTCTCCATTTGTTTCTCCATCAAGGTCACATCCTCTTATGGCCACACTGTGTCCGCACATCATCAACCACAACCCAACAAGCCCAGCCGCAAGAATGACACCGTGAGCCAAGTCCGGCTGATCTGGAAGTACGTAGACGTCGCATATGAGCCAAACTCCTCGCCAAAGTCCAACGCTAATGAAGTTCGAGAAAAAGTAGGTGACGGCTTCCAACAGCCAACCGCATAGGAAACGATGATGTGAGTTCTTTGTTGAGGCGAATCGCCGATAGAGAAAGTTGAATAATGGCTGTATGACGCACAAGAGGAGTATGAGGCCGTAAGCGATGCCGAAACTAACAATGGCCGAATAGGTTTTATTATCTGGGAATATGTAGAGGTCCATCAACTCCCAACTTCCACGCCAGTAGAAAACCACCAACTGATGAATGATCATCACCGTGAAGACGACATCGAAAGCGTATTTCTCACTGAACTCTGGCTGAAACCAATAAATATCAATCAATACCGTATTCTCTGATCGGCTTCTAAAGGCTGTCAACATTATAACTGATAAGTAAACGATAGTAATATTACTATGCATTTGTTAAGCGCCACTATCTAACGATCAAGTTTCGATCAATGACGCTGAGCAATTGTGAGTGAAAGACTTGCACAAGGTCTCCGCAGAGTGACCGTCTCAGAGGAGAACCTTCACATCCACCAACAGATTAATTGAATTGTCAACAAGCCAGCAACTTCAAAGTGGCATATAGAATCAATCGCTAATTGTGGCAGGTCATTTTCTGAATTTTCGTTTACTCCAAAAATCACCCAATACTGTTTACGAGTGCATATCTTAAAAGAAGTCTAGCATATGCAGTTTAGTTTTCGTTAAAGTACGAGCATATATGGTCTGGTCATATTTGGCCCCCAATATCACAGAGAAGCACCCTGGCAGCATACCCAAGTGGGACCAGAGGACCCACCATTCTACAGCCCGTACGGTTGTCATCTAATGTAGGCCTACATGGAGGAGGGTTGTTCCTACCTTGATTCTAAACCGGGTTGAGTAGGAAAAGTGCTCTGCATCGCGGTCGTAAACCACAAGCATCGGAGGAGCCTGTGCACTCTTGCTGCTGCGGAATATCCACAGTAATCCTTGACCTGGAAAATTGTATATTCACTCCAGTGAACTTTGTGTTATTAAGTGTTATATGCCTCCTTATTTCGCATATTGGCCAAAAGAACTACCTCGGTTAACCATAATTTTGTTTGGTTTCCATAAATGGGAATCAGTGAGAGAATTTATTGTAGGTCTAGGCAGTTTGGACTTTAAATCTATAAGAGTAATTGCCATGTTTAAACTAACTTTAAAAAATAATAACTGCTGGTAAAGGTACACTCAACATACTGTCTATGACATTCAGTTATGGACACGAATTTAATTATCGGGTGAGTGGTCATGGTGTGCCAGTAAAAGTCGTATGTCAGATTGCAGGTTGATAACGCTTACACTTGCGAGGGAGCGTTAGCTTGATTTGGTGGTTTTGTATTTTTGTGTTTTTTTGTAATTCCGTATTTTTTTTTCGTTTTTTGTTTTCCAATCATCGTGTTTCTGCTATGAGCAAAATAAAGTATGTATTACTAAGTAATTTTGAAGGTAACTCAGATCGCGTGCATTATAAAATTCGACTTCTTTTTCTCTCAGTGCCTTCTAGAAGTTCCGAGAGGTGCTATATAAGTATCGGATATTTTAATAAAGACCACAAAATCTACCATTACATTCCCGGTGAGCCAATTGTAACAATCAAATACTTGAACAAATTGCCTACTAACCAATGGCATATGTTACCCAGCAACTGATGGGGTTAAAGCCAGTGTAGTAGTCCAGTATGGTCCACATTCCTCTCCAGTGACATACGTTGCAGAAGAAGCAAAGAACGGTGTAGAAGTGATATCCGAATACCCAATGCAACGCCTTATCAGCCGATAGATACCTCTTCCAGAGGCCTTGCGTGAAGGTCAGGATCATCAGACCCCCGTTTCCAATCGCAAAGCATACGAATCCACTTACTTCCACCCGATCGGGAAACAGATGTGAATTCAAAAAGCTCCATGCACCCCACCATGCGAACACGGTCAACGGCCCCACAAACACACCGCTGATGACCTGGTCAGCCAGAAAGCAAGCGGCCTCTTTGAAGCGCTCACTATGTCTGCAGTCTGCATTTGAAGATGAATCCAGGTTCATCCTGCCACGTAGCACATAAAACGTAAGTACGAGTGCGCAACAAGATGGTACAAAGATCTGACATTTCCACAACACGAAGTCGTGTGTGTCAATACACATTCGTCGACTGATATAATTCATTTCGTTGAGGTGCATGAGAGTAATCCCTCTGTTGTTCATTTTGGTGAACCATTCACGCTGTTGATTTAGTCTGCGCCATGAATAGCCTAACGCTTTGTAGCCTGTCTTTGGCTGTGTAGGCCATCGGTTAAGAGCGACTTGTGTTAAGCAACTTGTGTTGCTTATGCTTGACGGTCTGTTGTCTGTAGCCATTCTGATGATTATAATTTGCAACTCTTAAAATGTTTCTCAATTTGCATCTATTGCACGTGATATACAGTTATCGTTAATGATGCACAGATTTTTTTATCTAACTGAAACTGCTATAGCGGTTTCTTAATAATTTCGACAAATGTCTCAATTTCTCGACACCATAACGTGAAGGAAACGCCCGCAGTTTTCCACCTTACCGGTTGTATCATGATTATTGTTTATAAATTGCCACACATCTAAGCACCAGATGAATATTTCAGGTCCGTGTGATTAAACAAAAGAGAGATGTTCTACACCATGTGGACCCCATATGGTGTAGGCCACGCGTAGCATCCACGTGGAAATGCGGTCATACTACATATGATCCTGCTGTTGCTATTACACATATCACATTAGGAGTACGATGGCTGACTGGCAAAGCGTCCTCCAATCACCGCTGCATTCGGGTTTCGCATCCCGGTGCGCTAATTAGAATTGGCAATTGGTTGTCAGGCATCTTAACCAGTTAGTCCAAGCCTCTGATGGTTGTTCAGGCAAGACCCGTGTAAAATGAACGATTAGTATACGTCGGATTATGAGGATACCGGCTCGTACACGTTGTGCGTGGCTACGCTTCGGTGATTTGAATCTCGTACTAGTACGGTTCGTGTGCATATGATTATTGTTGCTTAGCTTCTTGGATATGGCCAGTGGCGTCACTAGAGCGGTGCGGGGTGCGGGCCGCACCGGGTGACACCTTCAGAAAGGGTGACACCAAAATGACAAAATGACTGTCTAAGGAATTTTTGCGCAGAGTTTCAGCAGAAATTTATTAGTTTTAAATTAACAATTACAGATAACAACAAAAACATTTTTCGTAACACCTTAGTACAAAAATTACTAAGGATACTGTATGATATGGTAAGGGACTAAAGGAGGAGGTCCATGGGAGTGACACCATTACTTACCGTACAGGGTGACACCAACCCTAGTCTGGTCGGTGTTTCTGTTGGGAGAGGTTAAATGAAAAGCCGAACACAGTCGAACACAACGCTGACGACGCTTTATCTCTTTGAATCTCAGACGTATCCATGGATCCAATGACGTCCTGCGCCGCAAGTCATAGCATGCCATTGACGAAACAGTCATCAAACCGAATGTAAGGGTCATCCGTCAGGACAGACACCAAAGCGCGGAAATTATTATTGAAAACAGATAGACTGCCGTTTACCACTAAAGCGTTTTGCAGCCTTCATGATGATGATAAACAGAGGAACAGAGGCTTTGTAATAACGGCAGTGAAACAGTATGTGCCCTGTCTCCTGTTTTGTTTTATCTATTCATGCATGGATTTATTGTTAATTAATGAGTTACTAATGCGAGCATTCATACAGAAAACAATTTCTATGTTTGCTATTACGTATGCTGACTGACTTTATACAATCAGTAGTCCTATATGCCAATATCCGTCAGGACCGACACTAGAGCGCGGAAAACAGTGGCGTCAATAGGGGTGACACCTTCAGAGAGGGTGACACCAAAATGACAAAATGACTGTCTAAACAAGTATTGTGCAGAGTTGTAGCAGAAATTTAACAGTTTTAAAGTAGCAATAAGAGATAACAACAACAAACTTTTTCGAAACCCCTTAGTACAAAACAATACTAAGAATACTATATGATATGGAAAGGGACTAAGATAGGAGGTCCGTGGGGGAGACACAATGACCTACCGCACTGGGTGACACCAACCCCAGTGACGCCACTGGATATGGCAACGTACTCCGGAGTCATACTCGTAAAAAATCATGGTCTGGAATGCACTGCAGACTTGTTGTCCTCGAGACCAAGGTCTTGGTCTCGAGTTCGTTTTTAAAAGTCTTGGTCTTGGTCTTGGTCTTGAGACCAAAAACCTTGGTCTTGGTCTTGAGGTTCAAGGTCTTGGTCTTGGTCTTAAGGTTCAAAGTCTTGGTCTTGGTCTCGCAAGACCAAGACCAAGACCGGCTATCAACAGGAACAGCCAGTTAACAAAACTCAAGAATTTAAAAATTTATCAAGCCTGTTTGCATCATATGTGACGCCAGGGGTCAAAACCCGTCACATGTCGGTTTCTGACCTTTTTATTTAGTCATATTCTACAATTAATCTTCTTCAACATACTTTTTACAGAATGAAAATATCTTTTTGCTAACTAAAGTTATGCTCGTTTGATTCTTTCATTAATATATAGTGAGAAAATCGAATAAAACATTTCGGAATATTCATGTCATCAAAGTCCTCAGCAAACATTACTTGATTGTACTACAATTTTGCTGGGCAATAAAGGGCTATATCCTGTATCGAATAAAACAAACGGCATTAAAATCGGATTACTACATTGCAAATTATGGCAAATTCATAGGCAACTGGTGAATTGAAGAATGTTCAATATTTTGGACCCCTCTCGCCTATTTCGGCTTCTAGCTCAATATCTAGGAAGCGACAAGCGACGGGTTTTGAGCCCTGGCGTCACATATAGCCTACGACAAACACCTACGAACGGATACAAGTCTAGTTGGTCAGGAAAACCTATCGGCAGCAGCCACTATAAGTTATGCTGAGTGACTGTGTCTGGAAGCCCTGCTGAGACTTTTTCTGAAGCCAGACGGTCTGATAAACCATGGGAGGATTTCAAAAAGGCGCACGATTTACATTTGCATTTACATCCAGTGCTTGCATGAAAAGCTACTGTACACGTACGCCAGCGACTGGAGCACCTGTAGAACGTATTTTTCACATGGCGGAATTTCATGAGGCCCCACAAGGCCAGTCTTTGTCAGAAAATTCTGAGCGAATTGGTTTTTATAAAATACAAAAGGTATTTGGATTAACGTTTTGCATGAAGGACTTTTGTAATTACGAATTCGGAATTCTCTGCAGTCTGCATTTAAAGTTAAGTTGCCTGAATAAAATAAAAGACTCACGTTTTTTTAAAATAGCGAGTAGTCCGACTTGAAATTTTTTTTAGGAAAAGAAGTCGGGCTGAATGTGATCTATGGGTCTTGGAGTCGGTCTTGGTCCTGAGGTTCAAAGTCTTGGTCTTGGTCTTGAGGTTTAATGTCTTGACAACAAGAGTGATGCACAGGCTCCTTTATTCCTCTCCAGTGACATACGTTGCAGAAGAAGCAAAGAACGGTGTAGAAGTGATATCCGAATACCCAATGCAACGCCTTATCAGCCGATAGATATCTCTTCCAGAGGCCCTGCGTGAAGGCCAGGGTCATCAGACCCCCGTTTCCAATTGCAAAGCACACGAATCCGCTTACTTCCACTCGATCGGGAAACAGATGCTTGGGCATGCTGGCAGGGTGCTTTTCTGTTATATTGGGGTGAAAAAATGACCAGTCTCTATGCACGTACCTTAGCGAACAATAAATTTCATATGCTAGAATTTTTAAGATATGCACTAGTAAACAGTATTGGGTGACTTTTGGAGTAAAAGAAAATTCAGAAAATGACCTGACATAATTAGCGATTGATTCTATATGCCACTTTGAAGTTGTTGGCTTGTTGACAATTTAATCTGTTGGTGGATATGAAGGTCCTCCTGTGAAGACGATTACTGTGCAGGGACCTTTTCCAAGTCATTCACTCACAATTGTTCAGCGTCATTGATCGACGCTTTATCGTTAGATAGTGGCTCTTAACAAATTCATAGTATAATACTATAGCATACTTATCAATTATAATGTCGACACGGCCTTTAGAAGCTGATCAAAGAATACGGTACTGATTTATATTTTTTGGTTGCAGCCAGAGTTCAGTGAGAAGTACGCGTTCGATGTCGTCTTCACGGTGATGATCATTCACCAGTTGGTCGTTTTCTACTGGCGTGGAAGTTGGGCGTTGATGGATCTCTACATATTCCCAGATAATAAAACCTATTCGGCCATTGTTAGTTTCGGCATCGCTTGCGGCCTCATAATCCTCTTGTGCGTCATACAGCCATTATTCAACTTTCTCTATCGTCGATTCGCCTCCACAAAGAACTCGCATGATCGTTTCCTATGCGGTTGGCTGTTGGAAGCCGTCACCTACTTCTTTTCGAACTTTGTGAACGTTGGACTTTGGCGAGGAGTTTGGCTCATCTGCGACGTTTACATTCTTCCCGATCAGCCGGACTTGGCTCACGGTATCATTCTTGCGGCTGGCTTTGTTGGGTTGTGGGTGATGATGTGCGGACACAGCATTACAATCAAGGGTTGTGACATTGATGGTGACACTAACGGAGACGAAGATGCCGTTTGCATGTGTCAGAATCTCTACATTCGTAGGTTCCGAAAGATCCAGAGTAGCTTCACTTTAAATTTAGTGACAGATTCTCAAGGTGTCGAAGGTCAGAGGGACTCGGAACTCAACGGAAATTCGGAGACAGAGAGATATGCGACAGATGTTGATACAGGCACAAGCAATCCCGCTTTTGCTTGATAGTGATGGGCAAAATGCTTTTAGAAGTTATTTTGAAAATACAAAATAAATATACTTCTCAGAGGTATTTAAAAAATACTTTTAAAAATAGCATGTTGAAAATACTTTAGAAAACAGTTTTTTCAGAATACTTTTGAGAAATCAACATTTTGTATTTATTCGCTACTCGCTACAGTATGTACATTACATGGATTAATGCATCTGACAATGGTTTATTGTTTCGTATGATTGTCTTAACTCGTAGACTTGATAAACATTCAGTAGACTTTATTTCCACCAGGGCCGGATTAAGACTTCCGGGGGCCTTAGCCAAGAGCCTGGTTAAGACATTCATGGCCCTAACCCTTTACCCCAAAACAAAACCGATTACGAAAGTACGGGTGTCTGAACACAAAGTTGTAAACGTACATGATAAGCTGGGTTTTTTCTAATGAAATACAGGCTGAATTATAATACATGTCTTGCATGCTAACCGTTAACTAATCATTTTATTATTTTATAAGCATATTGGGGCCCTCTAAATCGTTGTGGAACTTGTGGGTCCCTAAGCCATGGCTTAGTTGCCTTATGGAACCTAATGCTTTAATCCGGCACTGACTTCCACTGTCGAAATTAATTAAGAGCAACAGAAAATAAGAGAAAATAAATTTAGCAAAGGACACTTTATCCGTGTAGTAGTTCTTAACGGAACAGAAAAGTAGCAACAGTTAGGCCTATTATTCTGACGAGTTGTAGCAGTTTGTTTCAACTAGAACATGCTGCCACTGCTATGTTAGTTATAAACCAACTGTAGGCCTACAATAAGTTTAAAAATCTCAATAAAGCGCATTTTTAAATTATACACCGATCGACTGAAATTGCCCCTACTTAAAACAGCTGATGCGTTGCTTAAAGCTAGCTGATGAAAAACTACGTGATGTCGCTGGGTGGGTGGGGGGGGGTGCGGGCCGCACCGGGTTACATCTTCAGAGGGGGTGACACCCAAATGACAAAATGACTGTCTAAAGCATTTTTGGTGCAGAGTTTCAGCAGAAATTTATTATTTGTAAATTAACACTAACAGACAACATCGTCCCATCCTATTCATCCTCTTCACTGCTGATATCCCGTCTCTATTTACTAAACATGAGGCAAATGGCCATCTTTATGCAGATGATGCTCAGGCTTTTGTACACGGTCCGTCAACTGATCAACTCTCTCTTGCTTGCTCCATTGACCATCTTGTCTCTGACCTTCACAACTGGATGTCAAATAACCGTCTCTCCCTAAACACTACTAAGACTCAATTAATCTGGTCTGGGACTAGACAGCAGCTTGCTAAACTCAACTTTCCATTGCTGCCTGAGAAATTTCCTGCTTACTACCTACTCTTCCACCGTTCGCGATTTGGGTGTCACACTTGACTCCTCCCTCACATTCAAAGATCATATCTCCAACATGACTCGCTCCTGCTTCTTTCAACTGAGGCGTCTCAGGGCCATCAGACGCTCGGTCTCACATTCTGTCTTTACCACCATAGTTCACGCATTTGTCTGCTCACGCTTGGACTACTGCAACTCGCTCCTCATGGGTCTCCCCAAGCAGCGTCTCTCCCCCCTTCAATCTGTTCTAAATGCTTCTGCTAGGCGCATCGCTCGACTCCCCCGGTTTGCCCATATTTCTGTTTACATGCTTGATGTCCTTCACTGGCTCCCTATTGCTGCGCGCATCAGTTATAAGATCCTCTTCCTTGTCTCTAAATCTCAGCAGCCTACTGCCCCGAAATATCTCTTGAACTATCTGCGAAAACCGCTATTTGCATCTTCTTCTCGCTCATTGCACTCTGTAAATCGGCTTGATCTTTTTCTTCCAAGGGCTAAAACTGCCTTGGCGCAGCACCGGGCGTTTGCTGTAGTGGGTCCCACGATGTGGAATGATCTTCCCCCTCTGCTCAGGGCAAACTAATGACTGGCTTTTCCTCATTGGTCTCGCGTTCCCTAAAGGCATTTTTGTTTCCCGGGGTTTCTGTGCTGAGAGCGCCTCTGAATAGTTATTCTGCGAGAGGCGCTCTATAAATTTCTAGATACAATACAATACAATACAATACAATACAATACAATAACAGTATCAATTTACCTAAAGCTTAAACCCTATGCCAATTTCCTTTTTTTAACCTTCCTATACGCTCCGGACAATGTCGTCATTATTACCCAATAATATTACAACTCTTCAAATCACGTGTTTTCGTAACTTTCGTCTGCACGTGCTACAAGCATGCGTTGTTGTTTTCATTGTTTTCTTTTGTTGTTTACTACACTGACCTTCAAACAGTCAATTTTCTCATATTAACGTTGATGTCTAAGCATTTTGAATAAACTTCGATTGAAAGCTCCATTAATCGTCTGAAGTGCTGCAACAGATAATAATAGTCTTTTAATACACTGCCAACATCCTCACATGAATCCCATCCATGCAAAACTCATTTGACAATATGGAACCCGAATAGCGTCCATGCGGATCCAATTCATTGCCATTGAAATGCTTGCAGGGCCACTGGCGGCGATCTTGTTTGACAGGTGACGAGGGGGAGGACACTTTTAAAATGACATGGTCAAAAAAGAGGTGAAAAAATTTGTTGACTCTTTTATCATTTCTTCAAAATTTGGGGACAACTGTATACTGTGTACCCCACACTGCTGAAGGTGGGATCTTGTCCCCCTCGACTGATCGGGATCGCCGCCCTCTAGAGTACTTCTAATATGTCACATTTGGAGCATCAACCGGCTTCCGATGAGGTCACCATTCTTCGAGCAGTTTCACATCGTGGTACGAGCGTCAGCAGTTCTCATAATAGCTGGGTGTAGCAGACGAGACGTCTTGGGCTATTCCTTTCTATATCATCCTATTCATGATGCTGCAGCTACCCTAATCTATGTCTTTGTCACCAGTCGACTTGACCATAGCTGCTCAATTCTGGTAGGCCGGCCACTTTCTCAGACTGCTCGTCTTGATCGGGTTCTTCGATCTGCTGCGCGTCTCATTGGTCACCTTTCTAAACGTGCCCCTGTCTCAGCCTATATGCGTGACACACTACACTGGCTCTCCATCTCGCAACGCATCAACTATAGAATAGCTGCGTTGATCTGACGATGCCTTCTTGGCCGTGCCTCGGTTTACTTACGTGAGCTGTGCTGTCCTGTCCTGTCTCTCATGTGACTGGCCGCCGAGCCCTTCGACCTTCTTCTGCGGGTGAGCTCTTGGTTCCTTGTTCTACCACCGCAACCAAGCAGCGTCGTGCTTTCTCTGTGGTTGACCCCTCCATCTGGAGCCAACTCCCATTGCAGATACGCCTGTTGCCTAAGAATGGTTCGCACGTGTTATATAAGTTACTTAGTCAAGTTTATATTACGGTTGTTGGGCTGGGAGCGCTTCTGAGTAGGTGACTTGAGGGGGCGCAATATTAATTTTTTTAAATGAATGAATGAATGAATTCCCGATCCAACGACAGATTACGACAGTAACTCTTTACAGCAATTGTCTATTTTGTAGATGTGAACATTTGTATTATTAATAAAAGGCTACGTACTTACTTATTTAGAGCTTCACTTGAAGTCTAACTTCGACTGATGCTCTGTGCATTGTGACAAAAACGCCATGAAATTCATTAGAATACAATAGAAATGAATTCAATTCAGTCGAAGACAATAGGCTACAATAGAACAAAACAGAAGAGAACACCATGGAGCAGATCCTATTAGATTAGAACATATTAAGAGATTAGATTAGCAAGTGCTGTGGTTCGTGACTTTAATGATATCACATCCTTCACGATGTGGCTCCATTCCTTCATCTTTCCATCACCCACTGTTGATTTTCCACTGGACTTCTAGCTCTTCCATCTTTCCTTTGATTAGCGTATTCCTTCTCAGTAAATGAAAATGCAACTTATCTGTCGGATTCCGTAGGCCTATGCTTTCTAGCTCTCAGTCGGCTTTCTCACTTCGTCATGCTCAGCATCTAGATTTTAAGCATCCACCTTTCTTTAATATTCATTCGTTTACATTATTTTTGCTAATAAACTAAGAATAGAAAACAAGTCTCATTTTGCACAATGGCCCATCTACCAACATCGTCGCCTGAGAATTATCTTAGCGTGTCTTCAATTTGCAAAATTCCGAGAAAAACGAGGTAGAAGTTTTGGCGCCATTGGACGGAAAATTAAGAAATTCTGTGCAATAAAACTTCACGTAAAGGCGTCATACTAAAACATCAACATTGCATAAAAGATGTTGCACTAAAATGTTTTTAACAATTACAGCTGTTTTTGAGAAATTTTAGAAAATTAAGTAAAAAATGGATTTAGGACATTGTATCTTCTAATTTTTGAAAAACACAATCAATCAATCAATCAATCAATCAATCAACACTTTGTTGTATATCCAATTATTTACTTTCAATTATTGTGCAGTATCTCCACACACATTATGGGATGTTGTGTATCCTTTAGCGAATAAATTGCTGTACGTAAGTCGAGTTGTTCCCTATCGTCTGTAGGCTACATGCGTGGAATATACAAAACAAAAAGTGCAATATATTGAATTTTTTACAATTCTCTCTTTAGAAACTCTTTTGCGGTAAAAAAAACACATCAGATTTAGATTATCTTAGTGCAATAATATCAACAGTCACTGGGGTCCCTGATTAGTAAAGTTACTGTTGAAAATTGTGTTTGATCTTTGGTAAAAATGTCCCAACTAAATTCAAGTTTAAAGTACTGTACGGTCCGTCACTCCACTATGCAGTCATACATATAGTCACTGGGGTGTAATGCAGTCTAAAATTCAGTCCCACAACAAGGTGGTAAAATTATAAGTATTTCAGATAGTTTCAAGTCAAAACCGAATTGCCTACCCACAAGTCTAGCAGGCCAAGCGCAGGCCCAAGTAAAGCTGCGTCTTTATAGCCAAATACCGTAGTTTTTCGCTTTTGTCATAGTCCAGAGGAAGTCCGAGTCCGGTTTCCATTGGGCAGAACAAGAGAGGAGGCAAAGCAGCTGCTAAGGCGGGTGTCGTTTAGGACGAGAATTGGAAGGCGGAGAATCAGATGAACCAGAGTAGGAGTTCTTCAATAGGTGAGACTTCAGTTTTGAAATGAAAGCCCGGGAGTAACAGAGAGAGGAGCATAAGGAGGAGGAGAATGGAGGACGGGTTGGAATGATAATGAAAGAACCGAGAATGCGGAACTCGGAGGGGAGATCGTTCCAGAGGGGTGATGCTGTGTTGGATATGGCTCAGTTGGAGACCTTGAGATGAGTAGTGACTGGGGGTCGAGAGAGACTGAGATAGGATAATCGGTGAAGCGGTTACTTGGATAGTGAAGAGATAACGGAGATACTTGGGCTGGAATATTGTAGGGCGTTGTAGGTTTGTAATAGGACTTTGAAGTGGATTCGCTGTGGAATTTTTAACCACTGGAGTAATTTGAGGTTGGTAGTCATATGATGATGTTTAGGCGTTCTAGTAAAAGAGTTTTTGATAAGTTGCAGACTCTTGATTTGGGTGTATTTTAGGCTGAGGAAGAGGGAATTGCAGTAATCAAGCTTTGAAAGTACAACGGAGGTAACAGTGGTGGAGGCAGTTTTAAGGTCGATGCGGCGGAGATCACGAATGTGCATGAAACAGGAGCGCGAGAGGTTGGAGATGTGGTTAGAGAAGGAGAGATGTGGATCAACAGTAATACCAAGGTTGCGGATAGGGGAGTCGGAGGTGAATTGAGACGAAGAGTAAGTCGATAGGTGTATGGAAAGGTCAGACATTTTCCTGATTTTGGTGTGGAAGGCGTAGGATGATGATTTCAGTTTTGGAAGGTTAAGGCAGAGGAGATTGGATGAAATCCTTAAGCACGTTGAGTAATTGTGTGGAAAAAGAGCTTGGAGAGAAGGATGTGCCATCTGCGCAGAGCTAGTGGTCAACAGGTTAGGATTTTATGTCGAGCATAGGATGACATCCACTGAGAAATCAGATTAACCACGTTGATCAGTTGACATCCACTGAGAAATCAGGTTAACCACGTTAATCAGTTGGGCAATGGAGGTGGAAAAGAGATTGGGGAGAAGGATATGGAGAGTTGGGTGTCGTATGCGAAGAGATGGTGGTCAACACAGGATGAGGCTGTAATCGATGGAAAAAGAGCTTCAAAAATAATAACTTTCTGCTGAAACTCTGCACCAAAATTGCTTTAGACAGTCATTTTGTCATTTGGGTGTCACCCCCTCTGAAGGTGTAACCCCCCCCCCACCCACCTAGCGACTTCACGTAATTTTTCATCAGCTAGCTTTAAGCAACGCATCAGCTGTTTTAAGTAGGAGGCAATTTCAGTCGATCGGTGTATAATAAAAAAATGCGCTTTGTTGAGATGTTTAAACTTATTGTACAGTTGGTTTATAACTAACATAGCAGTGGCAGGCTGGCAGCACTCCAGCATGTTCTAGTTGAAACAAACTGCTACAACTCGTCAGAATAATAGGCCTAACTGTTGCTACTTTTCTGTTCTGTTAAGAACTACTACACGGATAAAGTGTCTTTCTTTGCTAAAAATATTTTCTCTTATTTTCTGTTGCTCTTAATTAATTTCGACAGTGAAAGTCAGTGCCGGATTAAAGCATAAGGCTCCATAAGCCAACAAAGTCATGGCTTATGGGCCCAGAAGTTCCACAATGATTTAAAGGGCCCCAAAATGCTTATAAAATAATAAAATGATTAGTTAACGGTATGCGTGCAAGACATGTATTATTATTTAGCCTGTATTTCATTAGGAAACCCCCCCCCCCCAGCTTATCATGTGCGGTACGTTTAGAACTTTGTGTTCAGACACCCGTACTTTCGTAATTTGTTTTGATTTAGGGTTAATGGTTAGGGCCATGAATGTTTTAACCAGGCTCTAGGCTAAGGGCCCCCGGAAGTCTTAATCAGGCCCTGGTGGAAATAAAGTTCACTGAATGTTTATCAAGTCTACGTGTTAAAACAATCATACGAAACAATAAATCATTGTCAAGTGCATTACTCCATGTAAATGTACATACTATAGCGAGTAGCGAATAAAGTACAAAATGTTTATTCTCAAAAGTATTCTGAAAAACAGTTCTCAAATCTATTTTCAAAAGTATTTTTTAATACTTTTGAAAAGTATTTTATTTACATTTTCAAAATACCTTCTAAAAGCATTTTGCTCATCACTGCTGTCAATTCACTTATAAAACCGAACTTGCGGGATTGCTTGTGCCTGCATCATTGTCTCTCGCATTTTTCTCTGTCTCCCAATTTCCGTTGAGTTCCGAGTCTTTCTGACCTTCGACACCTTGAGAATCTGTCACTAAATTTAGAGTGGAGCTACTCTGGATCTTTCGGAACCTGCGAATGTACAGATTCTGACACATACAAACGGCATCTTCGTCTCCGTTAGTGTCACCATCAATGTCACAACCCTTGATTGTAATGCTGTGTCCGCACATCATCATCCACAACCCAACAAAGCCAGCCGCAAGAATGATACCGTGAGCCAAGTCCGGCTGATTGGGAAGAATGTAAACGTCGCAGATAAGCCAAACTCCTCGCCAAAGTCCGACGTTAACAAAGTTCGAAAAGAAGTAGGTGACGGCTTCCAACAGCCAACCGCATAGGAAACGATGATGCGAGTTCTTTGTGGAGGCGAATCGACGATAGAGAAAGTTGAATAATGGCTGTATGACGCATAACAGGAGTGTGAGGCCGTAAGCGATGCCGAAACTAACAATGGCCGAATAGGTTTTATTATCTGGGAATACGTAGAGGTCCATCAATGCCCAACTTCCACGCCAGTAGAAAACGACCAACTGATGAATGATCATCACCGTGAAGACGACATCGAACGCGTACTTCTCACTGAACTCTGGCTGCAACCAAAAATATAAATCAATACCGTATTCTTTGATCAGCTGCAAAAGGCCGTGTCGACATTATAATTGATAAGTATGCTATAGTATTATACTATGAATTTGTTAAGCACCACTATCTAACGATAAAGCGTCGATCAATGACGCTGAGCAATTGTGAGTGAGGGACTTGGAAAACGTTCCTACACAGTAATCGTCTACACAGGAGGACCTTCATATCCACCAACAGATTGTCAGTTGTCAATTAGCCAGCAACTTCAAAGCGGCATATAGAATCAATCGCTAACTATGGCAGGTCATTTTCTGAATTTTCTTTTACTACAAAAGTCACCCAATTCTGCTTACGAGTGCATATCTTAAATAAGTCAAGCATGTGAAATTTATTGTTCGCCAAGGTACGTGCATAGAGACTGGTAATTTTTTTTACCCCAATATTACAGAGAAGCACCCTGCCAGCATGTCCATGCGGGACCTATAGAGGACCCACCATTCTACATGGAATCAGTGTACAGTCCGTACGGGTGTCATCTATGTACATGGGGGTTGTTCCTACCTTGATTCTAAACCGAGTTGAGTAGGAAAAGTGCTCTGCATCGCGGTCGTAAACCACAAACATCGGAGGAGCCTGTGCACTCTTGCTGCTACGGAATATCCACAGTACTCTCTGACCTGGAAAATTATATATGCACTCCAGTGAACTTTGTGTTATTAAATGTTAATAAATGCCGCCTTATTGCGCAAATTGGCCAACATAACTACCTCAATTAACCATGATTGTGTTTGGATTCCATAAATGGGAGTCAGTACGAGAATTTATTGTATGTCTAGGCAGTTTGAAGTTTAAATCTCTGAGAGTTATTGCCATCTTTAAAACTAATTTTAAAAAATGGTAACTGCTGGTAATGATACATTCAACAGGCTGTCTTTCAGTTATGGACACGAATCTAATTATCTGGTGAATGGTCCTGGTGTGTCAGCAAAAGACAATATAATTATATGTCAGATCGCAGGTAGATAGCGCTTACACTTGCGGGGGAGCGTTAGCTTGACTCGGTGGTTCTGTATTTTTGTGTTCTTTGTGCTTTCGTATTTTTTTCGTTTTTCCCTTTCCAAACGTCGTGTTTTTGCTTTGAGTGAAATAAAGTATATATTACTAATTTACTAAATAAGTTTGAAGGTGGTTCAGATCGCGTGCATTATAAAATTCAGCTACTTTTTCTTTTTTATACTTTTTCTATCTGTGCCTTAATATGTTTCGGGAAGGCGATGTATAAATACTGGAGCTCGGATTTGTGATAAGGAAACAAAAATCTACCATAATATTTCCTGTGAGCCAGTTGTAAGAATCAAATATTACAACAAATTGCCTACTAACCAATGGCATATGTTACCCAGCAGCTGATGAGGTTTAAACCAGTGTAGTAGTCCAATATGATCCACATTCCTCTCCAGTGACATACGTTGCAGAATAAGCAAAGAACGGTGTAGAAGTGATATCCGAATACCCAATGCAACGCCTTATCAGCCGATAGATATCTCTTCCAGAGGCCCTGCGTGAAGGCCAGGGTCATCAGACCCCCGTTTCCAATTGCAAAGCACACGAATCCGCTTACTTCCACTCGATTGGGAAACAGATGTGAATTCACAAAGCCCCAGGCACCCCACCAAGCGAACACGGTCAACGGCCCCACAAACACTCCGCTGATGACCTGGTCAGCCAGAAAGCAAGCGGCCTCTTTGAAGCTATCAGTGCGTCTGCGGTCTGCATTTGAAGACGAACCCAGGTTCATTCTGCCCCGTAGCACATAACCTAAGGACGTGTGCGCAATAAGATGGTGCAAAGATCTGACATCTCCACAACACGAAGTCGTGTGTGTCAATACACATGCCTCGATTCATATAATTCATCTCGTTGAGGTGCATGAGAGTAATCCCCCTGTTGTTCATTTGGCTGAACCATTCACCGCCTCATCCGGCGGAGACCGGTGCTCATCTAAAAGCAAACGCTGTGGATTTAGTCAGCGCTATGAATAGCTCTGTGTAGCCTGTCTTTGGCTGTGTAGGTCATCGGTTAAGGGCGACTTGTGTTAGGCAACTTGTGTTGCTTATGCTTGACGGTCTGTTGTCTGTAACCAGTCTGATGATTATAATATAATGTGGACTCTATATGTTCATTCGAGGTTTTTTCCACTCTTAGAACGTATCCCTTTGCATAGTTTCAACCAATAATTAATGCGATTTACTGTAGGCCTACTGTGAATACTGTGAATCACTGTGAATTAAAAAACTGTGACCTGCGAAGAAATTCTAGTTTGTCTCCAAAATTCGGCGGGGATAATAATAACCACCTTTGTCCCATAGAATTGGACTCTTCTGGCTTTGACAAATAGTACGGTACAGCGGCATAGCAAATCAATTGTGCATTTTGTGATACAAGCATAAAATTTGGCACATACATTAAACATAGTATTATTATGAGATATAGATATTGGGCCACGCTGAAATATTATTTCTTTGGCGGGAAAAAATGGCGGGAAAATGTAAAATATGAATTTTTAATAATTTTTTGGAAAGTGGTCTGCAAATAAGATTTAGGACCATTTTGCTTAATTGGTTTTCAATTTAGATTTTGGTTTCCATTTGGATTTTTAATAAATTACTCGATTTGTAGTTTTATTATTAAAATATTACAGTTCAAATTACTATTGTTGTTGCAGCACAACTAATAATGTCTACACGGGTCAATCTATGGCTGAGCTCCAAAAAATTGATACAGAAGGTTTCTCAGTTGATTTTGTTACCATTTTGGTATGCGTATTAACATAGTAAAAGTCTACTCTATTCTGACCATTCGAAAAGGTCAATTTCAAGATGGCGTCCAAGATGGCTGCCGGGAGCTAAAATTGTCTATATCTCAAGCACTATTCAACCTAGAAAGGTGGTTTTGGTGTCTAACCGTAGGGTTTATTGCTCTGTGTTCAGTTAAAATAACTTTGATCACTCTATGTCTCATTTCAAGATGGCGTCCAAGATGACTGCTGGGAGCTAAAATTGTCTATATCTCAAGCACTATTCAACCTAGAAAAGTGGCTTCGGTGCCTAACCGTAAGTTTCATTGCTCAGTATTCTGTTGAAATAACATTTATCACTTAATATATCATTTCCAGATGGCGTCCAAGATGACTGCTGGGAGCTAAAATTGTCTATATCTCAAGCACTATTCAACCTAGAAAAGTGGTTTCGGTGCCTAACCGTAAGTTTCATTGCTCAGTATTCTGTTGAAATAACATTTATCACTTAATATATCATTTCCAGATGGCGTCCAAGATGGTTGCCGGGAGCTAAAATTTTCCATATCTCAAGCACTATTCAACCTAGAAAGGTGGTTTTGGTGTCTAACCGTAGAGTTTATTGCTCAGTGCTCAGTTGCAATAGCATTACTTAATATATCATTTACTGATAAATCCAATGGTCATACAGTTTACAGCTACATGTATAGCCTAAACATAAAATAAGTCACTACTCATCGTCATCGTCCGACTCTTCCGGAAGGATCCTTTTATGTGGATTGTCACATTTTTAACTTGGCACTGTCCACAGGCAGAAGTACATAGTAGTCCATTTCTTCTACAGTCTTTAAAAATGTCAAGGTTCAAGATTCAAATAAAAAATGAAGTTATAATCAACGTTACAAACTTTAAAGGTTCAAATCAAATTTTTGACTTTTTTCTTTTCAAAAATTTCTCTAAAATGTTTCTTAGAAATCCAGGTAACATTTGAAACAGTTGAAATTAAATGTATGTATTCATCTACGGACCTCTGCGTGTTGAATAGTCGCCTAAACAGACACACAAAGCAGTACATTGAAGTGAGAGCTTCCTGCAAGAACATCTTTTTACACAATCCTTCTTGCACTTGCAGGATACCAACTCTGTGCAGGTCGTGGATGCTTTCGGCAGAGTTGTCCAGTTAGGTTCATATGTGTTATCATCAGGCTTTGTCCAACCCCATATGGTTGGAGATGGCAACTCAGGATTTGGAAGCAGAATCTGTCCACACACGTGCTTCCTTGGTAAAGTGCCCGCTTCGTGTGTTAATAAGCATACCAAATGGTAACAAAATCAATTGAGAAACCTTTTGTATCAATTTTTTTGGAGTTCAGCCATATATTGACCCGTGTAGACATTTATTAGTTGTGCTGCAACAACAATAGTAATTTAAACTGTAATATTTTAATAATAAAAATACAAATCGAGTAATTTATTAAAAATCCAAATGGAAACCAAAAACTACATTGAAAACCAATTAAGCAAAACGGTCCTAAATCTTATTTGCAGACCACTTTCCAAAAAATTATTAAAAATTCATATTTTATATTTTCCCGCCAAAGAAACAATATTTCAGCGTGGCCCAATTTCTATATCTCATAATAATACTATGTTTAATGTCTGTGCCAAATTTTATGCTTGTATCACAAAATGCACAATCACTACATATTTCGGAGCTATGCCGCTGGACTAAAAGGGAGATTGCCGAACATTCCATTCTAGTCTTTCAATAGACCTACATTTAATACTTATAGATCATTTGATAGTGACATTCATATGAAGTCTGACCCTGCTTATGCTAATGTTTTTCATAGCAGTACATCGTTGAAAATGAGCAGCGGAGGACTAAAGGAGGTCGTGCATACCAGACAATAAATTTTCGTCTTTTTTACGAGTATAACTCCGGAGTACGTAGTGATCTCAAGTGGCGTCACTAGGGTTGGTGTCACCCAGTGCGGTAAGTCATGGTGTCTCCCCTACGGACCTCCTCTCTTAGTCCCTTACCATATCATATAGTATCCTTAGTACTTTTTTGTACTAAGGGGTTTCGAAAAATGTTTTTTGTTGTTATCTCTAGTTGCTAATTTAAAACTAATAAATTTCTGCTGAAACTCTGCACAAAATTATTTAGACAATCATTTTGTCATTTTGGTGTCACCCTTTCTGAAGGTGTCACTCAGTGCGGCCCGCACCCCACAACCCTATAGTGACGCCACTGGCCAGTGGCCATATCCAAGAAGCTAAGCAACAATAATCATATGCACACGAATCGTACTAGTCCGAGATTCAAATCTCCGAAGCGTAGCCACGCACAACGTATACGAGCCAGCATCCTCACAAGCAGACGTAGGCCCTATGCTAATCGTTCATTTAACACGGGTCTTGCCTGAACAACCATCGGAGACTTGGACTAACTGGTTAAGGGGCCTGACAACCAATTTTCAATTTTAATTAGCGCACCGGGATGCGAAACCCAAATGTAGAGGTGATTGGAGGACAGAATAATATTCCTAGCTGTTGCTACTTTTCTGTTCTGTTAAGAACTACTACACGGATAGGGGAGGGAGGG
The DNA here is from genome assembly GCA_963556255.1 of Allolobophora icterica. Classification (NCBI taxonomy): domain Eukaryota; kingdom Metazoa; phylum Annelida; class Clitellata; order Crassiclitellata; family Lumbricidae; genus Allolobophora; species Allolobophora icterica. Next base: position 40,632,026 of record OY744615.1, read on the forward strand.
GCATGTTGTCTCACGGGTAAGTTGTCTCAACAATCGTGTAGCAAAAACTGTATGTTCTTTTGTGCGCTGACATCATCAGGATGTGTGTACACAACATCCAGATCATTTATAAGCAACTTTGGTTAATACAGCTATAAAGGTTAGTTAGCAGGCAAAAAGTAATTTTTTTCACAACCCAAAAGCATCTTCTTGCTTGTTAATGATTTTCATACCGTTGAAAGAGTTTCTCACAAATACAAATTGTTTTTAGACCGTTATTTAACTTATAAACCCGCTATATTTGTACGAAATGCGCTGGAACGTTAAAGGCACTTGCTTTGCACTGGTGATATTAACTTCACGAATTTTTTACAAGGGGTATATTGTCACAATTTGTGACAACATACCCCACGAAAATTTAAGCTTCAGACAAAACATACCCTGTCATTGTTTGTGTCACATTTTATTTTACTATAGCAGTTTGATTGTTTAATTTGCAAGATATATATGGGTCTATGATGCGTTTTTTGACGGGGGGGGGGGGAGAATACCGCACCCCACTTCTTAAGCAATGCCAATCAATAGTTTGATCGTCCTCCCATCTCAGTCTTTCTCGACCCCAGTCACTTGTAATCTCAAGTTCTCCAACCGAACCATATCCAACACAGCACCACGCCTCTTTCTGGAATGATCTTCCCCTGAATTCCGCAGATTTTTAGTTCCGTCATCATTATTGCAACCCGTCCTTCATCCCTCATGTTCCTCTATTTATCACCTTTAAGGCTTTTCACATAAAACTGAAGTCTCACATTTTCAAGTACTCCTACCCTGACTCATCAGATCCTCCGCCTTCAAATTCTTCTCGCCCTAAACTACATCTGCCTTAACAGCGGCTCTGCCTCCTCTCTTGATCTGGCCCTCTGGAAACCGGACTCGGACCTCCTTGGGACTACTCTCTGGAAACCTTTTCCTCTGATTTGATTTATCCTTCTGGAAACCGGGCTTGGACTTGTTTTGGACTACTCTCTGGAAAACTCCTTCTGATTTGACGTAGAGCTCGTGATGCTCTGCTCTTGGCCTTCTAGTGGCGATTTAGTAGTTTGGAGATTACGATTACTACTGTGCCTTCCCAGAGATTGCCGTCTTCGCATTGCTTCGTGTATGCAGACGGAGTGAGGAGTATGTACCACAAAAGTACGAAAGTACTTAGACACAGGTACACCGATAGCCAGACGAATTGAGACACAGGCAGTCAGAGAGGCAAACTCTTAGCCACGCAGGTCACCCGACATACTGACCGCCGTGACTGGTGCGTAGACGCCACAGATCTAGGTCATGGTTACACTCGTTTTGGGAAATTCTGAAATCACCCTCATTCTCCGCCGTATGGTTGTCAGTCATATCGGGATGTGGAGGTGTAGGTCAAATCGCAAGCTTCTATATCCTTCATCAGTTACAAAATCGTATATGGACCCACACTCATATTGTCGGCCTTGATATGACTCCTCACCCCGGAGTCTCTTCACAATCTCAGAATCAATAACTGTCCTGGTTAAACATATCAGAACCAGCTAGCTGAAGACAGCTCCCTCCGTTACATAATATAAAGATTTAAGACGTCGTTGAATTTGATTTATACACGTCGTGTTCCGATTTTGCTGATAGGGAAAATGGAGTAGTTCAGGAGTAGAATTCTTGTCAACGACTCTAACTGTTAGCATACTTTGTAGTTTTTTTTAGTTTACATAATCTGTTTTTTGTTATCAGCTGACAAGTTTTATTATTTATGGTCGGATTAGACCTTTTATAATTGATTTTGACTATTCCTACAATATTTTTTTATTTTTCAGTGTCAACTGTTATTTGTGACAACATGCCCCCATCTGCGAGACAACATACCCCGATGTCGGGGTAAGTTGTCACATGTTGGGGCTCATGCTTAAGCTATTTTATTTAATAGTGCGTTTTAATATTTTGTCATTGTTTTTCATTTACTATGTCAAGGAATGGCATACCTCCCCAGTACATTCATAGGATTTGTAATAACTTTATTTACGCAGTGTACATAACGAAAAAAGTAAAAATTGAGACAACATACCCCTCCCTCCCCTACATTGTCTTTCTTTGCTAAATTTATTTTCTCTTTTTTCTGTTGCTTTTAATTAATTTCGACAGTGGAAGTCAGTGCCGGATTAAAGCATAAGCCAACTATGCCATAGTTTAGGGCCCCACAAGATCCACAACGATTTTGAGGGCCACAAAATTCTTATAAAATCATAAAATGATTAGTTAACGGTAGGCCCTATGTGTGGAAGGCATGTATTATAATTAAGCCTGTATTTCATTAGAAAAAAAACAGCTTATCATGTACGTTTAGAACTTTATTTTCAGATACATGTTGTTTGCTAATTGGCTTTGCTTTGGGATTATGGGTTAGGGCTCTGGATGTCTTAACCAGGCTCTTGGCTCAGGGCCCCCGGAAGTCTTAATCCGGCCCTGGTGGAAATAAAACCTACTGAATGCTAATGAAGTCTACGTGTTAAGACAATTATACGAAAAAATAAATCATTGTTAAGTGCACTGATGTATGTAAATGAACATACAATAGCCACTACCGAATAAAGTACAATATGTTGATTCTCAAAAGTATTCTGAAAAAAGGGTTCTCAAAAGTTTTCCAAAATACTATTTTCAAACATACTTTTAAATACTTTGAAAAGTATTTTATTTTCTATTTTCAAAATACCTTCTAAAAGCATTTTGCCCATCATTATCAAGAATAAGCTTAACAATCACGACACGTTAACTGTAGTTTTTGTCATTCTTACGCTGTCAATTTACCTATAAACCCGAACTTGCGGGATTGCTTGTGCCTGCATCATTATCTCTCGCATATCTCTCGTTCTCTGAATTTCCGTTAAATTCCGAGTCCCTCTGACCTTCGACACCTTGAGAATCTGTCACTAAATTTAGAGTGGAGCTACTCTGAATCTTTCGGAACCTGCGAATGTACAGATTCTGACACATACAAACGGAATCTTCGTCTCCGTTAGTGTCACCATCAATGTCACAACCCTTGAGTGTAATGCTCTGTCCGCACATCATCACCCACAACCCAACAAAGCCAGCCGCAAGAATGATACCGTGAGCCAAGTCCGGCTGATCGGGAAGTATGTAAACATCGCAGATGAGCCAAACTCCTCGCCAAAGTCCGACGTTCACAAAGTTGGAGAAGAAGTAGGTGACGGCTTCCAACAGCCAACCGCATAGGAAACGATGACGCGAGTTCTTTGTGGAGGCGAATCGACGATAGAGAAAGTTGAATAATGGCTGTATGACGCACAAGAGGAGTATGAGGCCGAAAGCGATGCCGAAACTAGCAATAGCAGAATAGGTTTTATTATCTGGATATATGTAGAGATCCATCAACGCCCAACTTCCACGCCAGTAGAAAACCACCAACTGATGAATGATCATCACCGTGAAGACGACATCGAACGCGTATTTCTCACTGAACTCTGGCTACAACCAATAAATATCAATCATATATCAATACAAATATCAATACTATATCAATATCAATCAATATTGATAAACAAATATCAATACCGCATACTTTGACCCTGCAGCTTCAAAAGGCCGTCTACATTATAACTTATAAGTAAGCTATAGTATTTTTACTATGCATTTCTTAAGCGCCACTATCTAACGACCAAGCAACGATTAATGACGCTGAGGAATTGTGAGTGAAGGACTTGCACAAGGTCCCTGCGCACTAACCGTCTCAGAGGAGAACCTTCATATCCACCAACAGATTAAATTGAATTGTCAACAAGCCAGCAACTTCAAATTGGCATATAGAATCAATCGCTAATTGTGGCAGGTCATTTTCATAAATTTTCTTTTACTCCAAAAATCACCCAATACTGCTTATGCGTGCATGTCTTAAAGAAGTCTAGCATATGAAATTTATTGTTCGCTAAAGTCCGGTCATTATATCACCCCAATATAACAGAGAAGCACCCTGCCAGCATGCCCATGCGGGACCTATAGAGGACCCACCATTCTACATGGAATCAGTGTACAGCCCGTACGGGTATCATTTAATGTACACGGGGGTTGTTCTTACCTTGATTCTAAACCGAGTTGAGTAGGAAAAGTGCTCTGCATCGCGGTCGTAAACCACAAGCATCGGAGGAGCTTGTGCACTCTTGCTGCTACGAAATATCCACAGTGCTCCTTGACCTGGAAAAATGTATATCCACTCCAGTGAACTTTGTGTTATTAAATGTTAATATATGCCGCCTTATTGCGCAAATTGGCCTACCGGACTACCTCGGTTAACAATGATTTTAATTGGTTTCCATAAATGAAAATCAGTGCGAGAATTTATTGTAGGTCTAGGCAGTTTGGACTTAAAATCTCTGAGAGTTATTTCCATTTTTAAACCAATTTAAAAATGGTAACTGCTGGTGATGATATATTCAACTTTGACATTCAGTTATGGACACGAATTTAATTATCTGGTGAATGATCATCGTGTGCCAGTAAAAGTCTTATGTCAGATTGGAGGTTGATAACGCTTAAACTTGCGGTGGAGCGTTAGCTTGAGTTGATGGTTTTGTATTTTTGTGTTTTTTTGTAATTCCGTATTTCTTTCGTTTTGTTGTTTTCCAATCTTCGTGTTTCTGCTATGAGCGAAATAAAGTATGTATTACTAAATAATTTTGAAGGCGTCTCAGATCGCGTGTATTATTAAATTCGACTTCTTTTTCTATCAGTGCCTTTTAGAGGTTACCGAGAGGCGCTATATAACTACTCGGATTTTACTAGACACAAAAATCTACCATTACATTCCCTGTGAGCCAATTGTAAGAATCAAATACTGGAACAAATTGCCTACTAACCAATGGCATAAGTTATCCAGCAACTGATGACGTTTAAGCCAGTGTAGTAGTCCAGTATGGTCCACATTCCTCTCCAGTGACATACGTTGCAGAAGAAGCAAAGAACGGTGTAGAAGTGATATCCGAATACCCAATGCAACGCCTTATCAGCCGATAGATACCTCTTCCAGAGGCCCTGCGTGAAGGTCAGGATCATCAGACCCCCGTTTCCAATTGCAAAGCATACGAATCCACTTACTTCCACCCGATCGGGAAACAGATATGAATTCACAAAGCCCCATGCACCCCACCAAGCGAACACGGTCAACGGCCCCACAAACACACCGCTGATGACCTGGTCAGCCAGAAAGCAAGCGACCTCTTTGAAGCGCTCACTGTGTCTGCAGTCTGCATTTGAAGACGAACCTAGGTTCATCCTGCCACGTAGCACATAACCTAAGTAGCTGTGCGCAATAAGATCGTGTGAAGATCTGACATTTCGACAACACGAAGTTTTGTGTGTCAACACAAATGCCTCGACTGATATAATTCATTTCGTTGAGGTACATAAGAGTAATCCCTCTGTTGTTCATTTGGCTGAACCATTCACCGCCTCATCCGGCGGAGACCGGTGTTCGTCTAAAAGCAAACGCTGATGATTTAGTCTGCGCCATGAATAATGTTTTGTTGCCTGCCTTTGGTCGTGCAGGCCACCGGTTAGTGAATACCTGTGTGCTTATGCTCGACGGTCTGTTGTCTGCAACCATTCTGATCATACTGCAAGGTGGACTCGATAAGCTCATTTGAGCATTTTTTGCACCCTTTCAGAACGTATACTTTTGCATAGTTGCAACTGCGAATTTCTTTACTGTGAATTACTATGACTCGCTCTGAATAAAAAAGTGAATTGTGAAGCATTACGATTGAAATGTCGTTGTTCAATACATTTTTGTAATTTGATCTTTGAGTGTGAAGAATGGAATAAAAGCGAACTTGCGTCGTTAGGGACGCGTTATAGACTGCTCAAGTTCTATTACCTAGCATCAGCATATTTTGCCTGAAATGCAGCGATGACGTTATAGCAGACCAATTTAATACAAAAGGTTTTATCTAGATTGGACGTGGATTTGAGCAGAAATAAAAAATGCTAAAGTAATACTTCTTTATAGATCAGGTGAAAGAAATAAAATGAACAACTACCGTCCCATCTCTATATTACCACATTTCTTTGAAAAAATATGCATAACAGATTGATAGCTTATTTCTTGAAAATGAATCTACTATCGCCTAATCAGTACGGCTTTCAAAAGCTACATTCGACATTTACTGCACTTTTGGAAATACAATGTAAAATCTTAGAATCCGTAGATAATTGAGAATTTTCTCTAAGATTCTTTGGATCTATCAAAAAGTCTTTGACACAGTAAACCACAAAATCATATTAGGAAAACTTGCGTACTATGGTATCAGAGGTATAGGTAAGTATGGTTTCCGAGTTTCTCAACAACAGATCGCAACATGTTTATTTTAAGGGTAATTTATCCATCAGCAACTGTATTAATTGTGGAGTACCACAAGGCTTCATCCAGGGGCCATTATTATTTTTAATATAATGACCTGGCAGCTGCTTCTAAAATATTTCACTACATACTATTTGCTGATGACACCAATGTCTTCATATCTGATAAATCAGTAGAACAACTGTTTAAAAGAGCCAGTCCTGGTTTAGAGTTAACAAATTGTCACTTAATATTGAGAAACCAAAATTAAGTCTGCTTCGATCCCGCCGTAAAGTGCCGCCAGCTTGTAATTACAGACTTAAAATGGATGACGAACTGATTATGCAGGCCGAATCATATGAGTTTTTAGGTGCGTATCTGGCCCCCCACCTGGAAAGAACACATTATGGAAATATCTAAGAAATTAGCAAAGAACATCAGCATACTATCAATGATTCGTCACTGTCTCCCAAAAACAACACTAGCCTACAAGGCTTACAGTATATCACTTCTGAATTTTCCCCTATTTGTCCTACTGCAACACGTGTTGAGCCTTCACTTATGCTTCTTATTCGAAAGAATTGGAGATTTTACTAAAACCATTGTCATGTTGCACTGGTCTGCCACTACCAAGCCTAGTTTTCGAACCTATACTTCGATTAGCAGATATCAACAAGTTTCAAATTTGTTTATTCATGTTTCGCTATCATCACCTGGTACGTTTGATGATTATTTTCGTCAGGGAATCAATACACTAGAATTTAAATTACCGCACTGAAGTTTGCACATACTATGATGAAATTATTCACGATAAAATGTTTTGGCCTTTCTATTTGGAACAATCTTCCAAATGGTGTTACACATTTACCTACCCTTAATCTGTTGAAAAACCTCAAAGAGTTCTCAATTTCTGCGAATTAAACTACTGTGTTTAAGGAAAAAACTTAAAGTCTGTTTGATTTCTAAGTTTGCAGACTTGCATTATCTACCATGTTTAGTTCGTTTCAGTTTTTTATACTATACACTCATTCAGTACATTTCATTTCTACACTGTTACTACTGCCAACTGTTATCCAGAAAAAGGGCCAATCCAGCCTCAGCGGGTCAACACGATCCTTTTGGATTGAACTTTTGAATTTTGCACCATTTACTGGAAGAGTTTGAGTTTTGTACTCAATGTTGCTTTTGTGATGTAACGTTGTTGATGCTCTGTCAATAAAATGACTTACTTACTCGATTAAATGAGGATATCTTACACTATGACGTTTGAATTCTATACTCCGGGGCTGATGGACTACCCAACGCATTTGAGTACTGACTGAAAACGCAGTATCCATGCATCCGTGCAGTTACTTTAACCAGTTGAAGAGACTTTACGTGACCTAAGTAAACTCAAAGATTTCTGGAATTTTTTACTGTATCATACGATATGAAAGTTGACAACTGTTCAAAACAGTTCCTGCCGACGTCAACAGCCTTTGTTGCAACACCATGTCGTTAAATATTTATATACATTTCTATTAAAAAACAAGGATGGATCATTATTTCTTAAACCTTTGTGTAAACATGGTAGTAGTGATAATGATGAAATGTGGACAAACAATAGGCGCGTCCCTCCCCGCCCGTACTACAGCTTTGAAAACAATGGGGAGCTGATACAATAGGGTTCTGTGGTCGATAAACAATAGGGAACTTGCCCAAACAAAAAAATATTTGCGCTTACCATATGACCAAGTGTATAGTTAAGTGCCTTTTATGCCACTTTTGACGATACGTATAATTGTTCTTAATGACGACAGCATAGATTCACACTGTAGTGGGTCCCACGATGTGGAATGATCTTCCCCCTCTGCTCAGGGCCAAACTAATGACTGGTTTTTCTTCATCGGTCTCGCGTTCCCTAAAGGCATTTTTGTTTCCCCGGGGTTTCTGTGCGGAATAGTTATTCTGCAAGAGGCGCTTTATAAATTTCTAGATACAATACAATACAATACAATACAATACAATACAAATACAAAGCCGTTACACTGCCCATAAAGACTTTTGTATAGCCATATGCATAACTAACATAATTTTCAAATATTGGAGAAATTCTAGTTGGTGTCCTATATTATTCAGGGGAGATAATTATAATCCCTTTGTCCCATAGAATTCGACTCCTGTGGCTCTGACAAAGGCAGATCGCCGGACATTTCATTCTAGTCTTTCAATAGACCTACATGTAATATTTATGGATTTATGGATCTCTGTCTGTCTCTCTGTCTGTCTCTCTGTTTGTCTCTCTATCTGTTTCTCTGTCTCTGTCTGTCTCTCTCTCTGTATCTCTCTGTCTGTCTTTCTCTCACTCTGTATCTCTATCTCTGTGTCTGTCTGTCTCTCTGTCTCTGTCTCTACCTCCCTCTATCTCTCACTGTCTCTGTCACTGCCTCTGTCTCTGTCTCTCTCTCTCCCTCTCTCTCTCACTCTCTCTCTCTCTCTCTCTCTCTCGAATTATATTTATATTTAGGGAGAGGGATAGGGAGAGGGAGAGGGAGAGAAAGAAGGAGAAAGAGAGAGAGAGAGATTTCTATAATTTTTACAGTGAGAGCAGTGAGAGTCAGTAAGCTCATAGCGCAATAATCAGCTGGCATTTTCAATTTTGTTCATAACAAATGATGGAAAATAGTCGAATGCATGGAACTGCTTTATTTTCAAATGCTACATGAAGACACACACACACACACACTCTCTCTCTCTCTCTCTCTCTCTTTCTCTCTCTCTCTCTCTCTCTCTCTCTCTCTCTCTCTCTTCTCCATAGACCCTCCTTCCAAAACGAGAAGTCCTATTCTGTGGAAATTTAACAGAACTTTAAGGGACATACGTCACTGAATGGTTTAGTTAAAAACGTATAAAAAATATTTGTGCTTCTGTAACAAGTATAATGATTTCCAAATTTAACATCGCTCGAATACTATTCACGAACGCTAAACAGCACTATCACCGACAAAGTTAAGACTAGATTGACGATGTCGATAATCTCCTACACTTATAATTGTCAACTTTCATTACCGAACACTGAGAAGGTACAAAAGAATATCATCCTATTGCGTATTGTGAACTACACGTGTTGCTGACACGTTTGCATGTTGCACAAATGTCGAAAATACTAAAATACTTATAGAAAATATTCTTTCGAAACTCGTACATCTTTAAAAATCTAAAACCTACTAACTACTGTGCCATTTCGTGTGTCTGGTACAGACGATTTCAAATCATCGCATGATGTTTTGTCATTCTGTTGTTCAACGTCTTGACGATTTGCTGTGGGTTGGTCACATTTTGAAAGACTAAGAAACTTGCGAATGTAGAGATTCTGACACATGCAAACGGCACCCTCGTCTCCATTTGTTTCTCCATCAAGGTCACATCCTCTTATGGCCACACTGTGTCCGCACATCATCAACCACAACCCAACAAGCCCAGCCGCAAGAATGACACCGTGAGCCAAGTCCGGCTGATCTGGAAGTACGTAGACGTCGCATATGAGCCAAACTCCTCGCCAAAGTCCAACGCTAATGAAGTTCGAGAAAAAGTAGGTGACGGCTTCCAACAGCCAACCGCATAGGAAACGATGATGTGAGTTCTTTGTTGAGGCGAATCGCCGATAGAGAAAGTTGAATAATGGCTGTATGACGCACAAGAGGAGTATGAGGCCGTAAGCGATGCCGAAACTAACAATGGCCGAATAGGTTTTATTATCTGGGAATATGTAGAGGTCCATCAACTCCCAACTTCCACGCCAGTAGAAAACGACCAACTGGTGAATGATCATCACCGTGAAGACGACATCGAACACGTATTTCTCACTGAACTGTGGCTTCAAAACAACAACAAAAATTGCGTTTAACATAGGCTCTTAATAGGCTATCTTAATACAAAAAAACTTCGTTCTAGCAAAACGTTCAATCACAAAATAGTCGGGTAGGCTGGTGTCTGGGCCTATATTATTCGCATTAATACAATTTCTATTTCTTAGGTGGGGTACTTTTTACACAATTACACATTAACTACAACAAGCTGATGGAATTTAGCTAATTAGATTAGCTAATTAGGTAGTTAGCCGGATGTAGACTAGCATTCAAAGGTTAACGCCCAGCAATAGCGTAAACAAAATGACACGTTAAAAGGCAACCCACTAGGACTAACATCACGCCCACGGATAGCTGACACTAAAAACTTTGTACTTAGAAAAGCAAGGATAAACAGCATCATAAACCTATTTGCACTATCAGGAACACGTAAGACTCATAACAACCCAAGTGAGTTAAAACGACACTGTCGCTCTCTCGGACCAATATGGCCTCTTTAACATCAACATCAACGTTAATCCATTGCAGCCTGGAACGCTAATTACCTTACGGCGTAAGGTAATGTCAAAGGCTTACGCTAATAATAATTATTGTGCTAGACAGGATTCAGTTGAAACCAGGAATGAATGAGACAGTAAACCAAACGCAATCAAGGTTAATAGCATCTTGAACATTAAGAGTACAGCCGAATAAGTAACTGTGTCATAATGATTATTATTGTTGTTATTGTTATTCTTATTATGATTGGTGACATTTGCAGAATATTGGACTTTGGAGCAATAACAGACGTCACTTAAAGAGAAGTGCCAATCGAAGTTTAAGAGACATTTATGAAGGGTGATAGTATATTGGTATGCTGTACTGTCAACCGAGAGGTCGGGGTTCAAATCTGCGCCAGTGCAGAAATTTGCTTTGCTATTAAGGCTGAGCCACTGGTGAACTCAGCTAAACGAGTACATTGACCATAAGGGACTGATGTCATAAGGGACTGATGTCATAAGGGACTGATGTCATAAGGGACTGATGTCATAAGGGACTGATGTCATAAGGGACTGAGGTCATAAGGCTCTAAAGGTTAGAGTCACATTACTCTAAAAATCCCTAGTAATACATGATGCATTGAATACTCCAACGATACAATGTCACAAATGTCCAAAGAAAATCGTCACAATACATTGGTTGGTGGGAAGATCGGACGGCGAGGGACCGGATAGGTTACCTGCCCTCAAATACGGAGGGTCAGAAAAATGAAGTCGCTAACATTTCATACCCATGACTGCCTCTCAGGGAGTTACCTTGACACACTGCAGTTCTTCCTCGTCGTCTACTTCTACATTTTCTTCTGTTTCTTCTTCTTCTTCTTCTTTCCTTCTTCTTCTACTACCTCGACAACACTACTACTACTCCTGCTACTACTCCTGCTACTACTACTACTACTACTACTACTACTACTACTACTACTACTACTACTACTACTACTACTACTACTATATTATTTTTACTACTACTGCTACTACTCCTACTACTACTCCTACTACTACTACTACTACTACTACCACTACTACCACTACTACTACTACTACTACTACTACTACTACTACTACTACTACTACTACTACTACTACTACAACTACTACTACTACTACTACTACTACTACTACTACTACTACTACTACTACTACTATTACTACTACTACTACTACTACTACTACTACTACTACTACTACTACTACTACTACTACTGCTACTACTACTGCTTCTACTTGTGCTACTACTTCCTCTTCTTCTTCGTTTTCTTCTTCATCTTCTTCTTCGTGTGTCTCATTTACATAAAAGCATTTCGCAGTAGCATGTAAATATTAGACTACCAGATGAAAACAGATGGCTTTATTAACGAGAGCATAATACGATTACTCAGTATGACTGATTCGGAGAATGAACACGAACGCTTGACTGGGCAGCAACAAGAATACTTAATCAGCAAATCGGGTCAGAGTCCTTTCGGGAAATGTGACCTGCGCTGTACTCCCGTCTGGCCACCTGACAAGTCATGAGTCAACTAAAGTCAACGTTAGCCTGATCAGCACAATTGATAAAAGCGTATGCCAAGATGATTCGTTTTCGTAACTATATTACAGAGATTTGAATCTTGGGCTGGTACGGTCCGTACATTGTGACCTTAAAAAGTGTGGCACCCCTTCAAACGGGCAGCGATGGTGAAGGACCGCACAAGATAAATTAAATGAAAATGAACAGGGTCTGGGCCATACGGTCTCCTTAGCACGAGCCTTGAATGGCGTGGCATCCATTCACACCGTCAAACGGGCAGTGGTCGTGTTGGATAAAACCTGATAAAATTAATTGATAATGAGCATGTAGGATAGGTTCAAGGCCATACAGTCGCTATAGGAAAGCATATGCCTCCTATCCAAGTACTGGACCGAATACTTCTGGAACGGCCTACCACTGCAATTACTTACTGTTGGCTTTGACCTTGTGCAGCATACTTTAGCTAACAGTCTAAAAACGCGGTTCTTTATTATTATTATGTAAGATTTTCATGTGTACGGCGCTTTGTGAGGTACTTAAAGTGCCCTATAGTATTGTAGTTGTAATTGTAACCGAAGACTTATATAGCGCTACTCAGATCAGCGGCGCTCTCGACCCGCATCAGTGCCAGAGGCTATGTTCTAATTAATAGTTGTTTTTGCAACTATTAATGCAAAAAGAAAGGTTTATTAAAAGTATATTAGGTGGCCTGATACATACTTACATGTATCGACACCTCGCACGTAGAACTCACATTATTATCATCATTATCATCATCAGTTCCCTACGCCAGCCATTTGGCGGCGATGGGTACGAATAAATGATCTCCATTGTCCTCGGTCATTTGTCAAGTCCACTGCCCCCCTTAATGTTAGTCCAAGTGACGTCATGTCCTCAGTTATATTATCTATCCAGCGTAGTCTTGGTCTGCTTTTGTGTCCGTTTCCTTCGAATCCTGCATGGGGTGCACTGTGTGGGATTCGGTTTAACACATTCAACGCCCGGGTCGTATATATACGTCCCAAATATGGCTATCCGCTGGGCCCGGGACGTATATTTACGTCCTATATACTACCTATTTATTATCGATGATTGGCCTGCAGAGAGTTATTAGACCGGCCTGTATTGCACGAATATACTGTACAGCCTTATAGAGGTGACACCTGGCGAATGTTTTGAAACGCCAATATATCCCGGGGAAGAGACATAAATACGGCGTGAAGATGTACCTGCTCTGTTCTCCAAATGGCTACGTGTACAACGCCAAGATCTATTGTGGTAAATCGACTCTCAACGCCAGATCACCGTACGGGCATGGAGAGACTGTCGTTTTGACCTTGGCAGACAGCCTGCTGGACAAAGGACGCACTGTATATGTCGATAATTTCTACACAAGTCTACCACTGGCTAAAGAGCTTCTGAAAAGAAAGACGCTACTCTGTGGAACGCTTCGTTCGAATAGAAAGTATCTCCCACGCGATGTTGTTGGTACCAGATTACAACGTGGAGAAGTTGTTCGTCGTCGACAAGGTCAAGTTGTCGTGCTGAAATGGAAGGATAAGCGGGACGTTCTAATGATGACGACAGCACATCCAGGCAAAATTGTCTTCACTGGGAGACAAAATCGCAGACATGAGGAAGTCTCAAAGCCAGACTGCATTTTGGCATATAATGATAACATGTGCGGGGTCGATAGAAGTGACCAACTCACCGCCTCAAGTAGGTTCCATGTGTTATATTGTGTTTCTGGTTATTTTAATATCTAAAAACGCTATTTGTTAAAAATGTGAAATTTTGCATTTTCCTAAATGTTCTCTGGCCCAGCCGGTAAAAAAGGGCCGGCGTTGAATGTGACTGACATTCTCTCTACATGTCCAAACCATTGGTGTTTTCGTTGAACGACTTTGTCTAGCACAGTTGTTTTGATAGGCTACATATTGCTAAACTACATTATAATACATTTGCACATTTAACTACATTATGATACATTTGCGCATGTAACGCCTCAGACGGTACTCAAGCCTAATTCCACATGTACGTAGAGCGGTGAATATCGACTTACAGGGACTCGAAAACGGGTTGTGTAGGAGAAGTAGTTGACATCTCGGTCGTAAACAACCAACATCGGAGGGGCTTGTGCGTTCTTACTGCAGCGGAAGGCCAGAAGAAGGCACTGACCTGAAATATTAACAAACAACTCAAAGTTCAATTCCATCCCAACACCTACGATTTCTCCTTCAACCGACGGCTATCATGTGAAAATGTAAACTAGTGTTTGCTTACTTACTCGTCTGCATAATCACATACATGTATGTGTATGTATGTATGTACTATGCATGCATGTATGTATGTATGTATGTATGTATGTATGTATGTATGTATGTATGTGTATGTATTTATGTGTATATGCATGCATACATACATGTATATATACAAAATATACACACATGCAATTCACAGAATACATACATACATACATACATACATACATACATACATACATACATACATAAATGCGTACATACTACATACACATAATATATACACATGTATATATTATGTATACGAACATGCATACTCATTCAGTCAACGGCAACTGGCTTTAAATTAAATTATTATTTCTTCCAGTTAGTTCTTTATTTTAATGACGAGCAACGTTCAATTTTTACTTTACCTTTAGAGACACCTACCCCCCCACCACCCCCGCCTCAGACACGGATTTGCTGACTTTGTTTTTACATAAAACATAAGTTTAAAAATAGATGAAAATCTGCAACAAAAACCAGTGAAGTGGATATGTAAATTAATGGGCAGCACGTGACCAAGTGAAGTGAATATGTAAATCAATAGGCAGCACGTTACCATGTGAAAGTGAATATGGAAAGTAATAGGTGGCACGTGACCAAGTGAAATGAATATGGAAATTAATAGGTGGCACGTTACCATGTGAAGTGAATATGTAAATTAATAGGCAGCACGTGACCAAGTGAAATGAATATGGAAAGTAATAGGTGGCACGTGACCAAGTGAAATGAATATGGAAATTAATAGGTGGCACGTGACCATGTGAAGTGAATATGTAAATTAATAGGCAGCACGTGACCAAGTGAAATGAATATGGAAAGTAATAGGTGGCACGTGACCAAGTGAAATGAATATGGAAATTAATAGGTGGCACGTGACCATGTGAAGTGAATATGTAAATTAATAGGCAGCACGTGACCAAATGAAATGAATATGGAAATTAATAGGTAGCACGTGACCAAGTGAAGTGAATATGAAAATTAATAGGCAGCACGTGACCAAGTGAAATGAATATGGAAATTAATAGGTAGCACGTGACCAAGTGAAATGAATATGGAAATTAATAGGTAGCACGTGACCAAGTGAAGTGAATATGTAAATCAATAGGTAGCACGTGACCAAGTGAAGTGAATATGAAAATTAATAGGCAGCACGTGACCTTGTGGAGTGAATATGTAAATTAATAGGTGGCACGTGACCATGTGAAGTGAATATGTAAATTAATAGGTAGCACGTGACCAAGTGAAGTGAATATGAAAATTAATAGGCAGCACGTGACCATGTGAAAGTGAATATGGAAAGTAATAGGTGGCACGTGACCAAGTGAAATGAATACGGAAATTAATATGTAGCACGTGACCAAGTGAAGTGAATATGAAAATTAATAGGTAGCACGTGACCAAGTGAAATGAATATGGAAATTAATAGGTGGCACGTGACCATGTTAAGTGAATATGTAAATTAATAGGCAGCACGTGACCTTGTGGAGTGAATATGTAAATTAATAGGTGGCACGTGACCAAGTGAAATGAATATGTAAATTAATAGGTGGCACGTGACCATGTGAAGTGAATATGTAAATTAATAGGTGGCACGTGACCATGTGAAGTGAATATGTTTATCAATAGGCAGCACGTGACCGTGACCATACAATCCATTCCATGCTTATACAAACCTATGGCGTAAGTCGTCCAGCAACTGATGGGGTTAAAGCCAGTGTAGTGGTCGAGTAGGGTCCACATTCCCCTCCAGTGACATACGTTGCAGAAGAAGCAAAGAACGGTGTAGAAGTGAAATCCGAATACCCAATGCAACGCGTTATCAGCCGATAGATATCTCTTCCAGAGGCCCTGCGTGAAGGCCAGGGTCATCAGACCCCCGTTTCCAATAGCAAAGCATATGAATCCGCTAACCTCCCTCCGATCGGGAAACAGGTGGGAATTCAAAAAACTCCACGTACCCCACCAAGCGAAAACGGTGAAGGGTCCCACAAGGACTCCACAGATGAACTGATCGATCAGAAACCAAACCGCCTTCTTGACTGGCTCGGGATATTTACGAAATGTTCTTGACAACGAATCCGTTTTACAATGCATCCTGCTTCAGCCCTGTTTCAACGTAATCGTAATCTCCAAATTTCCAAAGCGCTTCTTGAAAACTAAACGTATTGCACCGACTTATTCACGAGCGCTGCGTCTGTTCAGAGGGGTTGTCCAGGTAAGTCCAGTGGCGATCCGGGTCCGGTTACCAGGGAGAGAGGAGAAAGTCAGTTGTAGGACGATGTAGAAATTCGCTTCGCATTAGAAACGCCGCTTCGTGCTTCTGTTGTTTTTCAGTCGAACCGTTCCATTATATGTAAAGTTTATTTGTCGATTAGCAGCAGGTCGCTTTTGGCTTGAAGATATATCAGCCGCTGGCGTAGCCTCTTGACAATGCCTCAGCTGTAATATGAGACAATGCTTAGCTAGTTCGTGTACTGAAGTGACGAGGACAGAAAGGCGGGTGACCCGGATGAGCTGACACCAGATGTTGTTGTTCCGATTTCGTAGTAGCGTTGTCGGATTACGTTTGGTCTTTTTTACTTACACGATTTATAATTCCGTAGGCCCTATTTAAGATGTTGTGTGTCAAAGATGTAAAATTCGTACGTTGTATATTTTGTACGCCTTTGTAGAGTTCATGATGATAAATGTCAATGTAAATGTACAAGTTTTCCTGAAACAACAGTACGGCCTCGACCCACATCGTCTTCCCGTGAATTGTTGATGGAAGAACTCTGGGACGTATTGCTTTGTGAGGCCCTTGTTTTCAAGTCAGACATTGGTCTATATGTCGGAACACGTGGTGAAACTACTTCGCAGTTTATTTTAGGATTCTTTCCGGGATTTTTAAGAATGGGTGCGCGATACTCTTTGAAAATTAATAGGGTATATATGCTTAAAACAATGTCATGTTTTAGGGACGCAAATTCCAAGGCCAGTTGACTTCCAGCTGGGAAGGATGTTGAACAATGTGTACCCTATACTCTCGGACTGATAATTTTTATGCTTAATCACCTTAACATCATGTAGGCTAGTGTACAAGTTATCGCTTTTGTGAGGTACCGGTACCTAAAAATCCCTACGTTAATGATGTTGATAACTAATGAATGTTATACGCTGCACCGGCATGGTGGGTATACACCCTGGTCAGCAAGAAAGGAAAAGGCTCCAGTCCGTGATGGATAGGCTGACCTGCCAGCGATACCTTCCATGTGATAATCCAAAAATCTAACAACTCTGCCGCCTTGCTGATGTTGCCCTGTTTTCGGCAGTCCTTGGCAATCCAGGTCATGTCCTGCACTGGCTGCTTCCATATGTTCGCCGAGGGTTTATGGTTTAAGGCCTAGATCCCATGACGGGGCTTTACCGCAAGCCGTCAACAGCATGAGGAAAACTTTCATAGTCAGAATGCTGTATACATACTTACTAACCAACTGGACGTATGCTATATATATATATATTTATATATGATTAAGGCTATGTATGTATATATTATGGATGTATCTTTATTTATGTGCTTTAGATTTAGAAGATTTATTTAACAGAAATTGTTCACCAAAGTGCTGTTTGGCAGCTGGTTTAACAAAGAATATACTTACTATCTTACTTGCTTTTAATTAACCTGTGCAAGAATTATATAGGTGAATGGTATGAGAAAAGCACAGCCTATGCTCGTAACCGTGAGGGCAAATGTAGACGTTTTTCTACAGCGATCGTACAGCTTCGACCCTGCTAATTTTGCAATGAACTGATCGGGTGAGATCCTTCACCACCGCTGCCCGTTTGAACGAGTGCCACACCATTGCAGGTCTCCGTGTACGGACCGTGCTAGCCCGAGATTCAAATCTCTTAAATAAACCACCGTCGGGATTCGAACCGGCGTCCTCACGCATAGAGTTGCATGGGACGTAAGTCTAACCAGTGCAGCTACTGTAACTAACCCTACGCCATACAAAACATTGGTTAATCGGCCAATTACGAAATCGTTTTAGAGTTTAGAGTATACACTTCTGCGCACTACTTTTACACTGATTATGGAAATATATATCCACGATCAGCACGTGGTTCGGTTCAGAGCTATTGATGGTGGGGGGGGGGTGGTGGTACAGTGGGCGTAGAGTTAATCACTGCTGTGAACTATGGACTCTGAGATAATCGCCGCTGGTCACATTCCAGACAACACATGTGTGTGACGGTTTTGTGAGAACTTATGAGGTTCCCACTTCCAGCGAAATAGGTAGCAGATGTTGGTGACGAAACAGACCTCAAGGTCCTTTGACATAATTATACTGTTATGATGAGCGTTACTGTCATCGCTGTTGTTAATTATCATATGTGTATGTATGTATATATATATGCTTGTAGGTATGTACGTAATACTACGCATGTATGTGTGTATGTATCTATGTGTGTATTTATGTATGTATGTATGTATGTATGTATGTACCTTTGTATGAATGTATGTATGTATGTATGTATGTATGTATGTACGTACGTACGTATGTTTGCACGTACGTACGTACGTATGTATGCATGTCTGTATGTACGTATGTATGTGTGTATGTATCTAAGTGTGTATTTATGTATGTATGTGCGTATGTATGTATGTATGTATGCATCATCTATTAGATTTACAGGGCTAAAGTTTGGAACACGATACCCCTATTTATCCGTCAATTACCTCCTCTTCCCATTTTCAAGAATAAATTACGCCATTATCTGATTCAACAAATAACTTGAACCTTCCAGTTTTGCAATATTGGGTGCGTTAGTTAAGATATGTTAGTTAAGATATATTAGTTAGATATAAGCTAACTAATTAATGCGTTATTGCTTAAATTACCTCATGTGTATCGATGTGTTTCCTCTACCTACTTTTGTAACTAGCTGCCATGCGCTCTAGTTACGGTGTCACGGCAAATGGTTCACGGACAAAAGGTTCACCGACAAATGGTTCACGACAATTGGTTCACGGACAAATGGTTCACGATCTTCCAGCTTCTAGTTTCAGTTATATATTCAAAATAATCCAGCCTCTAGTTTGAGCTACATTTTCATCGCTCATCCAGCTTCTAGTGTGAGCTATATTTTCATCAAAATTCAGACAGCTGGAAGATTGATGGAAATGTAACTCAAACTAGAAGCTGGATGAGCGATGAAAATATAATGGAGTTCAACTAGAATCTGGATTATCGTTGAATATATAAATGGCACTAGAAGCTGGATTCTTGATGAAAACAGCTCAAATAGAAGCTGGAAGATCGTGAACCTTTTGTCCGCGAACGGTGAACCATTTGTCGTTGAACCATTTGTCGTGAACCATTTGTCGTGGAACCCTAGTTACTGTGCATTATTCATTATACATTGGTATATCTTGCGCAACAGCCAATCTACCATTTTTAAATCCATTTTTGGAGGTGTTCCCGTTGTTCGATTTTGTCGGATATTTATGTTATTCAGCAATGGTACTTTAGCTGGAAACCGTTTAGAAAGTTTCTCAAGCAATTTTTCCAGGTTGAAGGGATATTTGATCTAGATTTGCCTGGACTATTCTTCCTGATCATTTTCTTCCATGTCAGTTATAATAATATTCTCGCTATTACGAGCTTACGTAATTACTTATTTACTTTAAAAAATCGCTAGCTGCCTAAGACTTTAACCTCGAGAGTGTACTAAAAGCTACTGGGAAACCAATACAGCTCGTTGTTAACGTTTGAAACCGTAGACTGAACGAGTCTGTTCGAAGACTTTAGTTTGTCTTCTCTGTTTAACATCTGTCGTGCGATAAATGTTTTTGCAGTTAGTGGAAGAATTTGGGCGTGTGACTTAGTGCGTGGACCCATGCGTGGTGTCCCATTTCCAGAGATAAACACTGCTAAGACGTATGTATGTATATAAGTGTGTATGTATGTTTGTATGTATGACTGTATGTATGTATGTATGTATGTATGTATGTATGTATGTATGTATGTATGTATGTATGTATGTATGTATGTATGTATGTATGTATGTATGTACGTATGTGTGTATGCATGTATTTATGTATGTATGTTTGTTTGTTTGTTTGTTTCTTTGTATGTATGTGCTAAGACGATCACGTCGAACATTGACTTCGACTTTTAGACTTATTCTCAGACGTTGTTTAGCAAACCTGTCAGTCTCAATGTCATTCGAGTTCAGAGTTTGAACCCGATGCCGTCGATAGATGCGAGGGGAGGGACAGAAATGGCTGGAGAAAGAGAAGGAAAGGATCATGTAGGACGAGAAAAAGAGGTTAAGGTGGTAGGTGAAAGACAAGTAAGCAGATAGGAAGGAAGAGGATTAGACGGAGGGATGAGGCAGGATGATAAAAAAAACAGCACAGAGGAGGAGAAAATGGAAGAACTGGATAAAGGAAAAGAAAGGTAAGGAGGGGTTGTACCAACAGCTTACGGCTAATGGTTGTGGTGGACATGTTGATTGTGATGGTGGTGGTTGTGGTGGTGGCTGTGGTGGTGGTTGTGGTGGGTGGTCGTGGTGGTGGTGGTGGTGGCAGTGGTGACAGTAGTGGCGATGACAATAATGATGATGATGACGATGATGAAAATGATGATGATTATTTTTTTCTTTATTATTATTATTATTATTATTATTATTATTATTATTATTATTATTATTATTATTATTATTATTATTATTATTATTATTATTATTATTATTATTATTATTAGGAAACAAACAAAGAAAGTAACGATCGAAACTGTCACTTTTTATAATGACACATAAGACAGTTTCTGTAATCGAAAGAATACGACATTTAGAAACGCGTTGAGAAGAAGAGCCGCCGCTTTGCCACCTGCAGTCCAGTCTAAGATCCCACTGCAGCTGCTGTGCAGAGGACTGGCCATCCTACCAGCCGATACCCCTACAACACCAACAAACTGGGTCAAGTCACATCAAATCAGTTCGGGTCAGTCAAAGTTAGCCCGGGTCAGTCCAGATATGTCCAGGTCAGTCCAGCCCTCAAAAGAACAACGACCGTTGATTTATGCCTTGTGCATTCTATAGAAGTCAATAGGTGCGATGAACGACGACAGGGAACTATGAGGCGAGGTCTGGTAAGATTCGTTGAAATACCGAAAGCAGTTAACCCGTGACAGCAGCTAATCGTTACGACGGCAAGAATACAGAGGCGGCAACCAGTGATTGAAGACTAGATGCGAAGACTACAAGAAGAAGGAGAAGAAGAAGAAGAAGAAGAAGAAGAAGAAGAAGAAGAAGAAGAAGAAGAAGAAGAAGAAGAAGAAGAAGAAGAAGAAGAAGAAGAAGAAGGAGGAGGAGGAGAAGAAGAAGAAGAAGAAGAAGAAGAAGAAGAAGAAGAAGAAGAAGAAGAAGAAGAAGAAGAAGAAGAAGAAGAAGAAGAAGAAGAAGAAGAAGAAGAAGAAGAAGAAGAAGAAGAAGAAGAAGAAGAAGAAGAAGAAGAAGAAGAAGAAGAAGAAGAAGAAGAAGAAGAAGAAGAAGAAGAAGAAGAAGAAGAAATAGAGCTACATGTAAAAGAAGTAGACGAAGAACATCAACAACAACCAGAATCCGAAGACCAAAAAGAACAAGAAGATGATTGCAAATGAGAAGCAGAGGAATAGGAATAAGAAGGAGGAAAAGAGCAAGCAGATGAATGTGAAAGAGAAGGAGAAGAAGAAGATGAAGATGAAGAAGAAGCCGTGGATATGATGACATGTATTAGCGATTTTATTTTCTTAGCCTCGGCCTATCAGTGCGCGTAGCCACTTCTCTCCTTTGCCCCCTGATCTTCCACCGACAGTGTACGGTCGTGTACTCATCATAGCTGCGTTCGTTAGGGGCACAAATGGAGCGGTAGTCTTGAAAAATTTCTGCGCTAAAGGGAATTTTAACCGAACCTCTAGGTTGACAATCCAGCATATTAACGATTAGACAATTGTGCATCAAACTATACTTAAAACAAGTTCCTTCTTGCCTACAGAGCTCAAAAACAACGCATTATTCTTTAAAGTATTGTGTCTAGAAATAGCAGACATTAATTTAGCCTGGACACTGTTAACAGACATCGTATATCCAGGGCCGCCGACAGAAATTCCGGGCCCCTAGGCAGAGCAGTCACGGGCCCCTAGGCAGAGCAGTCGCGGGCCCCTAGGCAGAACTGTTACGGGCCCCTAGGCAGAGCAGTCACGGGCCCCTAGGCAGAGCAGTCGCGGGCCCCTAGGCAGAACTGTTACGGGCCCCTAGGCAGAGCAGTCACGGGCCCCTAGGCAGAGCAGTCACGGGCCCCTAGGCAGAGCAGTCACGGGCCCCTAGGCAGAGCAGTCGCGGGCCCCTAGGCAGAACTGTTACGGGCCCCTAGGCAGAGCAGTCACGGGCCCCTAGGCAGAGCAGTCGCGGGCCCCTAGGCAGAACTGTTACGGGCCCCTAGGCAGAGCAGTCACGGGCCCCTAGGCAGAGCAGTCACGGGCCCCTAGGCAGAGCAGTCACGGGCCCCTAGGCAGAGCAGTCACGGGCCCCTAGGCAGAGCAGTCGCGGGCCCCTAGGCAGAGCAGTTACGGGCCTCTAAACTATCTTTAGGCTTTATATAATATAATATAGTTGGGTCGTACGAAAAAAAAACACAAATTGAAATAATAAAAGTGCACGATATTATATATATATATATATATATATATATATATATATATATATATACATATACAACTATGATATTATTCGGATGCTTGAAGTTTAAACTGATTGTCGTTAAGCGTCAGAAAATATATTTTAAAAGGCATGAATCATAAACTTTTTTGTAATATTTTTCATAAGTTGATTGCGGGCCCGGCCCGGGCCCATAAAAAGTCGCCGGGCCCCTGGGCATATGCCCCCCTGCCCCTCCCTCTCGGCGGGCCTGCGTATATCGAGGGATGAAGGGCAGTCAATCTGGCTGGACAGTATAATGTGGCCTTTCAAAAAGTTATTAGACAAAACTGCTTGGATGCAAACGATCACATTATTATGTGCTTTCTCACCAGACAAATTGTGTCCGCGAGCATTCTATTGCCACGTTGGTGTCTGCACTTTGCAAGCATCATATTTCATAGTGCATTTGCTTAATTCCTGTTTTATTTTCTTCAATCAACATTCTAAATGCAAATGCTTTAAAGCCCCGTTATGCTAACAAATCCTCCGTTTTGCTAATGGCCTCGCTTTAACATCAAAACGCTTGAGTAATGGGCTATGGAAAGCTTTCTCCACAATGCAAGGATAATTCCCAATGCTTAACGAAATCATATGACTGCCAGGGTTGTTGACGTCTCCTTCCCCCATTATCCAGGCTTGGGACTGGCACTACCAGAGTACGGGCAGTGGCAGATTTCCCGTCTCTGTATCAGGCTATCTCCACTTTAAATGCATAAAGTAATGTAATCGTAATGTAATGTAATGTAATGTAATCGTAATCGTAAACGCCAAATATCTAAAGCGCTACTCTAAAGTTAAACGCAGGGCACCAGCTTATTCACGAGCGCTGAAATTCATATTCATTACCCTAGGGAGACCGAGGGAAACTTACTCGTTGCTCTGTTAACTTTCCCTCATTGAGTACATTTTCCCCAATTCATTACTCTCATGAAAATCGGTTTTTCTCACTAAGTCCAATCAAAAGAACGGTCGTGGAAATCATGATTTCAGAAAACTCACCGGAGTTGTGTGATTTATTCATTCTTGCTTGGACGTCTAGAAAATAAAACAAAACTACATGAAGTCGTGATTATGATCGTCTGACAGAGTTCAACTAAGAGAGATTAAATTTTCTTCGAAACAATTGTCTGAAGTGATTCTTGCATGGGTGAACTTTGTTTTATTAAGAAGATTATTGAACTGGGAACACGAAATTGATATAATGTGGCTTATTTGAAGAACGTTGTGCATGTATGAAGAACCCTAGACTAGGCAACATAAAACACTATATATATATATTGTTTTATGTTGCAGCCATATATATATATATATATATATATATATATTTAACTTGTTAAATTTTTTAATTTCTTTTCCTCATTTTCCTTTCTTGGTTGCTCATTGATGGGACTGCCTCCTACTGGTTTAATTTGCGCCATTCGGCACTAACCCTTACCATAAGATGAAATTG
>OY744615.1:40659266-40739266 GCA_963556255.1 Allolobophora icterica
CAAATTCTCAAGTTAACAGTTTTAAAGACAATACTGTGGCAACCGATTTGTCTGATCACGGCTCGCCAGATCTCATAATAAGCAATGAATATGAAGCATTCAACTCTGCAGCACTTGTAAACTTTGAACATTCTACTGATAGAGGGCATTATCCAATCGATATAGTTGATCCAAATATGAAGAAATTTATTGTTGAACACGGCTCATGCAGACCAAAGGGGCCTTTTCCGAGAGACAACAAAAATAGATGTTTTTCTGCCAGTTACTATAACACTACGACTAAGGCAGGTTTGACTATACCGGTGACTTGGTTGTGCTATTCCAAAAAGTTAAATGCTGCATATTGTGAAGTTTGCTGGCTGTTTGGTATAAGATTACAAATTAATAATAAAATAAAATATCATAAATTAAAATCATTAAAATGTATGCCTCAAAAGTGAGTCGATAATTTGAAACATAAAATTGTCTATCAGATTGTCATCGGCTGTATGGAGGGGGGCCCATTTTGAAAATCTTGCAGGGGGGCCCAGAATATGAAGTTACGCCACTGGGTAGAGATGGTGACGTTTTGTGAAGGCTAACTTTTGACGTTGAGCTGGACGTCGAAGGTGTTATCCTGGTCGTCCTTGGTCGTCACCTGGCAGTGGTAGAGTCCTTCATCGGACGCCTGGACGTCCTTAATGATCAGACTCCATTCGTCCGTTCTCTCGTTGAAGTCGACGGCCAGCCGTGTGTCTGGAGCGAACGTGTACAGTCCGATCGTCAGCGGGTGGTCCTCACGTTCCCTTCGCCACGTTACCTGCACAGTCATTGCCCAGAGTATTGTCATGCGTCACCTTAATCAGAGGCGCGTTTACGCATTGGCGCACTAGGCGCGCGCCTAGGGCCCTCAAATCTCGGAGAGCCCAAACGGATGAAAATATTTTTTCAATTTAAAAAAATAACATTTTTTGAATTTTGAATTGTTTTAGATGTAACCTGTTTTCTATTTTTACAGTTTAGCCTTCAGATAAAAGTGTATAATTGTAATTTATAATTGGTTTGTTCATTTGGGCTAATTTTTGCGCAAGTTCAGAAGGGCCCCCAAAATGTTTGCGCCTAGGGCCTCATTTTCTGTAAACGCGTCTCTGACCTTAATCGTATTTCTAATCTCTTAGAATTCGTAATCGTAATCGTAAACTCCAAATTGCTAATGCGCTACTCCAAAGCTAAGGGCAGGGCACCAGCTTATTCATGAGCGCTGCGTCGACACAGTGATGTCAAGGTTAAACCCGAATTCTGTTGCCAGAGAGACCAGAGAGAGGAGACAAAGAAGCTATTAAGACGGGTTTCGTTTAGGATGAAAAGCTTGGAAGACGGAAGATTGGATGGAGTAGGGTAGGAATTCGTCAAGAAGTGGGAGTTTAATTTGCAGTGGAAAGTCTGTGCGGTGATCAGAACAGGTGTTAAGACCGAAAATGGTCGTTGAGCGACGATATTGGGTAAATTGAGAATTGGCGGAATGCAGGAGAATTATTTAACGCATATATTTGGGCTAAAAATCCTCAAATATTCTGGACGACAATATTCTGAACATGCACAAATATGTACAACTTGGAATAAAAACAATTCAGAAGCATAATAGTTTTAATCAAATGGTCGTGCAAATTTTGTGCTAACATAGTCTTGGCCCAAATGCATTAGCAGGCCATATTCTGCCCCAACAAAGTCTGGGCTAACATATTCTGGACCAAAAACTCTGAGCTGACAATATTTTTGCGCCTACAAATTTAAGACTAACATATTCTTGGCAAAAGATTTCGGGCCTACAGTATTCTGTGCTCGTTAATTCCAGGCTAACTTAATATGGGCAAAATCTCGTGCGAAAAATTCAGATCGAACAATTTCTGCGCAGACATTTTTCAGCTCGTTGCGCAAAGAAACTTTGAGCAGAAGACCAATGGAAGGGATAAAGTGAATCGATGACTTTTTATTATGATTAAACAGCGACAGACCAGCTGCTGGTCCTTTTAACGCTTCTCGTAAAATGCTTCTTTTGTAGGCGCAAAATATTGTTAGCTCAGATTTTTTGGTCCAGAATGTGTTAACCCAGACTTTGTCGGGACAGAATATAGCCGGTTAATGCATTTTTGTCCAGACTATGTTAGCACAAAATTTGCATGACCATTTGATTAAAACTATGTTGCTTCTGAATTGCTTTTATTCCAAATTGTACATAGTTGACACCGACTTCATTCGACAAGACACATAATGCTTTTTTCAACTGTTTTTCAGTTAATTCTGAGGCCAGCTTGGCTCATTGAGAAGACAAACTAGCTTCGCCAACCCTAAAACATATTCTTCGCAAAACATTGCGGGCCTACAATATTCTGTGCTAATTAATTCTAGGCTTTAACTAACTCTATCCTCTACCTCTACCTTTTTCCCCTCAGATTCTTTCTTTTACTCCTTTCCGATCTCTCCGTCCTCGTCAATACTGGTGCTCCTGTTTCTATTCCTCCTTCTGCTCTTTGTCCTCCTCATTGTCCTCTCTCTGCTTTGTCCTTCCCTCCTCTTCTTTGTCCTCTTCCTTCTCTTTGTCCTCCTCCTCTTTGCTCTCTCCCTACCCTTTGTCCTTCTCATCCATGCCCTGTCCTTCAATTTTATCTTCCTCGTCCTCTTTGTCCTCCTCCTTTTTGTTCTCCTCCTCCACATCCTCTTCCTTCTCTTCCTCCTCCTTCACCTCGTCCTATTCATCCTTCTCCTATTCCTCCTTCTCCTCGTCTCCTGTTTCTCTTCGTCCTCCTTCTTCCTCCTTCTCCTCATTTCCCCTCTTCATCCTTCTGATCGTTCATCGTTCTCCTCCAACTCTACCTCTGTCGTTTTCTTTCCCTCTCCTTTTTTCTCCGTCCTTCTTCAGTCTCCCACCCTGACTCTCTCCCTCCCTCCTCAATTCCACGTCTCTTTCCTGCCTCTTTTCCTCCATCTCCCACGTCTCTTTCCCAGCCTTTCCTGCCCTCTCATTCCCTCCCTTTCTTCCTCCCACTCTATTCGTCCTCGTCCCTTCCTCTGCCCCCACCCGTCGTCCATCATCACCGACTCCTCCATTCCACGAGTCCCTCTTTCCGGTCTCTTCCCTCGACCGCAATTCCCGCTCTTCCTGTCCCCCGTGACCTCACCCCTCCCCTCCACCTGGGACCCAGCCGTCGCTGATTTCCATTCCCTTCTCACCGGACACCTTGATCCCCTCCGCAGATATCCACGCTGGCTGCCCTGACCCGAACCAGATTTCGGTGGAGACTTATTGATCTGCAGAGACGGCGTGCTGCGGTTCCGTTCGTTCGGAGGCGCTTTACACGTATGCCTAATAGTTCTTTTGTCGCAGCTGGACGTCCCGTTTTTATGGTGCACGGCGGAAGTTGTCATCGTGAGACTGCATATGGCGCGAACGGGTGAGGCTTAATTATTGAAGGAATATGAATTAACAGTTGGAAGGAGGAATGGGGAAGACTGAGGAGAGAGTGCGAGGGAGAGAGAGAGCCCACGCGAGAGAGAGACAGAGACAGACAGAGAGACAGACAGAGAGACAGACAGAGAGACACAAACAGAGGAAACTAGGGAGAAAGAAAGGTACGAAGAGGAAGAGAGAGATGGAAGGAGAGAGGGAAGAATCAGGGAGGATGGGAAGAGGAAAGAAGAGACGAAGAGAATTCAGATGGGCACAGAGAGGAAAGGCGGTAAGGGAGATTGAAAGAGACAGGGAGGGAGAATGAGGAGGTTAGAGAGAGACAGGGAAATAAAGACAGAGAGGGAAGAACAGATTGATAGAGACATGGAGGGAGAATGAGGAAGGCAGAGAGAGAGACAGCGAAGGGGGAAAGAGGTGTGATGGGAGGGGAGTGGACAGAGGCGCCAGTGACTGCCGCAGAAAATGATGAGATCTGAATGCGTGGCCGGATTTTTGGAATAATGGATGCTTAGACGCTGAAGCATGGATAGACGGAACCGTGGATGAACGAGCGGCAACGCGGATGGATGGATAGATGGAAGGACGAACGGCCGAACACAGGCAGACTGATGGATGGACGGACGGACGGACAGACTGAAGGACGGATGGCAGGATGTGCGTTAAGGACTGACATGCAAGTGTTTGCGTCTGCATTAAGAGAGAGGAACAGACAGACAGACAGAGAAAGACAGACAGAGATACAGAGACACAGAGAGATAGAGAAACAGACACAGACAGACAGAAAGACAGAGACAGTTAGGGCGAGAGAGGAAGGTACTTGGCAAACCCTTTGCCCGCAGGCGCTGGTGCATTTCTTCCTGTCGTGGCTTTTAATTCCTCGCCAATTCGCTAATGGAATGCCATTTCTTCAACGCTTCGTATTCTAAGGTATCTCTTCCTCTCAAGTCATTCCCAGCACACATAACTTCATTCTCTTCACTCACAGTCGATGCCCCACGCCTGCCGATCCAACTGACCAGACTGAGCCTAGGATATCCGGAGGACAGATCTAAGCTGATCCGCCAATGATCGAAAAACGAAGCCAAGAATCGAACCGAGCAGAGGATAGCCGAACCAAACGAAGCCAAGAATCGAACCAAGCAGGGGATAGCCGAATCAAACGAAGCCAAGAACCGAACCGAGCAGAGGATAGCCGAACCAAATGAAGCCAAGAATCGAACCGAGCAGGGGATAGCCGAATCAAACGAAGCCAAGAACCGAACCGAGCAGAGGATAGCCGAACCAAATGAAGCCAAGAATCGAACCGAGCAGGGGATAGCCGAATCAAACGAAGCCAAGAACCGAACCGAGCAGAGGATAGCCGAACCAAATGAAGCCAGGAACCGAACCGAGCAGTCTGGAGCAGACGATAGCCGAACCAAACGAAGCCAAGAATCGAACCGAGCAGAGAATAGCCGAAGTATGTCAAGCAAAGCGGAACCAAACCAAAACATCTGAATGAAGATGTGCCGACGACAGGACCCAGTGAAGCCGATTGGACCGGGCAACCAAACTATGAGCGAAACGCCACAGGAAGCGGGGATCTTGTCCAGGTTTGTCCGTCATAACCACAGCTGAGATCATTTTTCGGGCCTGTCTGCACGGACGACGCCTCATGCCGCGTTCACGGCCAGCATCGTAAACAGAACGATGAATGACGAGGGCGAAGAAGAAAACAATATTTCAACCGTCGCGTCTCATATAATATGCATGTAATATTTATCTCACATGATTGCATAATTTTTTATGTAGGCCTACGCTTTGAAAAGCGAAATCTGGTGACGGGCAACAGTCACGTGGTCAGACTGCACACATTGCGTTGGAATGTATAAGTTAACATAGACGTTAAATAAGCTATGGAGTTTACTGTGTTTACATCCTTATGACGTCTGAACTAACGTGAGCTCCACTGTGAAACCTTGACCAGCGCATATCCTAACCATCGTAATTGTAACCGTAATCTCGAGAAATCTACAGCGCCAAAGAAGTGAAGTCGCTGGAACTCAGCTTATTATTCACAGGCGCTCAGTCAAAACAAAATCTATAGGCAGTAAAGGTGAAAAAAGGTTCCAGGACAAGATCCAAAGGGTCTAGCGTTGTGTACAACGCAAAAGGGAGCGCGACGCCTCATCTAAATCGTGTAAGTTTATTGGAAAACTACTAAAGCGCTGCTTAACACTTCAACGACGATAGTGTACTAAAAGCGACTGGGAAACCAATGCAGCACGCCGTTAAAGTGTAAAAAAAAGCTAAACACAAGACCACAGCTTATTCACGGACGCTGCGTCAAGTTAACAGCGGTTGTACAGAGAAGACGTGATCAATAATAATCGGTGGCCGGGAGACCAAACAGGGAAGAAAATGCTGTGGTGAGTTGTGTCCAGGTTGAAAAACGCGACACATAGTGACATAGCTCGTATTAACTACTTTTTTAAAAGCAACTATCACTTGTAGCTAAACTACGAAATCTCAATCACTACTTTTTCTAAGTGCTTTTCAGCAAGAGAATTTTCAGGTTGCGTACGTAACAACCTCTATCACCGGTGTGTCCGGTTTTTCCCTGTCACAGTTAAAACACTGTTTGCTAGATTTGATTTCCGATTATAGAATAGTCATTTTATCAGGAACGTATTTTTTCAGTAGCAACTCATTTCCCGACTTACGACCAGGGCTGTAGGCCCCCTCGTGGTAAAATTAGAGGTGAGTACACGCTGCCGGTTAGTTTTCCTAAACAAATTAGAGGTGGGTAGGCCTGTATACGCTACAGTATTTTGTGAGTATACGCTATAGTATTTTAATGTAAATAAATATAAATATTTTGTGAGGTGAGTATACGGTCTCTAGAGGTGAGTACACGCTGTATACCCGTGTATGCCCTCGACTACAGCCCTGCTTACGACATGAGCAAATGTAGTCACTAAGTTACAATTAGTTAAACTACGTTCAATGTAATTTAAAGCAGGTGTAGTCGAACTACTTTTAAAGTATTTAGTGCCGGTCACTAAAAACAGACATAAGATCCTCTTTTTTCTAGATGAACCAATCGTAATCGTAAACTCAAAATTTCTAAAGTGTTACTCTAAAGCCAAGTGCAGGGCACCAGCTTATTCACGAGCGCTGCGTCGTGTCAGTGGGGTTGTCCAGAGATGTTCAGTGAAAATCCGAGTCAGTTTGTCCAGAGAAATCAGTGAGAGAGAAGAAGACAGAGCTGGAAGAGGAGGAGTCCAAGTGGCTGAAATAATTTCGTGGCCTGTCTGTAGCGGAATTGTACGAAGTTTTCCAATCTAACCCTGCCAAAATGCCCACATGCAGCCCATATAGGACCCTTATTTACCTACGGGCATGGGCGTCTATCCCTCCTAAGTCATTGGAGCAACTTCTCCTTCCCCACTTCTTCCAATTCCCCTTCCTCCTCCCCCACCACCCCCTAAAATGGTGGCATACACACTGACAGATCCCCGCTATTTTTTCATGGAGCATTTGCTTCAAGGTTTCTATGGTGTAGACGCCCCTGCCTACGGGACCCGTATACAGTCAATATGAGTCCCATCCCATATAAACGTTGGCAGGGAAGATAATCAATATTAAGTATTGTTACCGTTTTAGCGCCGAGTTGCTCAACCCTGCATTTGAGAACAGCTCGATCTCCCAGATCAACGGTGATGTTCTGCGCTGGGGTCGCAATGAAGACCGGTCGCCTGTCTGTCGTCTGCCGACTTCGACGCACCTGCTGCCTCCACGAGTCACAACCTGTTCGATAAAACAACGGCAATTAGAGCTAGTCTTTTAATTGGTTAGCTCTGTTCCGTCATATATAAGAGAGCTGCTTGCGCCGGTTTCAACGCAGTCAGATCGCCGGTCGTTTCGTTTAGCTACATGTGGAGATCTGGTGGTCCCTCGTTGCCGTAAGAAAACACGAGTGCACCGTGCACTCTCGTTCGCTGGTCCTTGCCTTTGCACAATTTGTTGACATTCGAGACTCCCCTTTAAACTATGTTTCAGCTGCTTTTTCTGGCTCTGTCAAGACGCATCTGTTCAGCGGAGATACCTTAGGCAGCCATGTTCCAAGCGCTCTTCTTGGGTTCCTAGATGTGCTCATAAAAGTCTGATTACATAACATGAATGAATGAATGAATGAATGAATGAATGAATGAATGAATGAATGAATGAATACTCTTTTATTGAACATCATAGCAATTTTAAGGCGCGCTATAATTTGTTCGCTTTTCTATACAATACTTCAGTAGAAGTTCGATCAATTTCTGAGAGTAATTGTATCGTTTAAAACGAATTGCCATAGTAGTATAGAAGAAGGAGGACGAGGAGGACGAGTAGGAGAAGGACGAAGAGGAGAAGGAGAAGGAGAAGGAGAAGGAGAAGAAGAAGAAGAAGAAGAAGAAGAAGAAGAAGAAGAAGAAGAAGAAGAAGAAGAAGAAGAAGAAGAAGAAGAAGAAGAAGAGGAAGAGGAAGAACAAGAACAGGAAGAACAAGAACAATAACAACAAGAAGAACAAGAACAAGAACAAGAAGTACAAAAAGAAGAAGAACAAGAAGAAGAATAAGAAGAACAAGAACCTGAATAAGAAGAAGGACAAGAAGAAGAAGAAGAACAAGAAGAACAAGAACAAGAAGAACAAGAACAAGACGAAGAAGAAGAATGCCTGGAAAAAGAATCATTCAAAGAAGAAAAAGAAGAATGCGAAGAAGAATGCGTAAAATGGGAGGAGGAAGAAGAATGAGAAGAAGAGCAGTCCTCTGACACTTCAACGACGAGAGTGTGCTAAAAGTGACATGGGAAACCAATGCAGTTCGCCTTTAAAATATTAAATTAACCTGAGAGGGAACCACGGGTATAAAATGTTAGCGAGTTTATTTTTATTTGACTCTACACATGATGACTGGTGGCCTGTCCTCTCCCCACTGTCAGAGTACGGTCAGTGTACTCATCATAGCTGAGTTGGCTAGGTGCGCAGGTGGAGCCATAGGCCTAATCTCAAAAAAATTTCTACGCTGAGCTGGAACCTCTGGCCTTGTGATTGAGAGCCCAGCACGCTAACCGCTAGACTCTCGCATATCGTAATGTAAAGTACAACCTTAAGACTTAAAACGAACAGTTGTATAAATAACTGTAAAAATAGTGTAACAGTAAACTACTGAAACATGCATCCACTTTGTTTACTCGTCACTTGACGCTGACAAAGGGCCAAAGGCTACGTAATGTAAACGTGCTATGCAATATTTGTAATTATTACTATTACACGTTTATTAAACGCCACGATCTAATGACCAAGCATCAATCGATGGCGCTGAACAAGAGTGAGATACTTGCTCCAGGTTCTTACACGGTAATCGCTTCGGGAGGCATGAACTCGTGCTCTCAGCGTTACAAGGCGAACACTCTAACCAACCGGCTACCATGTTCCGCATGGGGCAGACGTGTATGGGACGCATCGCTTTAAAGGCGCTATAAAATTCTCCAATTGTATTGTTCTACGCAGGTTTTAAGAGAATTTCTGGTCGCCAAGGAGGAGCTTCTACTTTCAGGGAATTGCAAATTTCGTGCAATTGCAACGATAAAACTCTAATTTGGTTCGATGTCCTAGGTCGCCTAAACTGAACGCCTGCATACCTAAACGAATCTTTGCGACTCGTTTAAGTTCTCTCTGGTTGCAGTGATGTTTTGGGATCGGAGTCGTTTTGGTCTAAATTGCCAAACGGGGCTTCAGCAGAAGACTCTGAATCTAAGGGTCGGACCTGAGACGCCATTAGACGTTGATCTCCCTTCTCGTTCGGTGGAATCAAATATCAGCGACGGTATACGATCGGATACAAATATTTCACGAGGGGAATTGAATTTGTTTGCTCTCTCTCTCGCTCTCTGTCTGTCTGTCTGTCTGTCTGTCTCTCTCTCTCTCTCTCTCTCTCTGCTTCTCTCTCTCTGCTTATCTGTCTCTCTCGGTCTCTCTCTCTGCTTCTCCATCACTCTCGGTCTCTCTCTAACTCTCTCTGCTTCTCTCTCATTCGCTCTACTTGTCTCTCTCTCTCCACTTGTCTCTCTCTACTTCTCTCTCTCGCTCTCTACTTCTCTCTCTGCTTCTCTCTCTCTGCTTCTCTCTCTCTCTGCTTCTCTCTCTGCTTCTCTCTCTCTTTCTCGCTCTACTTGTCTCACTTTCGACTTCGCTTTCTCTTTCTACCTCTCTTCTATACTCTCTATCTCTATCCTTCTCCCTCATTCTCTCGCTTTATCTGTCTGTCTGTCTGTCTGTCTGTCTGTCTGTCTGTCTCCCTTCTCTCTTCTTCCCTCTGTCTCTGTCTCCCTCGTCCTGTCTCTCTCTCTCTCTGCTTCTCTTTCTCTCTACTTCTCTTCTTTCTACTATACTCTAACCTACTTCTTTTCTCTATCTATCTACCTCATTCTGTCGCTTTATCTCTCTAGTTCTCGCGGTCTCTCACCTTGTTTTTTTAATTTTTTTTCTCTCCTCTCTTATTTGATCTACTCGCCTTTTACTCTGTTTGTGTTGCATATCTCACTCCCTGTCTCTCAATCTCGGTTAATCTCTGTTTCTCTTACTCTGTGTCTCTGTACGTGTTGTTGTCTCAGCCTGTGTAATCTGTTTTTGTTTGTTTGCTTGTTTGTTTGTTTGTTTGTCTGTCTGTCTGTCTGTCTGTCTGTCTGTCTGTCTGTCTGTCTGTCTGTCTGTCTGTCTGTCTGTCTGTCTGTCTGTCTGTCTGTCTGTCTGTCTGTCTGTCTGTCTGTGCCTTCGTCGCCGTCGTAGCTCTGGGCAATAAAAACACGTAATGGCTCGGAATATTTCTAATGGTCGACGCCAGTTTTAGATCCTCGTCTCCTCCTTCTCCTCCTCTTCCACGTCCTCCTCATCTTCCTCCTCCTTCTTTCCTCCTCATCCTCCTTATGTGCCACCGACTAAAGAAGAAGTAACAAGCGACCCTTCGTGACATTTGACGTCGCAGAAGTCACGGAGTCAAGAGACGAGCATAAAATATCTGCTCCTAACTATCTCTGTCTGTCTGCTATCCGCGTGCCTCTGTCTCTGTCTGTTTGTCTCAATCCCTCTGTCTCTCTGCCTCTGTCTGTTTGTCTCAATCCCTCTGTCTTTCTGTCTCTGCTCTGTCTCTGTCTGTCTCTGTCTGTCTCTGTCTCTCTGTCTCTCTGTCTCTCTGTCTCTGTCTCTGTCTCTGTCTGTCTGTCTGTCTGTCTGTCTGTCTGTCTGTCTGTCTGTCGGTCTCTCTCTCTCTCTCTCTCTCTCTCTGTTTGTCTCTGTCTCTGTCTCATTCGCTCTCCCACTTAGTTTCCAATACATGTGTAACACAGATAAATAGAAACATCTATGTATCCACGAATACATGTGTATTTTATATACACGTCAATAGTATCTTTATTATATATATACACATTGTGCGTATTCGTCTGGTTCTTATAAGGTGATATATATATATATATATATATATATATATATATATATATATATATATATATATATATATATATATATATATATATATATATATATATATATATATATATATATGCATGATTATATAGGCTTAGTTCACTTTTGCAAAAATCCCACAAATCTGTTCGTTTGTTTCATTGAAGATTAGGCTACAAAATGATATTTTCGCCGACGTTGCAGAGTTTTCATTGCTCTGCAAGATTTTATATTAGCTCGTTGACAGCTGCAAAAATCCCAAATCAATCAAAACGGTAGACTGCAGATTGAAATTCGAAACGGATTGAGTTGCAGAGATGAATGAATGGCACACGATCTAGCAATCTGTAACTTGGCCAAAAGATTGACAACCAAAGTGTCAATTAGCCATGTCTGGGTACAACTCTATGGGTCACATTAGTATGCATAAACTCGACTTGAATGAGGATCATTATGTTCAGATATCTGAAACTCTGAATATAGACTTCTCAGAAATGATTTCGCACGGAAATTGCACGAATCTAACTGGTCACTTTCGGAAAGCGTGGAACGGTCGAAGTTCAAATCTTCTCACGGACCTAGGGTCAATAACGACTTCCCAAACTCCATGAGAACCTCTGATCTCACTGGCTCGGATCACGGATCTCCACTGGACGTCTTTGCACAATCCCTCTGACAAGACGTAGCGCTCGTGAATAAGCTGGTGCCCCGCGCATAGCTTTCGAGTAGCGCTTCATAAATTTTGAGTTTACGATTACGATTGCGATTGGCTATTCTGGGAAAAGTCTGGAGGGGTCAAAGGTCAAAGTCAAAGGTCAAAATCTTCGCACGATTCACGGTAAATCGCGACTTCCAAGTCCACATGAGACGTGAGCACCATGCTCTCATTGGCCACTGTCGGAACAGTGCTGATAGGTCAAAGTTCAATCTACTCACAGACTTCTGGAGGCGGGGAGAGAGAACTCGCGACTTACCATGAACTTCCTCTGGTCCCATGATCAGCCTCTGGTCACATGGGCCACTGTAGGGAATTTTATTAATAGATAACATTGGTATTATTCTCTCTACCCTTGTGGCTTTGTCCGCCTGCAAATCTCAAGAGACATACACAGAGAGACCGACAAACAAACCGATAGACAGACAAACAGACAGACAGATCTTTTATTGGTTTCTCAGTTGGTCTTATCTTTCTAACCCACATGTGCTCACGCATAGGTCAAAGTTCAAGCCAACCTATAAACATCCCCCACAGGCCCTACACTGACGCGCGTGCAATCTCCTCCACATACAAAACACAAAGTAAGTGCCCAAGACGTTATGTTCAGATATCGACTCGCATTATATAGCCCAAGATATTCTTTTATCTGCCGATCTCGTACATAAATTTCAGAAATCTCGGCCATTAATCTCGATTTCTTCCGCCTTTCTCCTATGTCTCTCAAACAACGGAATTTTCTGCTTGGTATACGTCTGAAACTCTGAATATAAATTTCGTCGTCATCATTTGTACATCGTTCGAAATGCGCTCCTCGCATTAACATGGCTTATATCTGATCAGTTTCTTGATTATAATGTATGTAGATAAATACCAAGTACATACACTATGCATGTTTTTATAACTGTGTAGGTGCGATAAATAACAGTATGGAGAAGTATAGACCTCGTGTATGAGTATGTATATGGAGTTTTATGGACTATATATATATATATTTATATATATATATATATGGAGGGACATATCTTAATCATATCTATATATATAGACCCTATATAAATAATCGTCTTATCCATTATGTTTCTACATAACCTATCTAATATGATGTTACGATATATATATATATATATATATATATATAATTATATATATATATGAAATGCATGTATATATATGCATAGTCTGCCCAGTTATATATAGCCTATATATGAACATTTGATCCGTATTCTTCGCGTAACATGACTAAGTGGTGCAATTTTTACGTATAGTATAATTTTATATATGATATAATATTAATATATAATATAACATTCGTATATATATATATGCATGTAGAAAATGCATATAATATACTTGCTGTCGACTCTTATGAGGTCACCATTAATCTTGATTTACAGCAGTATACCCACAATCACGACTGACATCTGTCGGTGGATCCCGTGCGGCGATTCGCATCCTCCAGGGTTAATTCAGTTCCAACCAACTGCGTAAACATGCATGGGATCGAGTCCAGATAAGAAAAGCGGGTTTTTGGCACACTGGGTAGTGAGGCAGTGTCGTATAGTTTTATGAAGTAATATACATTTTATGTTGAGAAAAAGTAGCCGTTTCTGTAGCGATTTTGGAGGGTTCCCAAGAGACGCTACAGGAGTGTCTATAAAATAAACGAATTCTGGACTTAGAATTAGGCATACGGTCAGTGTTTGAGCAGATTTTTTGGTACACTGGGTTGTGAGGCAGTGTCGTATAGTTTTATGAAGTAATATACATTAGGCTATATTAAATTGGCCACTGACAATTGAAAATACAAGAAATTTATAATCTGTTTGGAGGGGTGCTCGATAGTGTAGTGGTCAGCCTGCTGAACTGTCAACCGAGAGGCCGGGGATTCAAATCCTCGCCGGGGCAGAAATTTGGTTCGAGATTTCTGCCTTCACCCCCATAGCCAACTCAGCTATGATAAGTACACTGACCGTACAGTATCGGTGAGACGATTAGACGGCGAGGGAGAGGACTGACCACCCGCCCTCATATGCTGAGGCTAAGAAAATGAAGTCGCTAACACTTCATACCCAGGGCTGCCGCTCAGGTTAGCTTAAGGGACTGCTCTTCTCTTCTTCTTGCTATGTACGTAACTTTCGGCACATGCGCTAACAGCTGTCATGGTCACACACCACGCATGCTGTTGATGCTACTTAAATTGTTTTGACTACAAATACCGTTACAATTAGAACTACAGTCAGTTCTTGCGCAAATTTTGAGTTCTTAAGCAGATTCTTGATTAGAATTCTGTTGAGTTCTTAAGCAGATTCTTGATTAGAATTCTCTTGAGTTCTTAAGCAGATTCTTGATTAGAATTCTGTTGAGTTCTTAAGCAGATTCTTGATTAGAATTCTGTGGGTTATTAAGCAGATTCTTGATTAGAATTCTATTGATTTGTTAAGCTGATTCTTGATTAGAATTCTGTTGATTTATTAAGCAGATTCTTGATTAGAATTCTGTGGGTTATTAAGCAGATTCTTGATTATAATTCTGTTGAGTTATCAAGCAGATAATTCATTAGAATTCTTTTGAGTTCTTAAGAAAATTCTTAACTGAGAATTATTCCGGCAAGTTCTTACCCAGATTCTTAATGATGAGAAGAATTCCGGAGAAGAGAACCATTCTCTTCCAGGAACCATCGGCTGAACGTAGGAGGCTGCCGAACCCAATAAGTCTCATTTCGAGCGCCATGGCTTCATCAGGCTCTGAAGTAAGTCATAAGGCTTTATTTAGACGTTTATGAACTACACAGCTAATGAAGTCTACGACCTGTGGCCAATAACACAATGAGATAGCAGTTAATTATGAAATGTTGCGACAAACGTTTCAGCTATTTTTTAAAGCATATTGGATGAATATCTTCATCGGATAGCCTGACTAGTTATTCCCAGAGGCGTCTACACCATGGAAACATTGGAGCAAATGCTCCATCCAAGAAATAGGGGTGGGAGATGTGTGCCATCATTAACAGGGGGAAGGAAGGGGAGGGGAAGAGAAGGGAAGGGAGGGGACGTTGTTCCAGTGACTTGGGGGGATAGAAACCCCTGGTTATTCGTATTCTTTCAGACAATACAATAATACAATACAAGTGAATTTGATATTGCCATCCTTCCAAAGTTCAGAAGTGCACGCACGGTCATGCAGCAGAACATCTGTGACGCTTAGCAATTGTGACTTGTTCAAAATCCGCGTACGTAGTACCGCCTCAGTGGGGCTTGAACCCGTACTCTCCGCGCTACAAGCCAAGCGCTCTAACCAATCGGCTACCGTTTCTTATAACCATAATCTACATACAAACTACTCAGCCTCAAATTGTTTTTAATGCTGTGACTCGGCCAATCCGTGGCATACTTAGTCTTGAGCATATATCCGATTTTGTTTGCGAGGAACTGCATTGTTACTTACACGCAGAGGCGTCTACACCATAGAAACCTTGGAGCAAATGCTCCATCCAAAAAATAGGGGGGTGGAAGATCTGTCAGTGTGTGTGCCACCATTTTAAGGGGGAAGGAACGGGGAGGGGGAAAAAGAGAGGGAAAAGGGACGTTGCTCCAGTGACTTAGGGGGGATTGACGCCCCTGCTTATACGAACACGAATCGAGTTTAAGACTGGCCTCCATCTAATTTTAGAGAGCTAGGCGACTCAGTCTCTTTGAACAACATTTCCTGGCCATTGATTTCTTCGCTCTGCTACGCACGGTGACCTAGTTGTCCGCCGACCCGTACTTCCTACTTCCAGCTGACAGGGTTTGCTGTTGTCGGTCCATCTATCTGCCTTGCGATCTGCGACTTCTTGAGCCACTTGGCTTTTCTTTGCCACATCCCAGTAAGCACTTGAAACCCATTCTATTCAATCGTGGTTTGTGTTGTCAGGCCCTGAGCACCTCCAATTTGTTTCCTTGAAGTGGCGCTATATAAACATGCGTGTCTGGGTGTCGTCTTATGTTTGCATCAGCGACATAGAAGTTATTTAACAATAATCGCCGTCCACAAACCAATCTGTCCTCCTTAGCCTTAGCCTGTACGTAGGTACCGCGGAGGTACGCTTTAAATAGACGCTAAAGGCATGAATGGATAATTATTGTCAGATGGACCTAGATATGAAATCACCTTCAACTTCCTCAAGTGCTGTCCAGAGTTACTCTTCCTCCCCCGCACAAAGTTGCACTTTATTTTGTGCACTGAAATGGAACTTTCCCTGTGCTGGATTCAACTGGGACAAACTAGCGAGCTCCGGAGTCGATATAATATCATATCAGCATCAGCATCCTAATCATCACCATCAACATCATCATAATCACCATCATCATCATCATCATCATCATCATCATCATCATCATCATCATCATCATCATCATCATCATCATCATCACCACCATCATCATCGTCGTCATCATCATCATCATCATAAACTTTATTATCATCATCGTCATCATCATCATCATAACCGTCATCATCAGCAGTATCATCGTTATCATAATTATCATCATTATGGTCGTTGTTGTCATTGTTGTTGTCGTCATCATCATTGTCATCATCATCATTATCAATAACAACGACAACAACAAACTACGTGTCCCTACCTGGAACGTTGCCTTACCACATCAGACACAGAAACGGAGAAACAATAAATAGGCGCCTTATAAACTTTTGTTAGTCTACACTCTATTCAGGTCTATGATTACAATGTTGCATACATATGTAAGCTTAGGCTGCCTTAAGAATAAGCATTTAGACAAGCCTATCGAGAAATGTACTTCTTTTGATAGACTGATAGCTATTATTCATGACTGTGAAATGGTTTCCATAGTTACCGTAAATGCAGAATCAAATTCCATGAAGGAACCGGTCTGCAAGTGACGAAGGCGACGCAGATGCGATGTCCAAGATAGAGCTGTTGTTGCTGCTGCTGCTGCTGCTTTTGCAGTTGCTGCTGAGGCTGATGGTGATGCGGTTGATGCAACTGAGGCAGCTGATGATGCTGATGATTCGGCCTCTCTTGCTGCAGTTCAGATGACGTGACGGCCGCTTGTCTTGTGGCGCCGGCCGGTTGATATCAAACGAGTCGAGGTCTCTGTGTGTCTATCTGCCTGTCTGTCTGCCTGTCTTTTTGTCTGTCTGTGGCTGTGTGCCTGTCTGTCTGCCTGTCTGTCTGTCTGTCTGCCTGTCTGTCTGTCTGTCTGTTTGTATGTATGTACGCATGTATGTATGTCTGAGGATCTGTCTGTCTTTTTGTCTGTCTGTGGCTGTGTCCCTGTCTGTCTGGGTGTCTGTCTGTCTGCCTGTCTATCTGTAAGTGTCTCTGTCTGTATGTATGTCTGTCTGTCTGTCTGCCTATCCGTCCGTCCGTCCGTCCGTCCGTCCGTCCGTCCGTCCGTCCGTCCGTCCGTCCGTCTGTCTGTCTGTCTGTCTGTCTGTCTGTCTGTCTGTCTGTCTGTCTGTCTGTCTGTTGACGATTAACCCTGACTACCTCCGTGCGCATGCATTCGTCGGCCTAGTCCGTTCGCCAAGAAGACCGTCTCTCGCAGCCATCGACGAGATGCGAAGGAAGAGGTGGCGACACAGGCGACGAACAACGAAACTAATTCAGAGCCTTCGTCGGCCCCCACGGTCGTCTCCCTTCGGTCAATTGCACCCCGGCGACTGATTGCTCTGCGCAAACCCCTGCAGCGT
Organism: Allolobophora icterica; assembly: GCA_963556255.1. NCBI lineage: Eukaryota > Metazoa > Annelida > Clitellata > Crassiclitellata > Lumbricidae > Allolobophora > Allolobophora icterica. The sequence continues at coordinate 40,676,635 of OY744615.1, forward strand.
ATATAGGACACGCGTTCGTGTGTTCCTGCCGCCCCCTTGCGACGGTTTATGATTAACGCTGGTTTGTACAGTTTAATGGAATTCCACGCTGTTTATGCGCTCCCCGGTGGTTTAATCGTCACGCTGGTTCATGCTACACGTTGGGTTTATCTCCACGATGGTTTATGCTTCACGTTGTTTATCCAATTTAATTTAATAAGAAGTTGGTTATTGCGCCTCTGTGGTTTAATCTTTACGCTGGTGTATGCCACATGTATTAGTTTAATCTCCGCGATCAGTTACTTTTATTTTACTTCACTTTGTTTATTTTATGTTTCTTATGTTCCACGTTGGTTTATGTTCGCATTAGTATAGCCTGCATATAACGGTGACCGTAAACTTCCAATTTCTAAAGCACTTCTCTACAGAGAGACCAGAAAGAGGCGGCAGAAGGGCTGCAAGTAGGCCTATATCTTCAGGTTGGTCTTGGTCTCAATATTAGTTTAATCTTAGTCGTTAAATTCAGGCCCGCGTTAAGGGGGGTGGGGGTGCTAAGGGTGCTGCAGCACCCGGGCCCGCAGATTTTGGGGCCCGCATTTTCGGAAGTAGGCCTACATAAAGAAATTTTAATGTAAGAACAAATTCCCAAAAAAGGTCATCACAAATTCCCCCAAAAAGGTCATAAAAATTCCCAAAAAAGGTCATCAAATAAATTTTTCAGTCACAGCACCCGGGCCCGCACTAGTCTTAATGCGGCCCCGACTATATTGATTTAATCTTAGTCTGTATATATTGGTTTAATCTTAGGGCCTACTAAATTGATTTAGTTCTATGCTCCATATTGGTTTAGTCTCTATATTGTTTTAATTCCCAATCTATTATATTCGCTTAATTTTAGTCTACATATTAATTAATCTTAGTTTGTATTTTAGTTTAATCCCCACGCTGGTTTAGGATGAACGTTCATCGAAGGAAAAATTCCTCTCAGCCTATAGGCCTAGTCTAGTGCACATTGTTCTTTTGTCTGTTTCCCAATCTAGTCTTCCGGTAAATAGGTTGTCATGTTTTCTACAACATTTCTGGACAATCACTTTATACAAAATAAATTCTATTATGATAATGGATCTACATAGGACCTATTGTGATGTGTCTACAAAATAATGACGTTGGGTCTACTCAATTATGACATCGAATCTACCTATTGTGACGCTATGTTTACAAATAATGACGTTGCATCTACTCAATTATGACATTGGATCCCTCCCTAATAACATCTTTGATTGGATCTACCTAATGTGAGTTGTGACGTTGATAATATGTTCACAAAATTAATGATGACGTTGCAGCAACTCAGTTATGACATCGGATCTACTTATTGTGGCGTCATGTTTACAAATAATGACGTTGGGTCTACGTATGTTTGGCATTTTGTCAACGAATTAGGTCGTTAGGTCTCTCAATTGTGACGTTGAGTCTACGAATTATGACGTGGAGCTGACTTGCGTCCGATGTCAAAGCTATCGAATGTGTTGGTGTGTGATACCGAAGACCTATTGTGACAAGCATTTCGAAGCGATTGCAAGATAATATATCTATGTATGTGTGTGTGTATATATATATATATATATATATATATATATATATATATATATATATATATATATATATATATATATATATATATATACACATAGACAAAACAGGAAGCCAAGTTCTGTGAATATATATATATAATATATGGTCACATACACATATGTTATCGCATATATGTATATATATATATGTATATATATATATATATATATACTGATGGATCGTGAGTGCACTCCAGGCTTCGGCCGATCACTTGTGACTGATGGAGGGACAAAAGAAAAGATAGGTCGGATGATTCCGTTGGGGAAAAGCGGAACAGATGGGGAAACGAAGCAAATACCCAGAACAAACAGTTTTCCACCGTCTGTAGATATACAACGCCGGTCGTTATGGCTCTGTACATGAAAGAGACACGGAGAGCGACAGGCAGACTGACAAACAGACAGACAGACAGAAACAGGGAGACGGAGGTTGAACTGAGAAAGAGCTGCGGTTTAATAATCGCTCAGCAGTTCGTGACATCGGCCTCCAGTGCAGACGAAGCCTGGAAACAGACAGACAGACAGACAGACAAAACAGGAAGACAAACAGACAGACAGACACATTCCGTGTCAGTGGCAGTGAGTCAGATGTTGACTTAACTGAATCTTATTTCGAGTTCTGTCGCTTGAAGAACCGAAATCCCATTCCCCCGATGAACCGTCCACGAAATGGTCAGTCAAGTGAGCGGTCAGATAAGCCTAGGCATGGACACGCGTCTCCTGGTCCATCAAAGACCAGGCCCTAATATATGCAAAAGCACGGTGACTGTTGAAACGGTTGAATTATAGTGGAGCATCATAAATAAGAGACAAGAACAGTAACCTAATGGCCAACAAAATATCATGGGGCCCATCTCTTTTATTGTCCCTGCGCATCTGAGTTGCTTTTAAAACTGGAAGAATATATTATAGCACTGATGATCACGCTCGTTTGGACACGTTCTGCCCATACCTGGCAACCAATGCCTCAAATTTGGTCCATAGACTCTTAACACGGTTCTACGTGTGTGAGTGGGTCGTTATAGAAAAACGTGTATACGCCCTAATTTTAATTTACATTTTAATAGTTGTGGTTTCTATTAATGCTGTTTAGTTTCCAATTCGAACTCCTACACTTAGGCTTAAGAAACCAACATGTCGTATAAACCAGCTTGGAGATTAAACCAACATGTTGCATAAACCAGCTTGGAGCTTAAACCAACATGTGGCATAAACCAGCTTTGAGATTAAACCAACATGTCGCATAAACCAGCGTGGAGATTAAACCAACATGCCACATAAACCAACTTGGAGATTAAACCAACATGCCGCATAAACCAGCTTAGAGATTAAACCAACATGTCGTGTAAACCAACTTGGAGATTAAACCAACATGCCGCATAAACATCTTGGAGATTAAACCAACATGTTGCATAAACCAGCTTAGAGATTAAACCAACATGTCGTGTAAACCAACTTGGAGATTAAACCAACATGCCGCATAAACATCTTGGAGATTAAACCAACATGTTGCATAAACCAGCTTAGAGATTAAACCAACATGCCGCATAAACATCTTGGAGATTAAACCAACATGTTGCATAAACCAGCTTAGAGATTAAACCAACATGTCGTGTAAACCAACTTGGAGATTAAACCAACATGCCGCATAAACATCTTGGAGATTAAACCAACATGCCGCATAAACCAGCTTAGAGATTAAACCAACATGTCGTGTAAACCAACTTGGAGATTAAACCAACATGCCGCATAAACATCTTGGAGATTAAACCAACATATTGCATAAACCAGCTTGGAGATTAAACCAATATGTCGCATAAACCAGCCTGAAGATTAAACCAACATGCCGCATACACCAGTTTGGAGATTAAACCAACACGTTGCATAAACCAGCTTGGAGCTTAAACCAACATGCCGCATAAACCAACTTGGCGATTAAACCAACATGCCGCATAAACCAGCTCGAAGATTAAACCAACATGCCGCATAGACCAACCTGGAGATTAAACCAACGTGATGCATACACCAGTTTGGAGATTAAACCAACACGTTGCATAAACCAGCTTGGAGCTTAAACCAACATGCCGCATAAACCAACTTGGCGATTAAACCAACATGCCGCATAAACCAGCTCGAAGATTAAACCAACATGCCGCATAAACCAGCCTGAAGATTAAACCAACATGCCGCATACACCAGTTTGGAGATTAAACCAACACGTTGCATAAACCAGCTTGGAGCTTAAACCAACATGCCGCATAAACCAACTTGGCGATTAAACCAACATGCCGCATAAACCAGCTCGAAGATTAAACCAACATGCCGCATAGACCAACCTGGAGATTAAACCAACGTGATGCATAAACCAGCTTAGAGATTAAACCAACATGTTGCATAAACCAGCTTGGAGATTAAACCAACATGTTGCATAAACCAGCTTGGAGATTAAACCAACATGTCGCATAAACCAGCTCGAAGATTAAACCAACATGCCGCATAGACCAACCTGGAGATTAAACCAACGTGATGCATAAACCAGCTTAGAGATTAAACCAACATGTTGCATAAACCAGCTTGGAGATTAAACCAACATGTTGCATAAACCAGCTTGGAGATTAAACCAACATGTCGCATAAACCAGCTTAGAGATTAAACCAACATGTATAAACCAACTTGGAGATTAAACCAACATGCCGCGTAAACAGCTTGGAGATTGAACTAACATGCCGCATAAACCAGCCTGGAGATTTAACCAACATGTTGCATAAATTAACCAGCTTAGAGATTAAACCAACGTGATGCATAAACCAATGCACAGAATAAACCAGTGTGGCATGTGTGTGGGTTTGTGTGCATATGTGTAAACCTGCATATATATATATATATATATATATATATATATATATATATTGACCGACTGATAACAGATTTCTGGAGAGAAGCGTAGGCCGGACATCCAACTGTCTAATCCAGATTTATGCACTGTTTTCTATAAATTGAATTTATGGGAACGCTGGTGGGCAGGAAGTGGGTGGCTACATAAGACAGTGATGAGGAGTATTTGGTGCATTGGAATTCAATTTTCTCACAAAGGTTCCCTAGCGTCATACAAATTCCTCCACTCAAACCATCACATTGTTCCCTGCTAGCATTTTCATTAGCACTAGATGGGACTCGTGTATGCATGGGTTCCATGTGGAAATGTGGGTCCTATATTTGTTCCATATGGGCATGCTGGTAATGTTCCGCCCGATGCAGAAACGACGATCCCGCCCTCCACCTAAAATCAGTTGATGAGCTGCCACACGTACTGCTTGTAGATCAAAATTAGCATAAGAAATTAATCTAAAACTTTCAGAGATTCGAATGTGCAGGACATAGCCTAGCTAATTAGCTTAGGTTTACATGCATGCTTGGCGTAACGCTTGTAGACTAACGCAGAAGTGCCTCTGATTGATTTGCTGCGAGGGCGCTATATAAATGTTCGCTTAGAATTAAAATTACAATTACAATGCCCACACCACTTGAGGTTAATAATATAATAGGCCTAAAGTTTTTGTAGGCTGTGCCTCGCTGTCCACTGGCTTAGACCTGGACCGCCCTCCACGAGTCACGCACACCTTGGCCTGTGCCACGCTTATGGAAGGGCCACGCGGGAATGAACATAGCCCTGCCAGGATTTCCAAAAGGCGTTCGGCGGATATATATGGGCTCTATACGGGTCACATATGGGAATATGGGCACCATGTGGGCAAGTGAGCAGGGAATGACGTTAATGAATGTTATTTATTAAAGGAGCACTGCATTAGTGCATTCGTTCAAACACAAACTGGACAATTTGATGGAAGGATGAGGCACTAAAAGCTTTTGGGGCTTAACTGGCCTATTAACTGTAATTGTAACTGTTCATTCGCTCAAGGCATTTATTTACGTGTAGGCCTATTGTCCTTCAAGACATTAAATGAACTAACTGTCCTTCCACTCTCAGACTTCACTGGTTAAATTGCTTGCGGGGCCGGCTCCAAGCAGTGGCGGCGCCAGGATTCCAGGTTTGGAGGGGCTAGAGCCCTACGCTGAATATTTAATCGCGCGTCAGCGCGAAAAATTTTTTTGATCTTTTTTTTGTGCACGAAAAATGCGTTTAAAAAGTAAGGGGCAAGCACTTTGTAACGGCATGTAGATTATGCATTTTCATAAAATTGTATAATTACATTCAAACTAATTCAAATCTAAATTTAACTGATTTTTTTATCTCTTTTTTGTGCACGAAAAATGCGTTTAGAAAGCAAGGGGCAAGCACTTTGTAACGGCATGTAGATTATGCATTTTCATAAAATTGTATAATTACATTCAAACTAATATAAATCTAAATTTAACTGATTTTTATTAGTTAGTTACTTATTGCGAAACAATATAAACCGAATTATATGTAAAAAAACTCATAAATTTTTTTTAGTTGCTGGTGGCAACGTGTTGACGTGTCAGCTGCCCGGTCTCAGTTATCAAATTTCCACTTGGCAGTTATTTAACAAAAGTAGCAATAAAAAAGTTACTTTAAACATCGGGCGACAACTGTATGCTGTGTCCCCCTCACTGTTAAAGGTGGACCCCTCCCCCACTATCGCCGCCCCTGAATAAATCATCAAAATAATCGAGTTTTAGTGACTGCAGTGACTGTACGATATAATCCTGCAGATGATTTACTACACCTGTGATCTAAAGCAACTCGCAACACGTTCATATATTCGCGAGTTCAACGTAGGCTATATTATTAGGCCTACTCCTATAGATGTACTCAATTGAAGTGTGTGCCACACACTGACAGTACTGACTGGACAGGTCAGAGATAGGCAAGTGTGGCAAGCAGAGCGATGACACGCACACACATCTACACACATACCTACACACACATCTACACAAACACACACAAACACACACACACGTGCAGGTTGCAGCGGAGAACTCAGTCTAGGCCGCCGTGTCATTAAAGAAGCAAACTCACGGTCCTCATCCCCGGGTCCCCCTCCCCAACTGTTTGGCTCGTAGATCACGTAAGCCGGTGTAGTAGGCTGAATAGACTTCCCCTTTTAAACACTCCCGGGTCTATTTATCCTAGGATATATTGACTCGGGAGTTAATTCTTACTAGGACCAATTGAACAGTGGAGTGTATTGTTACTAGGACAAAAGCACTCCTGCTGGTGAATAAACACTCCAGTGGAGTTAATTCTTACTAGGATAAACTGAAAGGGGAGTTAATTCTTCCTAGGACCAAATGACTCGGGGAGTTTATTCCTCCTAGGATAAACTGAATGGGAGTACATTCTTCCTAGGACTAAATGACTCGGGGAGTTTATTCCTCCTAGGATAAACTGAAAGGGGAGTTCATTCTTCCTAGGACCAAATGACTCGGGGAGTTTATTCTTCCTAGGATAAACTGAAAGGGGAGTTCATTCTTCCTAGGAAAAAATGACTCGGGGAGTTCATTCTTCCTAGGATAAACTGAAAGGGGAGTTCATTCTTCCTAGGACCAAATGACTCGTGAAGTTCATTCTTCCTAGGGTATACTGAAAGGGGAGTTCATTCTTCCTAGGACCAAATGACTCGGGGAGTTCATTCTTCCTAGGGTATACTGAAAGGGGAGTTGATTCTTCCTAGGACCAAATGACTCGCGAGTTTATTCTTCCTAGGGTAAACTGAAAGGAGAGTTCATTCTTCCTAGGACCAAATGACTCGGGGAGTTTATTCTTCCTAGGATAAACTGAAAGGGGAGTTCATTCTTCCTAGGACCAAATGACTCGGGAGTTCATTCCTCCTAGGATAAACTGAAAGGGGAGTTCATTCTTCCTAGGACCAAATGACTCGGGGAGTTTATTCTTCCTAGGATAAACTGAAAGGGGAGTTCATTCTTCCTAGGACCAAATGACTCGGGAGTTCATTCTTCCTAGGGTATACTGAAAGGGGAGTTCATTCTTCCTAGGACCAAATGACTTGGGAGTTTATTCTTCCTAGGATAAACTGAAAGGGGAGTTCATTCTTTCTAGGACCAAATGACTCGGGAGTTCATTCTTCCTAGGATAAACTGAAAGGGGAGTTCATTCTTCCTAGGACCAAATGACTCGGGGAGTTTATTCTTCCTAGGATAAACTGAAAGGGGAGTTCATTCTTCCTAGGACCAATTGACTCGGGAGTTCATTCTTCCTAGGGTATACTGAAAGGGGAGTTGATTCTTCCTAGGACCAAATGACTCGGGGAGTTCATTCTTTCTAGGATAAACTGAAAGGGGAGTTCATTCTTCCTAGGACCAAATGACTCGGGGAGTTAATTCTTCCTAGGACAAACTGAATGGGGAGTTCATTCTTCCTAGGACCAAATGACTCGGGGAGTTTATTCTTCCTAGGATAAACTGAAAGGGGAGTTCATTCTTCCTAGGACCAAATGACTCGGTGAGTTTATTCCTCCTAGGATAAACTGAATGGGAGTACATTCTTCCTAGGACTAAATGACTCGGGGAGTTTATTCCTCCTAGGATAAACTGAAAGGGGAGTTCATTCTTCCTAGGACCAAATGACTTGTGGAGTAGGGTGTATTGATGTGACGGGTAAATATTGTTTGTTCAAACTTCACAAACTACTAGTCATAAAATTATAATTGTATTTGTAATTACGACAATTTATATAACATCGTTAGTAGCAAACTACTTCTAGGATGTTTCATACAAATCTAGCTACAGAAGCAGCTTATAAGGAGCCCTAGCTACTTCAATTTACAGCTCAAATTAGTTATAATTACATACTATTGATTTGAACGTACAATTGAACTTAACAAAATCTGTTGCCACACAGTGTCATAGAAAATGTCATTTACGAGGTCAAATTAATGGAATTGTACAAAATCAACCAAATCATCTGCACCACTTCACTCTGTCCTGCTAGCTTCTCTTTCGGCCCATATGAGCTCTCGGCTTACCATTTGACCTTTGATGTAGTGGTTCCTTCTCTCATGACTGTACACATGAGCAGCCGCCTCAGTTGTCATTTACACCCACCTTTCCACAGACTGGGTGTGTGATGGCCAGTAGGGGACCGCCATTGGGTTGCTACAAGAAGCCTTGATCTCTGCTGTTGCTAGGGAGCAGGTTGAAATGGGCTCAGAGACTCCAGAGCTCCAGTCAATCAGTTGCAAGAGCGTAGTCGCCTCAGAGTTGATGGTTGGTGTTTTCCTGGATCTCACACTGCTGTCTCCAAGCTGTGTCATATCATCTCGTTCACCTCTGATCTTCAGTATCTTCTCCAATGCATCTCTTCTCTACTGTTCCTCCTCACTGCACAACATTCCTTGCAGCACAGACTCGCTAAAACCATACCATGCAGATCTCTTCACTGTAGGCATGACCATCATCTTCATCTCTTCACTCTGTTCTTTAAGCACTTGTAGCTGGAAAAGGAGATGCTTGGGTCCTTTTGTCCATTTGCTATTTATCTTTATCACCCTAGGCAATAGTGAGCTTGACAACTATCAAGGAATCACACTGAGTTCCAATCTGTCTAACCTCTTTGAAATGTGTTTGCTGGAGCTGCATGGTACCTACTTGCTGACTTCAGACCTACAGTTTGGTTTCAAAAGGGGTTGGGCTGTTCTCATGCATTGCTTGCTGTAAGATCAGTAGTTGATTACTTTTCTAATCATGGCTCTAAGGTTAACCTGTGTGCATTAGACATGTCTAAAGCTTTTGATAAAGTCAATCACTATGCATTATTTAGCAAGTCAATGGATAGATCAGTCCCTCTTGAGTTTTTATGCATCCTCATAAGTTGGTATAGCATGAGAGCAGCATATGTTAAAATGGCACAACATGCTGTCTGATGATGATCAATCTAGTCTGTGGAGTTAGGCAGTCCTCTCACCAATACTTTTCGCTGTGTATGTGAATGATATTATAGAGAAACTGAGTAGGTTCAATCATGGGTGTCGGATTGGAGAGCTATTTTGGGATGCATTATGTATTCTGACGACCTCATCTTGATGTCCGCATCTCTCTGTAACATACAGTACAAGCAATGGTCGACATTTGTGTGGAAGAATTAGAGAGCACTGACATGAAATTAAATGTAACAAAATCTCAGGTGATGAGAATTGGCCCTCCTTTTTATACTCCATGTAAAATGATTAGTGTAAATAGTGTGCAAAATAACTGTGTTGACAAACTTAAATACTTGGGTTGTTGTCTTGTTTCTGCCAAGTCATTAAAAGTCAGTTTGCATGAAATGAGAGTAAAGTTCTATAAATCTTTAAACTCTCTGTATAGTAAATGTTGCAAATTCACTGAGCCAGTATTACTGCATCTTGTTAGTGCTTATTGCAAGCTATTCTTGCTTTACGGAATGGAAGCTGTGAGCCTCAGTTACTGTGAACTGAACACACTAAACTACACCTACAACAATGCCATCTGTAAGATCTTCAAGGTCAGCCACTGCAGTGTCGAGGACATACTGCACTTCATGCAGGAATCTAACATTAAGGACTTCTGGATGTTAAGATGAACAAGACTCTTTCGAAGAGGCCCACATATAGGAAACACTGTGGTAAATTTTATGTGTGATCTCCTATGCACATAGTATAATTTGCATTAAGGAAATGTGGACTATGTAGTTGAATTAGTATAGTACGGGCAGGTCTGCTGTCCAGTGAATGCTGTATCGTTTGTTTTGTGCTACCATATTTAGTGAATAAAATATTGGTATATATATTGAACCAGTTCACAAAATAGGCCTACACCCCAACACAGAACTCCACAATCATCCTCAAATTGTTCAGATAATTTCCTTTTTAGATTATGTTTTGAGATCCAAATTCTCTTGAAACTCAGAGCTGTTGTGAGCCACCTGCTGTGGAACACAGTCACACGGGTCCTAACTCCAACAGAGCCAGATCTTTTGGCAGAACTCCATTCCTAATTGCGGTGTCAATCCTGTAGCAATAGCTTTGATCTGTGCTCAAGTCTTTCATCACTTCATCACTGAGCTGAGGGAGAGCAGGGCCAACGTAGACTTTTGCAACATCAGGATTAATTTCTAGCTCAGTTACAGAATCCTACATTTCCCTAAGGGACCTGACCATTTGTTGTTGCTTAGAATCTTGCCATTTAAAGCAGTCACTAGGTGCCTCAGTGGCAGTTCGCCTGTGTGCAGATCACGAGCAATCCACACGAGCTGCCTTTGCAGCTTCTCTTCGACATGATGCATTATTCGCCTACCCAACCAGTGGTTACATTACACCTTCAATCACCTTCAATAGCTTGAAGAGCCTTGTCTGCACTTCTTTCTTTCAACCACTCAACTATACTATCAGCAATTATTTCAGCACGTTTTCTCTTTTCAGTTGCTTGAGCAGGAACAAAATGCCACAGATATCTGCTCTCTGGTCCCATGCAAACTGCATAGTGTTCTTCTTTCACCAAACCTGAATACATTTTGCCATTCCGTTTTGCTTTCAACATGACCTTGGTTTCATCACGAAACCCCATCAAAGAAAATACAACTGAGGCCATTCTGCTGAAGTTCGTCTTCAAACTTTGCACCGAGTTTTTTCACGACTCTCTTCTGAGCTCTTCTCACCTTATTGTGACCAATCACCAAAGTAGTGTCGAACTGAGTAACATCAATCCAGGCAGCAGTAGCAATCTCCGCTGTCTCCCTCAGCCCAGTGTGGTGTCTTAGACTGACCAGGGCTATGTTGATTATGTCTGCAGAATTGTATTTTGCCCTCTTCATAGTTTTCACAGAATCAGCAGAAGACTTGTCTTCAGGAAGTAAGTACTTTTTGTCTTCATCACCACAAAAGTCATTCACTGATTCTTCCATGATATCCTGTGACTCTTCAAACTCTTTCTCTGGTCCACTTCAAACACTGTCATCTCTTCCTCTTCTGTGATTAGTTTTTCATTCTTCATTCTCCATTTGTTCTCATCAACCTTCCTTTTGCCTGCCTTTCCTTCTGTGACACTTGTCTTATAGTCTCATGGAGGACAACTGGTTCTATCTGATGAGGTCCAATACTTCCAACTTTTTCTATTTGTCCTAGGAAGAATGAACTCCACAAGTCATTTGGTCCTAGGAAGAATGAACTCCTCTTTCAGTATATCCTAGGAAGAATTAACTTCCCGAGACACTTGGTCTTAGGAAGAATCAACTCCCCTTTCAATTTGTCTTAGGAGGAATGAACTCCACGAGTCATTTAGTTCTAGGAAGAATGAACTCCCCATTCAATTTATCCTAGGAAGAATGAACTCCCCGAGTCATTTGGTCCTAGGAAGAATAAACTCCCCATTCAATTTATCCTAGGAAGAATAAACTCCCGGAGTCACTTGGTCCTAGGAAGAATGAACTCCCCATTCAGTTTGTCCTAGGAAGAATGAACTCCCCGAGTCATTTGGTCCTAGGAAGAATAAACTCCCCATTCAATTTATCCTAGGAAGAATAAACTCCCGGAGTCACTTGGTCCTAGGAAGAATGAACTCCCCATTCAGTTTGTCCTAGGAAGAATGAACTCCCCGAGTCATTTGGTCCTAGGAAGAATGAACTCCCCTTTCAGTTTATCCTAGGAAGACTGAACTCCACGAGTCATTTTGCCCTAGGAAGAATGAACTCCCCTTTCAGTTTATCCTAGGAAGAATGAACTCCCCGAGTCATTTGGTCCTAGAAAGAATGAACTCCCCATTCAATTTATCCTAGGACGAATGAACTCCAGGAGTCATTTGGCCCTAGGAAGAATGAACTCCCCTTTCAGTTTATCCTAGGAAGAATGAACTCCCCGAGTCATTTGGTCCTAGGAAGAATGAACTCCCCTTTCAGTTTATCCTAGGAGGAATGAACTCCACGAGTCGTTTGGTCCTAGGAAGAATGAACTCCCCTTTCAGTTTATCCTAGGAAGAATGAACTCCACGAGTCATTTGGCCCTAGGAAGAATGAACTCCCCTTTCAGTTTATCCTAGGTAGAATGAACTCCACGAGTCATTTGGTCCTAGGAAGAATGAACTCCCCTTTCAGTTTGTCCTAGGAAGAATGAACTCCCCGAGTCATTTGGTCCTAGGAAGAATGAACTCCCCTTTCAGTTTATCCTAGGAAGACTGAACTCCACGAGTCATTTGGCCCTAGGAAGAATGAACTCCCCTTTCAGTTTATCCTAGGAAGAATGAACTCCCCGAGTCATTTGGTCCTAGGAAGAATGAACTCCCCTTTCAGTTTATCCTAGGAAGAATGAACTCCCCGAGTCATTTGGTCCTAGGAAGAATGAACTCCCGATTCAATTTATCCTAGGACGAATAAACTCCAGGAGTCATTTGGCCCTAGGAAGAATGAACTCCCCTTTCAGTTTATCCTAGGAAGAATGAACTCCCCGAGTCATTTGGTCCTAGGAAGAATGAACTCCCCTTTCAGTTTATCCTAGGAAGAATGAACTCCACGAGTCGTTTGGTCCTAGGAAGAATGAACTCCCCTTTCAGTTTATCCTAGGAAGAATGAACTCCCGAGTCATTTGGTCCTAGGAAGAATGAACTCCCCTTTCAGTTTATCCTAAGAAGAATGAACTCCCCGAGTCATTTGGTCCTAGGAAGAATGAACTCCCGATTCAATTTATCCTAGGACGAATAAACTCCAGGAGTCATTTGGCCCTAGGAAGAATGAACTCCCCTTTCAGTTTATCCTAGGAAGAATGAACTCCCCGAGTCATTTGGTCCTAGGAAGAATGAACTCCCCTTTCAGTTTATCCTAGGAAGAATGAACTCCACGAGTCGTTTGGTCCTAGGAAGAATGAACTCCCCTTTCAGTTTATCCTAGGAAGACTGAACTCCACGAGTCATTTGGCCCTAGGAAGAATGAACTCCCCTTTCAGTTTATCCTAGGAAGAATGAACTCCCCGAGTCATTTGGTCCTAGGAAGAATGAACTCCCCATTCAATTTATCCTAGGACGAATGAACTCCAGGAGTCATTTGGCCCTAGGAAGAATGAACTCCCCTTTCAGTTTATCCTAGGAAGAATGAACTCCCCGAGTCATTTGGTCCTAGGAAGAATGAACTCCCCTTTCAGTTTATCCTAGGAGGAATGAACTCCACGAGTCGTTTGGTCCTAGGAAGAATGAACTCCCCTTTCAGTTTATCCTAGGAAGAATGAACTCCACGAGTCATTTGGCCCTAGGAAGAATGAACTCCCCTTTCAGTTTATCCTAGGTAGAATGAACTCCACGAGTCATTTGGCCCTAGGAAGAATGAACTCCCCTTTCAGTTTGTCCTAGGAAGAATAAACTCCCCGAGTCATTTGGTCCTAGGAAGAATGAACTCCCCTTTCAGTTTATCCTAGGAAGACTGAACTCCAGGAGTCATTTGGCCCTAGGAAGAATGAACTCCCCTTTCAGTTAATCCTAGGAAGAATGAACTCCCCGAGTCATTTGGTCCTAGGAAGAATGAACTCCCCTTTCAGTTTATCCTAGGAAGAATGAACTCCCCGAGTCATTTGGTCCTAGGAAGAATGAACTCCCCATTCAATTTATCCTAGGACGAATAAACTCCAGGAGTCATTTGGCCCTAGGAAGAATGAACTCCCCTTTCAGTTTATCCTAGGAAGAATGAACTCCCCGAGTCATTTGGTCCTAGGAAGAATGAACTCCCCTTTCAGTTTATCCTAGGAAGAATGAACTCCACGAGTCGTTTGGTCCTAGGAAGAATGAACTCCCCTTTCAGTTTATCCTAGGAAGAATGAACTCCCCGAGTCATTTGGTCCTAGGAAGAATAAACTCCCCTTTCAATTTATCCTAGGAAGAATAAACTCCCCGAGTCATTTGGTCCTAGGAAGAATCAACTCCCCTTTCAATTTGTCCTAGGAGGAATGAACTCCACGAGTCGTTTTGTCCTAGGAAGAATGAACTCCCCTTTCAGTTTATCCTAGGAAGAATAAACTCCCCGAGTCATTTGGTCCTAGAAAGAATCAACTCCCCTTTCAATTTGTCCTAGGATGAATTAACTCCACCAGTCATTTGGTGCGATCGCAAACGAAGACACTCGGGGAGTGTTTATTCGCAGGGTGGAGTGTTTTTGTCCTAGTATCAATTAACTCCCGAGTCATTCTGTCCTAGGATATATACACTCCGGGAGTGTTTATTTAGGGGGAGTCTATTCAGCCTCCTACAGGTGGCCCGTTGGTCGTAGGCTCGTACAGCAGACGAGATACTGTAGATATCACGGACAGAGGAGACGAGCTGCTGTGCAGTATGTATTCTGTTGTACCGTTGGCTACTGTTATGGAAACATAAGAGGATTTCGATCCCATGTGGAACAAAAAGGCGTCAACCGATAATGGCTTAATGTAGGCTGTATTATCACACGGGACAAAAGAGATATCATGAAAAAATGCAAACCTTTACTTTCGGCCAAAATATGTCAACCCCCCACTTTTGAAGTTCGATGAAGGTCGTTCTCCAAACCCCACCTTTGGTAGACGCCTCTGGTTGTAGCCATAAATTTTGTAAGGCTCCTTTCGCAGTCGTGCCATCCAACGTGTGTCTGGCTATTTAGTTTTGTAAATGTATGAAATGTTTGTAGTAATAAAGGACCTCTCTCTTTCTGTCTGTCTAATGTCAATTACAAAATATTTTTTTACACTTTAATGAAATCCCATATCCTGTAATTCAATCATTGTTAAATTCCAACTACCCATTCTTGTAATTGAGTTGTAAAAATTAAAATAAGTAAAAACTTCGGTATAGCTTGACAATTTCCTTATTTTGTTCAGACGTAGGCATATATAAAATATTATATATAAATTTATAAATAATATATATATATTTATAAATAATATATATATAAATTTATAAATATAAATATATATAAATTTATAAATAATATATATATATATAAATTTATAAAATGGTCTTGGTCTTCTTGTATTGGTCTTATGTGCGTGGCCACCGACAAGTATTGGTTTACTAAATTCAGAGAGACAGACAGACAGACAGACAGACAGACAGACAGAAAGACAGAGACAGAGAGATGGAGAGAGAGATGTGGAGAGAGAGTGGGGAGAGCGGGACGAAGGAGGCATCTAGTGCAGAGGCCAGCTACCTCGAGCGCAGGTCTTCTGGCCTTAAAACTTGCTATACAAGGTCATGTGTCAAGCGGGAGCCAAGCCTTGAAGCTCATACACTGCGATGGCCTGTACAACCCTAACTGAATGATGGATGAGTGCTAGGCTAGCCATCTAAATCAGAGGGGCCAATACACAGTGGGCTAGCTAGCTACGTTTCTGACGCATCATTTCTTTGAGAAAAATTGGGAAATTCTTGTGCTATGGAGCCTGCTATTTATAAGTGGGCATTCAAAGTTTCAGAGATTTCTCGCTTTTGCTTTGGGGGGCTGAACCACATTTTGGGGGGGGCTAAGCACCCCCTAGCCCACCCCTGGCGCCGCCACTGGCTCCAAGTGTAAACTGCCCATACAGTTCGAAATCAACATCACTGCTGATACCTAGGCTTACTTCTAATAACACCAAAACGAACAACAGCCGTTAATAATGTTCATAATTAGTTAGGCTTCTTAATTCGACCGCGGCCGAATCGTAGAGAAGAGCATAAACTACGCAGCCTAACCGTCGCCCATCGCAACTTATTAGTATCAACTGGCGACGCGATTCAGAAGTTACTTCGCCAGATTGCATAAATCCGGCATTTGTGCCGGAGCTTTTTTGTCCGGCGGAGCTGCGCCGGACGCGGCGTCACCCGAGAGCATATTCGTTTAGTTCTCGCAATATCCGACCAGTTCGTCGGTCGGCGATCGCGGACGTCCGCAGAATTTAATTTAGCAGATGGATATTATGGGGTCGACGGGGCCTGATGGACGGTCCACTCTTGAACATTGACCTGTACGATAGGAGCAGCGTCACGTCCATCGCGATTGGACGGCTTCCGTCCGCTGCGATCGACGCTCGTCCGCCCCGAGCGTCTTCAGCAACACGCACTCCACTTACGAACGTATTTACGTCCCCGCAATTGCTCGGGTATGTGTCCCTATCAAGCAATTGCTCCTGAATGTGTCCATATCAAGCAATTGCTCCGGAATGTGTCCCTATCAAGCAATTGCTCCGGAATGTGTCCCTATGAAGCAATTGCTCCTGAATGTGTCCCTATCAAGCAATTGCTCCGGAATGTGTCCCTATCAAGCAATTGCTCCGGAATGTGTCCCTATGAAGCAATTGCTCCTGAATGTGTCCCTATCAAGCAATTGCTCCGGAATGTGTCCCTATCAAGCAATTGCTCCTGAATGTGTCCCTATCAAGCAATTGCTCCGGAATGTGTCCCTATCAAGCAATTGCTCCTGAATGTGTCCATATCAAGCAATTGCTCCGGAATGTGTCCCTATCAAGCAATTGCTCCGGAATGTGTCCCTATGAAGCAATTGTTCCTGAATGTGTCCCTATCAAGCAATTGCTCCGGAATGTGTCCCTATCAAGCAATTGCTCCGGAATGTGTCCCTATCAAGCAATTGCTCCGGAATGTGTCCCTATCAAGCAATTGCTCCGGAATGTGTCCCTATCAAGCAACTGCTTGGGAGTGGTGTCCCTATCAAGCAATTGCTTGGAATGTGTCCCTATAAAGCAATTTCTCAAGAATGTGTCCCTCTCAAGCAATTGCTCCGAAATGTGTCCCTATGAAGCAATTGCTCCGGAATGTGTCCCTATCAAGCAACTGCTCCGGAATGTGTCCCTATCAAGCAACTGCTTGGGAGTGGTGTCCCTATCAAGCAATTGCTTGGAATGTGTCCCTATAAAGCAATCTCTCAGGAATGTGTCCCTATTAAGCAATTGCTCCGGAAAGTGTCCACATCAAGCATATGGTTGGGAATGTGTCATTGTGAAGCAATTGCTCAAGAGTTTGTCTCTAAGAAGCAATTGCATGGGAATGTGTCCCTATGAAGGAATTGCTTGGGCATTTGTCCCTATAGCAATTGCTCTGGAATGTGTTTAAGAAGCATTGAATGGGAATGTGTCCCTACGAAGCAATTAAAACGATAAATCGTCCCAAAGAAGCAGCTGCATGGGGACATGTAGATATATATATATATATATATATATAAATTATATATATTATACGATTATATATTCATTTATTAGAATCAGGGTGACACACTGAATTCATGTCCATTCACCTTCATACGTGTGGATACTGCTTCACATACCGATGGTAACTTATTTCAAAGATTTGAATCTTGGGCTAGCATAGTGCTAACGTAGGAACCTTAAACCGCATATGGCACCCATTCAAATGGGCAGCGTTGGTGAAGGACCTCACCCATTAATTGAAAACTGAGGAGGGCCGAGGCCATATGGTCACTATAGAGAAACATATACAGTCAGAATCCACATTTTGTTTTAGGACGGGAAAGAGAGCATTTCACGTCTGATACTCTAAGCAGTGGCGTAGCAATGGGTTGTGCAGGTTGTGCAATGCACAAGGGCCCTCGGCGGTCAGAAGGGCCCCTGAAAGCGAGTAGGCCTAGAGTCATTTCTAGCCATAAAGTAAATCTACATGTACAGCAAGTTAGCAACAGCCTGTGATTGTTGCAACATGTGAAAGATCATTTACAAAATTGAAGCAAATCAAATACTATCTACGAAGTACAATGTAAGAAGAGCGGCTGAGGGACTTGGCAATGTTGTCAATAGAAAATGAACATGCCAGAAAGCTTGACACTTCTAAAGTGATAAATATTTTTGCGCAAGAGAAGGCGCGCAAACGAACGTTTTAACTTTTCGGAATTTTCGGATTCTTCTTTGTAGACTAAACATTTGTTAAATTGTTTCGTTATTTTTATCAACCAATCCAACTGTTTCACAGTTTGACAGAATTTAAGTGTGGATAATTTGTATTTTACTGCCCTCATAAGAAAGAACTACGCATCTGCAAAAAGTTGATTTTGAGATAAATGCAAAAAACATAAATTGCTTGCTGCCAAGTAGATCCTATATTTATATTCATTTTTGCTTTTAACCATCATATGTAACAAAGAGCTACCATTTTTAGGGGGAAATTAATTTTAAGTATTTTTTCTCATAAATATTTTAAATGTCAGTTAATGTGTTTTTACCTAGCGTTGAAGACCGACGACATAGCCCAATAATTATTAAGAACAACGCATCTGCATAAAATCGTGTTTTAGTGTGAAACAATTCAACAATTGACTCATATTTCAGATCAATTATATCAAACAACACAGGCGTACTTTGTGGGGGTACGAGGGGTACGCGTAACCCCACTGTTTTTTACACGGGGGTACCATACCCCCCACTTTTTAAACATTGCCAATAAATATTTTATTATTGAGCCTCCCCAGAGATCGAAGTCTCCGCCCTGCTTCGTGTATGTAAGAAATTGGTATTCCCACTTTTAGACGAAAATTACGCCTCTGGGGGTACTAGGGGTATCCGTACCCCCAATTTTTTTAAACAATGCCAGTCAATATTTTATTATTGAGCCTTCCCAGAAATCGCAGTCTCTGCTTTGCTTCGTGTATGTAAGAAATTGGTATCCCACTCTCTAGACCAAAGTTACGCCCCTTGAGTACGAGGGTACGCCCCTTGGGTACGAGGGTACGCGTACCCTACTTTTTAACTGGGGGTACCGCACCCCCACTTTTAAACAATGCCAATCAATATTTTATTATTGAGCCTTCCTAGAAATCGCAGTCTCTGCCTTGCTTCGTGTATGTAAGAAATTGCTACCCCACTTTCTAGACCAAAGTTACGCCCCTTGGGTACGAGGGTATGCGTACCCCAACTTTTTTACTGGGGGTACCGTACCCCAAATTTTTAAACAATGCCAATCAATATTTTATTATTGAGCCTTCCCAGAAATCGCAGTCTCTGCCTTGCTTCGTGTATGCAAGAAATTCGTACCCCACCATTTAGACCAAAGTGACACCCCTACTTTTTTTTACTGGGGGTACCGTACCCCTACTTTTTAAACCATGCCAATCAATATTTTATTATTGAGCCTTCCCACATATCGCAGTCTCTGCCTTGCTTCGTGTATACATGTAAGAAATTTGTACTTCCAATTTTCAGACCAAAGTTATGCCCGTGTCAACCATAATTTTAAAGATATGAAACCAGTTACATACAGCTTTAAAAATATTGATTTCGCTTATATTTGATCAAATCCGACTATCAAAACAGTCTGGGATAGTGAACATGTCACAGGACAGATGAAGAACCACACTTACTAATCTGCATCTATTAGGACCACAATATCTGATGTCTTAATATCTTGCCAGAATTGTCTTCTATTTTCTGGCATCAGAACGCTCAGTTTAGAAATGATGCCACCTTTTTTTCTCTCGGGGAATCCATCTCGCCTCAGTTCTTGCATTTGGGTTTTGGACGCCTAATTTGCATGTACGTGCAATTAAGATTATCTTAATTAACTGCATGAACAATTACGTAAAGAAAATTCTTCACACCGCTCACACTCCTCGTTACCCAGTTTGTAAATGAAATGTTCATCTGCTTTATCACATTATGATAGAGATCATAACAGCAGACTACAACTTAATGTTTCGCTGTAAAGTCATTATCTTACATTTCTGTAATAGAAATACCTGATGGGAAGTACGCCTCTTTGGGCATGCTCCCGACGATAGTGTGATATGGTTGGATGAAATGAATCAATGTGCAATCGAATAACAATAACAGCCAGACGCATCCCACACCCTCTGTATTTAGGCCTATCCTCTTCACACATTTTATCATATCGTCTTTCTGACTCTTTCAAATTAAATCATAAAAACCTCAACCGTGTAAGCCTACAAAACAATCTGGGTCTACCCGAATCCCCGAAACCAGATAAAATGTGGAAATCATGAAAACTAGTATGGATTAGCTGGCCAATATCCTGAATTTTAGTATATTCGAAAAATAATGTCTCTAAAAGTTAGATTTGCCCAAATAACTTTGTTGTTACTTGGAAAATATGTTTTATGCACCCAAAACAATCATGCATAGTCACAAACAAAGCTATGATAAATCATTCAAAAACGTTTAAAACTTTGAAATTACTATATTTATTGTTGCTTAATTTTCACTTAATCTCACGGCGTGATGAATGATGAAAACCATCAAGACGGATTAAAATTACAGTCTTAAAAATAAAATATATCTCTCAGATTCGTAAAATTAAACGTAAACATTGTCGGGAAGTAGTAACTGCGCATGCGCGTGGACACGGATCTGCAAAAAATGCACTGTGTTACTAGCAAAAAACAACGCATGTGAGATGCGTGGTTCTTACTTAGTATTTGGTACGAAGCGTGCAGATACGTGGTATTAACAAACGCTAGTTCTCTATGATCGCATCAAGATAGGAGGTTCTTACTTCCTACCAAGGTGTAAGACCACTAATACATGCAGAAACTGCATCTAACTCAAAACGGCCAAATTTGCAGTTACGTGGTTCTTTCTTATGAGGGCAGTTTAGCAGTCATAGCAGATGGAACAATGTTTTTAGATTAATTATCTCTAGTTCAATTTTTTTATGCTAGCCTGGAGAAATATAAAAAATGTGTTATAAAATAAATCGGAGAAAATAATTAAATGATCATTTTCAAAATGTAATTATTTAATTATTATTTAATTGGGGGTGCGATTTATGATATTTGCATATTTCTCACGGTGTCAAATATGCAAATATCGCCAACCATTATTTGCACAGCGGTTTTTTTTCAAATCGAAGGGGGTTCAAGGGGCCCACCATCCAAGCTCTGTACAAGGGCCCCCAAAAACCTTTCTACGCCACGGACTCTGAGCTGGCTGCTGACAAAACGTGCAAATTCCCTGTTCATTCATTCGTATATATAGATCCATTCAAGCTGCGCTTTCTCCTGCAACATATCATCTCATGACATTTGTCCATAAGAAGCACATGCTACCATCACAACCCAGAAAAAGCCACTGTTCTAACATAGGCTGTGTCAGAAATCCCAATCTAGGCCTATACTAGAACTAGAAACACTATATCTTCCAGCAACAAGAACAATAATTCCATCTACAGCAACAGCACCAAAGAAATAATACACATAGTAGTTTTCTTTTACAATATTCAATTTTAATATCAATCATGCAGGAATAATCAGTATTCTGTATTAGCAATTTTACAAAATTAAGAACAACTGTGGTTCCGGCAAGAGTGTAGAAAAAACTTGCACGGTAACTATTTTGTACTATACAGTTCAAACAAGACCATAGCACTACTTTCTAAAAAAAACTCTGATTAGTTGGCACCGACTATAATGAATAAATGAATGAACGAATGAATGAATGAATTAACTATATTGGCACATAAACATCTTTCAGATAAAGCAATACTGCAAATCAACAACCTTCACCTATGAGCTATATGGTTCACTGCACGTATTTTATTATTATAATCACACTAGCTGTAACCCGTGAAAAATCACGGTATATAAAACAATTATTGCAGTGATAACAATTAAGCTTACTTCCCCATTATATTATGACGTCATATTATAGGCCTATAGCCGTCGTCAAGACAGCCGTCGCCAAGGCGGCAGTATAGTGACGTCACAATAGTGTTTGTTACGGGACAGACAGACAGACGTACATCGGTTATTATGTTGTTTGATAATACCATTTATTCAAAACTCTAAACTCATATTGTGAATGGCCAATTTACCCATTGCAATTTTACTCAATAGCTCGACTAAGCAAAAAAATAATCCTTGGTCGGAAATCTCTCACCGAACTTACCCACAAAGTTTCTAGTAAAATGATTACAATAAAAAACAATATCCATCACAACATACGTTAACTCAATATCCGTGACATCGGTGGACATAAAACAAGACGGTTTCTTGAAAAATCCCTAATGTAAAAATAACACTAGCAGTCATAAATTAAGTAAACTAGATAATATCAGTAAACTGAAAGATGTTATTCTTATAGAAAAATGATGGGGCATTGTCCAAAGAACAAAATGATGACATTGTTCTACGCAGAGATGGACATCAGCCCAACAGAAATAAACAAACATTGTCCTAACAGCAAAATTATGGCACATTGCCTAACAGCAAAATGAAGAGACAGAATCTTAACATCAAAATGAAGGGATATTGTTGTAATCAGAAATGGACACTGTTCTTACACATACTAGAAGGGACATTGTCCAGACAAAGGTCATGAATTAAAGAATAGTGGTGCCACCTAGCAGTGGTCATTTTTTTTACAGAAACTACCACAATTGGCTTAAGCTGAAACAATATTGTTGCTCTGTTGTCAAACATCATGAATTGATTCGTATCCTAGAAGCATACAAGGTCACTTTAAATAGATAGTAGGCCCATAATTAACATTTAGCATAAAAGTTGAAAAATCAAGTTCTTCTATTTCGGAACCACCTGGTTCATATCCTTGAAGACAGTCCCAGCCATCATGTCCTTGGACTTGAAGGACACGATGAGAAACTCTGGTAGCATCCACCCGCCCTTTGTCGCAAGGACTCCGCGTTTGCTTCCCATCGACAAACCAATGTAAAATTTCACATTTTCTGCAAATGGATAATCCACAGATGTAAATTCTTAACATTTACTTTAACCGGCAAACAAATAGGTTTAAGAAATAAAATAAAATTTCAGCAGATATGGCTGACCCATTCTACCTCATACCTCAAGCCATGACAAGGTATAACAAAGTCACACAAGGATATCACAGTTGCAAATGATCAGGATGTAATAAGATAGTGTCTAGGCACGTATACACACACACTGTCCTAGTGTCTAACCACATTTACACATTTGTTCGGAGTGTCCTTGTGAGTTACTTAAAAAAATATACAAGTGCTCTAATACACACATACATACATACATACATACATACATACATACATACGTACGTATGTATGTACCTCCACTTGGAACTGTTTACCTTTGTCTATCCGCCAAGAGCTTCTTGCCCTCTCTCCTCTCCAGTTCCGTAGACGCCTGAAAACCTTCCTTTTCTTCCTTTTTTTGACGCAGGTCGAGAGCGCCGATGATCTGAGTGGCACTATATAGGTGTTCGATTACAATTACAATACTGTGACAAAGGGTTTTAACACGTCGCATTCAAAGGCGTCGAGATCCAACTGATCTTTCGAGTCTGAGGTGGAACTGAGCACTACCCATCCTATCTCATGCATGGCAGGTTCATGCAGGGGTAATATTGCATAAATGAGGGGGATTCATCAGAGGTGCTTGTGACATAACAACGGACAAAACAAGACTGAACCAAATGGCTTTTTCAACTGTTTAGGAAATAGAGGTAAAGAAATGCCCAGAAGCTAAAGTCGGGAGGATACCAGGCAACCTATTCCCAAAGGTTGGCCCAACCACAGCGAAACTTCTCTGCTGCACTGTGGAAGTTCGGGCTGGAGAAACAACAGGGTCACCCACTGCAGCGGAGTGAAGAAATATGTCAAAATGGAAAACGCAAAAGTGACGACAGATCTCGCTAACGTTGTAGTAGATTGGTTTGTTGAGCGACTGCTTGTAACAAGCAGCGAGCAGGTTCGAGCCAGAGATGGGTACAATTGATTAGAATTAGTTGTCTTATCGATTAACTAATTAACTAACTTATCGATTAGTTACCCCATCTCTGGTTCAAGCCTTCTTTGAGACAACTAGTAACTCCTTTGAGACAACCGAGTAACTCTTCTGAGACAACTGAGTAACTCCTCTGAGGCAACTGCCTGAATACCTCCTCCGAGACAATTGAGTAAGTTCTTCCTACACACAATTGTACAGGACCTTTGACTGATGCAAAGTCATCACATATCAACACTTAAGAGAAACAGAAATAGTATTAACAATACTAGCAGAGTTGCACTACTTCTGTATTGTAAAAATTATTAAATATTATTAAACGAGAAGAAGCCAAGATATCTTGCAAAATGCTCACCTTTTTTCCACGGTTCAAGAGCTCGCTTACTAAACATGTTGGCAAGATTTCGCATGACGAGATCGGCCTGGAGTTTAGCCATATAGGCCAGTTTCATTTCCTTGGAATTGCAGCAGTCACCGATAGCGAAGACATCATCAAGCCCCTCCACCTGACCAAACTCGTTGACTTTCAGCGCACCGTTGTCTTCCATGTGATCTTCTGGCAACAGAAATGCACACAGAATCTTTCAAGCATGACTCGTTAGTGCAGGTATGTTTCGTTAAATGTTAAATAATTCACTGGCAGATTAGATTTGCAATAAATGACAGCATAAAATTGTATTAAAAAATTCACTGCTATCTTCAGGAAGCAGCGTAAATAGTCTGCACCACATGCATTTAAATTGTATTCTGTATATCATACTATCTAAGCATAATATCATCATGATATCGTCAGCGGTATGCCATTCTATACGCACTGCACTAATGTGCAGTCTCTATGATCTCAAGATAAGATCAGCTGACTGTGATATGATCTCCATGCACAGTTGGAGAGAAATTTTAAATGAAGCATGTTGTTGCAATGTAATAATAATCCCAAATTTACAGAAAACAATTTTAACTTTAGTGAGAATTCATCCGCAACAATATAATCAACTGTCCGACAAAGTCGCTGTCAAACACTAATGAATAAAGGCGGACTAAGATAAAGAATGTGGCTAACATATCTCTAACTCACAGATTAAACAATATAGATTAACTTACTCAGAGAAGTGGCATAGGCTGCGGAGTTGACTTTCAGTCCGATGCACTTAAGAATTATGTCAGCTTCGACAGTTTTTCCTTTGTTCGTCTTGACCTGGTATGACCCATGCACTGCATCCGGTAGTTCAGCTAAATTTTCCACCATTTCACCTGGAAATAAGTAGTCAAAAAATCTATTAACAGCAGAATGCTAGATTGCTCTAGCATAGCAATCAATATGTAATGTATAGTAACTAGAAGACAGGAAGAGCAGTCCCGTAAACTAAGCTAACCCCAAGAGACAGCCTTGGGTATGCAGTGCTAGCGACTTCATTTTCTTAGCCTCAGCTTACAAGGGAGGGCGACCTGTCCTCTCCCTCGCCGTCTCATCTTCCCACTGTCAGTGTATGGTCAGCAAACTCATAGCTGAGTTGGCTAGGAGGTGCAGATGAAGCAGAAATACTTGAAACAAATTTCTGCCCTGACGGGGATTTGAACCCCCACCTCCCAGTAGACAGTCCAGCATGCTAACCACTACTACACTATCATGCACCCACGTAAAGTAACTATCTTAGTATCTCTACAAAGCACTCCTCTCCAGTTAAAATAATGTTGAAGTGTGTTAAGATGTCAAGTTCATCTGCAGGCAAGTGTGAATAATATGAGATGCTGGTAAGTTTAGACGAGACTGTAGCTAGTAGGTCAGGTGTAGTGTTCTCCATTCTGCAGTAAACATAAATATGTAAAGGCCAAGGGAGCACGTAATCCTAAACGTCTCTGGAGATGCTCCATAAAAGCACGGTGCTAACGTTAAAGGATCATTCAGTGGCATCGCCAAATATTGTAACACCAGATGTAAATGCAGTCATAAATGTAACTACAAATTTATATAGCGCCACGTCAAGAGCAACTCCTCAGAGGCCTCATCCGACCACACAAGCAATGATCGATCAGAATGGATTTCAATCGCTTTAATACAGAAACGAGGCAAAGAAAGACCCAGAAGGTCACAGGGTCACAGGTTGTTTAAGACCAAAAGGTAGGCAGGGTGGCAGACGGACAACATTCTAGCCATTCACTTCTACAATTAGGATTCATACTTTATATAGCACTGATCATTTTGTCAAGCCTCGTATAGTAAGTTGTCAAAGAAGCCTAAAACTCTTTGACATCAAATACAAAGCCATATATTGTTGACAGAGACATGAGCAGCTACAATACCATACCGTGCTTCAGGAGCAATGCTATCCATGGCATACCTAACCTTTCTACATTGAAAAGTGTATGGGAGAAAGGATTACTGAAATAATTATAACAAAACGTACCAAGTATTAGATTTACGTGCAGGTCTTCCGAAATAGTCATGACTTTGTTGACAAAGTTTGCCGGAGCATCCTCAGAGATCAGTTTAGAAAGGCCATGGATAATGGTGACTCTCTTTTTGGGGTAGATGGTTGCCACCTCTGCTGCAACCTCAACTCCAACCGGTCCGCCTCCGACTATGACGACATTCTGACTCTTTTTAACCTAAGACAGAAAACAGATATTTGCAACACAGTTAACAACTATAATTCACTAGATACCAGAATAAAGCCTGGCCTAACCAGGACCATGTTAGGGCGCTCCAAGCCCTGATTTCTAGCCCTCCAAGGAGCTGGAAGAGAACAGTCGGACGGCCACACATGGACCCGGAAGGTGGAGGTGGATTTATACCCACAGATCCGAGACAATTGGCAAAGAGTCATGGAATGGCAACACTCTGGAAAAGGGTTGCCAATAATGCCTTTGATGAAACCTCGGAAAAGCAAACGAACTAATAGATAAGAGTTTTACAGACCCCTTGCCTTTTCTCTGTGAAAAATATATGGATGGATAAATTCAGTAGTCGTCAAACACAGTAGTAAATCAATATGCCAGCGATAACTGAAAAAGCTAGCAACAGTAACTCTGCAATTAAGAGTAACGGAAGTAGTGAGCCACTTCTCAGGTGTGTGTTACAATGTCAACTGCCAGCGTAAGTCAACGAATGTAACAGATGGTGGTAACATTACAGAGCTGGAGGAGGTTACAAGCCACCTATGTACCCTCTTCACCAAGTGAATGCAAACTCCAAATTTCTGAAGTGTTACTATAAAGCCAAGCGCCGGGCACCAGCATATTCACAAGCACTGGGCTGCTTAGTTCTCTGGTTCTCTCAGTTTATTACCTCTTCAGCAATTTTTGAATATTTCTCTATGATTTCCTTTGCAGTTCCGCTGCTTTCTTTCATCGGCCCAAAGGAACCAGTCGCAATGACAAGGACATCGTACGTCATTTCTGTACCATCTTCCAAATTGATAACCTTTGCATCTGTGTTGATTTGCGTCACTTTTCCTCGTTTGAAGTGATTTCCAAATGTTGGCTCGTAATAAATTACCATATTTTTGGCAAATCCTACAAAATTTCACAAAAATTTAAACAATTTCAATATCAAAAAGAATTTTCATTAATGGTCATCTTCTTATCAGCAAATACTTACCGTACATGTGACAGGTATGTGTACAACATCACAGTTCTAATGTAACACTGATACCTGGAGTAAGTAAACAGTGAAGTTTATGAACGCAAAAGGTGCAATATAAAAATTTCACTGTCACCTGTCTCTGGGAAAATTTACGCAATTTATTGATAGTGATGTCACGTATGGATGCAGTACCAATATTGATGCCAACGATGCCATACACTCATACGATACATGGATGGATTGATGTCGTATATTCATACGATTTTAAAAGCAGCGGCATATATTGAAACAGTGTTGATACATCTAAGGCAGTGAAAGTAATTTTCATATTTCCATTCCAAAATCAAAGCCCAAAGTTTTTATAACTTCTAATCAAATTCAGTTTTCTTCTGAACATTTCGCTGACCTGGTTCAACTACTGCCCGGACACTAGCCACGTTGTGATGGAATGCATCTTTCATATCGACAATGGTAAAGTTGGCGTCCTGCTTCAAAAGATCCATTCCCAGCTTTATGCCTCCATATCCAGCACCCACAATCACAATGTGCTTGTCCTGTGGAATCGCACTGCATCCTGAACCCATCTTAAATGTCTTAATCTACAGCAGAAAACATAAATACTGTTGTAGTGTTATGCAAATCTACTTTAATTTAATGCAAATGTAATTTAACTGCACTCGAACATAGCACCTTATACGAACATCTCCGTAAATAACATTGGCGTTCATAAAGCAAAGAAAGTTGGTCACCAAGAAAATAAAACCCAACACTCAAAATAACTCGAAAGTCGTAATTGGCAGGCTCTTGTGCACGCACACAACCCAATGCCTGAGGTAAATTTCTACCTTGGGTATGACACAAATAAAAAATTACAATTAACAATAACAATAACAATGATTACCATTATTCAACAAGGTCAACTGATTGCTTCTCTCTGGTCATATCCAAAACTAGAATTCATTCTTGGTGAAGGAGGTCTTCAGTTGCAGGGCCTTGATTTTGGAATGCTCTCCCTGTGTCTCTGTGCTCTGTTTGGTTGCTTGTGTCATTTGCTGCTTGACTTCTTGGTCATATTCCAAAATACGCCCGTCTCTGGCTACATGCGTGACGTCCTGCACTGACTTCCTGCCTCGGAGCACATCTCCGATAGGATAGCAGCACTAGTTTGGTGGTGTCTCTACGGCAGTGCCCCGTCCTACCTGTCAGAACTCTGTCGCCCGATTTCTGACTTAGCCCCTCAAAGAGCCTTGTACTCTGTGATTAAGGGGGAGCTCTTGGTACCTCAGACCCGCTCCGTAGTCAGACAACGCCGAGCCTTCTCGATTGTTGGCCCGTCTACCTCAATGAGCTTCCGGTTGCCTTAAGCTGCTTCCTCTGGAATAATTCACCTGCTTTCTTCCGACTCCTCAAGTTCTCTCACTTTTTAGCCGTGGCTGGGCTGGGAGTGCCTCGATTAGGTCTCTTGAAGAGGTGCTATATAAATATCCAGAACGAATGAGTGAATTTCGTTCTCAACTTAAAATTTCAAATTGCTTATCCACCATAGGTTGCCTCTCTGTCTTACAGACTGATCTTCTGGATATTGACCTAATTGCGGCTTGGTTTCGGTGCGCCATCAGTTGATGCCTTGTGCAATTAGACAACGGCATAACAGAAGTCACTAATTACAGTTACAATTACAACATTAACCTACAGCATTGATTCCTAGTTTGGTCCTCAAAGTTCAGAAAGGAAGCTTTTGCATACATTTTCTTTCATATGCATCTTTTATTCACAGACAATCAAATTGATTCCTGCTATAGTATCTTCTGTCTGCTTTTGCAGAAACCTGCCAGCATAATAAACTTTATAATTGAGACAATATGAAGCAAGCAAAGCTGTGGCCAGCCTGCAGAACTGCCCTTTACCAAATGCCTAAAGGTACAACAGGCTGCCAGTACTGAGCAAGCAGCCAGCACAGCTGTCATCGCAGACCATCAATAGTGTATTATTTCGGAGATTCGAATCTCGGGCGGGCACGGTCCTAAATGGGGATCTTAAGTGAATAGGCACCCACCCAAACGGGCAGTGGTGGTGAAGGATCTCACCCAATACATTCACGGACAATGAGCAAGGTCGAGGCCATACGGTAGCTATGGAAAACACGTATAATATCTGTCTCGAATGCCTGTTCAGATCCGCTAGATCATGGCCTTTAATAAAAGCAAATGATATGCCTAGAGATTAACGTGAATCAGAAAATATCTCAGTGACTAAGCATTTCGTTACGTAAACAAAATAATGTCTTGTATGAATAAAAACTTACTTACTAGCAAGCGTGAAAGGGCAAGCGGGCAGCTAGGATTAGCTAATTTTCAACTAGAACTTCGGCGTAGCTATCGATGTCTCCACTTATGAAATTTGCATCGCAACAATAATATTAAAATTATTAAAATCCTTTACTGCACGAACCTATACGCACAATCTATCATTGTGCTTTAAGTAGCACAGAAACATGCCCTACACACAGCGCTGCCTACCACGTGCGTTCTACGTTATAGCATGTGAACGAAAAGTTGCGAGAGTAAGTAGCAAATGATTTATACAGGCATAGATATGGTAATCATCATCATATATCTATGGTCCCAGACCGTCAGGTTTCAGGTTCTTGCTATTATTAAGGAGTCCAGCTATTTACTATGACTTGGCAGATTCCTACGTCAGTTTAATCTGGTACTATAACATGTTAATCCCAGGTTTAATTAATACCTAACCTATCATAGGTTCCTTTATCAGTTTTGATCGGAGACTAGCCAGCCAACGCCGTTATTGTTATAGGGCCATCTTTAGTAGCTTATTAAAGATCTATCTCCATGGACGGCGATCCCGGGGGTCGAGGTGGACAAGACGTACCCCACCTTTTAGAGTGGGGGACACACCATACATTTGCCCCCTCCCCGATTTTGAAGAAACACCAAAAAGGTCATAAAATTTTATCGCGCGTGAGCGCGAAAAATTTGTGTTTAGAAAATTTTTTTTACCTCTTTTTGACCAGTTCAGGTCAAAACCCTTTTTTGACCAGATCATTTCTAAAGTGTCCCCCCAACCTGCCAAACAAGATCGCCGTAGGCCTAGCCATTGGGCGAGATTAGCCTTTTAATAGAATTACCGTTAAAGAAGCGTCATAAGAAGAAGAACGCGAGAAGGACGAGGAGGAGGAGGAGGAGGAGGAGGAGGAGGAGGAGGAGGAGGAGGAGGAGGAGGAGGAGGAGGAGGAGAAGAAGAAGAAGAAGAAGAAGAAGAAGAAGAAGAAACAATAATAATTATAATTATTATTATCTTTATTAATTCAAACTGACAAGGTTAGTATGCAATAAGATTACATTGAAAATCAAGCTCTTAATTAAACACACGGTCTAACAATTGCTGTCTAAGTTGCGTCTGTGTCAGCTTAATGGACGAGTTTGCGAGTACGATGAGCATCTGTAGTAGGCTAAATGAAGTTATAGAAAGCTGCAAACGCACTGGTTTCTCTAACACTGATTTCTTTATTGTTTTACTATATCAAGTTCAATGTTATATCCAGCTACCTCTATGGTCATATCACAGTATAAATAATTACACAGTACGTCGACTCCCGGCCGATGCAGCAGTCAGAATGTGTGACCGACCGCTATTCTGAATATGAGCTCTTACACGTCGATACACCGGAACCCACCCCATCAAATATTTTTAAACGTTACAACAACATTGAGGACTACACGCCGATACACCGGAATCCATCACATAAAATATTTTTAAACGTTACAACAACATCGAGGACTTCATTAGAATCAACAATATTATTTTTAACGTTAATTTCAGCTTAAATCTATAATTCAAAAGCTCAGTTTCAAAATGGCGTCACCCCAAAAATTAGTCAACAGTTAGCAATGCGAGTCGACCTACTGTGTAATTATTTATACTGTGGTCATATAATTATATCTAGCACTTAATTACTTACTTCAGCACTGTTTTATGACGTCATTGGAAGTTTTAAAGCGCTTGTAAATTCATGTTCTGTGGTATGTTCAAGGGGTAGTAACAAGACGTGTTTGAAATTTGTTGGTTGTCTCGTGGGTTAGCTGAAAAGGTGATTCTAAGTTCTTAAAAATTTGTTTTCATTGACAGAATAGTATCGGTATGTGGTATTTTAGTTCTTTTGCACTGTGTTATTTCTTACTGTGATCATCTCTAATCGTCATGAAACCGCCTTGTAGTGTCACTCTCTTCTCTCATTACTCTTATTTAAAAAGTTCATAATTAATCGCGTGGTTGAAACATTGGTAAAGTTTGAGTCGCCCGCGGCCGGTTTCCGGCTAAACATTACGTCCGCCATAGACTGCAAGACAATAGAGTGCTACGAGCTAGGCACAGCGGTTCTTAAATAAGCACGGCAGCCTACTGGTTAGAGTCCTGGGCCTGTAACGCAGAGGGTACGGGTTCGAGCCTAGCGTGCGTAGCGGGAGTCAACTCGAATCCCCGAAAACGCTGAAAATGCATAAGAGCCCGATTCCCGAAAACAGTTTTATAGAAAGTGGCCGAACTCTTGAAAACTATTTAAAGTTAAATTGTAAACTCTTATACATGACATAGGCCTAGCGTAGCCGGCGAACATGTACAATCGGGGTGCCTTTGTACTATATGGGTGGATGTCTTTGCATCGTGAGGGTCGGTTAGGGTCAGGGTAAGCGTCGTGAGGGTCGGTTAGGGCTTAGGGTTAGGGTCAGTGTAGCCTATGGGGGTCCATAGAGTAGTGGTGACATCACTGCCGTGAAGTGCAGTAGGTAGCGGGATCGCCTCCCGTAACCCTCCCGAGGTCCACTCAGCCTATCATTCGCGAGATGGCGCGATTGTGAAAATGAGATGTAGGACATGATGGGCGCCTTGCAAGGCTGCCGTATACAGTTAAAATTTGACTCCTGTAATAACTTGTGATCATCCATTCATACTGATTTGTAATCATAATGCGTAATTGTCAGTTTGAAGATATTAAATGAAGATTATTATTACTATTGTTATGTATTTGTGCGACTAAAAAAGTTATACCTGCGAGTGGAAGCTGGATTTTAGAATTCACGCACCCCGATTGTACACGATCGCCGCGTGGCCTTGATGTATCTCGATATACTGCTGATTCACCTGTTTATTTGTAATTTTAGTCTAAAATCGATTTCGAGAATCCGGCCAAAATTTGTTTTGGACGAACCCGTGAAACCCGAATCCCCGAAATGAATTTTGGCCGGATCCGCGATATCGAATTAAGTCATGTAAAATAGTTCAAACTTCAACAATTTGTTTTTAGACAGGGTGTTGTATTTCAAACAATTCAATTTAATTTTGGAAATATTTGAATAATTTTCGGATTTCAACCGCTTTCTATAAACTGTTTTCGGGAAATCAGGCTGTTGTGTATTTTCAGTGTTTTCGGGGTTTTGGGACGATCCCCGAGCCTCGCCCAAGGCTGTTACCATGTAGAGATCTTGAGCAAGTCCTTCACACACAATTGCTCAGTGCCATCGATGTTCTGTCTTATGGTTGTGTGCACTTCAAAAGTAGGGAAATATCAAATACAGTCGTTTCATTCATGCACAAGAACAGAATACATAAACATCTGTTATTCAATGAGCAATCAATGAGTACACGATGAGTAATCAATGAGTACACGATGGATGGCGAGCGTAATCCAACCTGTGAAAGGAGGGTACACGAATTCTGTTTTTGTATAATTATGGATGCAACTTTGCAGATCTGCACAAGAATCAGACATACCGGTACACACAAAATGTAAAGAACACGTAATGCGGGATGCTTATACGAAACTTGTCACAAATACAAAACTTTATGGAAGAATTTCAGTGCATTTGTTCAGTTCATGGCCACTCGCAGCTGTATTTATAAGTTTTCTTTGTAAAAAGTTCGATATTGAGATTATGTTTTAATATCCATTATTTTTGCAATTTTGTCAAGGTAATGGTATGCTTTCAGCGCCTAAGTGATTCCATGAAATTTTGACTGATAGAACACTGCATTCGTTTCTTTCATGGACAAGAACAGAATACATAAACATCTGTTGTTCATTAACATCATAAACATAAACATCTGCTAAACGTTCTGTTGTTCAGCATTCTATGTTGGTTTATGATTGATGTGCAGTCAAACATTGGAAATGAAGAGTTGAAGCTGGGGGTAATTTTTGGGGGTATCCTCCAGTTTTTGAACTGGAGGGTACTGTCCTCAGTACTTTTCATACCCAGATAAAGCAATGCCCATTAGTATTTTGTCAGAGGAAGGCCTTCTTGTGACCCCTCAAGACTAGAAACAATTACCTAGCATCATCACCGTTGTGATCACCATAATCATTGTCATTGTTACTAAATTATCATTATTATTACTATTATTATTATCATCATCATTACTAGACATGGCACTTAGATGGTGCCATTATAAATATAATAACAGTCACTAAGGGGAAACGATGCAAAATTTGGTAACCTCCACTTTCTAGACCAGTGTTTCCCAAAGCGGGTTCCGCAGAACCTAAGGTTCCGTAAGGGGAAGACGAGGGTTCCATGAAGCAATTATTGGATAAGTGTTGTTTGAATGTGCTGTTACATTATAAATCAGACTCTGAGGTGAAGACAAGGAGTCCATGAGAAAATTTATTTAAAGCAATGTCTAGTCAGACTCCGAGGTGAAGACAAGGACTCCATGAGAAAATTTATTTAAAGCAATGTCTAGTCTAACTTTAATCGAATAAACTACATAACTGGTTAACTGTTTAAAATATGCCAGAATATGCTTTGTTTAGACAGGGGTTCCGTCAACAGATTTTCAAGTCAAAAGGGTTCCATAGAGTAACAAGATTGGGAAGCACTATTCTAGACCAAAGTTGTGCCTCTAATTGCCAGAATGATATAATCCACTATTTGCCTATACAGTTTTCAGATTTCAATGGTTATGTTCACACAGCTATTTAAAGGATTCGTCACACCAAACTTTGATACTATAGCCTACAGTTGGCCTTTTGGTAAGTTTAAGCTTTAACAGACAGATTTAAAAGGACTTTGTGAATTTGAGCATGCTTGAAAACAAGGCTTAGAAGTAACAAATAACATTGACAAAAGCCCAGGGCCAAGTGTGGATGACTATTACTGAAAGGTGTGTGAGAGCAAAACCTTGCATACCTTATCCTGTATGTCCTGTCCAAATCTTCAGTGAATCATTCTTTTGAAAATATAAGTTAATCTTTGGTCTTTTTGTCCAAGTAAATGCACTTAAGTGCTGGCAAGTCTTTCCAGTGCTACACTCGAGTGTGCGGAATATATTCGCTTGTGTAACAGCAGGAAGCAAAATAAAAATTTGAAGACTTGGCAACCAGTTACAAAACTGGCAGATTTGTGAAACCTATATAAGTTAACTTGGTGCGGAAAGAGTCATGATGCAGATGGCAGTCTTAATTGTTTTGCTGTCATCGTGAAATTGAATTTTGCTGTAAATTGATTTTGCTTAATTGTTTCTGCTCTTGTGGTTTAAATTGATTCAGATGCGAACATTATTCAAGCATGCCCCAAAACAAAATACACATCTTGTACGTCATTAGTGTTAAAATGTCAAAACAGACTGTTTGCTTTGCAGTTGATGGACAATGGCTGACTCGCTTCATCTGAAACTTGGGATTATCCGACAGCCGGATGGTTCATCTCTGTTCAGCCAACGTAATACAACTGTCATGGTCGGAGTTTATGGTCCCGCAGAAGTCAGGTTGGCCCGAGAAATAGCAGACAGAGCTACTGTAGAGATCGCTTACAAACCCAAAGTGAAACAGGGGGGCTGTAAAGAAAAATACCTTGAAAAGATTGTGCTGAGCGCATTTGACGGGGTCATCGTGAGTGAGCTTCACCCAAGGACTGCAATTAACATCATCATACAGGAAATTCAAGACAACGGGTCGCTCCTCTCGTGCTGTATTAATGCTGTTTGCTGTTCACTTCTGGATGCTTGTGTTCCGATGCGGTCAACGGTTGCTGCGGTTACATGTGCCATCGATTCCGACCGACAGATTATTGTCAGTCCAATCAAAACTGAGGAAGAGAATTCAGTTGCTTCAGTGACAGTTGCATTTGAAAGCACAGAAGGTTCAATCGTTGCTTTGTCAAGTTCAGGTATCATAACCCAGTCGCAGCTTCAGGATTGCATTGCTGCTTGCAGGCATGCAAGCTGCACAATATTTGAACTGTACAGAGACAAAATGAAGGAAATACACGTGAGAAACAGTGGCACAAATTCATCGTGAGACATCGTAAGAGCCTTGACTGCTGGTGTTCATGCAATTCTTGATATCAACGGTTTCTGATGAAGCGGTATTTTCACGCGGTGTGTTACTTTGGAACAAGTTAACTTTGTCTTGACCTTGTGTATGGTTTTCATTCACCCCAACTTGGCTAACCAAGTTTCTGTTCTAACCAGTTTTGGATGTACTTGGTAATTATTGAGTACATTTGTGTGTGACCATTGTGCAGCACCAATGAGATCATTCTAAGATCTCTGACATCAATAAAAATTATAGTTTTAAAGGCAGTAAATGTTCATAAATCAAACACATGCATTGGCAGTGTCTATATTCGAGCTTCCTGGCAAATAGATGCTAAGTACAGTATAGATCTAACAAGTATATCCTTTGGTAGGATAAGCGTGTCTCTATGCATGGGAATGGCTTTCAGGTCTATAGATGCAATCTGGAGGTTGTTAAGCAGCCTGATGGGTCATCCTGGTTTGAAAATAGTGCCACGTAGTGACGTTCTTATGCATTGGAAGTGTCTTTTTCATTGCATGTATATTATTATCACATTTATAATGACATTGATTCACATCCTAAACTCATATTTTGAGTGGCCAATTTACCTATTGCAATTTTACTCAATAGCTAAACTAAGCAAAACCTGATCCTCGGTCGGAAATCTCTCACCGAACTTACCCATAAAGTTTCTTGTAAAATGAATATAAACAATAACCATCACAAAACAAGTTAACTCAATATCGATTAAATGCGTGGACATAAAACTAAGCCTTTCTTGCAAAATCTCCCAATTTAAAAATAATGCTAAGTCATAAATTAAGTAAACTAAATAATATCAGTAAATTTAAATATATTGTCCTCATAGATGAAAATGATGGGACATTGTCATAAGAACAAAATGATGGGACATTGTTCAACCCAGTAACATTGTCCTAACAGGAAAATTATAAGACTCCATCCTAAACAGAAATGGACAATGAAGGGACAAATGTTGTCCTAACGGCAAAATCATGGCACATTGTCCTGACAGCAAAGTGAAGAGACAGAATCTTAACATCAAAACGAAGGGATATTGTTGCAATCAGAAATGGACACTGTTCTCACACATACTAGAAGGGACATTGTCCAGACAAAGACCTTTCAAGAATTACAGAATAGTGGTGCCACCTAGCAGTGACCATAATCATCATTGTTACTATTATCATTATTGTTAGTACCAGTCTTGTTGTCCTCGAGACCAAGGTCTTGGTCTCGAGTGCACTCGAGTTCGTTTTTAAAAGTCTTGGTCTTGGTCTTGGTCTTGAGGTTCAAGGTCTTGGTCTTGGTCTTGGTCTTGAGGTTCAAGGTCTTGGTCTTGGTCTTGGTCTTGAGGTTCAAGGTCTTGGTCTTGGTCTCGCAAGACCAAGACCAAGACCGGCTATTAATATGAACAGTCATTTAACAGAACTCAAGAATTCTGTATCAAGCCTGCTTGCATCATACGACCAATATCTATGGACGGATACAAGTCTTGTTGGTCAGGAAAACCCATTGGCAGCAGCAACAGTTATTCTGTATCAGACGGTATGATAAACCATGGGAAGATTTCAAAAGGACTCACGATCTGTACATTTACATCCAGTGCCTGAAAAGCTACTCTGTGTGTGTCAGCGACTTCAGCACCCGTAGAACGTATTTTTTCACATGGCGGAATTTTTATGAGGCCCACCAGGCACGTCTTGGTCAGAAAATTCTGAGCGAATTGGTTTTTATAAAATACAAAAGGCATTTGGTATAAGAGTTTGCATGAAGGACTTTTGAATAAAATTCGGATTTCTCTGCAGTTTGCATTTAAAGTTAATTTGCTTGAATAAAATAAAAGACTCATGTTTTAATTAAAATAGCGAATATTCCGACTTGACAATTTTTAGAAGTCCTGACCTGATTTCGATTTTTTGGGTCTTGGTCTTGGTCTTGGTCTTGGTCTTGAGGTTCAAGGTCTTGGTCTTGGTCTTGGTCTCGAGGTTCAAAGTCTTGGTCTTGGTCTTGGTCTCGAGGTTCAAGGTCTTGGTCTTGGTCTTGAGGTTCAAGGTCTTGGTCTTGGTCTTGGTCTTGAGGTTTAAGGTCTTGACAACAAGACTGGTTAGTACTATTATCATCATCATCATCATTATTATCATCATCAATTCTTTAACAGAAACCACCACAATCGGCTTAAGCGAGAACAATATTGTTGCTCTGTTGTCAAACATCCTGAACTGATTCATATCCTAGAACCATACAAGGTCACTTAGCAATGGATAGTAAGCCCCTAATTAACATGTAGCATAGAAGTTGAAAAATCACTCTTCTTCTATTGTGGAACCACCTGGTTCATATCCTTGAACACGCTCGCACACATCATGTCTTTGCACTTGTAGGACACGATGACAACCTCTGGTAGAATCCACCCACCCTTTGTCGCAAGGACTCCACGTTGGCTTCCCATTGACAAACCCATGTAAATTTTCCCTTTATCTGCAAATGGATAATCCACAAATGTAAATTCTCCTTAACATTTGATTTAACAGGTAAGACGAATAGGATTAAGAAATAAAATAAAATTTCACCCATTCTAACTCATACCAAGCCATGACAAGGTAACAAGGTTTAACCAAGTAACACAAGGGTATCACAGTTGCAACTGATCGGGATATAATAGGCCTAAGGGTGTGTGTGTGTGTGTGTGTGTGTGTGTGTGTGTGTGTGTGTGTGTGTGTGTGTGTGTGTGTGTGTGTGTGTGTGTGTGTGTGTGTGTGTGTGTGTGTGTGTGTGTGTGTGTGTGTGTGTGTGTGTGTGTGTGTGTGTGTGTGTGTGTGTGTGTGTGTGTGTGTGTGTGTGTGTGTGTGTGTGTGTGTGTGTGTGTGTGTGTGTGTGTGTGTATTTAGATAATTCAAGCATATGTTTGCTTCATTAATTTGTCGAATTTTTAAAAAAGCACAGCAAGTTTCTGTAGTCTGTTATACTACCTAAAGCAGCACAGCTGTTATGTCAGAACAGTCTACAAGCCAGCAAGCAACAACACACCACGTCGGTCAATACATGCTGCAGTTATCGACATTGCTACTGCAGAAGCTCACTGTTGCAATTTGCAATTAACTTGTCTTGAATCAGTGCATGCAAAATTTACAAAAAAATTAATCGAACAACAATCAACGATTAGAATTTGCTAAAAAGACTGCTAATCAATTAGAATTAGGATCAGGCAACAGCTAATCGATTAGAATTAGCTGTTTGTCTAATCGATTAGCTAACTGATTAGAATCTAATCGATTAGTTACCCATCTCTGGTTCAAGCCTCCTCTGAGACAAATAGTAACTCCTCTGAGACAACCGAGTAACTTTTCTAAGACAACTGAGTAACTCCTCCTACACAACTGGGTAAGTTCTTCATACACACAATTGTACAGCACCACTGACTGATGCAGAGTCATTACATGTTGACACTTAGAAAGACAGAAATAATATTGACAATACTGCAGTACTTCTGTATTATAAAAAATATTAAATATTATTAATGAGAAGAAGCCAAGATATTTTTCAATGCTAACCTGATTTCCACGGTTCAAGAGCTCGATTATTAAACATGTTGGCAAGATTTCGCAAGACAAGGTCGGCCTGGAGTTTAGCGATAGAGGCCAGTTTCATTTCCTTGAAATTGCAGCAGTCACCGATAGCGAAGACGTCATCAACCCCCGCCACCTCACAGAATTCGTTCACCTTCAGCTCACCGTTGGCCTCCATGTGAGTTTCTGGCAGCAGAAATACACACGGAATCTCAAGCATGACTCCTTAGTGCATGTAGGTTTGGGGTTTTCCTAAATGCTAAATACGTCACTTATAGATTAGATTTGCAATTGATAGCAGACAGTGGCGTAGCTAGCTTTTTGTGGGCCTGGGTGCAGAGGTTCCCGCATGGCCCCTGTCTGGCCCTCTAAGGCCTGTAGCCTTGAGTTCTTACCAATATTGTGGGCCCCTGGAGGTCGTGGGCCCGGGTGCCTTGCACCCCCTGCACATATGATAGCTACGGCACTGATAGCAGACAATTATATTTAACAAATTCACTGCTATCTTCAGGAAGCAATGTAAATAGTCTGTATCGCATGCATTTAAATTGTATTCTGCATATCAGACAATCTCACCATCATGATATGGGCAGCGGCACGCCAGTTTATGAAGCACTGGGCTAAGGTGCAGAGTCTCTATAATCTCACGATAAGAACAGCAGACTATTCTATACAGGGCCGTAGCCAGGATTTTGTTTCTGGGGGTGTTTTCTCGTCCTTAAGCAAGCCGACAAGCAACCGAATTAACTGATCAAGGGGTTTGTAGTTATATAGTTAATGCATTATTTCATTTCTACATTTTTTAATTTCGGAGGGTGTTTAAACACCAAAAATACCCCCTAGCTACGGTCTTGATTCTATATGCTCAATGCAAAGTTGGAGAGAAATTTTAAAACGAAATGTGCTGTTGTAATGTAGTGATGATGAGTCTTCTGAGCGAAGGCAGTTCCATTGACTTTATGCTACCCAGGAATGAGATGAGTGACATGGTTCCGGTTGCCTTCCTCACAGACAATTATGAGAGAGCAACTTGTCCAAGGTCACTACGCAGTGGCTTAAGGTAGATTCAAACCGGCGACCCTCCGGTTACAAGGCACAGTACATAACGCTACACCACTGCGTCCCGTTGTAATATAATCCAAAATTTACATAACACAATTAACTTAAATTAAAGTGTATCCAAGACAACATAATTAACTGTCCGACAAAGTGGCTGTCAAACACCGATGAATTAAGGCAGAGGTGGGCTAACATATTTCTAACTCACAGACTGGACAACACAGATTAACTTACTCAGAGAAGTGGCATAGGCTGTGGAGTTGACTTTCAGTCCGAT
This sequence comes from Allolobophora icterica, assembly GCA_963556255.1. NCBI lineage: Eukaryota > Metazoa > Annelida > Clitellata > Crassiclitellata > Lumbricidae > Allolobophora > Allolobophora icterica. The sequence goes on from OY744615.1 coordinate 40,717,701, forward strand.
GCACTTAAGAATTATGTCAGCTTCGACAGTTTTTCCTTTGTTCGTCCTGACCAGGTATGACCCATGCACTCCATCCGGTAGTTCAGCTAAATTTTCGACCGTTTCACCTGGAAATAAGTAATCAAAAACTTCTATTACTAGTGGGATGTTAGATTGCTCTAGCATGGCAAGCGATATGTAATGTACAGTAACTAGAAGCTAACCTCGAGAGGCACCCATGGGTATGAAGTGCTAGCGACTTCATTTTCATAGCCTCGGCTTATGAGGGAGGGTGGTCTCTCCTCTTTCTCGCCGTCTGATCTTTGTACGGTCAGTGTACTCATTACAGCTGAGTTGGCTAGGAGGTTACAGATGAAGCAGAAATACTTGAAACAAATTTCTGCCCTGGGGGGATTTAAACCTCTGACCTCTCATCTCAGTTCAGAGTCCGGCATAATGCTAACAACCCGTGTAAAGTAACTATACAGTTATCATATTATCTCTACAAAGCACTCCCGTCCAGCTAAAATAACGTTGGAGTCTGTTAAGGCAAGTGATAATAATACAAGATGCTGGTAAGTTCAGATGAGACTGAAGGAAGGTCAGGTATTGTGTTCTCCATTCTGCAGTAAACATAGAAATGCAAAGGCCGAGGTAACACGCAATCTTAAATGTCTCTGGAGATGCTCCATAAAAGCACGGTGCCGACGTTAAAAGATCATTCAGTGGCAGCGCCAAGTATTGTAACACCAGATGTAAATGCAGCCATAAATGTAACTGCAAATTTATATAGCGCCACTTCAAGTGCAACACCTCAGAGGCCTCATCCGACCACACAAACAGCGATCAATCAGAGTGGTATTCAGGTGCTTACAGAAACGAGGCAAAGAAAGGCCTTATAGGTCACAGGGGTCACAGGTTGCTAGGCCAAGGTTGTTTAAGACCCAATGGAAGGGACGGTGGCAGACAGCCAACATTCTGGTATTTCACTTCTACAAGCAGGATTCATATAGCATTCACGATTCATAGGATCTCCCCCCTGAATTTCGCAGTTTCTTAGTGCCTTCATCATCATTGCAACCCGTCCTTCATCCTCATCCTCATGTTCCTCTATCTATAACCCCCGGGCTTTCCACTCAAAACTGAAGTCTCACCTTTTCAAATACTCCTACCCTGACTCAACTGATACTCCGCCTTCCAATTATTCTCGCCGTAAACGACACCCGCCTTGACAGCTGCTCTGCCTCTCCTGATCTGATACCCTGGAAATCGGACTTGGATCTCTTTTGGACTACTCTCTGGAAATCCCCTTTGATTTGGTTTGGCCTCCTGGAAATCGGTCCTGGACCTCTTTTGGACCACTCTCTGGAAACCCTCTGATCTTGTACCCTGGAAATCGGACTTGGACCTCTTTTGGACTACTCTCTGGAAACCCCCTTTGATTTGGTTTCGCCTCCTGGAAATCGGACTTGGACCTCTTTTGGACTACTCTCTGGAAACCCCCTCTGATCTGACGTAGCGCTCGTGAATAGGCTGGTGTCCTGCGCTTGGCCTTCGAGTGGCGCTCTAGAAGTTTGGAGATTACGATTACGATTACGATAGGATATATGATTTATATAGCACTGATTATTTGTCAAGCCTCGTACGGTTAGTTGTCAAAGAAACCACTTGATACCAGATACAAAGCCATGTATTGCTGATACAGGCATGCAGCCCATGAGCATAATTATACAATAACATACTTGCTTCAACAGCAATGCTGTCCATGACATACCTAACGTTTCTATGTTGAAAAGTGTCTGGGAAAAGGATTATTGAAATACTTCCTGTCGCTTACCAAGTATTAGATTTACGTGCAGGTCTTTCGATATAGTCCTGACTCTGTCAGCAAAGTTTGCCGGAGAATCCTTTGAAATCAGTTTCGAAGGTCTATGGATAATGGTGACTTTCTTTTTTGGGTAGATGGTTGCCACCTCTGATGCAATCTCAACTCCAACTGGTCCGCCTCCAACTATGACGACATTCTGACTCTTTTTAACCTACAAGAGAAAACACATATTTGCAACACAGTCAAAACTGATTTCTGAATCTCCAATTAAGGAGCTGGAAGAGAACAGTCTGATGGCCACACACGGACCTGGAAGGTGGGGCCAGATCTATACCCATTACCCACAGATCCGAGACGATTTTCAAAGAGTCATGGAATGGCAACACTGTGGAAACAGGCTTGCCAAAAATAATTTTACGACAACCTTGGAAAAGCAAACGAACTGATAGGGTCATAGAGGAGAGTTTTACCGGCCCTTGCCTTTTCTCCGAGGAAATATGTGTGGATGGATAAATTCAATGGTCGCCAAACACAGTAGCAAATAATTATGCCAGCGATAACTGAAAAAGCTAGCAATTAAGGTACACCTGCATTCTGCAAATAAGAGTAAACCGAAGAAGTAAGCCACTTCTAGGGTGTGTTACAACGTCAACTGCCAGCGTAATCAATGAATGTAGGCCCTAACAGACGGTGGTAAATTACAGAGCTGGAGAAGATTACAAGACAACTATGCATTTTCTCCTTGTATTTTTCCTTCTTTTTGTATGTTATTTTGCAAATCATAATTGTAAATTCCACAGTTTCAAAAGCGCTACTATAAGCTAAGCGCCGGGCCCAGTTTATTCACAAGCACTGGGTTCCGTAATTTTCTGGTTCTTTCAGAATATTACCTCTTCAGCAATTTTTGAATATTTCTCTATGATTTCCTCTGCAGTTCCGCTGGTTTCTTTCATCGGCCCATAGGAACCAGTCGCAATGATGAGGACATCGTACGTAATTTCTGTACCATCTTCCATGTTGATAACCTTCGCCTCGGTGTTGATTTGCGTCACTTTGCCTCGTCGGAAGTGATTTCCAAATGTTGGCTCGTAATAAATTACCATCTTTTTCGCAAATCCTACAAAACAACATAAATATAAACAATTTCAATATCAAAAAGACTTTTCCTTAATGGTCATCTTCTTATCAACAAATACTTGCAGATGACAGGTATGCGTAGGCCTACAACACATCACAGTTCTAGTGTCACACTGACACCTGTAGTGAGTATAGACAATGCAGTTTATTGTCAAACTTCAAAGTGAATTATGCACTTTGTGCAACATAAACATTCCACTGTCATCTGTCTCTGGGAAACTTGAAAATAATTTATTGATACTGATGATGTCACGAATGGATGAGCAGTAGGCCCTACCAATATTGACGCCACAGATGCCATAGGCCTACACTCCCCCGATACATGGATGGATTGATTTCGACGATCATTTCGTATATTGATACGATTTTAAATGCAGTGGTATGTATTGAAACAGTGTTCACACATCTAAGGCAGTGAAAGTAATTATCATATTTCAATTCCAAAATCAAAGCCAAAAGTTTTTGTAAATTTCTTCTCCTGAACGCGTCACCAACCTGGTTTAACTACTGCCCGGACAAGTGCAATGTTGTGATGGAAAGCATCTTTCATATCGACAATGCTGAAGTTGGCATTCTGCTTCAAAAGCGCCATTCCCAGCTTTATGCCTCCATATCCGGCACCCACAATCACAATGTGCTTGTCTTGTGGAATCGAACTGCTTCCTGAACCCATCTTAGATGTCTTAATCAACAGCAGAAAACATCATTGCTATTTTAATGTTATGCAAATCTACTTTAATGTAATGCAAATGTAATTTAACTGCACTCATTCATAGCTCCACAGGTCTTTCACTCAGAACTGAAAACATTGCTCTTTCACAAATCCTATCCCGATTCCTCCTCTTCTCCCTACCTCCCTCGCCGTTTCAACCCTAGACATCACCAACCTTAACCGTCTTACTGTCTGCCTGACTGACTCCTTCGGATCTGAACCTGGAACCGATTCAACCCCTCTGCCTATCGATTTTGATTTGACTAAGCGCCGGTGAATAAGCTGGTTCCCGCAACTTCGCTTTTTTGGGCGCTGTAGAAATCTCGAGATTACGATTATGGCTATATCTAGCACTTAGTTAACTATTGCCCATCATTGGTAATCACTGAATACACGATGGATGGCGAGCGTATTCCAGCCTGGGAAACAAGTGTACATGAATGCTGTTATTGTGTGTGAATGGAACTTCGTAGATCCACCGAACATTGAGGTACACACACACATAAAACGTGAAGAACATGTTAACGCGTGCTGTTAACTCGTCACAAAATACAAAACTTTATGGAAGAATTTCAGTACATTTGTTCAATTCATGGCCAGCCACAGCTGTATTTTTAAGTTTCATATTGAAATTACATTTTGATATCCATTTATTTTTGCAATTTTGTCAAGGTAATGGTGTGCTTTCAACGCCCAAGTGATTTCATGAAATTGTGACTGATATTGTTATGGAACACTACATTCGTTTCATTCATGCACAAGAACAGAATACATAAACATCTGTTATTCATTAACATCACAAACATAAAATCTGTTAAATGTTCTGTTGTTCAGCATTCTAGTTTGGCTTATGATCTATCTCCAGTCAAACATTGGAAATGAAGAGTTGTCAGCATGGGGTAATTTTTGGGGGTATGAAGGATACTTGTACCCTCCAGTTTTTGAACTGTAGGTACCCCCTACTCTTCATATCTAGATGAAACAATACCCATTAGTATTCTCAGAGGAAGCCCTCAAGACTCGAAACAATTACCTAGGATCATCATTGTGATGATCACCTTAATTATCTTCATTGTTACTATAATCATTATTATTATTAGTACTATTATTATCATCATCATTATTGGGCATGGCACTTAGATGGTGCCATTATAATAATTATTTCAACAGTCGCAAAGAGGAAACGATGCGAAATTTTGTCCCCCCCCCCACTTTCTAGGCCAAAGTTACGCCTCTGTTGCCGAATCCTTTCTGCTGTTGTCGTTTAAATTCATTCAAATACAATTTATTCCACTATTTGCCTATACAGTTTTTAAATTCCAGTTGTCATGTTCACACAGCTAAAAGATTCGTCACACCAAACTTTGATACATAGCCTACAGTTGGCCTTTGGGAGAGTTTAACCTTTAGCAGACAGATTTAAAAGGACTTCAAAGTCACTTGATGAATATGAACCAGCTTGAAATAAAGGCTTAGAAGTAACAAAGAGCCTTGAAACAACCAGGACCAAAGTGCCCTGATGTGCTGATGAATATTGCTTACTGAGAGGTGTGTAAGAGCAAAACCTTGCATACCTTTCCTGTATGTGCTGTTCAAATCTTGAGTGAATCAAATTTTTTAAAATATAACTTAATCTTTGTTGTTCTTGACCACGGAAACACACTTGAGTGTTTGCCAATCTTTCCGATGCTAAACTCGAGTGTGCTGAATATGTTTGCTCGTGTAACAGTAGGAAGCAAAATAAAAAATTTTTATGACTTTGCAACCATTTACAAAACTGGCAGATTTGTGTCACCTAGGTGCGCAAAGAGTAATGATGCAGGTGGTACTCTTTATTGATTTTGCTGTCATCGTGAAAAGTTTTGCTGTAAATTGATTTAGCTGAATTCTTTCTGCTGTTGTATTTCAAATTGATTCAGATACAAACAATATTCAAGTATGACCCAAAAACAAAATACACATCTTGTACCTTGCATGTCAAATCAGACTCTTTGCTTTGCAGTAGATGGACAATGACTGACTCGCTTCATCTGAAACTTGTGATTATCCGACAGCCGGATGGTTCATCTCTGTTCAGCCAACGCAATACAACTGTCATGGTCGGAGTTTATGGTCCCGCGGAAGTCAGGTTGGCCCGAGAAATAGCAGACAGAGCTACTGTAGAGATTGCTTACAAACCCAAAGTGAAACAGGGAGGCTGTAAAGAAAAATTTCTTTAAAAGATTGTGCTGAGCGCATTTGACGGCGTCATCGTGAGTGAGCTTCATCCAAGGACTGCAATTAACATCATCATACAGGAAATTCAAGACAACGGGTCGCTCCTCTCGTGCTGTATTAATGCTGTTTGCTGTTCACTTCTGGATGCTTGTGTTCCGATGCGGTCAACGGTTGCTGCGGTTACATGTGCCATCGATTCCGACCGACAGATTGTTGTCAGTCCGATGAAAACTGAGGAAGAGAATGCAGTTGCTTCAGTGACAGTTGCATTTGAAAGCACAGAAGGTTCAATCGTTGCTTTGTCAAGTTCAGGTATCATAACCCAGTCTCAGCTTCAGGATTGCATTGCTGCTTGCAGGCATGCAAGCTGCACAATATTTAACTGTACAGAGACAAAATGAAGGAAATACACGTGAGAAACAGTGGCACAAATTCATCGTGAGACATCGTAAGAGCCTTGACTGCTGGTGTTCACGCAATTCTTGATATCAACGGTTTCTGATGAAGCGGTATTTTCACGCGGTGTTTTACTTTGGAACAAGTTAACTTTGTCTTGACCTTGTGGTTTTCATTCACCCCAACTTGGCTAACCAAGTTTCTGTTCTAACCAGTTTTGGATGTACGTTCTAACTAAAAAGTACTTTTGTATGCGACTATTTATGTAGCATCAATAAGATCATTCCAAGAGCTCTGACATCATGGGCGGCGATCCCGGGGGTGGGGGGGGTCGAGGGGGACAAGACCCCCACCTTTAAGCGTGGGGGGACACGCCATACATCGGACCCCCAAATTTTGAGGAAACCCTCAAAAAAGGTCATCAAATTTGTTCGCGCGTCAGCGGAAAAAGATTTTTGACCTTTTTTCACAAGATCACTTCAATTTTTTTACATCTTTTTTCACAAGACCAGTTCAAAACTCTTTTTTCACCAGATTAGTTCCAAAATGTCCCCCCACCTGTCAAACAAGATCGCCGCCACTGTCTGACATAATTAAAAACCTTAGGTTTCGAGGCAGTAAATGTTCATAAATCAAAAGCATTGTGGTGCTATGCATTGGCAGTGTCCATATTCGCGCTTCCTGGCAAACAAAAGCTTTGTACAGTATAGATCTAACAAACGCGTCTTTAATAATAATAATGATGATGATGATCATAGGCGTAATTTATGGGGGTCCGAGGAGTACCCGTATCCCCCACTTTTTTGGACTGGAGGGTACCGTACCCCACTTTTCATGCCCATTGTTTTTGCCTATTATTATTTTATCTGAGGAAGCCCTCAAGATTCAAAACAATTACCAAGCATTATCATCAGTGTGATCACCATCATCATTACTCTCGTTGTTATTATTGTCGCTATTATTATTATCATCATCATCATTAAGCCTTTAAGTATTATGCTTGTTATATAAACGACGTGGTTGCAATTATTTAACAGTCGCGAAGCTGAAACAATGAAAAATTTGGTGCGCCCACTTTCTAGACCAAAGTTACACCCTGGAATAAAAGCCTATTGTTACGTCATTTCAATTATGAAACACGTTTTTTGTTAGTAAATTTAAATTTTAAGAATAAAGGCCCTTTTATGTTACTTTATTATGAAACACGTCTAATGTATAAGTTTTAATTTAAAAACCAAAGGCCTATTGTTCCGTCACTTCAATAATTTATTATGAAACACATTATGTAGTAATTTTAACTTTTTAAGATTTATAGAATAAAGGCCTTTGTTACGTCATCTCAATTATGGAAAGGTGTATTGTCATTATAAGTTTACATTTAGAGAATAAAGGCCTTTGTTATGTCACTTCAGTTATGAAAAAGTCTTATTGTTTAAATTTAGAAAATAAAGGATTATTGTTACGTCATTCCAATTGTTAAAACATTACTGTACTATTTTTGATCTCGGATTTAGAGAATAAAGGCCTTGGTACGGTACTTAATTATGAAAAGTCCATTGTTACAGAATAAAAGACTAGCAATTTTTACGTACGTTATTTCGATTATGGAAGACGTCTATAATTAGTAATTTTAGATTTAGAGAATAAAGGCCTTTTTTACGTCACTTCAGTTATGACAAAATCTAGTAGGCCTAGCCTAATGTTATTAAGTTTAAATTTAGAGAATAGAGACCAATTGTCACGTCATTTCAATTGTGAAACACGTCTATGTTTTGCAATTTTAGATTTAAAGAATAAAGGCCTTTCTTATGTCACTTCAATTATGAAAAAGTCTGTTATTAGGTTTAAATCTAGAGAATACAGGCGTATTGTTACGTCACTTCAATTGTGATCAACACAAGTCTCCAATAATGAAACAGTCTATTGTTAGTAATTTTAATTATTTTTATTTTCATTATTATTATATTATTGTTATTATATTATATTTATTATTGCGTTTATTATCATTATATTTATTGTTATTTTTATCATCATTATTATTCGGCATTGCGCATAAATTACGCCAAATATAGATTCATTGGGCGCCATTGTAATTATTTAACAGTCTTAACGATGCGAAATTTGGTACCCCCACTTTCTAGACCAAAGTTACGCCTCTGATAATGACAATTTATATGGCGCCGTAACACAGCAATGCCGTTACAAGGGCGCTTCACAATCAACTAATGGTAGTTTAGGCCTTAGCAAACAAATAAGTCGCTGAATTTTGAAAGAGTCAACCGAGTTACAAGCATAGCAGGAGGTAGAACGTTCCAGCATCTGGGACCAGCGGCCGAGAAGGCGCGATCTCCAGAACGGGTCGTACGCGGAGATCGCATTTCGCCTGCGATATGAGTCTCATCTCCGTCTTTATGCATAGAGTGACAATACGAAGTTTAAGGATGAGGGACGGGAGTTAGAGCCAGCGACCGTATGGCCTCCACCTTTCCCGGACAGGATCGAGGTTTTAGGGCAGAACAGAAGCCTGATGAGTAGAGTAGTGGCCATGGATTGTAACTAGGCCTAACTCATGATTCAGAATAATAATGATGGTTGCATTGTTAGGAGGATCGGAGTGAGTTTAATTATCGATGCATTAATTACACCTGTTGGAAATCCAAAGCGCCACTACCATACCAGTGGTAGTGCCAGTCCAAGCCTAGAGAAAGGAGGAGGGCGACGCTGATCATCTTTGTTATGACACAGTGTCGTTGAAACGCAACTAACCATTCAAAGCGACTGAAGAAATTTAATTATGTGAAAAGTTACGAGATTGTTATTCGTTTTTAGCGTTACAAGTACGTTAGCCTTCCGTGACGCGGCAGCAACTTAGGAAATGACCAAGACTCCAAGAGCTCTTGTATACCCAAGACTTAATGAATTGGTTAGGCCTATGCAGCTTACGTCCCATGCACCGCTCTTCGTGCGATTGCCAAATCGCATACCGGTTTGCTTTTTCAAAGCTTTGAACCTCGGGTTAGCACAGTTCGTACACGGGGACTTTAAATGGTGCTGGCGCCCATTCAGTGGATTCAAACGAGCAGTGATGGTGAAGGATCTTACCTGATCAATAATTCTTTGAAAAATGAGCAGGGCAGATCGAAGCCGTACGGTCGCTATATAAGGCATGTACCCGGTACATTTATTTGAACGTCAATCATCTTTGATATGACGGCGTCGTTAAATAAATGTTACAAACACCAACATTTATTTGCTCTTATTTAACGTTGTGATACTGCAATGTATTGCGCAGTTTGATTAGGGGCCTACACGCAACCATTTTGCCAGAATTGTTTAGCAGTGTGCGAAACCCAACGTGAGCAGTCTGCCAGTTTCATTATTTCCAACATCGAGCAATGTGCGCGCTTCTTCATTGCAACCTGAAGCTATGCTTAGTTTTTCCTGAATGAAAGCCAATTAAAATACAGGTCTTGTGTGATGAACGGCAGGCAGCTGCTTCCGTTACCCAAACCCATGGGGCTTCATTACCAAAGTCTCTCGGAATTTACTTTCCACGCAAACTCCACTCGAAGCGCTTTAAGATCTTCCCCTCTGCGAACTGACGGATAAATTTTCACGTAAGGTTGTCCATGTAATGGCTTAATTGTCTTCGGAACTCGTTTTTCCTGCAGTTTCTTGCGGCTGCTTCGATTCAATTCTGACCTGAGGGCATTCTAGTTGCGTCACCTAGAATCGCCTGCAGCGTCGAACTAATATATACTCCGCCGTCGAATAATCTTGTTAAATGATCGCCTTTAATGACCGACGAAATTGTCGCGATCCAATACGGTAGTCTATGTTGGTGGCGATCATTATGGAACCGTTTCGGCGCCGCAAAATAGTTAACGAAAGACTTGCTTCTAAATAATGTACTCGTAACGAGGTCTGCGCTACGGGGATACCAATGCAATGTCTTGTCGACAGAGGCGCTCTTCTGGAAATCGGATTTTATGCAGTTGATGGTTGTTTACCAGTAACGCAAGGAATCCTGTCATTATTGGTCCTTGCCATTGGTCTGCCCCTTGCAATAGATAAAATGGCGTCTTATGGGAAAAGCAATAATATTCCGCCGAGATTTGAGATGTTTCACCAGGGTGAGAATTGTCGGAGGTTGGGGTTCAACCCCCTAATCTTTCTTAGAACCCCAGTTAAGTCTTCACTGCACACCCCAGGGGGTCGTTTCCAACCCCCTCGGTTGTGCTAGTGTGATTTAGCACTATTTGACTCTGAGTCTCTGACAAAGAGAAGAAATTTCACGGTGTACCATGTATGTGTTTTTGAATTTTTTCAACAAAGGAATTGATTTTGATTTGAGTCTGACTTGCAAAACTGCTAGCGTTGAAGTCAGCTGCCTTCAAATTTCGTTGACATCAGTTTGCAAAATGTGGATAAAATGCTCAACCCCCCCTCCTGTCTTTTTTCTACAATTCCCACACTGCTGATAATGATCATCTCTTCTGGATATTGGCTTGATTGCGACTTGGTTTTTGGTGCGCCATGGGTTGATGCCTTGTGCATTAAACCACACCGCTGCGATAGAAGGGCATTGAGCAAGTCCTTCGCTCACAAATGCTCAGCGCCATCTATGTTCTGTCGTATGAACGTATGTCCACTTCTGAACTTTGCAAGGAGAGCAACATCAAATGCAGTTGTATTGTATTGTAAGTCATAATTACAATGACAATAGATAACGATGAAAAACTTTGACACTCGTGATGGATTATAATCCGTAAAATCGGGGAAGCAGCGGTCGTTGTGTCCGCGAGGGTTCCATCCTTCTTGGAGTCAACCAATATTCACGTCTTAGGCTCTATTCCTACTGTAGACCCTACACGCTGCACGATGCCAACCGAGTGCGCTGTGCAGTCTAGATTCTCCCATATTGATTTTCCGGCGTCTGTCTCTAAGCTGGTGCAGGTAGGCCAACCGCGTCACTGGTTTTTTCCCGCGCGATGGCAGCGATTGTTGGAGTTGGTGGGTGTCAGGTGATGCTGTCTGCGGTCGACCTACACGCCTGATTGTCTGATTGGCAAATAACTCGCGGATGGAGACGTCTCACTGGATTCATCTTGCTCCAATTATCGGCAATCCGATTTCATATGAACCGATAGAATCCATATCCAGTTCAATCCACTCCTATGTAATCCAATTATTCAAATCACTCTTATGTGATCCAATTCAGTCCACTTCAAGTTCAATGTAATCTAATTCAATCCACTCCTATGTAATCCAATTCAATCCACTCCAATGTAATCCAATTCAATCCACTCCTATGTAATCCAATTCAATCCACTCCAATGTAATCCAATTCAATCCACTCCAATGTAATCCAATTCAATCCACTCCAATGTAATCCAATTCAATCCACTCCAATGTAATCCAATTCAATCCACTCCAATGTAATCCAATTCAATCCACTCCAATGTAATCCAATTCAATCCACTCCTATGTAATCCAATTCAATCCACTCCAATGTAATCCAATTCAATCCACTCCGATATAATCCAATTCAATCCACTCTCATGTAATCCAATTCAATCCACTCCTATGTAATCCAGTTCAATCCACTCCTATGTAATCCTATTCAATCCACTCCTATGTAATCCAATTCAATCCACTCCTATGTAATCCTACTCAATCCACTCCGATATAATCCAATTCAATCCACTCCTATGTAATCCAATTCAATCCACTCCAATGTACTCCATTTCAATCCACTCTTATGTGATCCAATTCAGTTCACTTCAAGTTCAATGTAATCTAATTCAAACCACTCCTATGTAATCCAATTCAGTTCACTTCAATGTACTCTAATTCAATCCACTTCAATCTATGCCAGTCCAATCCGCTCCGATATAATCCAAATCAATCCACTTCAATATAATCCAAGGTAATCCAGTTCAATCCACTCCTATGTAATCCAATTCAATCCACTCCAATCAGCCTTCCATTCCATAGATGGCGACGGTAAAACTATCAGTAGGACAGATGGGCGCCTTGCATGGCTGCCGTGTACAGTTAAATTCGACTCCTGTAATAACTTGTGATCATCCGTTCATACTGATTTGTAATCATACTGCGTAATTGTCAGTTTGAAAATATTAAACAAAGATTGTTATTATTATTATTATTATTATTATTATTATTATTATTATTATTATTATTATTATTATTATTATTATGTTGGATCTAAACCTACAGGCATGTCCGATGAAAGTAAGTCAAATGCCAACCAATGAGGAGATAGGTCATGAAAGTGGGTCAAAGGCCGACCAATGAGGAACCAGAGATTTTCGTTTGCGAATTCACTTGATGCGACCATCGATTGATCTCTTGGGCATTACCATAGGCGTAATTTGTGGGGGCACGATACCCCCCCAAACACCCGTACCCCCACTTTTTGAACTGGGGCACCATACCCCCCCCCAAACACAAACATTTTAAACAATGCTAATCGATATTTTATTATTGAGCCTTCCCAGAGATCGCAGTCTTCGCCGTGCTTTCGTGTATGTAATAAATTGGTACCCCCCACTTTTAGACCAAAGTTGCAACCCTGGGCATTACGATACCTGGGCTCTGTAGAAGTCATTAGCTAAGATTAGAATAGACTAGATTAGATTATACTATATTCCTGCTGTTTACGTCCGAGCTATGGGATTCCAGTTCATAATGAATTTCGATCAGGTCCTTACGGAGCGTCTTCAGTTAGTGCTATAAAAACTGTTAGCGCGACCATTAACTTCCGACCGAGCTGGCGGACATTTCACGTCACGCTGTGTACTACTTCAGCTTATCCTTACGTGATTTGTCTCAGCAGCCACGCATCCTTAAAGGTATAATGAACGAACCGTGTGCATTGAGCTGCAAGACATGTATACGTCTGCACCGTCATTCCCCCTTACATCATCTCCATCTCGGCGCTGGTCGGCCGATCGCTATTAAATCTAACGCTGGTCGTACATTACAAGGCTTTATGCTCAACTGCCGTGACCCACCGCGCGCCGGTTCCGTGCAAGATTTTCCGAGGTAAATCACGGTGTATCGGACGCCAAACCTTCATGTAACGAATGCAGAGCGAGGACTCCATTGGGTACGCGCTGCTTCTGTGAGTTTTGTCATCCCGAGCTGGCGAGTTAGGCCCAGGGAATGGATCATCGCAGTTAGCCTGATGTAGTAGTAGTAGTAGTAGTAGTAGTAGTAGTAGTAGTAGTAGTAGTTGTAGTTGTAGTAGTAGTAGTAGTAGTAGTAGTAGTAGTAGTAGTAGTAGTAGTAGTAGTAGTAGTAGTAGTAGTAGTAGTAGTAGTAGTAGTAGTAGTAGTAGTAGTAGTAGTAGTAGTAGTAGTAGTAGTAGTAGTAGTAGTAGTAGTAGTAGTAGTAGTAGTAGTACTGTCCAGCGTTTAACGGAATCTGAAGGCTGTAAGGAGTGTTGAGGTCGGACTTGCCCTATATTTAAAATTACACGAAAGCGATATATTTAAGCTGAGTAGGCCTAGTTTCCATGATGTGTGAGCTTCTGACGTTTACAAACAGAGATTAACCTTTCGAGCTGTGAATGTAATATTGCGTCACTTAATCAGCGAGTATTGATCGCGCTTGCATTGGAAATTTCTATGACATCACACCGATGTCATATTGGGTCTATTTAAGGTAGGGTCGGCTGCCTTTCTCGCCACACAAACGGTCAACGTCGGAAGGTCACACATCTCCCTGCTGTAAAATGATCCTAGAACAGGTTTGGCGAACCTATGGCACGCGTGTCCGAGGTGACAAGCGTAGAAATGTTTTGGGCAAGCGTCCCCAAATATTTTGAGCGTCCCAACAATTTCAAACTTCGGAATACACAGTCACTCTAGGAATCCACAGTTTCTTTAATGACATTTCTTAAAGCAGCTTTGAAATAATGTCTTTTATTTCATTTTTATTACGCTTTGTCAATTAGAACCTATATGAAAAAATAATTATATTCTGTGTAAAATTCCGAGGGGCACGCGAGGTTTTTTTAAAGTGATTTTAGTGGCACTTTGGCACACATCCCTAAAAAGGTTCGCCACCCGTTCCGTAGAAATTTTGTCCACGAGTATCTTCTGGGACCAAATGGACAGCCTATGTGAGATCCACGTGATGTTGAACATGAATTCTTTGTGGGCAGCCCTAATAGCTATCCACGTGGTTGTCAGATATAATATATCTATATAAATAAAGCCAGCTTTCTGTGTGTCTGTGTGTCTGTCTGTCTGTCTGTCTGTCTGTTTGACCGGGCTTAACTTCTACAATTTTGCACCTTTTCACTCGAAACCTTCACTAATGTGTCGGCCTCGGCTTCGGACACCCAGTGGAGGGCTTCACGTCCTCCGTTTTCAACCCTACCATGGTGAAAATGCCCCAAAACGCTACCCACCCGACCGTCCATAACGCGCAAGCTCGCCTATTCCACTGCCAAGCGGTTCTATTTATGGCGCCGGTATTCCCAACGTCATTAATAATCCGCTTAACGACACCGCGGTTCTATTTATGGCGCCGGTATTCCCCAACGTCACTAATAATGCGCGTAAGTTGTTTACTTTCGCACAAAATATAATGACGATCGATTCGAAGTATATTCATCGTTTTACAGCAAAATTTAAACACATGTATGTTCAAAGACAAAGATCTAAATTATTTACAGTATATCAAACAACCAGTCTGCTCTACTAAGGGCGAGGCCGACTACAGACCGGCAGTGAGGGCTAGATTTCTGGCGTTTTCTTTAACACGCCAACGCCCGGTTCACCCTCTTCGACTGCGAAGCAGTCAGTCCACGGGAGACTGCGAAGCAGTCTCCCCCACAGGTCGCCAGACGCCACAAGGGCCTCCAAGACTGCGAAGCAGTCGCCGCCAGAGGGCGACTGCGAAGCAGTCACTTCACGGCAGAGGTCGCTAGACGCCAGAAGGCGTATACAAGACTGCGAAGCAGTCTCCGCTGTACGCCAGAAGGCGTCTACAAGACTGCGAAGCAGTCTCCCCCACAGGTCGCCACACGCCACAAGGGCCTCCAAGACTGCGAAGCAGTCGCCGCCAGAGGGCGACTGCGAAGCAGTCAGTCCACGGCAGAGGTCGCTAGACGCCAGAAGGCGTTTACAAGACTGCGAAGCAGTCTCCGCGAGAGGTCGCCAGACGCCACAAGGGCCTCCAAGACTGTGAAGCAGTCGCCGCCAGAGGTCGACTGCGAAGCAGTCACTCCACGGCAGAGGTCGCTTGACGCCAGAAGGCGTCTACAAGACTGCGAAGCAGTCTCCGCCAGACGTCGCCAGACGCCACAAGGGCATCCAAGACTGCGAAGCAGTCGCCGCCAGAGGGCGACTGCGAAGCAGTCACTCCACGGCAGAGGTCGCTAGATGCCAGAAGGCGTCTACAAGACTTTCGAAACAGTCTCCGCCACAGGTCGCCAGACGCCACAAGGGCCTCCAAGACTGCCAAGCAGTCGCCGCCAGAGGGCGACTGCCAAGATTGCCAAGCAGTCGTTGTTGTTGTTGTTGTTGTTGTTGTTGTTGTTGTTGTTGTTGTTGTTGTTGTTGTTGTTGGTGGTGGTGGTGGTGGTGGTGGTGGTGGTGGCGGTGGTGGTGGTGGTGGTGGTGGTGGTGGTGGTGGTGGTGGTGGTGGTGGTGGTGGTGGTGGTGGTGGTGGTGGTGGTGGTGGTGGTGTGAAACTTATAATCCCGGGCAACGCCGGGTAATCCAGCTAGTTATATAATATAAAGACAACCTTCTCAGGTGCCCTTGGTGATTATAGCCTACTTCTGTTGCCGCACTGCATCAACTGTAGGCCCTACTTGTAACCTTAATCTAATTCTCCATCTATATAGCTCTGCTCAATGATAAACTAATAATGATCGTTGCACACCAGTTGACATCATGGTAGAAGTCTAGAAAAACACTGTTGAGATGACAATAGAATTTCACGGGTAGGCCTAGCAGGCAGGTTCACGCGCACACGCTGCGAAAAACTACCAGGTTCCTATGGATACTTACAATTTACAAATGATACCACGTTAAGATTATGATGATGATGACGACGATGATGATATTGCATACAATTATGCGAACGATGTTGAAAGCAAGAGGTTCATCGTGAAGTAGTGCTGTTCTTGTGGGAATGTTGTTAAGCTGTGGTTCGCATAGATCTGAGTTTACTTCATTTCAAGGAGTGCCAAACAACAGCGGCTTCATCGACCCGAGATTCCGAAACCCCTAAAGTCGCTAACAAACGCCCGGCCTGTAAACATTTACCCTGACAGGAACCAATCACCTTTGTATACAATTCCGCCGGTGCCGACGTTTCATTACTGCGCTGCAGCGCCTCTATCGACAGGAAGGCGGATTGTTTACGTCATTTTCTGCAAACGTGTTTAGTGTTTACTGGATGAATATTGCACTCCTGTTTTTAGTGTTCGTATGCCTTTGCCTTGCGACTTGGCTGCAAGGAAAGGAACGTATATAGAAGTATGTATGCATGTTGATGTATACATTTATGTGTTTATGCATGTATGCATGTGTGTATGTATGTGTGTATGTATGTACGTGTGCATGTATGTATGTGTTTATGCATGTGTGTGTGTATGTATGTGTGCATGTATGTATAGGTGTATGCATGTATGTATGTATGTCTGTATGTGTGTATGTTATTTATGTATGTATGTATGTATGTATGTATGTATGTATGTATGTACGTGTACATGTATGTATGTATGTGTGTATGCATGTGTGTATGTATGTACGTGTGCATGTATGTGTGCTTGTATGCATTTGTGTATGTATGTACGCTAGGGTGGTCCTTATTTTTGAAAGTCTGATTTCACAATGAGGCACCCTGTGCTTTTGTTTCTACTGATGAAGAAAAAATTCAGAAAAAATTTGAAGAGGATCTGACAATATTTAGAGGTTGCTACCAGATGCTAAAGTTTAAGCCTATGTCACGAGGAATTCATTTAGACTAGCCATTGCAAATTTCTTAATTGAACTGATGTTAGCAGGTGAGAAAATTGCAGAGTGACATACAGTTGTGTGTGTGATTCATTATTGAACACTATAAATGACTTCTAGCAATTAGTATACCTTAATAGTACTCATGTTTATTTATTTATTTATTTATTTGATAAACAAACGTAGAAATAAATAATTTATTTTTTCAAACTCAGTGGTCTTTTAGTGTTTTTCTTTGACTAACAAAGTAAGCAGTATGCTTTTTAAGAAACTCAATATGAAACAAAATGGTTGCCAAATGCATTATGGAAAAGATGTCAATAAGTAAGCAAGCAGTAAGTAGTTATTAATCAAATTCAGGGCCTAGGACAGGGGGGCCACTGGGGCCAGTTGGCCCCAGGCCTCACTTGATAAAGGGCCTCGGAATTACGGAGTTATTTATTGAAATGCGGAATTACGGAATTAAGGAGTTATTCATTGAAATGTAGCGCTATACAAATTCTAATTATTTCGTGACGAAATCGTTGACGTTAAATAATTTCAAACTGTAAACAAATTTTTAAGACTTTTATAGAAAAGTTTTCAATAAGATTCTTTCAACACTCACTGAAAGTCTTTCAACAAGATTCTCAGCTATTGCAAGCATCGTGGAGAATTTTGAATTTTTATGGCAATTCAATTCTATGAGTGACGATCAGTTGAAAGAGGCAGCTACGAGATATACTTTAAGCCGTTTAAAAGACATATCACCTGAGCTCGTCGAAGAAATGATTTTTCTCAAAGAAATATACAAAATTAATTTCAAGCTTCCTCTTTCACCAAAAAATCTACTACAAGAAATAGTGACTCAAAATCTGGGTGATCTGGTTCCAAATGTGTTTATTTCCTTGAGAATTTTCATGAAGTTACCTATATCTGCTGCAGATGCCGAGAGATCATTCAGTAACCAGAAAAGAACTAAGAACTACTTCCGTTCCACGATGGGTCAGCAGCGTCTTAATGGATTGGCTATGTTAAGCATTAATTCTGATATCGCTAGAACTTTAAATTATCAAAGCATTATCGAAGAATTTGTAGCTTTGAAGATGCAAAGGATGATTTGAACCTTTCTGTTGAGTTTTTAAAAGATATTTTATAAACTAAATCCTGTTTATTAAATTTTAAAAAAAATTATATCACAAAATTTATTATTTTTAATTGAAAAAGGCCTTGAAAATTAGTTGTGGCCCTGGGCCTCCAAATCCTGTCCTAGGCCCTGATCAAATTATAGTTATATCATTGTGTTGGAGCATAGGCTGCACAAGGATATGTTTTGGCGTGCATGTCGCCGTCACATACTAAAAATAATGTTGGAGGCAGTGGTCATGCTTTCTCTTGGTCCATCCCAAGGTCCAGACATAATGATTATCAGAGATTCCAGAGAAACTGGCGACTTATAGACCGATCAAAATAGAACACAATGACATCCGATGAGTTTTTACAAGAAGCAATTTCCTGTCACAAACTTTTGGAGCTGACCATCACTTTCTTCGGCGGCGTTTATTCCAGGGGCATATCATTCAGAGCACCAGCTGGGCTGCATAGAACAAAGTGGATGGCCAAGAGTATTTATAGTCTTAAGATTTGGATGTTCAAGAGACAGTTCAAGTTGACAAGAAGAGAAGAAAAGGGGATAGCTGACATCTGGTTGTTCACAGTAATGCCGTATGTCAAAGTCTGGTTTCAAGCATCATATGCACCATTGGCTCCTCGAATAGACCTGGAGCTCTTGAAGGACATTGACAGATTGATAAACAAGGAGAAAAATTGTGCAGATGCAGAGGTTGCAATGACGACATTTCCGGGTCACTTCTGGTATCTGTCGGAGGAATTGGAGACTTTTGCGTTCTTTGAAGATGGGGTATCCATTGATTTATCAAGCGCCATATGGCTGCTCCTCTGGACAAAACTGGCATCGAACTTCCACTAAAGAGAATACCAGGTAACCTCTGATCAGCTGGAAGCAACTGGAAAATTTGTTCACGGAAAACACTAGAAGATTCTTCAGCATTACATGCATTCCAGCAAGTTTCATCCAACAAGATGTTGATACTTGGCCAAACGATGAGAACTACAAGTTAGCCAAGGCCACTGCCACCTCAGTAAGAGATGTGAAATACATAGCAGAGCATGGAGTGGCACTCATGGACGAGTATAACAAGCTTCAAACAAATAATGAGGATCATAAGCAGTTTCTGGAATATCGTCACAGATATCCAGACAGGAACAAAGACACTGATTCATTGATACATTAAGTAGTAACTGGAACTAAACATTTTAATGTTCACTTGTGTGTCTTGACCCAAATAGTAAATACTACCGTCCACCACTGCATGCCCACCAGAATTTGTTTTGAATTTGTGCATAAGAATAGTAGGCCTATACAATATTCTATGTATTGTGTGCGTTTTTACAATATATTTGATATAATTATGTTATGTCCGGTAGCAACCTCTAAAACTCATAAAATCTCCACAAACTTTTCAGTATTATTATTTTTGTACCTAAAACTAAAAGTTTGGAGGGTGCCTCATTTAAAATTCCCCCAACAAATTTTTTACATGGAGCTAAGGACCACCCTAATGTACGCGTGCATGTATGTATGCATGCATGTGTGTATGTATGTATGTACGTGTGCATGTATGCATGTGTGTGTGTATGTATAATGTACGTATATATGCATGTAGCTACATGTATGTTTGTATATATATGTACGTAGGTATGCATGTAATTATATGCATGTTTTGTGTATGTATGTCTTAATGTATGCATGGATGTGTGTTTGCATATACATGTACGTGTTTATGTATGTATATGCGTATACATGTATGAATGTGTATATATGTGTATATATGTCTATGTATGTAGGCATGCATATATGTATGCATAATAAATGTATATATGTATGTGTATATGTGTATATGTATATATGTATAAATATATATATAT
The DNA here is from genome assembly GCA_963556255.1 of Allolobophora icterica. NCBI lineage: Eukaryota > Metazoa > Annelida > Clitellata > Crassiclitellata > Lumbricidae > Allolobophora > Allolobophora icterica. Next base: position 40,737,958 of record OY744615.1, read on the forward strand.
ATATATTAGGGTGGTTCTGACTTTCATGGGAAAAAATTAAAATTGGTTTTTCTTGACTTTCCGCTTTTAGTTGTGTTCCAATGAATATAAAAGAAATTTGTGCAAAGTTATAGAACATTATCTTGTCATTTAGGGGTAGCTCAATAACATTTAATTTTGACATAAAGGTATTTAAAAAGAAATTTTTCCATTATCCATCATTTTTAATATTTTCTTTACCTAATGAAACAACAATGTTTAATTGTTGTTATTATTAAGTGAACAAACTGTTAAAGTAGTAGTTCTAAATAATTTCAATTAATTAGCATGACTTTATGTTATTATGTAATAATAATATATGGCTCACAAATCATTTGCTGAAGTTTATTTTGATTTATGCATTTCTTTCTTGCATTCTGGAAAGTTGCTTCTGTGATCATGCACTACTTGAAACAGATATTGTTTCTGGTCTTCTTTGTAATTATGGAATTGTACTCTTCAATCAAAACAACTCCTCTTTCAGCATTGTCATTTACAACTTGTAGATGATGAATAATTTCTGAGGCAACTTTATAATCATCTTGAAGTTCCCATGTTTCAGGATCGCTTTTCAGGAAATCACTAGAGATTCTTAGCCAGTCAAAAAATACCATGGAGTTCATTCTATGTTCATTGTATGTTGATTGTATGTTCATGACCACAGATTTCTGAATATTTACCTACATTCTCTTAGGAGGATCATCTTGGCCTGGTCGCTCGTGTAAAGCTTTCACCACTGCTCGTTTGGACTTGGCTGTCATTGCCAAATCAAAAAATGCCAAAGCCACGAGCTCCTCACTAAGGTACCACAGATGACCTGCAAATTCATTGCTGGCTACTTTGGAGAGAGCAGGATTTTCTTGTTGATAGCTAACCAGAGTTTTCAGTAAGCATAAATCATTCCAGCAACAATTTAGCAACAGTGGCTGCCTGTGCTTCTCCGGTGCAAGAATGTAGCTTGGTAACTTCAAGAAGTTGGCTTTCCCCAACATCAGATAAAATGACAGGTAGACGGTCATCCAAATGTTTGCCTGTCAGATCCGGAAGGAATTATCATCCAAGTGCATAACCAGTGTAGATGACGTAGTTGTTTTAAATATATCTGTTAATTTCTTAGCAGTTTCTTCTCGATATTGTTCTCGTTCTCTATGTATTGAAGAACGGCTGATTTTCAGTTTGTCTACATTGTGGCCTAGACTGAGCTGCAGCTGCAACACGTATGTTGTCTTTGTGTCACTTAACTTTGTCCTGTCCAAAGCTGCTGAGAGTCTTGGTGTCACAATATTTTTTA
>OY744615.1:40741766-40749266 GCA_963556255.1 Allolobophora icterica
CTTCATTCACCTTAGCCTCGGCATATGAGGTTGGGTGGCCAACCCTCTCCCTCGCCGTCTCATCTTCCCACCGACAGTGTACAGTCAGCGTACTCATTATAACTGAGTAGGCTAGGGGCCCGGATGTATGAGAAATATCGACACAGATTTCTGCCCTGGCGGGGCTATCATAAGCCGCGTCGTTACAAGAAACCATCGTTTGTCCAGTTACCTTGATAGCATCTTTCAGAAACGCCACTGCATCGGAGATTGAGCAGCAGCCGCAGCGCCCACGGGCATAATTGACGGTGATTCGCCGGCCGCGGCGGCTGCCGTCTTGGCAGTGCTACCTACGACCGTCGACGGCGGCGAGCGCGCGGAGAACGGACGGGCGGGCGACGGCGAGAGAGAGAGACGGAGAGCGTAATAAGTTGAGCATCGTCGTATTTTGCTGTGTGGCGGGCACAGAACGCAACAATGATATCAGCCAATTCGAGCGGTTTTGTGTTGTCTGTAACCACCGCAGGCACCACCACCACCGCCAGAGAAGCGACCTTCCGCGCCGGTCAATCGGGATTGCTCGGCCTCAGCGGCGGAGGTGGTGGTGGTGGTATGCTGAACTGTACCTCGACGACGGCGGCGGTGGGGCAGCTGCCCGTCGTACCCGACGTTGGAATTCAGATATGCATTAACGATGTTTCCGTGGATCAATCGTCGACGGACTTTATCGAGAGTCAGGATGGGGAACTCGATCCCGGACACGACCAGATCAAGAGACAGTGGCGCCGGTCCAGCTGGTGTCCCGAGGAGGGACGCAAGAAGGAGGAGAAGCACGAAAAACAGAAGATGATCCTCGCCGTCGTCGGTAAAAGGTAAGTGCGTCGGCAGGCAGCCATCTCAGGTGTCGCACGATGGCGCTATATAAATGTTTATATTCATTTTGAACTCTCCCACTATCAGTTCGTGCTAGGTAGTGCCAGCCCTAAGCCTTGAGAACAGAGGGCGACGTCAACGGCCTTTGTTGCCATAAGATGTCGTTAAACACTGGAAAATACTACGTCAGCATGTTACACCAGGGGTGTTCGAAAGTCTAGTGGTTAGCGGGCTCGACTGTCAACCCAAAGTTAGGGGGTTCAAACCCCGCCAGAGCAGAAATTTGTTTCGAGATTTCTGCACCACCTGCGCCCCCTAGCCAACTCAGCTGTAATGAGTACACCGACCCTACGCTGCCGGTGGGAAAATCAGACGATGAAGGAGAGTATTGGCCAACCACTCTCGTATGCCGAGGCTAGGCAAATAAAGTGCCTAACACTTTCTACTCACGGTTACCTCTAAGTCTCGTTTAAGGGACTACTCTTCCTCTTCCTCTTCCTCTATTAAACAAAAATTCAACTCATTACAAAGGTTAAAGGTAAGTGCAGAGAATTCAGTTTCAAATCCGTCTTATAGTATTCAAACAATGCATTCGACTCACACGACGTATATCAGTTCCTTTACTCATGCCTCAAGCAAGCAAAATATTACAGTCGATCAACCGACACTGTGATTCCTACTGTAGAGGCTCGTATCAAACCAGAGGTTGGGATGACGACCGTACGTTATTGGTGCCTGTATGGTCCGAGGCTTTATACAATACTATACAACTCTATTTGACATTTCCAACCTTCCAAAGTTCAGAACTGCACACACGAACATACGACAGAACATCGATGGTGCTGAGGAATTGCGCGTGAAGGACTTGCTCTACATGTAGGTCCTTACCATGTGACCGTATCAGAGGAGGCTCAAGTTCAAGTTCCCTACACAGTAACCGTCTCAGGAAAGGAGGCTCGAACCCGTACTCTCCGCGTTACAAGTCGAGCGCTCTAACCATTCGGCTACCGATTCCCGCGAACTGATGGATATTTAAGCTGCAGTGCGAAGATGATTGCAGTAATTTAATAGCCGGACTACTTTTCAGAACCTTCAAGCTCTCACTGGTGTTTATGAACCCTCGGTATTATAAGCCTCAGTGGAGTGGTTTACACCGATTTGGATTTTGGTTGGTCTATGACACATTATTCAGTAGCCGTTCACTTCTTCACTCGTCTGAGTGAGTCAACTGCACTGTGCTTGCCAGCGTACTCTCCACAGCACCAAGCTGTCGCCAACATTTTTCTACTGTGGTTAATCTAATCAAGGTCCTATTCTAGTCCAGAACTTCTTCTCAATTTTGTTAATCAACTCCAATCCTATTCTAATCAAAAGACTTCTGTAGCGCCGTGATCGTAATGCACAAGGCTTCCATGGATCGCTGCTTCTAAGCGAAATGGCATTCCAAAATAGCCATCCATCGTACAAATGGCCACGCAATTAGGATCGGTGAGGCCCCCGAGACCGAAGACGAGACTATTTCCCAGCACACGGTATGTAAATGTGTGTATCAAGGAATTTGTCTGGCATCTATATCAGAGTTAGTCTAATGGTCAACGTGCTCAACTGTCAATCGAAAGGTTTTGGGTTCAAATCCCCGCCAGGGCAGAAATCTCCAGATCTCCAGAAAGCTCCAGATTTCTGCTCCACTTGCGCCTCCTAACCAACTCAGCTATAATGAGTACACTGACTGCACACTGCGAGCGGGAACATCGGGTGACCGGGGAGGAAGCTGTTGACGCTTTAACGACGAGCTGCACTGGTCTCCCATTCAATTTTAGTACACGCTCGTCGTTAAAGTGTTAAAATGACAGATAGCGAGAGGGTGGAATGCAGCAGGAGCTGTATCATGCTTAAATGACTTCAGATACAAGTATGGGCCTATAGTTTTGAATGCAGTAGTAAAATTGTGTTTTTGTACAGTCGATGATTTCAGACTAATATAATAGGCTTTGTTAGAGTACTTAACGAAATCTCGAATGAGATTCTTCTGAAATGGCTTCGAATTTAGGTAAGCAACATAATGGCCATAGCGATGTCGTTAAACACGATTATGTGTCTCGCGATCAACTCGCGTAACCGGGAGAGTGGGTTATGCGGGCAGTAGTGGCCAAATATTGATTAGGAATTTAGGATCGTGGGTTATGAGGGCAGTAGGGCCCTATAGTGACAGGATAGTGGGTTATGCGGGCAGTAGGGGCCCTATAGTGATCGGATAGTGGGTTATGCGAGCAGTAGGGGCCCTATGGGTTATGTGGGCAGTAGGGGTCCTGTGGTGCTCGGATAGTTGGTTTTGCGGGCAGTAGAGGCCCTATATTGTGATTGGGATCTATGCCTGATAGGTTATGCGGACAGTATACTATAGGGGCCGTATGGTGATCGAAGAGTGAGTTATGCGGGCAGTAGGGGCCCTTTAGTGATTGGGATAGTAGGTTATGCGGGCAGTAGCGGCCCTATAGTGATTGGAATAGTGGCCCTACAGTGCTTTCACACTCGTGCCGCCAAATGAGATGACATTGCTGAATTACTAAAGCTATGCTACGTCGTACAATTTCATGGTATGCGGACGTTTGGTCAAAGGACGGTTGATCAACGGACGGTTGATCACGGACGATTGGTCAATGGACGATTGGTCAAGCGGACTGTTCGTCAAGAGGACTGTTGATCAAGGATCCTTACGTCAAGAGGACGGTTGATCAAAAGTTTATAAAGCAATCAATGAGGTTATAAAGTTTATAGTTTATTAAGTAAACAATGAGGTTATAAAGTTTATAGTTTACAAAGCAATCAATGAGGTTATAGGCATTGTTATTCCTCAAAGTAATACACTTTAATCATTAATGTAGTAGTTTTTATATCAAATGTAGTCAAATAGTTAAAACACGAAGGTACCTAATTGTGACAAATGTGCAATAGCACGAAGATATATTAGCACGTTCGATCTTCCATATCCCCCAACTGACTTTTCCGACCAAGTCACGATATTTGTTTTATTTGTGTGGGCTACGCTTTGCTGTGCATGTAAAGATGCCTGGTTTTGTAATGGCTTAATTGGTCGGCCGGTTCGTCTGTCTAGGGATAATTAGTGGTCGTCGATTTCAAAGGGTTATCGTATATCTGTGCCAGTGCAGTTGTTTGTACTGATAAGAGAACTGACATATTTTAAAAGCGTCTCCAATATCGAAAATTTAATTTAAATTTTTGATCAACCGTCCTCTTGACGAAAGCACCCTTGATCAACAGTCCCCTTGACGAATAGTCCGCTTGACCAATCGTCCGTTGACCAATCGTCCGTTGACCAAACGTCCTAGAACCAATTTCATGGCTACGATTGGGTTGGCTCGTGTATCTTCGGTATTGCTGTGTCATGATTTCGTAATGTAAACTTAGCTCATGACGTGTAATTTCGGATCATCCTCTGTCATGACGTGTGAAAGAGGAGCGAACGCTCTCTCTGATTTCGACGTCACAGTTTATTCACATTTGTGTATGAACAATATTCGGAGAGTAGAGGTTTGAGCCAACTCCCAGCCCCAACCCACCCCCGAAACGATTACAGTGTAGAGACCTTGACCAGGTCCTTCACTCACTAGGCCTACTGCTCAGAGCATTCGATTGATGTTTCATCATTATATGGTGGCTCTTAAAAATGCATAATAATAATTATTATTATTCTTATTTATTATGATTAATAGTAATGACAATGAATAATAATAATCAATAATGATAATGATGAATAATGAATAATAATAATAATAATAATAATGATAATAATAATAATGATAATAATAATAATAATAATAATAATAATAATGATAATAATAATAATAATAATAATAATAATAATAATAATAATAATAATAATAATAATAATAATAATAATAATAATAATAAATAGTAATAATCATTAATCATAGTAATAGTAATCCTTATTTATAATAATTAATAATAATAGTGGCAATTCTAGATGTTTCTCTCTCTTTTAATTAGCAATTAAGTCCCCGAGGGATCATATTCGCATGTACCTTGGCGCATTTCAAAAATAATAAAAACAATAATGCGGCGTTCGGAGATAATTTGGGTTTAGCTTTGAAACATTCGATACTCCTCGTTAGCCAATATGTCAGAGTTGCTTTTGTTGCCACTGATGTGTCTCTTACCTCTGCTGCCATTTTGTTAGCTTCCCAGAGATACATTTGTCTTGCTTTTGACGTATGATTCCTCGTTCGTGCGACAGAGGGTCTCCGTGGTAGAAATATTTCTGTCCAAATCGATTAGTCTTTTACGTTATCGATATCGCATCGTGTCAGAGCTACATCTGGTTTTAGGGCAGCCATTTTGTAAGTCAGATTGAATAAAACTTCTGAATTGATCATTCAATAGGCGGTCATATCAATTTCCAATTATTTTAAAATCTCTCCAGCAGCGCCTCTCGTCCGTGATGTTCAGTAAACGTAGGATATCAGACCTCACGTGCCTGTTAATCCGACTCTGTGGGTACTTAGATAATGATATCTCAAGTATCGACAGAGTCTACAGGGTCAGATTAACCAATGAACCAGTGAGCCTACATTACCCAAAGATATCAAGATATTGGGTAAGCAACATTATGTCCATAACGACGTAATGTACGGTTCGCTGGGTAAGTAGACTGCTCGAAGCGACTATTGAATGATATGTTGGACATCATGTTTATGGCGCTGTAGAAGTCATTCGATTAATTAGTATTCTAAGTATTCTATGTAAGTTTGATTCTGTGACTCTAGAACTGACCAGCAAGGTCCATATAACAAAGCCTTACAATTACAAACGGACATATTACATCTTCGTAATGTATACCTTGCACTGGCTTCGTGCGGAACCGAACGTTTGAGTTCAAACTCTCGCATAGTCTGCTAATCTCTCAGAACCATAAATACTCCACAAAAGTACCGATGTCCGATACCTGCTGGGTTATTGATCTTACACTTAGGAATGCCCAATGGCGGCGATCTTGTTTGACAGGTGGGGGGACATGGGACACTTTTGAACTGATCTGGTCAAAATAAGAGGTGACAAAATGCTTTGACCTTGTTTGGTGTTTATTCAAATTTTTGAGGAACAACTCTATAGTGTGTCCCCCACTGTTAAAGGTGGGGGTCTTGTCCCCCTCGAGCCCCCGTTATCGCCGTCCATGGGAATGCCCCATTAAATTGAGGGATAATCTGAAATCGCAGAGGGTATACGATGAAATCGCCTTCAAGCTACCCTCAGAGGTAACTTGAAATCGATTTCATCCTACCTCTCGGTAATTTGAACGCAATTTCAAGTTACCGTGGAGTAAGGTGGAGTCAGGGGCGTCTACACCATAGAAACCTTGGAGCAAATGCTCCATCCAAGAAATAGGGAGATCTGTCAGTGTGTGTGTGGCGGCATTTTAGGGGGGGAAGGAACGGGATGGGGGAAGAAGAGGGGAAAGGAACGTTGCTCCAATGACTTAGGGGGGATAGACGCCCCTGGGTCTGGTAGGGATAATCTGAAATTGCTACACCGGATATCCAGATAGTTACCTGATTACTCCACAAATGACTGCTTTGCAGAGCGAATCCAGTCTATCTAATCGACATTTACGTAGCGCCTCTCAAGGATTTATCAGCGTCTCTCTATATAAGGGATTAAAATCAAGTCTTAAGATCTAGACATTAAATTGCGCGACTCTGCTCAGTCGAACGTCATTACCAGACAATTACTCCGTTGTGGAGAATAAATGTAAGCTTAATCACGAAGGCCATTGTCTTCCCAACTGCTCCATAAAAAGCGGACTCATGCAACTGGCCGATGGAATGGCAGTCCATAGTAAAACCGTTCCAGTAACGAGATTCATTAGCGATGTGCGCAGCTGACCTCTTTGAACCTGGAAAACTGACAGGAAATGGCGTGCAAGATGAGATTTCGCATACGGCATCACTCTACGCTGGTATCGACCAGTCTTTGTTTTGTTTTGTATACAATCTTCTAGTTGAAACACAGAATCCGTAACAACAATCTTGTGATCTGACAGCTTTGAATTTGTTGTTCCAAGTCAAATATACTGTGAATTCTGTATTATGCAGTCTTCCATTGTACATCTCCTCCAACTTTTGCCTCTGCTAATGCAGTTATGTCGTGTGCGTCGCTTGTATAAGTATTGTATGTGTTTTGCATGTTATGGTGGTATGCGTTTATCAAGAGATTTATTGTAGCGCATTTTAGGTACCTCAGAAAGGCGCCGACAAACTCATACTTGAAACTGATAGGAGCTTTTGTAAACATCTAGGATTAGGCTACGTGTGTTCCTTGTAAATTTTAAAGTTGATATTCGTTATACAAACACACACACACACACACACACACACACACACACACACACACACACACACACACACACACACACACACACACACACACACACACACACACACACACACACACACACACACACACACACACACACACACACACACACACACACACACACACACACACACACACACACACACACACACACACACACACACACACACACACACACACACGCTGTTGACATATTATGTTATTTGTTACTTATCTTATTTACCTATCATGTGTGAT
>OY744615.1:40754266-40761766 GCA_963556255.1 Allolobophora icterica
TGCCAGAGAGACCAGAGAGAGGCAGAGCAGCTGCTCAGCAGCTGTTGTATACATCAAGACATAGGCCTATCAACATTTGGACGAAAGATGAGAAACCTCTATAATAATAATAAACGAAGAGAAATCTCCTAGTGTCAACTTTTCATGTTACGCTCATCTCATTGGACGCTTCCAACTAATCAATATTCATGACCAATGACATCAAAATGGCCATTTTCGACTTGATTTCATATAGCGCCGATATATAAACGCGATTAAACTAATTTAACTCAGTTTTGACGTAAAACATTGTTCACAATGAGATTTTCACAAATTTTTAAACGATAAAGGTCATAACAAATTTTCATGCACATTGGAAAATACATTTTCAAATTGGTTTGAAACCGTCTTATGACGGGCAAACATCTATCATATAATAACAACTGACAGAGAACATAGGATTGTCATTGACCCCCTCTGTTCTCTGGGGTAAACAGTTTCGACTTCAGTTAAAAGGGCCCAAAAATGGAAACACATCGTTTTCGCCACTGCTTGCAGCTGACCTGTTTTTCTATAGCCATGGTTTTTGAGACACGCGATACGTCGCAGTGCGACAGAATATTCTCTGTACACATTAAATGCCTACAGGTGACGGTATTGACAGTTGCTTAAGCCACCTCGATTCTGCCTTGTTCCCGGCTGCGTTCGAGAGAACCGCTGCCTTTGTTTCGATCACTTCGTCCGTCGAAGGCCAATTCAGACGCTGATGTTGTTCCTAAGTGCGAAATCGTGCTTCGTACAGCAGCGAGGAGGTGAGTACGTTTTATTGGCCTCGGCAGTTCTCTCCGACAATCAGCTCGTCCTAGTTGTTGGTTCTTGCCGAGTGTAACGAAAGGCGGTTATCTGATACGGTGGAGGGCGGGCGAGTCCCAACCTGTGGTGGGTTCCCCGTCCGTCCACCTGTGGGAACCTGCCGCTCGTTTGGGGAAACTTGATACCGGTTGCATGCGGTTTGAATGCTGTTGGATAGTAGTTGGACACACGACTGACTTTGGGGCTGTGTTAAGCGACAGCTAGTTTGTTCTCCTTGTAAGAAAGTCGTGCTGCTTACGTTGTTACTAATCTGTTGCATGTACAGCCAGAAAAAGTGCATGCAATCGCTCTCTTGCCATGGCAGCAGGGGTCTTGTACAAGTGTCTTTAATCAATTATCTTTTGTCCGGCAAGGGTCATTCCTAGTTAAAAATTAATTAATTATTTAACGAATGAATGAAAAAATAAACAAATGCAAACGCCTTAAATAAGTTATATGGGGCAGTTCATGTGTGGTAACACTCCTGAATATTTGAATATTGAGCAAAATCTAGTATGATAAATGAGTAACTTAAGCACGAGAATGTAAAATGTCTCACTAAGGTGGCACGATACATATTTGAATAATAATGATGATGATGATGATGATGATGATGATGATGATGATGATGATGATGATGATGATGATGATGATGATGATGATGATGATGATGATGATGATGATGATGATGATGATGATGATGATGATGATGATGATGATGATGATGATGATGATGATGATGATGATGATGATGATGATGATGATGATGATGATGATGATGATGATGATGATGATGATGATGATGATGATGATGATGATGATGATGATGATGATGATGATGATGATGATGATGATGATGATGATGATGATGATGATGATGATGATGATGATGATGATGATGATGATGATGATGATGATGATGATGATGATGATGATGATGATGATGATGATGATGATGATGATGATGATGATGATGATGATGATGATGATGATGATGATGATGATGATGATGATGATGATGATGATGATGATGATGATGATGATGATGATGATGATGATGATGATGATGATGATGATGATGATGATGATGATGATGATGATGATGATGATGATGATGATGATGATGATGATGATGATGATGATGATGATGATGATGATGATGATGATGATGATGATGATGATGATGATGATGATGATGATGATGATGATGATGATGATGATGATGATGATGATGATGATGATGATGATGATGATGATGATGATGATGATGATGATGATGATGATGATGATGATGATGATGATGATGATGATGATGATGATGATGATGATGATGATGATGATGATGATGATGATGATGATGATGATGATGATGATGATGATGATGATGATGATGATGATGATGATGATGATGATGATGATGATGATGATGATGATGATGATGATGATGATGATGATGATGATGATGATGATGATGATGATGATGATGATGATAATAATAATAATAATAATAATAATAATGATAATAATAATAAGGTTCCATTTCAGATTTGTAAACTGTCTTTTTTATCCAGGGAAGGGTGAATTTCTCAGTAGTTGTCCTGAAGGGTTGTTTGTAAGCGTTACATTAACATTACATTATACTGTTACAATACATTACATCACATCGCCAATTTACAGCTCTACATTACATCGGGTCACATCACATACCACAATGACATCATAGCACATTATGTAACATCTCTTCACATTGTGACACATTACACTTTGCTTCTTCTCACATCATAGTACGTAGCACACGACACTTCATTATATATAGGAATGTGAAATACAGATCGATGCCTTACGTTTTATGCAATTCTGATCAGTAATTCAATTTTTATAGCGCCATTTCAAGAAAGATTCATCCGAGGCGCTACCGACCTAACACAATGAAACCAGTATACAGTCAACTGAGACGCACAACATTGTCTGCACGTATTTACATGTATAGGCCTACATGTAGCGTGCGCGTATGTATATATATATATATATATATATATATATATATATATATATATATATATATATATATATATATATATATATATATATATATATATATATATATATATATATATATATATATATATATATATATATATATATATATATATATATATATATATATATATATATATATATATATATATATATATAGAAGTGTGTGTGTGTACACGTGTAGATATAGGTCAATATATCTGTTATTTATATAACGCCGCTACAGTTCAACTACTTGTGTGTGTTTATCACGTACCTCAGAAACACGGCCTATAAATTGGAGCGTCTTTATGGAATTTTTAAGCTGCAGTACCAGTTATAGATTTTCTGGTGGAGCGCTTATCGGAGCCATATGATAGAGCAGTCTTATGCAGAATGGATCGGACTTATGAGCCGGAGAGAGAGGGGCAGAGACAGACAGACATACAGACAGAGACAGAGAGAAATAGAGAGAGAGAAATAGAGACAGAGAGAGAAAGAGACAGAGAGAGAGAGAGAGAGAAAGCAAGACAGAGAGAAAGAGAAACAGAGAGAGACAGACAGAGAGACAGACATAGAGAGAGAGAAAGACAGAGGGAGACAGAGAAAAAAAGAGACAAGGAAAAAGAGAGACTCAGAGAGAAAGAGAGACACAAAGAGACAGGCAAAGATATATATATATATATATATATATATATATATATATATATATATATATATATATATATAAGCGCAGATGATGTGCAGGCAATAGGCATCCAAAGGGCTTAGATTGGCTTTGCAGTGAAAGGATTGCTCTCCAAGGCAAAGGAACCGAATGAGCTGATCAGAGGATTAAGACTCCGATGGACCTCCGAGGAAATGCAGACAATCGTGTGCTCGGACGCGTCCTATACTCGCCTTTTGGCTTGGGCATCTAGTGTAAGGTAATGTAAATCTACAAATATTTTCAACGCCACACGAAACCCACATCGGGCTTATCCAATCCAATACAACTGCATTTGATATTGCCTCCTTGTAACGTTTAGAAGTGTTACATACACGACCATACTATAGACATTATCGATGACGCTGAGCAATTGTGAGTGAAAGACTTGCTTAAGGTCCTTACACATTAACCTTCTCAGCGGAGAGTCGAACCTCTACACTCTATATACTTCGCAGGCCGAGCGCTCTAACCAATCGGCTACCGTCTCCCACAAATATCCACCGATGCTATATCAACCCAAGTCCGCAAAATTCAGGTTGTCTGGTCCTTATCGGGACCAGGACAGAATCCGGAGTGTGTTTGGGATGCTTCCAGCTGTAAATCGTAAACTGTAGTTCTACAGAATTTCTCAGGCTGCATCAGGGAGACCAGGTAAAATACCGGCGCTAAATATGTCAAGTTGAGGTATGCAAGACCCGGTTGTTGCATCCGTTGTAATGTATTTTAACGTAACATGTCATTGTCTACCCTCTTGAAGTCGTGTATGTATGCATGTATGTATGTATGTATGCGTATGTATGTGTGTGTATGTATGTATGTATGTATGTATCTCGCCTTTTGTATGAGGCCTATTTAGAACCTCCGAACTATACTGTGAGTATTGCTCTATATGGAATTTATAAACATCAGTAAACAGGTTCGTCTTAACACAAGAAGTGAATGTAAATTGAGCTGAATATGAACGAAAAGTTATGTATTAATTTGTAGCTTTTGATACTGCTTTTGATATTATATTAATTTAAATTATGGAAGGGCTAAAATCCCGAGAAAAAAGGGATTTGGGGTTAGGAGAGGTCTCAATGAACACTGAAAACAGTTCACAACACTGGCGTTAAATTAAAATAACTAAATTACTGTTTTTATTATTAAAATAAATAAATAATTTTTTAGTAGCTGAAAAAGTTGACTGTATAACAGTGTATAACATATATAATTATATATATATATATTATCTCTTCCTGTCTATTTCAAATATGTATGTAGCTTTTGTTGTATAAAAATGTGATGCATATGCACATGTCAGATGCAAACAAAGCTACTTACTTACTTACTTATATTAATTAAGAATGACAGGTTCGTCGGTAAGAAGATAACCCTCAACTGCCGGTGGTGGACGGCTCTTGTGCATATGCTATACTATAGGCTCAACCAACAATTTAAAGTCTCATCCTGGCTTGACAGATATTGGTCTTCATGCATTTCTTGCAATTTATATTTTCATATTTTCATTTATTGTATATGAATTTATTTGTATATATGTATATATACAAATATATATATATATATATATATATATTTATATATATATATATATAATACGAATGTATTTGTGTCTACGTATATTTTGTATATTTGTCAGAGAGAGAATGACAGTTGGCAGATGCTTCGTAGCTGTACATGAAGGCTTTTCCTAATTGGTTGATGCATTAGACTTCTTGGGAATTGGTCGTTTCAACCAAAAATATCGGATTATTCTGAAGGAATCATAAACATGGGCGCTATATAAACGTCTTGCTGAATTGGATTTTCGTAGAAATCAGATAATGCATGACATCTTATGGGGATTTCGTAATCGATGTCGGTTTAGACCTAGTTTGCAATGTGCGCTACTGATAATTCTAGTCTTTGTTTGAGGTTGAACATTTGCTGGCACTTCAGAATCATTGTATTTGATTTGTCAAAAAATAGCAGTATAAACAAGTAAAGTCAAAGTCAAAATCCGTTTATTAGAACACTGTGTAAAGATTAACAAACAACTTGTTAACTCATCAGGTAAAGTAGAAATCTAATTCATTCATTTTCACCTGGATCTTCATTTGGCATTTCTGGACAACCCTTTGACTTGCCGCAGCGCTCGCGTATAAGCTGGATCTCTGCGCTTAGCTTTAGAGTTGAACTTTTGAAATTTGGAGTTTTCGATATGCAATTACGATTACGTAGGCTATTATATTCGCTAAGTTGGTGAGTAAATGTGGTTTTGTGTGTTAATTAGTTTTGCTAACATTTATAAATAGTAAAAGCAATGTTCTCGCGATTGCCTGAAGTTTAGCTTTGATCCGTCTGATCTATAATCCCACTGTCGACTTTGACGTCATCTTGTCTAGTTCTGTTTACGAATACAAACTCACCGAACCCACTCATATTGCTTTGGGTGTAAACAGGTTTTGCGATCCAATTTCTTTTATGATTTGTTGCCGAAAATATTCCTTCAACGTCGTTGAGAGGAAGAACGGTCCCCAAAACAAAGCCCGGGAGACAGTCGTGGGGAGGGGGAAGTCACTCAAACTGAACCTTATTATTGTGCCTGCAGTTGACCCAAACATGTTGACTGCGCTGCTCTTTAATTTCTGTTTAGAGCAGACACTAGCATTGCTGGGACGCTTCCGCAGATAAATTGTCTGACGTCAAACACATTGATTCATGATCGCGTGAGGCCGCACAGTGTAGGCTAATGCATGAAAAGGCCACTGTAGTATCTGGCTATAAGGCCACAGTAACTGTTCTCGTCTACTAGACAATCTCTAGTGTACATGTGCGTTTTGGACACAAGAATATATCCTCATTCCGGCCAATCACACATAGAAGTGTTTTAAGGCTGATTGTGCGGGTCCGAGCGACCTTTGAGGCAGCCAACCTTTAAAGTTGGTTCCAGAAGTGAATTCCAGGCAAATAAAGGTCATACAGTTTGCCCAGATCTCATAAATAATTCATATCCTAGCACTTAAAACCGAGTATCCGTACTAAGGAAAAAATTTATTATTTGTTTTTCCGAAATTGTTTATTCTGTCTGTCCACTGCCTTTTATGATCCATTTTATTTTTCCCATATTGGACCCATATAGAGCCCGTATGGATCCCATTTCCCCTATTGGACCCATGTAGAGCCTATATGGGTCCCATTTCCCCTCCTGGACCTGTATTGAGCCCGTACGGGTACACTTAATGCCCATAGAAATGCTGGCAGGGTGGAGTCTCCTCACTGGGTGTTGATCTGGTTGATGTACAGGAACTCCGTGTCTGAACTGCAAATTTCTGCGTACATGTAGGTGCAGAGAAAAATAGGTTGTTGCAACTCGCAACAGTGCTGTTCAATTTCGACATTACGGAGCAATTGGATTGTCCTCTGGAGGATCCGATGAGCAACTGGATTCCCGAATGGATCATCACATCTGACCGGCGCTCCTCTTTTTTCATTCACGCAACTCAAAAGCGATCTTAGGCCTGCTCGAAGCTCTAGGGAGCCCATTGAGTAGCTTAATGTAATGTAAATCTAAGAAATTTCTCAGCGCCAAACAAAAGCCGCGTCATGGAGACCAGCGTAATAACCGGCGCTATATCAGTGTGGGAATTGTAGAAAAAAGACGGGGGAGGGGAGTGAACATTTTATCCGTATTTTACAAACTGATGTCAACGAAATGTGAAAGCAGCTGATTTCAGTGCTAGAAGTTTTGCAAGTCAGACTCGAATCAAAATCAATTCCTTTGTTGAGAAAATTCAAAAATGCATACATGATACACAATGGAAATTTCTTCTCTTTGTCAGAGACTCAGAGTCAAATAATGCTAAATCACACTAGCACAACTGAGGGGGTTGAAAATGGAGACTAACTGGGGGTCCTAAGAAAGACTTGGGCGGTCGAACCCCCGCCCCAACACCCAACCCCGA
>OY744615.1:40766766-40809266 GCA_963556255.1 Allolobophora icterica
TGGTAACTTCAAAAGGAATAGATTGGTAATCTCAAAAGGAACAGATGAGTAAGGCAAAAGGATGGGTAGGTCCAAAAGGAACAGATGGTAACTCCAAAAGGAACAGATTGGTAATCTCAAAAGGAACAGATGGGTAAGCCAAAAGGATGGGTAGGTCCAAAAGGAACAGATGGTAACTCCAAAAGGAACAGATTGGTAATCTCAAAAGGAACAGATGGGTAAGCCAAAAGGATGGGTAGGTCGAAAAGGAACAGATGGTGACTCCAAAAGGAACAGATTGGTAATCTCAAAAGGAACAGATGGGTAAGCCAAAAGGATGGGTAGGTCCAAAAGGAACAGATGGTAACTCCAAAAGGAACAGAGTGCTAATCTCAAAAGGAACAGATGGGTAAGCCAAAAGGATGGGTAGGTCCAAAAGGAACAGATGGTAACTCCAAAAGGAACAGATTGGTAATCCAAAAAGGAACAGATGGGTAAGCCAAAAGGATGGGTAGGTCCAAAAGGAACAGATGGTAACTCAAAAAGGAACAGATTGGTAATCCCAAAAGGAACAGTTGGGTAAGCCAAAAGGAATAAATGGGTAAGTCCAAAAGGAACAGATGGTAAGTCCAAAAGGAATAGATGGGTAGGTCCAAAGGGAACAGATGGTAAGTCCAAAGGGAGCAGGTGTGTAAGTCCAAAAGCAACAGATGGGTAAACCCAAGAGGAACAGATGGGTAAGTCCAAAAGCAACAGATGGGTAAGTCCAAAAGGAACAGATAAGCAAGTCCAAAAGGAACAGATGAGTAAGTCCAAAAGGAACAGATGGGTAAACCCAAGAGAAACAGATGGGTAAGTCCAAAAGCAACAGATGGGTAAGTCCAAAAGGAACAGATAAGCAAGTCCAAAAGGAACAGATGAGTAAGCCCAAAGGAATAGATGGGTAAGTCCAAAAGGGACAGATGGGTAAGCCCAATAAGAACAGATGGGTAAGCCCAATAAAAACAGATGGGTAAGCCCAATAGGAACAGATGGGTAAGCCCAATAGGAACAGATGGGTAAGTCCAAAAGGAACAGATGCATCAACTTCTTCACCTGTGGCTGGAGCAGAGGCATGGATGACTGTCATCTGAGGAGATGACTGTCATCTAAGGAGATGACTTGGTTCAAAATGGTTGGAGTGTGCATTGCATAGGGTTGAACTTTGTGCATACAGACTGAGAGACACCTGGATGAGTCCTCAACCACTGGAGCTAGGAGTCATCCAATCTGTTTCAGCAGCTGGTTTCATCTGCATGCCTGATTGTTTATTAGGAGAATGAAGACGCTCCAGGGTCTGAAGGGCTGAACAAATTTATAGGGAAGAATCAAGGATGGCTGCTTCCAGGAAAAACCAGTACACCGATGTATATATAATATTATATCCCTTGATATACATGTATGTATACACACCTAATGTCTGTTTTAGTTATGAATAAATTTTTATATATCCCATATATTTGAATCTATGTTATACGGCATACATGTTGGTCATACATGAGTCTTATACATGTATTTACCGCGACTCTGTTAAATCTTTTTCTCTGCTGTGACGTTTCTATATATATTCCATACTTCCATAATATCGGATTATACCTGTATATCAACCTATATCTCTGATATACATGAGACACAGATCTTGTAGGCATAAATATATATCTCTTTTTCTCAGTGGAGTCTAGTATTCCTGTATATACTACGAATATCCTACGTGCCTCATATTAGGCAAGTATATCACCCTATATATATATATATATATATATATATATATATATATATATAATTATATATGTATATATATAGCCATGGTGGGCTGCTTCTTCATCGTGTATATATATGTATATATATATATTTTATATATAGCCATGGTGCGCTGCTTCTTCATCGTGTATATATATATGTATATAACATATATATATGATTTATATATATATATATCTTTTTCTCAAATACGTCTCTTGTAATTATATATAATTGGACAGTATGGGAAGAGTTGTGTGGCATGTCATGTATGACTTTTCAGTGGTATTCTCTCGCAGTGGAACTCGATCCTGGCGCGCCGCTTTTCATCATCATCATCATCATCATCATCATCATCATCATCATCATCATCATCATCATCATCATCATCATCATCATCATCATCATCATCATCATCATCATCATCATCATCATCGTCATCATCATGACCACCACCAACATCATCATCACCATCATCATCGTCGTCGTCATCTTCACGAGCAGCTGCTGCAGCAGGTGTTCGAAGTCTTTCAGTAGCATCATCAACATCACCTTCGTGTTTATTATTGTTTATTCCTGGCCTTTCGGTTTTCTGCTGGTTGCAAGATGCTATGGATTGCTTTCCTCTCGCGCCTATATAGATAGCAGTGCTGAAATTGTCGTTAGCACCAGAGGGCGTCGTAGATATGGCCGCAGCTGTTTCACACCCTTATGACGTAATGATTTATTTGACCGTTTCAGAACTAGACTATACTGTTGCTGACAAGATCTGGAAGTATTAATAGACCGAATGGCGTCATCGTAATAAACGTCATGCTAATAATCCGTGTATCTCAGACTCGATCAGAAACTCATTACAATTAATTACAATGCTCTCTTTTGCAGCGTTGTATATGAAGAACTGCGTCATGACGACGTCATGTTACTGTGAGGTATAATTTTCTGAAGCCGAACTATAGATCCCCCATGATACAACCAGGACCGTAACCAGGATTTTGTTTGGGGGGGGTGTTTTCTGTTTCGGGGGGTGTTTTCTCGTCCTTACACTCTTAGAATTACTACGCTGGAGCATAACGTATAAAGATACGTTACAGTTTTTTGACGTATTGATCTGCTGTGATTGAAGTAGGACTACGTTGTCGCAGAAAACTCCTAACGTATTAAATATACGTTAAGCTGTTCCAACGTAGTAATCTGTGTTTGACAGAGATCGCCATTGTTTGCTTGTACACAAAATGTAGTTCAGGTACAACCATGCAAACTAAGCGACTAGAAGTTTCCTAAATAATGTTAATAGCAAGTAATTCAACATTTCCTAAATTATGCAATGTTTTCACATATGAGAACAAACGTGGACAGCATTACTAAAGCAAGTTCGTAACTTTTGAAAAGTACTTCGCCTAGTGCGTATGAATACACCTTACGCGCGCTCAGTCTCCTCCGCCCACTTGAGTAAGTAAGTAGGTAAGTAGCCTTTATTTGCATAAACAATCGTAATCTCCAAACTTCTAAAGCGCCACTCGAAGGCCAAGCGCAGGGCACCACTGCACCAGCCTATTCACAAGCGCACATGCTTGCGTTTTGGTCTCTGAACGGCATTTAGACAGGGTCAGGCAAGCCGCAATTTGCAGCAGCTCAGCGGCCAGAGGTCATTGGACGTCCATGTTTAGGCTAATATGGGAGTGCCTTCTTGCACAATTTTGTACAGTTTATTATCTTCCTACGGACTACCCCGGTTTTGAACAATCCGAAGTTCCCAACTGCTGATTCTAAGCTTTTCACGGCCGTCGTTACGTGTCCAACACATGTGCTCCATGCTTAAGCACATTGCTTCGCAACTCCGTGTTCACAATCGAGTTCTTCCGACTGCAGACAGTTCTTTCATAAGAAGGATGATTTTCACTGGAATATAGTTCTGGACATGTTTTACATGCGTAAGCCAAAGGCGATTTGCAGTTGGATTATTAAGGATATACTTACTTACTCACTTACTTTACCAAGCACGCAGGGCATTTTTAACATGTTAACTGGCGGAGAAATTCCCCACCAGTCCTTGCCCTTTTCTCACCAGTGAATTTTTGCACTTTTTAGTTCCACCAGTCGCCACCAATGATGAAATGATTAAATTATTTATTTTATTATGACATTGAGGCTTGAAGTTGAAATCCTCATTAATAATGAGTTCATTTTGATCATTTGACTGCTTGAAAGTTTCAGATATTTAAAATATAGGCCTATGTCTACCAAGACTTCGGATGTTTTAAGCAAAATTTATCACTGCACAAAATCGCGAGTCTATAAAAAATTGTATTGTATTGTATCTAGAAATTTATAAAGCGCCTCTCGCAGAATAACTATTCAGAGGCGCTCTCAGCACGGAAGCCACGAGGAAACAGAAATGCCTCTAGGGAACGCGACACCGATGAGGAAAAGCCAGGGTGTCAATAATAGAAATCAGAAATAATTATGAATTGCAATACAATCGTCGATTTAACATGCTTCTTGATTTTTGTTGTAATGGTTTGTGGTGTGTCAAACTACTATGTATAATAAACGAATACTTACTTACTTACATTTTCTGCACAAACAGCCTTTCATCACTGCACTTTTAATTTTATCGTCACACATTTTGTGCGTCATTGCACGTTAAACAATCAGAGAAACTTGGAATCCAAGTTTATCTGACTCAGCGCTTTTTGACTTAAACTTATGTGCGAAAAAGTCCTATCTCTAACAGTGGAAATTTCCTAAATATGCTCTGCAAGCACGTCAGCTTCCCGACAGAATATCAGGGTACCAGTCTTGCCCACTATCACCAATTCTCTTCAACATATACATAGAAGAACTGATACAAGAGGCAATGGAACAGACAGGAGAGGGTATAAAAGTGGGTGGAAGACTCATAAGAGCCTTAAGATTTGCTGACGACCAAGCAATGCTCGCAACTACACAAGAAGGACTGCAGAAATTGATGGATCAACTAAACAGGACCTCAATAAAATACAACATGAAGATAAATATCGGAAAGACAAAGATTATGAGGATAAGTGCAGGGGAGGAGGAGATCGAAATGAAAATAACAATAAATGGAGAGGAGGTGGAACAGGTCAAGAGCTTTTGCTACTTGGGAAGTGTGATAACAACAGATGCAAGATGCCATAGTGATATTAAACGAAGGATAGTATTGGGAAAAGACGCGTTCACGAAAAGAGGAGAGTTGATGAGAGGAGGACTGAGCAAAGACCTAAAGAAGAGACTTGTCAAGGCACTGGTATGGAGTGTGGTACTGTATGGGTCGGAGACGTGGACCATCAGGAAAGAGGATATCAAGAGATTGGAGGCCTTTGAGATGTGGATATGGAGAAAAATGGAAAAGGTGAGCTGGACGGAGCGAATGACAAATGAAGAGGTGTTGCAAAGAGTAGAAGAAAAAAGATCACTGATGACAACGTTAAGAGAAAGACAAAAGAACTGGATTGGACACATATTAAGAGGAGACTCCCTCTTGAGAGAAATCATAGAGGGGAGATTGGAGGGAAGGAGAAGGAGAGGAAGACCGCGACAGATGATGCTTGGATGGATGATGACCGAAGGATACAGCGGACTGAAGAGAAAAGCACAGCGAAGAGAAGAATGGCGTCATTGGAAGTGGAAACCTGCCGAAGGGCAGAGAACTTAAAGAAGAAGAAGTCTTGTAGCTACGATCTGGCGGCCATTGTTTCTTAAAGGAGTGCGTGATATTCGAGTAAAGTTGGAAAAGGACCACGCATTTAAGTAAATATTGACATTTCTCTACGATATTTAACTTGAAGGTAATCACGCAGACTGAGTGCCTGCGTGTATATACAGTATGGTTGCTACTGACTTCTCTAATAGAGTGCTGCTACCTACCAGCTACATACCATAATGCAATCGCTAACGCACACGAAGTTTTCGCGCGTATTCGAATTTAGAAAACGTGAAATAGGACATTTATATGCATTCTGTTGCCACTTCAGACACTTGCTACTTTATTTAGTTCTGTTTGTTAAGATGTCAATAGAATTTCGTGTTCATTAATTTTTTACTTAGCGAATTGCCTTATGGGATGTAGCAGAGCTCTGTTGGAGCGAAGTCAATGTCGACCATATTGTTTATATACACAGGCACTCAGTCTGCATGATTACCCATTTTCTATAGTTGTTCGACATCCTGAAAGCTAGTATGACAAAATGGCACAGGAATTTTGTGTATGCATTGTAACATAAACAAAATTGAAAAAGAACTACATTTATATTTCTTTGTTTTTTAATGTGAAAAAAAGTGAAATGCTCTGACAAAATGCTTACAAACAAAATGGTCAGACAGCATTAATATTTAGAACTCTGGCAACGTCTTCCAAGTAAGTTGGGTCTCTGTTATTATAGTCAGTCACAAAATAGTGTGGTGAGCTTTGCTGATCCTCACATATGTCTTCTTTTTCCTAGCTGAACCCCAAGTTCAATCTGATGACGCAGGAGTTCTTTGCTGTGCTGTTCCTGCTAAAGCTTACATGCAAGTTTTGTTGTAGTTGGAAGGACAAATCCAACCACGTTATTGAATGCATTATGCCAGCCTTCAACGGCATTGTTACTACGATGCAGGTGTTGAATTACCCGCTCATGTTGATTCCAAATGACGATTGTAAATTTTGGCTTTGCTCTTCTACGCCTTCTTTATCGGCCGATGAAAATATCTTCAATGTAATCTAAAATAGAATCCAGGTCACGATACACAGGTTTTTCTGGTTAGACCTTCATAGGTGCTGACAACGTCATCAGGTGGGACAAAGGCTAGAGCGCGAGGAGACGTTTTGTATTAAGAGAAAAATCATGTTCATCTCTGTATCGTGTAGATAAACCTTCACTTTGCAACTTTCTCCTAATGCATTATCCCAAGTGAAACATGCAACCGTTGATTGAAGCCAATGAAAATGTAGTTTGGAATGCTTGATTTGCTGCCAGTTCAAAGTCCGTTACAACAGATTCTGGTCTGAGATCTGTTTCGGTGACAGCAATGACTGTAAGAAACGGTTATAAACTCTCAGATCTTGCATTTAAAAGAGCATAGACAACAGGAAACCATGAACCGTATATAGTTGATCAAAACCTCTAGGACAGACTTAGAAGGTCCCATCGACTAACCAGTGTTTAGATTCTGATAGAAATTCCAAATCAGAATCAGAAGCAAAGATGATTCGAATATATTTTGTCCGTGCATTTTGTTATACGGCCATTCTGTCCGTGCCATTTTGTCCATGCCATTTTGTCTGTGACATTTGATGACGTTTTGTCTTTATGACATTTTGTCTGTGACATTTTGTCAGGCCACCTGTCAAGAGAAGAAAAATCACTACCAAGGTTTGAAATGTGATTGCAAGAAAAAAATTCAAGACTATCATATCACAGATTACTAGTGCTTGGACAAAGCTTTTTCAGTTGGTGGACCTACTGTTTTGGAACTCTATCCCTGTTTCTGTGTTCTCTGCTCAGTCGCTTGTGTCGTTTTGTTCTCAACTTAAATCTTCCCTCTTTCAAATTGCTTATCCACCGTAGGCTGCCTTTGTGTATTACGGACAGATCTTGTGGACATTTAGTCATTCTATCCGTGCCATTTTATCCATGCAATTTTCTCCGTGACATTTTGTTTGATGACATTTTGTCTTTATGATATTTTGTTCGTGACATTTTGTCAGGCCACCTGTCAAAAGAAGAAAAATCTGCCTTTCTGTGTTATGGACTGATCTTCTCGAAATTGACCTGATTACGGCTTGGTTTTGGTGTGCCATTGGTTGATGCCTTGTGCGTTAGACAGCGGCACAATAGAGGGTTACTAATTACAGTTGCATTTGCCCTACTTTAAGTTGTCATTTTTGACATGGCCTGTGTGTGTGTGTGTGTGTTTGTTTGTTGGATAAATGTTTGTCAACAAGGCATATTCTATACTTTTGTACTTTTGCTTTGCTTGTCACTTATTTTGCATACCAGATATCAATGATTTGCTACAGTAGTCTGTATGAGTAAAATGCCCATGGTGATTTACTTATATACTGGGTGAAGGTTTACAGTGGCGTGGTCGCTAGTGCGCAAGATAAACAACAGCCTAATTCTACTCAAGTAAGTAAGTTCATTAGCACAATATTTAAAAATAGTCAGGTAAGTAAGTATTGAGTAATAAAGTGAATGATGTGAATTAATAGCATCATGAAAATTTTTAACTATATGTCGCTGACACATCGGATGGAAATGTCAAATTACACTGGACATGTACACTGTAGTGTAATGCAATAAGTTTATTTTTTGTTTGTTTGACAGGTCACATTTAACCTTTGGAAATATTGTGTTATTTTGTGATAAAAGTAAATTTTCCCCCATAAATACTGTACTCATAACTTACTTACTTGAGCGGATGTAGGCTTAAGAGTTCATTGCACTCTATTCTATCCAATTCTGGGGTGGCCATGATGTTTACATTGTGCACAGTTGTGACCATGCCATTGTAAACCTTTACCATTTACTGCTGTTGTGGTGCACCTTTGTCTATTGGTGACTTGTGTCAGTGGTAGTGCATGAAATAAATGGAAAATACTTATTTTTATTATTGTACACTAAACTGATGACTTATTGTTTTGTATGTTTAGTTCAAAGAAATGACGATGACTGTCACTCGAAGCTGTAATTGCCCGCCTATTCGTCAATTTTGAGGTTTGAATTTTTCATTTTGACAATATACCTTCTGGGACTTGAATTGGACATGTATAATTTGTCAGGTTTGTTCATGTATGTTATTATTATTGCTTGACAAATGTAACACTCCTCATGTGTTGTTTTGCCATGCTACAATATTTCATTGTGTGCATTTTTTGCCTTTCATTTGTTATTTCTGGGAAGTGGAGTAAATGTAATTGCAATCGGACGTTTATAAAGTGCCACTGAGCAATATATCTCAAGCTGGAAGATCTTGAACCATTTGTCCGTGAACCATTTGTCGGTGAAGCATTTGTTGTGGAACCGACCCCTTGGACAAGGAATAGCAACATATTAAGTGCATTGGCATGACGCTACAATATTTACTTGCGATATTGGTTGTCATTCTTGTTCACTGAGAATCAGTTTTGTCTATTTGTGGACTGCTAATCAAGCTGGAGCCAAATGCATTGCCTTTAAGTTTTGGGGTCCTGTGCTGCAGTTGTTTAGAGTTTCAGTTAATGGGTGCTCTGTCTAATTTTGCAGACAAAAAGAGCAAGGTAGCATGTTGCTAATTATTAATAATGAGCAAGAGATGTAATCAGCTCCACTAATACAATACAAGAGTATTTTGATATTGCCCTCCTTCTAAAGTTCAGAAGTGCACAGAACTTCAAGTGCATACAAACATCGATGGTGCTCGGTCGCTACACAGTGGTTGAGGAAGATTCGAACCCGCAACCCTCCGGTTACAAGGCGCAGAACATACTACGTCCCCTGTTGCACTGATGCAACATGATAAATGGGTATCATTAAAGGTGATAACTTTTGCAAGTCTTTTACGTGATGAAAAAGTTATGATCCCCAGAATGTGAAAACCTAATTACCACAAGTCTGAAACCTTAAATCAGTACAACCATGTACTTAAAATTAAAAAATTGATTTTATTTCACAGGAAGTTTCTGTGGCCAATGCGCTTGCCATTAGCAAGAGACAGGGAATGACAACACCAATGTTGCTTCGAATGAACTCGCAGTATTTCATCAAAATCAACAATGCCTCGAAAGTAAGTCTTGCCTCTTCAAGAATTCCTACCCTAAACCATCCTTCACCTTCCATGCTTTCTCATCCTCATGAAACCTGCCTTCTTTCTATGGTGTCTCAGCCAAATGTATTTGGACATCCACTGGACATTGATCTCTGGAGATCAATGGTGGCTCTGATACAACACAGAGCTCATGACTAAAGTGATACCTGTGCTTAGCTTTTGTGACCAAGGACATGGCACTTTGCCAGTATTACAGCTGGCCAAAGGCATTGTCTTATTCAACTTTTGTTTGGTAGAACTAGTATTTTTTTATTTTTACCAGTTATAATTGTATTACTTAAATATTAGCTTTACATATGTATATTAATATTTGTGGAGACACTAGTCGTTATATTTTAATATTTCTGGAGACATTCCTTGTTATGGTTAGTAAAGACTTCAATACTGGTGGACCTTATTTGGATACTGACAAAATTGTTCAGTCACAAGTACCAGTGTTATTTTTACAATTCACTAATTGACTTGCTATAAAATGGTGGCTTTATATGTTAATGTTTATTTATGAAAAGACTCGTTATATACAACTTTATTTGACATTGCCCTCCTTCCAAAGTTCAGAAGTGCTCACAAGACCATCGATGGACTAGAGTAATTGTGAGTGAAGGACTTGTTCAAGGTCACTACACAGTAACTGCTTCGGGCGAGGCTTGAACCCGTGCTCCGCATATCAGGCTGAACGCTCTGAGCAATCGGCCACCGTGCCATGTTATGCTATGTGGAGCCCTGATAAAGTGCTGTGTTTGTTTTTGAAACTGTCAATTAGAATTCAATGTTCAGTATTTTCATGTTATTATTAATTCATTCATTCTATCTGAGGAATTGATATAGCGCCTCTTGAAGATACCTACTCAGAGCTGCTCAATTAAATGCCTTTCACTGACATACTGTATTTTTCTTTGTCAAGTAAGTAAGCAATTATATTCTTATTGATGGTAATGAGTTCTCTGCCCAAAGGTTGGTCCATTTTCTGTTATTTGTTAATAGTAATTATTGAATTGAGGTTTTGAAAATTCTGACGTATTTTACTTGGGACTATTTCTGTATACTTGTTAGTGAGCTTCTGATCATGAAGTGCTTTGTAATTATTTGCCATTTTAAAACTGTGTGACATGGGTGCAGTTTTTGGAGGCCAAGTTGTTTTGGCTGGATTTGGAGCACCTCGGAGTAGGCTTCTGAAGACGCGCTATATAAATTATCGAAATGAATGAATTTCTGAGTGTATTTTTATATGTTTTATACTCAACTCTAGGATACATTTGTCTTACACTTACATGTACTCCTTGCTGATAATGGATGGCTGAAACACACATGACTATCATAACTAGGTCTTTTTTGTGAAAATTCAAGCATTCTTGCGACTTCTTAATTCATCACCGTTCAGTAAAGTTGTTTTGCTTTTCATGTCAACAGATTGGTTCATCACTCGATACAGAGGCTTTCAATTCCTTCACCAATCCCGCAACTCACCCACCCAGTGTCATCTGCTGCAGGTTCATCTACTTATTACCCCACAGGCTTTCCACTCCAAGTTGAAGTTTTAGCAACTGCTCCTTCTCATCTCTTCGGTCTCAGGCAACAGGAATCGGACCTCCACTGGACATGGTCTTATACAACACATACTCCGTGAATAAGCTGGTGCTCTGCACTTAGATTCAGAGTATTTTTGGACTTTAGGGTTATTGAACAAAAACTGTCTAAAGACTGAGAGATGGTGACTTAGTAGTCGGTGAGGCCACTGACCTCCTCTTCAAACTGTTTTAGATTTTTAATGTAGCATTTCTGGAGTACAAAGTTTACACAATTTAAAGACAGCAAGAAAGTATGTGAACAGTTCTTGAACTTGACAGTTTCTCACCAGATATAGTAGTATTAAAGCTCATGACTTTTAGTAGTGACACTTAGAGTGTTGTTTGGCATTTGTTTTTTCTTTCATGTGTTTCTGTTTTACATGCAAAAAAAGTGTGTTGGCAAATTTTAAATTGTTCTGTGACATGTGTATGCATGTACTTTGTATGTATACATGATTTTAGTTGTATGCATATGTATTGTTGAGTTGGTGCATTTTAAATTCTTCTGCCTCTCATAGAGATTGATAGGCCTAGTTACGTAATACATATATTGTATTTATAAGCGTATAATGATATTCAAATGAATTTGTACTATATAATTATGTAGAGTTTATATATGCTTTTTCCTTGGGGGTTGGGGGGGTAAATTTTGTAGGGGGCAAAAAAATGGGGGAAATATTTGGGGGGGCAAAAAAATTTTGGGGGCAAAATTTTTTCTCCCCTCCCCACTTCGGACGCCATGTAGCATTATATAACGTATATATTACTTCACTAATAACGTATTTAGTACGTTACTGAAACTACGTTAACCTAACGTAGAATTACTCGGCACATGGACAACGTATTCTACGTTAGCGATGACGTATTTCTACGTTAGATTATTAACGTAGTGAACTACGTTAGAAAAATCACTACGTTAATGTAACGTAGACCTACTCATTGAAATAGCAACATACCACTACGTTACTTTCTACGTTAAATCTGAAGTACTAGTTTTTGGAGTGTAAGCAAGCCGACAAGCAACAGAATTAACTGATCAAGGGGTTTTTAGTTAGTAAATGCATTATTTCATTTCTACATTATTTAATTTCGGGGGGTGTTTAAACACCAAAAACACCCCCTATAGCTACGGCCTTGGATACAACCGCATTATATTAGAGTTTGTACTAAAATGGAGCACGTTATAGCGTTTCTGGTGCAGTTATATATATATATACATCGCGCTTACTATATATATATATATACATACGCGCTTACTATATATATATATATATATATATATAGTAAGCGCGTATGTATGTATGAATATAATATGAATGTATGTAGAATGGATAGGTGCATGTATAATTGTATATTTTTCTAGATGTATGTTAGTATGTATGCATATATGTATGTATGTATGTATGTAATATGTATGTATGTATGTATGTATGCATGCATGCATGTATTGTATGTATCAAGACACGTAATAGATTACATTTACAGTACCTGTCAAATACATTGCATGCGTACATATAGTTGGTAAGAGGCTCAATAGTGGTAACAGCCGAAACAGTATCCGATCGTAAAGCATTGAACCAGCACTGGAGATGACGATTGTCCGTTGGTGGTGGCTGCAGCCGGGTGACCCAGGAGGGGATCTGCCTCCTTAGAAACGCCATTAAACGCTGCGGGTGAAGATGTCTGTGGCTTTGTCGAATACGGGTTCTGTGTGGTGTTTTAGCATTGTGTTTGACGCACAACGGTGTCGCAAGACGTGCTTTATGCAGCTCTTTCATGTGCAAATTTTCCTCAGCCGTTCTTTTGCCGCCTGCTTCTGGGCTCACCTCCTGACGTCGCTTTTGTGTGGCGCTGAGAAATTTCGGAGATTTACATTACGATGTATATTCATGTATGTGCTTACTTTAATTTTTAACATTACATTACATCCAGTCGTCTGGATCTTCATTCTCTGTTTTAGGTGACCATGACCTGTTCAGGCGTCTTGGTTCTGTTATAGGATTTTCTTCGTAGCGGATCTCTCAGCTACTGAGAACAGAGAGCTATTAAATGCTTGCGAATAAGCTTTCTGTGCTTAACTTTCATGTGGTGATTTAGAAATTCGGAGTTTACGATTTTGATTAATACTAAACGAGGGTCAGTTGTAATAAATATGGTACTATAGTGCCTTGTACTTTACCTTATGACACCATTTATGATAAATATGCTGTTACGCTGACTTCTTTACCTTACGATACTATGTCTTGCACATGAAGCACTTACGAAAATTTTAGGCGATAGTTTGTTGTGCATATATTATTCAGAAATGGCTCTCTGGCAATTTTTTTCTCCAAACTGTTTATGAAATGGCTTATTTTGGAACAGTGTTGTTGTACAAACCTGTTCAGGAAATGGATAATTTTGGAATAGTGTTGTTGTACAAAACTGCTCAAGAAATGGCTATTTAGGAATTGTTGCAATCAAAGCACTTGATAACTGGTTACTTACCAATACTAGTAGTAATTGCTGCACAGAGACTATTGAGATACGATTGGTTACTGTTTGTTACCCACAGAAAACTTAATGCACGCGGAATACTTGAAAGCCATCATGGCATAAGACTTACGTATCTTTTACCTCAAGAGCTCTTCGATAAGAGAGTGGCATTAATGGATGGCGCTGCTGTTATTTTCCTCAAGGGCCTTCGTGTATAGGTAGTGAGTGATCAGCTGACGTATACAGTTTACGGCAGCTGCTCAGATGGTGGAGATTGTGCGACAAGAGTTGGCCATGTTGGACTGCACATCGTTAACCGATTTCACTTCACTTAAAACGTAGGTTTAATCGAAAGGGTTAAAAGTCCACCCACCCACCCACCCAGACAGTCCTTAAAGCTATACCTTAGAGGCAGTTAGTATTAGCCGTGACAATATCGTGATAGTTAAGGTATATAATGAAGTGTTAGCGACTTCATTTTTCTTAGCCTCAGCATATAGACGGATATATATATATATATATATATATATATACGTATTATGCGGGTGGCCAGTCCTCTTCGCCGCTGCATTACATTACGTTACATAACAATGCAATAATCTTCTTTAAATTACATTACATTACGTTACATATCGTACTGTCATAATATGTCATGCGGTAATCACTAAATCACACAACGTTACTCTGACGTACATTTATGGCATATAAAATCTAGTGATGCAGTTCCCCTGACAGTTTGAATTGTAGAGAGCTGCCATGTTCTGTCAGAGACTCCTTCATATTACTCGTCTTCTGACGGCAATAAAAACCGAACCCGGACATTTACGAGCTCAGAGTTTTGCCGCCAACCAAAACATGGTCTCCTCTGTCATCGTCGAGGTTTACAATGCCGCGCAAGTGTGCAGCGGCGCTTCACGTATTCTTGTCTGCCCTTCGCTCAAGCGTGACGATAGAGATTTTGTCTATACAGAAGCCATTAATTTTTCATGATATTTAGGTTCTGAGCGACGGGCCTGCTGTTCGTGTGTATGTGCGTGCGTGCGTATGTATTTTTGTGTGTGTGCTTGTGTGTGTGTAGTTGTGTTTGTGCCTGTGTGTTTTGTGTGTGCGTGCGTGCAATTGTGTGTGTGCTTGTGTGTTTGTGTGGGTTTGCGTATGTGTTTGTATGTGTGTGCCTGCGTGCATCTGTGTGTGTGCTTGTGTGTGTGTGTGTGGTGTGTGCATATGTGTTTGTGCATGTTTGTTTGTGCGGATGTGTGTGTGCGTGCATTTGTGTGCATGCTTGTGTCTGTGTGTGTTTGTGCTTGTGCATATGTGTCTGTGCATGTGTGTATTTGTGTGTGCTTGTGTGTATGTGCTTGTGTGTGTGCATATGTGTTTGTGCGCGCGTGTGTGTGCGTGTGTGCATATGTGTTTGTGCGTGTGTGTTTGTTTTTCTGTGTGTGCGTGCATATGTATGTTTGTGGGTGTGCTTTTATGTGTGCGCGCGCGTGTGCTTCGGAATCTTTTTCCCGTCCATTCGTCCATCTCCGATAATTGTCCGTCTTGAGAATATAACGGGGAGATTCATTTACTTTGATTATTGGTGACAAATTGCATCCAACATCCAGTTACCTCGCCGTCTCTCTGATCATCGCCGCATCCGTAATTACGTGCTCTCCTTTTGCTCAGCGGTACGCAGCTTAAATCATCGTGCTCCTTCTACGAGCAGCTTTTTTTCCAGGGACGCTCTGCCTTGCAGCTGGAGTCGAACTCCGGTCTGGTTTGGATTTGAGTTCTGAGAAAGCACCTTTGTACGACTGCGATTTTAATGCGATTGTCTGTTTTGAAACCTTTGTCTTGACGTTTCGAGAGAGTTTTGTGTGAAGTTAGCAATAACTGACATGTTGACAAAACGAACAGCGAAATAAATTATTTTATAAAAAATATTTTTATTGTTATTATTTTATTAGAATTTTATTGTTACATGTGTTATTATTTTTATTATTATTATGCATTTATTAAGCGCCGTTATCTAATAACCAAGCATTGATTGATGGCATTGAGAAATTGTGAGTGAAGGTATTAAACGCATATCTTGCATGTCGACACAAAATGAAAACCGAAATGCTCCTCGGAAATTGCTGTGCTTGATGCATCTAATTGGCTTACATAACATAACAAGACACTGAGATTTTTCGAACGAAAATTTATGTTGAAAGGGATCTATGACGACTGTTACCTTAGTGGGCTGGTTAAAAAATTGTGAGCTTGCAAACAAAGAAGGAAAATGGTTTCGGCTTATGCTCTAAAGAGTTGATATACTTGTTCGCTAAGGGGCACTTTAAATGTTTTTACAAACCTCGCGACTTTGAGACGACGTAGGGGCAGTAAACTGAAGACAGTCGATTTATTGGTCATGATGATGATGATGACGATCATAGTTCGAGAATTCGTGACTTTCGGTTTTAAAATTCGTAAAAATTCGCGAATTTTTGGTCTATTTTAAAATTCGTAAAAATTCGTAAAAATTCGTTGGGCCATTGTTGGGCCTTTTTTTTACACTGACAGTGGGGTTTTGCTAAAACAGCGTAAGCAACAACAACAAATGTGACGACGTCATGATTTGTCGTGTTTAGCTTCTGCTTAGAATATAATGTTTAATTTAATTTGATATAAAAGTTTATTACGTAACGAGTTAATTTAGTTAAAATCCAATTTCTTAAAGATGAAAGAACATGGACCGTAGTGGAAATGTGTAGTAATCTTGGAGGAGAAGGAAAGCGTCATCCCAAATAGTAGTGTTGTTTTTGTGACAAGGAATTTGTTGGTTGTTCTGCCCGAATTCGGGAGCATTTGCATGGTGAAAATACAGAAACCATGCAGAGTCGAGTGAGAGCAGTGGGCTGTTCCTGACTCAGAATCAGAGGACGATGAAGTAGAAGACCCAGGTCGGTGAACGTTGCCAAACCCTTTTTAATTTTAACCATGTTTGGTTGCAAGCTGTGTTAGTGACTGACTGGTCACACTGGAGCTGGGGCACTGGTGGTTTTTCGTTCTGCTGACTGACACTCACAAATTCACAGTCACACACACCAACTATGATAGAAATCGAAGCTCAAGACTCCAAGTAGAACAGTAACTGAATATCAGTACTATTGTGTCACTAGTCTTTTACGGCTGATTGATTGATTGCCTATGAAATTGGCAATTACTTGCTTAAAAAGTTGAAAAGTAAACAAATAATAAAATTCGTTGTCATGGCAAAGAATTCTATTATTTTATTATTTCACGAATTTTAACGAATTTTAAAACCGCACTTTTAAAATTCGTAAAAATTCGTGAATTTTTAAAATTCTTAAAATTCGTAAAATGCGAATTCTCGAACTATGATGATGATGATGATGGTGGTGGTGGTGGTGGTGGCGGCGGCGGCGGCGGCGGCGGCGGCGGCGGCGGCGGCGGCGGCGATGATGATGATGATGATGATGATGATGATGATGATGATGATGATGATGATGATGATGATGATGATGATGATTGAAATAATTATTCTACAATAAAAATAATAATGCATAAACTGGACCCATAACTGACTCCACCGCCACCCGCTCTCTGGTAATTGTAAACCGCACAAACCATAAAGGCGGCACTCACACTCCAAAGACTAGTAGTCCAAGTTTCAAGCCTCGAGAAATGAGGAGGGCGACCTTAATCATCTAAGTTATGACAGAGTCTCGTTAAAGCAGCAGTGCCGTAGCGAGGGGTGCTCCAGAGGCGTCTACACCATGGAAACCTTGGAGCAAATGCTCCACCCAAGATATAGGGAGGCGGAAGATCTGTAAGTGTATGTGCCATCATTAACGGGGGAAGGGGAGGAGGAAGAGGAGGGGAGGGAGGGGAAGTTGCTCCAATGACTTAGGGGGATAGACGCTTCTGCTTGGAATAGAGCGCAACTCAAGAGATGTGCGCTAAATTTGAGACGGAATGATTTAATTATTAAAATAGCTACTTTATCTTGAAGCATGATATCCATTTAAAATGAAGTAAGTGTAATAAATTAAGTAACAACAAGTAAAAGTGTAGGCCCCTATATATAATATTAATATATAGATACGTGACAGTTCTTATATAAATAATGTCGTTTGAACATATTTATAGTAAATATTATATTCAAGATAACAAATTTGGTCGGTGTTGGTAAAGTTGATCTTTGGTGGGAGGGGGGCTGTTACACAGAGCGCAATTATAGCTTGCTACGTTACTGTTAAACAGCAACTAACCGCATTGCAGTCCTTTTGCCACTCTTTATCGACGACAGTAACTAACCGCATTGCAGTCCTTTTGCCACTCTTTATCGACGACAGTAACTAACCGCATTGCAGTCCTTTTGCCACTCTTTATCGACGACATAGCCTTAGAAATAAGTAACTTAGTGAGGAGTGAGTTTCAGTGTGTATATACAGGACCTATGCATACCGGCGAACGCAAGCAGCTGGCAAATCCAGGACGCTGTAAGAAACGGATCAAGGTCTCGACGGGCGAAATTTGCATCGGTCAGCGAAAAGTTTCCGCATCAGTCAAACGCGTAATGAAGTTTTACGGGTCCATTGTCCGGGATGACAAGCTGACAGTGACATGTTCGTTAGCAATGCTGGACAGCATGGCCGACCTAATTCCGCTGTGTCACCACGGGGCTCTGCCGTGTCGGCGCCGACCCCTCGTGTCCGTCTCTCCCTGTTGACAGGGAAAATACCGGGCAGCCAGCTTAGTCATGCAAAGAGATTAGTCAGTACAAGGTCCCGAAGATTGGAATATTAGCGGAATTCCCTGGGTGGGTCTTTCGCCGGCCGGTCGGGTGCTGAAACCGATCGTTGGCGGTGGTGCAGTGACCGTCTTTGCTGGCATTCCGCCATTTTGTTGCCGCTTTCAGGGATCGCCGCACGAAATTGGCAATTCCCTTTCGTGGGAAGGTTGTTGTGCAACTAATCGATTGTGCGTGGTATTATTTACACTTTCTTATCAAAACGTTCGTGCAATGTTAGAAGGGTTTTAACTTGGTTTGCGATAGTGTGAAAGAAATGTATTACCCAGTCAGGTAGGCCTATACGGTGACCGATTGTATTGTAACGAGGAGAGTATGGGTTCGAGCCTCCTCCCCTGAGACAGTTACTGTGTCAGGATCTTGAGTAAGTCCTTCTTCACTCACAGTCACAATTGCTCAGCGCCACCGATTTTCTGTCGCGTGGTTGTGTGTGCACTTCTGAACTGAAGAATGGCAATATCAATACAAACAATACAATATCAATATCAGTTGTATTGAATAGGCCAAATTGCAGTGCTTCCCAATCTTTTTAGGCTACGGAACCCTTTTGACTTGAAATGTTTTTGACGGAACCCCTACTTAAACAAAACACATTCCGGTACACTATTGTAAACAGCATAGTTCGAGAATTCGTGACTTTCGGTTTTAAAATTCGTAAAAATTCGCGAATTTTTGGTCTATTTTAAAATTCGTAAAAATTCGTAAAAATTCGTTGGGCCATTGTTGGGCCTTTTTTTACACTGACAGTGGGGTTTTGCTAAAACAGCGTAAGCAACAACAACAAATGTGACGACGTCATGATTTGTCGTGTTTAGCTTCTGCTTAGAATATAATGTTTAATTTAATTTGATATAAAAGTTTATTACGTAACGAGTTAATTTAGTTAAAATCCAATTTCTTAAAGATGAAAGAACATGGACCGTAGTGGAAATGTGTAGTAATCTTGGAGGAGAAGGAAAGCGTCATCCCAAATAGTAGTGTTGTTTTTGTGACAAGGAATTTGTTGGTTGTTCTGCCCGAATTCGGGAGCATTTGCATGGTGAAAATACAGAAACCATGCAGAGTCGAGTGAGAGCAGTGGGCTGTTCCTGACTCAGAATCAGAGGACGATGAAGTAGAAGACCCAGGTCGGTGAACGTTGCCAAACCCTTTTTAATTTTAACCATGTTTGGTTGCAAGCTGTGTTAGTGACTGACTGGTCACACTGGAGCTGGGGCACTGGTGGTTTTTCGTTCTGCTGACTGACACTCACAAATTCACAGTCACACACACCAACTATGATAGAAATCGAAGCTCAAGACTCCAAGTAGAACAGTAACTGAATATCAGTACTATTGTGTCACTAGTCTTTTACGGCTGATTGATTGATTGCCTATGAAATTGGCAATTACTTGCTTAAAAAGTTGAAAAGTAAACAAATAATAAAATTCGTTGTCATGGCAAAGAATTCTATTATTTTATTATTTCACGAATTTTAACGAATTTTAAAACCGCACTTTTAAAATTCGTAAAAATTCGTGAATTTTTAAAATTCTTAAAATTCGTAAAATGCGAATTCTCGAACTATGGTAAACAGTGATCCAGGTATGTAGAGTTTAATCGATAAAAGTTAGACTAGAAATTGTTTTAAATAAATTTAATTTTCCCCAGAACCCTTGTCTTCGCCTGGGAGTCTGATTTATAGCGTAACAACACTTCAAACAACTCTTATCCAATTGCTTCATGGAACCTTTGTCGTCCCCTCACGGAACCTTAGGGTTCCGCGGAACCCACTTTGGGAAACACTGGCCTATTGTATTGCATAGTTGGCTACTTTGGTCAAAACGCACGTCCCATGCACATGTATGCGTGTGATTCCCGATTCGCCTCTCGACGATGGCTAATTTCAGAGATTTGAATCTCGGCTATAGCACGGTCCCTACACGGATACCTTAAATGGCGTGGCGCCAATTCAAACGGGCATCTGTGATCAAGGATATCACCCCATCAGTTCATTGAAAAATGAACAGGATCGAGTCGTATGGTCGCTCTATAAAAATGTGTACATTTTCAGTATCACACACAATAGTATTAGATATCATGGTAATTTCTTAAATTCGTTTTATCTCATTGAATGAATATGAAATTTCGTTTTCTGAAAAAATTTTGCTGCCATAAAATGTTAATTAATTTTAGTGCCTTCGTTAATTTGACGTTCAAGGCAAGAATGCAATAATTCTGAATCAGTTGGTAGCGTTTAGAGATTTTATTTTGCTATA
Source organism: Allolobophora icterica (assembly GCA_963556255.1). Classification (NCBI taxonomy): domain Eukaryota; kingdom Metazoa; phylum Annelida; class Clitellata; order Crassiclitellata; family Lumbricidae; genus Allolobophora; species Allolobophora icterica. The sequence continues at coordinate 40,787,442 of OY744615.1, forward strand.
GAACACCCTGGAAACCTTGATAAAGAGTTCTTTTTAAATGATTTCATGACACGACGGGGTTAGCTTCATCCGTGAGGTTGACCAGCGTCTCTCGTCCGTTTCTGGAGAACCGCGGGAGGTCACTTTTCTCATTCAGCGCTTTTCCATCTGCATCCAGCGCTACAACGCCACCGCATTTCGTGGCACGTTCACTAATGCTGCCTGATTTTTAAGACATTCAATCAGACATGTTCTACCATAATTTTTTAGACTCCTGAGGGATGATATGTACCTCGGGGGGAAAATAATAATAACGACAATTTCTATAGCGCCGTAACACAGCCTTGCCATTACAAGGTCGTCCACACAATACTATAACTATGCTTCTGGTTTCCCTTGGATCTATCAGATTTCAAACCGTCTTCTCCAATAGATTACGATTTTTGATTGCGATCTTAGTTGAAGCGACAAACGAATAATGTTTTGGAAATTACGGTATGATGATTGATGACGGCGCTATAGAAGTCATTAGATTAGATTAGACTGGATTAGATTAGACACTGCTGTGTTGATGTACGTTTGAACATATCAAGACAGCGGAAACCTTTTCAGACTCTTGTGATTGCAATATATGCCGATGTGCCGTGGTGAATGAAATTGCACTGGGAAAAGTTATACAAAGAGGTCATTGTGTAACCATGTGGTGTGTCGGTTTTCACTGTTACACAGCTGCCCCTTCTGAACCTCTTTGGTTTTCTTAGCGCAGTGTGTACTGAACGAATAATTTTAAACTGAACTAGAATATCATAATGTTTATCAAAAATTTATGTAGGCCCTAGCATAATTTTAGTGAATTAGAATTGTTCCGTGAACGTGTTGTGCAATGACGTTTACGTGTATAGTTATGTCTCTATGTAGGCATCTTAATGGTATGTCTCTATGAATTGTCTTAATGGTATGTCTCTATGCGTATGTCTTAATGTTTTGTCTCTATGGATGACGTGGATGTGTCTTAATGTTATCAAATCAAATCAAAATTTTTTTATTGCTTCCAAATAACGTTTTATCCAAACAACAGGCACAGGTACAGCACATTAGAATTCACGGATGTGTCTTAATGTTATGTCTCTATGCATGTGTATTAATGTTATATGTCTATGCATGTGTTTTAGTGTTATATTTCTGCGCATGTGTCTTAATGTTCATAAGACCTTTAAAGACCTTTCAACAAGACTGGAAATATGACTTTCTAACAGTTCTTAAAAGGTTTTACATTAAGCTGAATGTGCAGGATTATAATAAGTCTTCAACATCTTTCATAGAATGTCACTTCATTCCATTTCCTAATGCCATTAAAGATAAAGTAAAAAAGGGTACATTTCCACGTTTCTGCACTGTAAGTCCATCTGTATGTATGCATACATGTATTTATATATATATATATATGTATGTACGCATATATGTAAGTATGTATGTTTATGTATGATTGTGTGTGTTATGTATGTTTATATGTATGTATGTATTTATGCATGTATGTATGCATGCATGTATGTGTGTATGTATGTATTTATGTATGCATGAATGTATGTATGGCATGTATGTATGACATTGTATGTGTGTATGCATGTGTGTGTGTATGTATGTATGTATGTATGTATTCATGTATGTGTGTATGAATGTATGTCTGTGTGTATATATGTATGTATGTATGCATGTATATATGTATGTATGTATGTATGACATTCATACATACATACATACATTATATGTATGTATGTATGTATGTGTGTGTATATCTGTGTGTGTATGCACAGTGCATTCGTGTGTATGTATGTATGTATGTATGTATGTATGTATGTATGTATGTATGTATGTATGTATGTATGTATGTATGTATGTATGTATCGATAGTCGATAGTATGTATGTATGTATGTATGTATGTATGTATGTATGTATGTATGTATGTATGTATGTATGTATGTATGTATGTATGTATTTTTGTATATAATGACAAACAATTGCAGTTGTGATGGTTCCAACTAATGAGACTTGCTCCAGGGTCTTAATTGCTTAGGTCTGAGTAGGTTTCAATGAGTAGTGGTCGATAGTAGCATTCATTTACTCTTGTCATCTTAGATATACCACAGCCTGAGGAATCAGAGTTGTTGTGAAACTAACTGACACACTTTACATACCAGGTATACGCTGATTACGTTACCATTCCTACTGTCCTGTGTGATACCGCGACTGAGCCCTGACAGCTACGTTCTTTCAACACCAGAGTGTTCGTATCGAGCCACCAGTTGCTATCGGTTGCTCGATGCGGCGGCCCGCTTCTTCCCCGATTGACGGCGGTTGTCTAAGTGCCCAGCTTGAAGTATCTCCTTCAAACGATTCTGATACATGGAATATTCATCAGATGTGTTTGTCTTGTGGGTTCAAAAGACTGCTCCAACGTGCGTCTAATGAACTATCTGAATATAGCTGCGGGTAGTGAGCTTCAAGTGTCACTGAGCTAGACCCTGAGGCGCGTACCTGCTTCAGATACTTGGAGGAGAAACTGCTGCTGTCCGTCAGAGCGTCTTGTAGAGCTATTAATTTCAGCAGCTTCTGAATTGATTATGCAGTCTGTTCTGCCTCCAGCGGTTGGAACACTTGGATTCTTGGAAATGAGAAATGAGAGTTGTCTTATGTTTTAATGAAAGTTGAAATGCTCTCTGAGTAAAATTTTAACTTTTCTTTCTGCCAGATATTCTTTACAAAGGCTTGGTTTGATTCACTGAATGCATTTCAATATATGTGAAAAGTCTTAAATAACCTGAAATTCACATTTATTTTCCCTCTACTTAGAGGATCGTAACTTTGTTTACATGTTGTAAATATCTTTGTATGTAAACTGATGTAAATGTATTAACACGTGTGTGTGTTCATCTTAATTTACTTTTCAGCTTTCATAAAACATTTTGTACGAGAGCTTTACAATTAACAGATGATGTGTAGCGAATGTTAAGCATAACGCGTTGATGTGCTTTGATCAATAACAGGCTACACCTTGAAAGTTGCACGTTAACTTACTAAATAATATCATAATGCATCTTGTACATAGCACATTAGCTTGCTTTTCTTTAAGCGCAACAATTTACTTTCCTGAGCAGCGTGTCATGATCTAAATAATATCATAATGCACTTCAAATTGCTTATCCACCACAGGCTGCCTCAATATCTTACGAACTCATCTTCTGGATATTGACTTTATTACGGCTTGGTTTTGGTGTGTCATCATTGTGTACTAGTGTATTGCCTTGTGTATTAGACATCGGCGCAATAGAAGTTACTAACTACAATTACAATCTAAACTGAAATCTTTTAATTCTTCCACTTTGTCAATGGCTGATATATCTTCTTGTATGTCTTCCAGGTGAAATTTTTGTAAATTACTATCAAGGGTCATTATGAAATTAATTTTGGTTATAATGTAGGCCTAGTGTTTAATATACATACTGATGGAGTTCAGTGTGACAGTTACCGATGCGGCTTATGATCGTCACTGGCAAAATGCTGCTGAGACATATAATGGCATTATAAATTGTGAGGACTGGTCTAATTAATTTGATGACGTCGACTTGAGAACAGAGGTGCCTTCCATTCTGCGATGTCTTTATGAATCAGACTTCCCAGATGCTGTTTGGCTGCTTCCTAGAACTGGCGCCTATATCTAAGCTCCTGCTGCTGCAGCTGCTGCCAACTCTGTGTGCTTCTTGCGTTCGCTATGAACTTGATCCGACGATTTTATATTCGGCAAATCGGCTCCAGTTCCACTGCGGATTAATAATTAAATTCTTTAACACGTGCATCGTAGAAAAATTCTTCTATCTGTGGTCACTTTGCTATCCTCTGACAACTGTGCTTTGGGTTACAATATTTATAATCTAATATTTTAAATCTGAATAGCGATAATTATATCGGTGAGGGGAGATTGTTCATTAGACAGGCTACGATTTTAGATTTGCAAGCAATTCGGAGATGCACCACTTCTGAAGGAGTAGGCCTGATTAAACATCTGGTTGAAGCGAACATCGATTGACGCCTCCTGCATTCTGATAACGGTGTTGTAATTATATTAGTTTAGATTAGATTAGATTTGATTTGATCGGATTAGATATGACACTGGCTTGCGTTCGCCTGCATTCGTGAGGGTCTTTCAGTGTGTGGCACAGTGTGTGGCACCGATATAGTATACCGGTAATTTCAACTGCTAGGCCTCAAAACCGCTATAGTTTACTTAGTCAGTTGATAAGCCTGTGACTTAGTCGACTAAGTTGTGTGCTATACGCTGTGTCGGTCCCGCTGAGCTGTAGTCCCGGAGTAAGTCGCTAAGGAATTACCGACTGACTTGATGAGTTAGCGACTGACTTAACAACTTAGTCGACTAAGTCACAGGCTTATCAACTGACTAAGTAAACTATAGCGGTTTTGCGGCCTAGCAGTTGAAATTACCGGTATACTATACTGCGGGTAGATGCACACACGCGCGGATTCCGACCAACAGACTTTCCAGAGGTGACGGCCTGCCAGCATTCCCACGGGGTGAAGCCAAAATAGGACCCGTATTCAGATATATAGGACCCGTATTTTGCCCAGGTAATGCCCATAAGGGCCGGCCCTATAGCCCAGTGTTTAATCTAGACGTCTTTTGGGGGGGGGAAATTTCCCCCCAGGATTGAAGTTTCCCCTCCCAGAGCTCGGCAATATTGTAAGGCAGAGACCTTTTGGGGGGGGGGGAAATTCCCCCGAGAAACGTTGTTTCCCCCCCCCCCCGAACAGAGGGACTATAGATTACACACTGCCTATAGCCCAAATGGAGCTCCAGGCAAAGCATACATTTGGCGTCCTCTGACCCCCACTCCACGGTCCACCTCACAATACAACCCAATGAGAAGCCAGTCAGAACATTATGCTCAACTGAGCTATTTATTATTTGATTCAAATCAAAATAATCATTGTAATTGAAAACCAGATGCCAACTTTAGTTAAACTGTTTTATTTTAGTTTCGAAAAAAGTTGAAGTTTAACTAAAACAATTATTTTGGTATCCATCCCTGAATAATTTTTTATGTAGTAGCAGCGTAGCTCACGAGTCATCTTTTTAGCCGTCCACGTAACACGGGCATTCTACGCTTGTCGATCAGTAGATCAAGGGGCCAACATTGACTAACGGCTGAGGTCATTGCAAAGACCCGCCTGGCTCCTCCTCCACCGAGGAGTAAAATTCTCTGACGTTGGTCGTAGGTCCGTAGATGCGATATATATGAGAAGCTCATCCTTTCTCCTCGCGCAGTCACATAGGACAAGGTGATATATGTGACGAGATGCCATCAGTGTACAAAATCTGCAGCCGAAAAGCAGAATTATTATGCATTTATTGAGAGCCACTATCTAATTCAGGCACGGGCGGCGATCCCGGGGGGGGGGTCGAGGGGGACAAGACCCCCACCTTTAAGAGTGGGGGGGACACGCCATACATCGGACCCCCCATATTTTGAAGAAACCCCCAAAAAGGTCATCAAATTTTTTCACCAGATCAGTTCCAAAATGTCCCCCCCCCACCTGTCAAACAAGATCGCCGCCACTGAATTCAGGGCTTCCCAACCTGGGGTGCTCGCATGCGAGATGGCATTTGATGGGGTGCGACAAAGAGGGAAAGTGTGCTACTATTGTACGTTATGTATGTGTGTAGAAACTATCTGTTAAGAGGCGCTTGTCTATGCACTGAGTTAACAGCTTATTTCTTGATTTCATTTTGTTCAACCGCAGTACTGTATGAGTGTATGTGGTTAAATTATGTATGGTTCAAAAAATAGAAATTTGACTTTTTCATCTACAAATGTGATATTACTTTTGTACGGGGTGCGGACATCAATCAAACATTTCCTTGGGGTGTAGGGAATAGAAAAGGTTGGGAACCTCTGATCTAATAAAATTTAATAAATGACCAGCGTCAGTCGATAGGTAGAGCTGAGCAATTGCGAGTGAATGGAATATTATATCTCGACTTTTTTCTCGAGGTTCCTACACGTTTCTGTGTGGGAACTTGAGTAAATTCTTCAATTGCGAGAGGAGGAATTGCTCGGGGTCCATGGACGTCCGAAGGGGGGCAAGGGCATGTGATCCCCTGGATTTTGAAATTAAAAAAATAAACTCTTGATTATTACGATTATTCCAACAGTGCCAACACGATTTTCAATGCTAAAAAACACTAAGTTATTTAGGTAAGTCAGCTAGCTATTCTATGCAAAAAAACATCACTTTGTTCCCTCATAAAAAAATGTTGTCCCATAGAAAATTGTGCCCCCCCCCCCAACCCCATAGAAGTGTTTGCCCCTTGGAAAAATTCCTGCAGACGCCCATGTCGGGATCCCTACACGTTACTGTTTAGGTACCTCGAGCAAGTCCTTCATTCGCACTAATTGCTCAGCGCCATCGATTGATGCTTGGTCTGAGAGGAGGAGTCTTGAACCCTTACTCTCTGCGTTTGAAGGCGAGCGCCCTAACCAGTCGGCAACCGTGCCCCGTAATTCCAACGCGCAGCTAAGGAGGTGTCCGTACTCATCGAACAAACCCTGCGTTTAGACAAATTAATCAGCAAAATAATCAACGCCCGTTTAGATTGGCATCGTCTGTGGCTGACACGTAAGGACTCTCTGTAGGAGGCAAATCCTCTGTTGGGGATAGGGGTTTGTCGACATGGGCGACTTAAAGGCATTTCGGGCCTTTTATATTCTAAGACATTCCCCGTATAAGTTATGTCGCTTTCCCGGAAGGACTAGCGTGTGTGTGTGTGTGTGTGCGTTTGTGTGCGCGTTTGTGTGTGTGTGTGTGTGTGTGTGTGTGTGCGTTTGTGTGTGCGTTTGTGTGTGTGCGTGTATCTGAGCCTTTATATAGCGCCTTTTCAACTTCTCAAAAGCACTGGAACATGCATGGTCGTCTAACATTTGTGAAAAGGTGTGTGTTTGTGTGTGTCTCTCTCTGTGTATGTGTGTGTCTCTGTGTATGTGTGTGTTTGTGTGTATGTCTCTGTGTGTGTATGTGTGTTTGTGTCTCGCTCTGTGTGTGTGTGTGTGTGTGTGTGTGTGTGTGTGTGTGTGTGTGTGTGTGTGTGTGTGTGTGTGTGTGTGTGTGTGTGTGTGTGTGTGTGTGTGTGTGTGTGTGTGTGTGTGTGTGTGTGTGTGTGTGTGTGTGTGTGTGTGTGTGTGCGTGTGTGCGTGCGTGCGCGTGTGACGGCATTCTGCGGGATGGTTGTTATTATAATTATGGTCATGGCGTGTTAGAATTATTTAATGGCGAATCAGAGGATGATGATGATAATTGTGGTAATCCGCTGAAGATCCTTCAGCCTGCCGAAGACGTCCTCCTTATATGTGCGCGGAATGCCTTCTTCAAGAATCTGGAATGTTATTGCCTTCGTCCGTTGGCCGTGAATAGAGAGCGGCGGAGAGAAGCCGAAGGAAATGATTGGGTCTTACTGTCAACCATGTCCATCACTGACATCAGGATGCTTCATTGGCTTGCCTAGGCCATGAACAACTATAGACTAAAGTATATAGGCGATTAGGCGTCCATGCCTAGGCCAATACGAAGCCTTTGTCGAATCTAGGCTATCTATCTGTTAAGAGCCGGATTGAATTTGATTTAGAGCTGTGCAGAGTTTGAGTAGTTGACGATTGGATGAGGGGTGATATACAGCTGCACACGAAATGACGCCATCACTGGTTTCTGCGTACGTTGGTGTATAGGGTTAGACATGTGTTTGTGTGTATGTGTTTGTATGAGTTTGTGTCTGTGCTTGTCTATAAGTCTCTCTTACTAGCTGTATGTATGTATGTATGTATGTATGTATGTATGTATGTATGTATGTATGTATGTATGTATGTATGTATGTATGTATGTAATTATGCATGTATGTATGTATGTATGTATGTATGTATGTATGTATGTATGTATGTATGTATGTATGTATGTATGACATTGTATGTATGTATGTATGTATGTATGTATGTATGTATGACATTGTATGTATGTATGTATGTATGCATGCATGCATGTATGTATGTATGTATGTATGTATGTATGTATGTATGTATGTATGTATGTATGTATGTATGTATGTATGTATGTATGTATGTATGTATGTATGTATGTATGTATGTATGTATGTATATATGTATTTGTGTATTTATATATGACATTGTATGTATATGTAGGTGTGTGATTGACTCTGTCTGCCTGCCTGTCTGTCTGTATGTATGTATGTGTGCCTGTGTGGATGTTTGTTTGCATGTGTATGTGCGTATGCATATCTTTAGGTGTAGAGATATCATATATGTATGTATGTTATAACATAACAAGGGTTTTAAGTGGTTCAGAAGACGTGTAGTCAGTGTAAGAACCACTAGATTATGTGCATTTGTTCGTCTGTGGATGTCTGGATGTACGTGAGCGTCTTCTGTGAGCTTAAGTGCCATTAGCTGCAGACCAATTATTCTGCGACTCCATCAGTCTGGTCCTTGAAAGCACTGACAGCAGTAACAGGCTTAACAGCAACAAATCCAAAACCAGTTCTTGAGCATTTGCACAACACCAGCGACAACAGCAACAGCAGCGACAACAACAGCAGCAACAACAGCAGCAATAACAGCGACAACAGCAATAGTAACAACAGCAATAGTAACAACAGCAATAACAATAGAAGCAGCAATAACAGCGACAACAGCAATAATAACAACAGAAACAACGACAACAGCAGTAACAAAAGCAGCAGCAACAACAGGAATAAAAACAACAACAGCTATATCAGCAACATCTGTCTGTCTGTCTGTCTGTCTGCCTGCCTGTCTGTCTGTCTGTCTGTCTGTCTGTCTGTCTGTCTGTCTGTCTGTCTGTCTGACTGACTGTCTGTCTGTCTGTCTCAACAGTGTACTAGAACTGCCTTTTTATGAGCTGTTTCCCGCCAATATAGCAGACCAGACAAGTTTAGACTGGTCCACAACTCATCCTTATTGTGCAAGCCAGAGTTTTCGAAAAACCCGCTGACTTATCACAACCCAGGCTTGATGCTTTCCGTTCGAAGGTCCACGTGATAAATTTCCCGCCAGTTGACTGAGCTGACGTCATTCCAACCCTCATCACCTTGATGCGTGATCACTAGACGCATCCAAACCAGCTGTCAGCTGAACGTGATCAATGCATGGCAGCTAGACGCAAACAGTAACCGCTAGCACGTGATCAGCGCGTCGACAGTGAAGTAAACAGGCCAACGACGTCATGGAATTTTCCGTCGACGCGGGAACCCTCCAGCCAATCGAAGTATTCATATCTGAACTTGTTTTTGAACGCAACACTGTGTTGGAGCTGTGTTGTAATGAGCTTAATGTTCCTTTTCCATTCCACGGATACGGTGTTGGTTAACCAGGAGAGCGGCGGTAAGAGGCCTCTTTCCTTATCACCGCCAAACCTACCGCCGCGAGCAACTGGAAAATTGGAAAGCTGGATTCTGAAAAGGTCGGCACAAAGGTGGATTGATTGTCGATTGGCTAGAAGCTGTCTATACCAGGTATACACAACGTGTACCGACACCGAATGTGCCTACAGGTTGGAATGCTAATTGGGCTTCGCGTCCGTGCTATCTGACTGGATTTCGACTAAGTTATACCTGAAGGCGATCTGACATTATATGCAGGCCTATAGTTGGTTACGGGTAATCAGCCTCGTTGTCCGCGGCTATTTGGCCACTTGCGACTTGTATACCAAACACTGCTATCCATCCATCCTTATGTGCGTAGTCGAGACGTCAGCTCTGAGGCAGTAACACTTCTTTTTGCCGGTAATCGTTTCCGCCAGACATTTTGTGTCGTTGGTGCGTTAAGCTGTAGATCGAGTTTCCTAGTAGAACTGAAATCCCGATGATGGGTGTAAATGCGCCACATAAAGTTCGTTTGTTGTAGTAGGAAGAAGGGAACCAGTCTGATATGTGTTTTCGAATAGACAACAACACGTTCAGCGCTTGTGAATAAGTTTGCGCTGCTCTGCGTTAAATTTTGGCTTTAGAGTAGCGACGTGGAAATTTGGAGGTCACGATTGCGATTATCAGCTTATCAAACTGTTGTGACTTTTGTTGTCTGTTACTGGGGTTGGACTAAATGCGCCGCTAAGGAGGCTTAACTGGCTCTATAGTCTATCTGTGATTAGAATGAATTAATGAATTGAAATCTATTCTGTTCGAGAAACTTATATTAGGTTTGTACTGGAGCGCATAGGCGTAATTTGTGAGGGGCACGAGGGGTACCCGTAACCCCCCCCCCCACTATTTGGACTGGGGGGTACTGTACCCCCCACTTTTTAAACAATGTCTATCAATATTTTTGTTATTGTGCCTTCCCAGAGAATGCAGTCTCCGCCAAAGTGTGAAAGTACTTAGATACACAGGTAAACCGAAAGCCAAAATTAATGAGAATACTGACAGGGAATAATGTTCAAAATGGCCACCATGCGATAAGCGAAAGTGGAGAAGAAATTGGTACCCCCACTTTTTAGACCAAAGTATTGGTACCCCCCACTTTTTAGACTAAAGTTACGCCCCTACTGGAGCGCCTCTGATTAGGTTTGTACTGGAGCGCCTCTGATTAGGTTTGTACTGGAGCGCCTCTGATTAGGTTGTACTGCGAGAGGCGCTTTAGAAATTCGTAAATACAATACAATACAATACAATATATGGCGCCAGTATCCTAACACGACCAACGATACGGGTTTTTTGCGTTATTTGCTTCTTTAATAGTTTAATTAATGCATTAAGTAATTGAGGGATATTTGACTATAGTGGGAAGTCATAGATGTTTTGTAGCGGTTCTAGATCTATCCTTTAAAGTGGGAAGAGATTTTAGTGGCTTCAAGAAGAAGAGGAAGAGGAAGGAGGAGGAGGAGGAGGAGGAGGAGGAGAGGAAGAAGAAGAAGAAGAAGAAGAAGAAGAAGAAGAAGAAGAAGAAGAAGAAGAAGAAGAAGAAGAAGAAGAAGAAGAAGATGAAGAAGAAGAAGAAGAAGAAGAAGAAGAAGAAGAAGAAGAAGAAGAAGAAGAAGAAGAAGAAGGAGAGAAAGAGGAAGAAGAAGGAGGAGAAGCAGGAGGAGAAGAGGAAGAAGGAGGAGGAGGACAAGAAGGAGAAGAAGAAGAATATACATACGGTCGGTGTAGCCTACTCAGTATATCCTAGTGATTGGTTAGGGGCGCAGGTGAAGCGGAAATCTGGCATGGAAGAATGTACGGTGCATGTCCATTCCACGTCAGTAGAAATTAAATCTCTTTGTCTTTTGTTATTATTATTATTTTTATTGTGCATTTATTAACTGTCACTGTCTAACGACCAAGTATTAATTGTGTGTGAAGACTTATTCAAGTTCCCTACACAGAAATCGTCTACGGTTCGAATCCGTACTCTGCGCGTACAAAGTGAGCGCTGTAAAATGAACCAATCGGCGGCCGTGTCCCTTTAGGCCAACGCGCACCTTCAATTGAGTTAAAGCTTCACCGTAACCGGGTTTCCGAGCGCCGATGAATGAATTACCAGCGACCAAAGCCAACTAATGCTCCCGCTTAAGCGCTCATTAATAACCTCCGATATATTTTCGTCTTTTTGTAACTTGATTTAAACGTAATTGATCGACGAATCTTATCCGCCAAATCGCAGACAGAGAGAGTGGAAAGCGAAAACGACATTCTCATATCTGTTGTTGCTGCCTCACTGAATCTCGGAACAGAGGACGTCATCTTCTAAACTTGACCGATTCGAATACAACCTCTGCAACGCCATCGAGAGGAAGGAGACCACTGGGGCGGGCTTGGCCTCTAAGGCAGTCGCTGCCGACGGAAGGACGGGCGCACAGAGGCCCTGGTCCTTCTTTGGCCCGGGGCTAACAATGCAGCAGCGGTGGTTAGCGACCGAGCGGTCGGTCCATCAAGGGTTCCAGCCGGCGACGCTGATCAATAGGTCCAGCGCCAGGGCGGCCGAACGCCGAAGGGAAGATGCTTATGATGTCGTGGTCTTTGCTGAGACGAATATATGTGCCTACGAGGCTAAGACGAAAAAAAGACAGAAAGAGACGGAGAATTAGAGACGTGGAGAGTCAGAGACAAAGGTACAGAGACAGAGAGAAAAATACAAGTACAAACAGACATATGTGTGTGTGTGCGTGTGCGTGTGCGTGTGCGTGTGCGTGTGCGTGTGCGTGTGCGTGTGCGTGTGCGCGTGCGTGCGTGCGTGCGTGCGTGCGTGCGTGCGTGCGTGCGTGCGTGCGTGCGTGCGTGCGTGCGTGTGTGTGTGTGTGTGTGTGTGATCAAAACACAGAGATACAGATAGACAGAAAGAGAGAGGGACAGAGAAGACAGAGACAGAGAGAGCGAGATAGAGAAACACAGAGAGAGATACAGAGAGAGGGAGACAGAGAGAGACACAGACAGACAGACAGACAGACAGACAGAGGCACAAACGATGCCACAGAGACAAAATATCCAGAGTTCCAGACCAACAGACACAGTGACAAACACAGAGATATGACACATTCATAGACACAAATGCACAGAAAAATCAAATATATGACGTAATAAGATCACTTCTATAGCGCTAAATTCATAATGCTGAAGACATCGATCAATGGTTCCTGCCGAGCAAAAATCGACAAAAGACAAAGAGACAGATTGACAGTGACAGAGAGAGAGACAGACAGAGAGACAGAGACAGACACAAGAAACAGAGGCAGATACCGAGCCATAGAAACGGAGACACACAGAGACAGACAAATGCAAGAAACTGAGAGACACAGAAACGTACACATATAGACGTAGAGAGAGACAGACAGACAGACAGAGACAGAGAGAGACAGAGACAGAGAGAGACAGAGAGGGACAGAGAATAGAATGGTGAGGTAGGTCGTCGTAATTGTTGCATCCTGCTGAAGGAACTTTCAGACGGGAATCAATTAATTACAGACTCGGCCAATGTCGTCTTCCCTATCGCATGTCCACCGTCGCCGACTCGTCTTCCTCGTTCTCCTTCTCCTCTTTCTCCTTCTTCTTCTCTTCCTATTCCTCCTCCTCTTCCTCCACCTCTTCCTCCACCTCCTCCTCCTCCTCCTCCTCTTCCTCCTCCTCGTCCTCCTTCTCCTCCTCCTCGTCCACCTATTCCAGATCCTCTGTAGTCTCTGCACCGACGGACGAACTGTCTGTCGTTGGCTAATGGCAAATAAATAGCCGCCAAACAATCCGACACAGAATTCTGACGTCATTTCCGGTTTCGGTTGCATTGTCATCCGCACGCATCTCTAGAACAATGCAGTTCCATCTGCTGTAGTGCAACACTGTACACAGCCTAAGAAACCACACACATCTAATCCAATCCGATCCAAATCATTTATCTAAATCATTCTAACCAGTCTGTTAATCTAATCGAGTCCAATCACTCTGTTGATACCTAATCCAGCCTAATGCTGTACAATGCAATCACAGCTATTAAAGCACTTATTGCGTGCATGATGTCAGCAGATTGGCTTCGTTCAGTAAATCTGAATCTGAGTCAGTAAATCTGGATCTGAGTCAGGAATCTTAATCTGAACCAGTAAATCTGGATCTGAGTCAGGGAATCTTAATCTGAACCCGTAAATCTAAATCTGAGTCAGTAAATCTAAATCTGAGACAGTAAATCTAAATCTGAGACAGTAAATCTGAATCTGAGTCAGTAAATCTTAATCTGAGTCAGTAAATCTGAATCTGAGTCAGTAAATCTTAATCTGAGTCAGTAAATCTGAATCTGAGTCAGTAAATCTGAATCTGAGTCAGTAAATCTAAATCTGAGTCAGTAAATCTAAATCTGAGACAGTAAATCTGAATCTGAGACAGTAAATCTGAATCTGAGTCAGTAAATCTGAATCTGAGTCAGTAAATCTTAATCTGAGTCAGTAAATCTGAATCTGAGTCAGTAAATCTAAATCTGAGTCAGTAAATCTGAATCTGAGTCAGTAAATCTAAATCTGAGTCAGTAAATCTGAATCTGAGTCAGTAAATCTGAATCTGAGTCAGTAAATCTAAATCTGAGACAGTAAATCTGAATCTGAGACAGTAAATCTGAATCTGAGTCAGTAAATCTTAATCTGAGTCAGTAAATCTAAATCTGAGACAGTAAATCTGAATCTGAGTCAGTAAATCTAAATCTGAGTCAGTAAATCTAAATCTGAGTCAGTAAATCTAAATCTGAGTCAGTAAATCTGAATCTGAGTCAGTAAATCTGAATCTGAGTCAGTAAATCTAAATCTGAGACAGTAAATCTGAATCTGAGTCAGTAAATCTGAATCTGAGTCAAGAAATCTAAATCTGAGTCAGTAAATCTAAATCTGAGTCAGTAAATCTGAATCTGAGTCAGTAAATCTGAATCTGAGTCAGTAAATCTAAATCTGAGACAGTAAATCTGAATCTGAGTCAGTAAATCTGAATCTGAGTCAAGAAATCTAAATCTGAGTCAGTAAATCTAAATCTGAGTCAGTAAATCTAAATCTGAGTCAGTAAATCTGAATCTGAGTCAGTAAATCTGAATCTGAGTCAGTAAATCTAAATCTGAGACAGTAAATCTGAATCTGAGTCAGTAAATCTGAATCTGAGTCAAGCAATCTAAATCTGAGTCAGTAAATCTAAATCTGAGTCAGTAAATCTGAATCTGAGTCAGTAAATCTGAATCTGAGTCAGTAAATCTAAATCTGAGACAGTAAATCTGAATCTGAGTCAGTAAATCTGAATCTGAGTCAAGAAATCTAAATCTGAGTCAGTAAATCTAAATCTGAGTCAGTAAATCTGAATCTGAGTCAGTAAATCTGAATCTGAGTCAGTAAATCTAAATCTGAGACAGTAAATCTGAATCTGAGTCAGTAAATCTGAATCTGAGTCAAGAAATCTAAATCTGAGTCAGTAAATCTAAATCTGAGTCAGTAAATCTGAATCTGAGTCAGTAAATCTGAATCTGAGTCAGTAAATCTAAATCTGAGTCAAGAAATCTAAATCTGAGACAGTAAATCTAAATCTGAGACAGTAAATCTAAATCTGAGACAGTAAATCTGAATCTGAGTCAGTAAATCTGAATCTGAGTCAGTAAATCTTAATCTGAGACAGTAAATCTGAATCTGAGTCAGTAAATCTGAATCTGAGTCAAGAAATCTAAATCTGAGTCAGTAAATCTAAATCTGAGTCAGTAAATCTGAATCTGAGACAGTAAATCTGAATCTGAGTCAGTAAATCTGAATCTGAGTCAGTAAATCTAAATCTGAGACAGTAAATCTGAATCTGAGTCAGTAAATCTGAATCTGAGTCAAGAAATCTAAATCTGAGTCAGTAAATCTAAATCTGAGTCAGTAAATCTGAATCTGAGTCAGTAAATCTGAATCTGAGTCAGTAAATCTAAATCTGAGTCAAGAAATCTAAATCTGAGACAGTAAATCTAAATCTGAGACAGTAAATCTAAATCTGAGACAGTAAATCTGAATCTGAGTCAGTAAATCTGAATCTGAGTCAGTAAATCTTAATCTGAGACAGTAAATCTGAATCTGAGTCAGTAAATCTGAATCTGAGTCAAGAAATCTAAATCTGAGTCAGTAAATCTAAATCTGAGTCAGTAAATCTGAATCTGAGACAGTAAATCTGAATCTGAGTCAGTAAATCTGAATCTGAGTCAGTAAATCTAAATCTGAGTCAGTAAATCTAAATCTGAGTCAGTAAATCTGAATCTGAGACAGTAAATCTGAATCTGAGTCAGTAAATCTGAATCTGAGTCAGTAAATCTAAATCTGAGACAGTAAATCTAAATCTGAGACAGTAAATCTGAATCTGAGTCAGTAAATCTTAATCTGAGTCAGTAAATCTAAATCTGAGTCAGTAAATCTAAATCTGAGACAGTAAATCTAAATCTGAGACAGTAAATCTGAATCTGAGTCAGTAAATCTGAATCTGAGTCAGTAAATCTTAATCTGAGTCAGTAAATCTGAATCTGAGTCAGTAAATCTAAATCTGAGACAGTAAATCTGAATCTGAGTCAGTAAATCTAAATCTGAGTCAAGAAATCTAAATCTGAGTCAGTAAATCTGAATCTGAGTCAGTAAATCTGAATCTGAGTCAGTAAATCTAAATCTGAGTCAGTAAATCTGAATCTGAGTCAGTAAATCTGAATCTGAACCAGTAAATCTGGTTCTGAACCAGTAAATATGGATCTGAGTCAGTAAATATGGATCTGAGTCAGTAAATCTGAATCTGAACCAGTAAATCTGGTTCTGAACCAGTAAATATGGATCTGAGTCAGTAAATCTGGATCTGAACCAGTAAATCTGAATCAATAAATCTGAATCCTAAACTCAAACTAGAGCCTACACGGTCTGTCTATCTCTGCAGTTGTATGTATGCTGCTATCTGTTTCCAGCCAAAGTCTTAGCAGTCTCGAGGGAGATGACGATGACGACGACGAGGAGGACGACGCTGACCAGGACGGTGGTCATCACAGTGACCAGCCAGTGTCCAGCCACTCGCGCGGCACTCACACTCAGGGCTGTGCAGTCAGTCAGGCCTGCATGACCGGAGTAGTGGCAGGGCAGCAGAGGTCGGGGGTCACTCCCGACAGCAGCAACAAGCCCGCTGAGGGAAGAGTGCGACGTGTCAAAGAGAGCGGTGAGTTTCTTGGCGTTTGCTACGCATGTAGATATACTTAGAGTGGACCGGTAATTGAAAATTGTATTTGTAATGTAATTGGAATTAGTAACTTCTATATCGAAGCTGTAATTCGTGTATTCATGTAGAGTAGCATGTGATATTATTATTATTATTTTAAAGTATTATTGTTATTATTAATTTTGTTTATTTTTTATTAATTAATTAATTGATTAATTAAGCAATTAATAATAATAATAATAATAAATAATAATAATAATAATAATATTAATAATAAAACGTTAAATATCGTGGTCTTCCCGCCTCGTATTTGTTCCAACCGGTGGCCGTCGAAACCCTGGGCCCTTTCAACCCTTCGGCTTCAGATTTCATCGCTGAACTAGGCAGTCGCATCACATCCATAAGTGGTGACAGACGCGAAGCAACCTTTCTGTTCCAGCGTTTGTCTATAAGCATTCAACGCTACAACCTAGTATCTTTTAAAGGTACCTTTCCGTCAAACCCTGAAGACGAGGCCTGACCCTCCAGACAATTACCCTGCTACTAAATAATTTTTTTCCAAATCCCGAGGGATCATTGATACCTCGGGTAAAAAAAAAAAAATAATAATAATAATAATAATAGTAGTAGTAATAATAATAATAATAATAATAATAATAATAATAATAATAATAAGGACCAGCCTCCGGAATGCCATGCTGTTGGGGGCCCCTCTTTCAACCAAGGAAGCCCTGGGAGGGGCCTTGGGGGCTCGCACGACCGAGCTAAAGCGGATGCTGGATAAACTGGTAAATATCAAACTGCACGACGCTCTAATTCTTTTGAGGTACTCGCTCGGTGCAACGAGGCTGCTCCACACCTTACGCAGCTGCCCTTGTGTGGATCACCCGGGACTGGAGCAGTATGATGCAACCTTGCGTTCTGGCTTGGGCAGTGTTCTCAACCTCCCCCTACCAGACGATGCTTGGCTCCAGGCCACACTTCCCATCAAAAGGGGCGGACTGGGGATCCGATCGGTGACTTCGCTGGCACTTCCCGCCTTTCTGGCATCAGCCGCGAGCACCGATCTGCTTCAGTCCACCATGCTGGGAGACGCAGCCTTGGCCGACCCACAACATGAGGCCCTGCTGACCAGATGGAATGAGGTTAGCGCAGCGCAGCGCCCTGCCGGCCTTTTCGCCCACAAACAGTCTGCATGGGACGGACCTCTGATCGACTTGGTCGTTTCATGCTTACACGCCAGGTTACCCGACCCGACAAATCAAGCACGCCTTAAAGCGATATCAGCTCCGCATGCAGGGGACTGGCTTTTGGCCCTCCCTGTCACCAGCTGCGGGCTAAGGTTAGATGATGAGTCGGTTAGGGTGGCGACGGGATTGCGACTGGGAGTCCCGCTTTGTGAGCCACACAGATGCCCCTGCGGCGCCCCGGTGTTGGCAGATGGCCATCATGGGCTTTCATGCACACTGGGTCCGGGTCGCTTGCCAAGGCATGCTGCTTTGAACGATTTGGTCTTTCGGAGCTTGGTCCGGGCCGGCTACCCATCCACCAAGGAGCCCGCTGGCCTCGTGAGGACAGACGGCAGGAGACCAGATGGCCTCACTCTCATTCCTTGGCGCGTCGGACGATGCCTTGTCTGGGATGCGACCGTGACAGACACTCTGGCCGCTTCCTACTTGCCGGATACCTCCCAAACTGCCGGTGCGGCTGCTGAGAGGGCGTCGACCCGCAAAATCGACAAATACAACGAAATATCCTCGACACATCTGTTCATTCCTTTGGCCTTCGAAACCCTGGGTCCAATCAACAATGAAGGCCTGAGTTTCCTTTCGGACCTGGGACAGAAGCTGTGCACGGTTACGAGGGACCCACGTGAGACCTCTTTCTTATACCAACGCCTATCGATAACGATACAGCGTTTCAACGCTGTAGCTTTTAAGGGTACTTTCGCCAGCCAGGAAACAGATGAATAGGGCCATTCCGGACACTTTTTTTTTACATTAGTTAATATTGAAGTCCCTGAGGGATCCTGTATACCTCGGGGCATAAAAAAAAAAAAAAAAATAATAATAATAATAATAATAATAATAATAATAATAATAATAATAATAATAATAATTAAAAACAAGCGACAGTCAACTCAAGAGCCAATCAACTGCCCATGCATCCTAATCCACCTGTGTCGTTTTGAGTCTGTCCTAAAAATAGCATTGTGCATATGTCTGAATTTGTCTGTATATGCTATGTCTGCATATGTGTCTGCATATGATATGTCTGCATAAGTCTGCATGCGTGTACTGAGTGATATCCAGTGTAATTTGTAACTGCAAATGTATATCTTCAAGTAAAACTCACAGAAGGTGCTTAAGGGGAATGTCTCAAAAAGCATACAGGTATGCTAATTGTTTTTTTCTCTGTATATCAACTGAAGAAGAATAAGAACATTTCCTTAAGCTAGACCCGAGGCAGCAATGAGTACGAAGTGTTAGCGACTTCATTTTCTTAGCCTCGGCATATGAAGGCGGGTGGTCAGTCCTCTCCCTCTCCGTCTCATCTTCCCACCGTGAGTGTACAGTCAGTGTACTCATTATAGCTGAGTTGGTATGGGAACGCACGTGGAGCAGAAAATTAATCTCAACCAAATTTCTGCCCTATCCAGGAGTTCTCGTATATAGGGCATGTATTGTACATATATACATAGAATATTACACATTGTGTATTATATATAAAATACTGGTTATATATGATGGATAGATATGTATGGATGCATGGAATCAGTATATATATATTATATATTATATATTAGATATATTATATGCTACACCTATATGCATGTATGTATATTCGCTGTGTTTGCCGTATATATGAAAATATATATATATATATATATATATATGTCTAGCATATATTCATGTATATATGGATGTAGCACACATATATGTTCATCATTTATATATATATATATATATATATATATATATATATATATATTATGTTTATACGTGGAAGTTTATTGGGTGCTTATCAGGGTTTATAGTTTATCCTTTGCCTTCCGTCGGCCTCTCTCGCATTTCCGTCCAATAAAGACCTCACAGTCACTTTATGGTTGAATGACTTTCATTATAGACCTACCTATAAGACTGCATATGCGTAAACAACATACTTACTACGTTGAACCATTCGCTGGCGGGGGTTGCCATATATATGCGCCCTGATCGACGACACCTGCATGGTTTCTTTGGGGTCTTTGGCTGAAGTGCAGCGTTTTAGCAAAATCGTATACTCCTAACCTAGAAATTTATAAAGCGGTGCTTCGAAGTGCTAAGCATGAGTGACGCAAAAGCGTAATAAGGGAAATGGAATAAGGTGGCTGTTAATGGCCGAGGCAGTCATAAGATGTGTTTAAAGAATGGATTACTTCGGCTTACGCACAAGCAATGAATGCACCAAGTCCAGAGGTGCTATAGAAAATACACGTAGTCTCCGGGTGACCAGAGAAGGGAGGGATCGAGGACTGTTACGATGGGTTGTGTTTGGCCATGGGCGGCGATCATGGGGGGGGGGGTCGAGGGGGACAAGACCCAACCTTTAACAGTGGGGGAAGACACACCATGCATCGGACTCCCCCACATTTTGAAGAAACACCAAAAAAGTCATCAAGTCATGCGCGAACAATTTTTTTACTTTTTTTAACCAGATCAGTTCACGGCGATACATTTTTAAACTCTTTTTTGACCAGATCATTTCAAAACTCTTTTTGACCAGATCAGTTCAAAAATGTCCCCCTCACCTGTCAAACAAGATCGCCGCCACTGTGTTTGGCCTAGGTATACAGAGAAATGGGAAGACGGCAGACTGACTAGGTCGTGGGATGAGTTCTTGAAGAGGTGGTGCTTCAGTGTTGAGTGTACTGCACGGGAAGTGGTAGAGTGCAAAGGGGGATTGAGACAAGTAAGCTGGTGCTTTGCGCTCAGCTTTACAGTGGCGCTTTAGAAAAATTAGAAATTGGAAATCATGACGGGTAAAGGACAGGAGAGGTGGAGGTTATGAAACTTAAGATTCTCTGATCTCTCTGGCAACTTACCGTACTCGGATCTCCACTGAAGATCTCCGGACAACCCTCTAACAAGACGCAGCGCTCGTGAATAAGCCGGTGCCCTGCGTTTAGCTTTAGAGTAGCGCTTTAGAAGTCTTCTGTTTACGATTACGATGACGACGGTCTGCTTCAACTAACTCACCACATCCTGTCTGATACCTGGAACTCTCCAATTACATCTCCAACTGTTCAATCACGATTTCACTTGAGGCGACCAATAGGCGCTCAATGAATCAAAGGCAGACTACAGTCCAGACAACGTGGCAGGTCATCTACAAGAAAGACGGATGAAGGGTTACAGAGGTGCTTGCAGAAGTCGTCTACAAGACTGGTCTTGAAGAACAGCGTTTTTGTGAAGTACTCGAAAGATGAAATCTCTCAAGTAGCTTTGATGCCTACTACATCATGCATGTATGCATACTTACATACATACTTCTTACAAACATGCATATATGCATGCATTCATGCATGCGTACATACATGCACAAATACATGCATACATACATACATACATGCATACATACATACATACATGCACACATACATACATACACGTACATACATATATACATGCATATACGCACGCATACATACATACATACATACATACATACATGCATACACACATACACACTTGTTTATACATACATACATACATACATACATACATACATACTTGTTCATATTCATACATACATACATACACACTTGCTCATACATACATACATACATACATACATACATACATACATACATACATACATACATACATACATACATACATACATACATACATACATACATACACACATACACACTTGTTTATACATACATACATACATACATACATACATACTTGTTCATATTCATACATACATACATACACACTTGCTCATACATACATACATACATACATACATACATACATACATACATACATACATACATACATACATACATACATACATACATACATACATACATACATACATACATACATACATACAT
>OY744615.1:40814266-41056766 GCA_963556255.1 Allolobophora icterica
CTCCATAAAGGTGGGATGATGCTGCTGATGTTGATGGTGGAGATGATGGTGAGAACAGTGATGATGGTCTAGACAGAGATGATAATTATGATGATAATGCATGGTGATCAAGATGTTGACGTTGGTGATATTGAAAATACAGATGAGAATGATGATGAAGATGATGATGACTACAGCGACAATGTTGAATCAATTGGCATTACCGCTGTCAATGTGATGTTGTGTTGTTGGACATTTTAGTAACACAATTTCAGCCTAAGAAACGCTTCCCTCCCTTGCTGTCGATCTGACTACATAGTACATAAAACCACAATGTAGGATATTCTATCGAGAGGGGGATGGAATCAACAGGGGGTGGGGTGGAGGCGCACAAAGTCTTGCCTTTGGTTACTAGGCAACTTAATCCACGACTTCACCAGGATAGGACAACCCCAGCAAAGCTCAAGTGCCGCGTTTGTGATGGAGGTTGGGTATGAGAGAGCAATCAGGTCGTAACTGTGGATCTGCAGTCTGGAAGCGAGAGATGGCACTTGGCGTGGTTCTTTATGATAAAATTTGACTCCACAAAACAAGCAGTTCTGAAGGAAAGTCGTTTAATCTGCTTTAGTCCTGAATTTGATAGGGTTTGGCTGAAGCACTACAACAGCAGGTTTTGTAGTGTATTGTAGATATTGTAGTGTACTAGAGATATCTGTACTATCTGTACTAGAGATATCTGGACTGCAGGTTATGTATTGTGTGAATTATATTGCAGGCGGTGTATTGTGTGGAAGACACTATTAAACTGTATAGCAGATATTGCATATTGTATAGGAATCCAAGGATTCATTGAGCTGTATTGTAATTATGTTGTTGTATTGCGTAGCAGAGGCTTATTGTATTGAAAATATTGTGGTGTATTGTTTTAAAGGATTCCTTGCAAAACGAGAATGATAATTGTTAGCCACATGGCACTCTTAGACTCAAAGTCCGGGAGCAGCTTTATAAAGCTGACCACCACAAAACTTAAACCTCCTGACCTTCAGCAGACTATGGTGTAATTATTGGCCTGCTGCAGGCCACGGTTCACAAGTGTTTGAACCACGGTCCAGAGCTGCAAACAGAAGGGTCGTCTCAGAGGCTGAGAGAAGAATAAGAAGAGCAGTCCCTTAAGCCAGCCCTGAGGCAGCCATGGGTATGAAGTGTTAGCAGCAAATTTATTTTCTTAGCCTCAGCATATGAGTGCGGGTGGCCAGTCCTCTCCTTCTCCGTCTCATCTTCCCACCAACAGTGTGCAGTCAGTGTACTCATTATAGCCGAGTTGGCTAGGGGGTGCAGGTGGAACAGAAATCTCGAACCAAATTTCTGCCATGGCGGGGATTTTAACCCCGACGACCTCTCGATTGACAGTCCAGCATGCTAACCACAATACTATCAAGCACCCACATCAGAGGCTGATAAGGTATGAGTAATCCTGTGGGAAAGCAGTCTGTGAAGTTATGCTGCTGTTACCGGAATCCCTTTTGAGCAGTACTAATTAGGATTGGACACCGGCCATCATAGGCGGAAGCAATTAAAGTGAAGTCGATTGCACCTTGTACCATGACTACCTTTGGAGTTAAGTTAAGGGACTTCTCTTTTACTTTATGACAATTAAATTACACCTGCATATTTTATTGTGAAGTGTTATAAGCCAAAGAAAGCATTGTCGTTGCTTGACTAAACCAGTTTTTTAAGCTGTTCATTCTCTCTATCTTTGATGAGCTCTAAATTTAAAAAATGAACTCTTAAATAGGTAAACTGTTGATAGTTCAGTTACCAGTTTCAGATTTTTATTTTCTTTTATTGTCAGTTGACTATTAGCTGAGACTTAAGCTTATTCTATGCATCATTTGATTTCCCCATTAGGTCTGTGTTGGCTAGCAAAGGTTTCTTTCTAGTCGGCCTGGTTAATGGAACCATTTCACTCCAGTTAAATAGTAATTTACAATTGAATCGGATAAAGCCGTGGCGCTGCTAGGCTAACTCTTATCGGAATAAAACTGTTGCTGTGGTGGTGGTGTGGTGGTGGTGGTGGTGTGGTTGGTGGTATGATTTGATGGATGCTTTTATATGAGGGTTGCTTTCCGATAACACCAAGGAGGAGGTCAGTGAGTCTGTATCACTTGCCGATTGAATCTACGCCATGGCTGGTTTGTGAAGGTACTGGCCGAATCAGTATAGCTCTGCGGGCGTGTCAGGGGTGCCAGACTCCTTGGCCTGATAGAGAAGTTGAGAGAGTGGGGGTGGCCAGTAGTGTTGGGGTGCCTCAGTGAGCCCGTTTATCTGGCATACCTATGAATGATGCCAAGGTGTCAGATATACCGCAGGCCCCTCGTCCGCCGTCCGTCCGTCCGTCCGTCCGCTGCCTGCTTGCCTGGCAGGCCGCTGCCGCCGCCGAATCGGACGCGGTTCCTGCCTTCTGTGGTTGCCGTCTTAGGTTCAATGTTCATTGCCAGTGTTTCGTTTTGAATCAGGGCTCCAGAGGACCCGAGGGGTGGAGCCGAGATTTTTAATGTGCGTAGGCCCGGCCGGTCGGTAGTGCTGCCCCTTTCGTCCGTCCATCCGTCCGTCCATCCGTCCGTGCCAGTCATGAGCGCCGATCTCGAGTCTGGAGTTTCGCCATTATTATTCCCGATGCAGGACTATGAATTTCTGAGACTTTGATCGCGTCGAGTTTGGTAGGTGAGACGCTTTTTTTAGTTCCGTAAAAAGTTGAAGCAGCAGGCCGAAAGTTGTTTTTGACCTAGTTAAATAAAATTAAGACGGCGCAGCAAGGAAGTTGACGTACGCTGGTTATCTCTTATTTTCAAAAGTTTCCGTATGACGTAATGGTGCCCCAGCAATGCATATACAACTAAAGCCACAAAGTTTTTGGACAAGTTACTAGAAGTCTGTGTGTGAGAGAGAGATAGACAAAGACAGACAAGAGAGAGAGAGAGAGAGAGAGAGAGAGAGAGAGAGAGAGAGAGAGAGAGAGAGAGAGAGAGAGAGAGAGAGAGAGAGAGAGAGAGAGAGAGAGAGAGAGAGAGAGAGAGAGAGAGAGAGAGACACAGTGACACAGACAGACAGACAGATAGAGAGAGAGAGAGAGAGAGAGAGAGAGAGAGAGAGAGAGAGAGAGAGAGAGAGAGAGAGAGAGAGAGAGAGAAATGTATTAAACCTTAGAGATATTTCATGGTGTAATGTATTAAACCTTAGAGATATTTCATGGTGTTAATAGTTCCATAAAATAACACAGTAGTTCCATATGTAAAGCAAGTAATGAGCATCATAGCAATCAGAAAAGTAAATTCGTAAGTGTACTTAATTGGTAATCATACTAATTCGTGTTACAGTATTATTACAGTAGTTATCTAGTAACAACCATTTCTATGGTAAATCTCAGCTCAACAAAGACAACGTATGCTACAGTCCAGAAAGCAAACAGTTCAATAAAAGGCAACACATTTTCTAACATAGACAACAGAATTCTCAACAAAGACAACACATGCTACAGTCCAGAAAGCAAACATCTCAATAAAAGGCAACACATTTTCTAACATAGACAACAGAATTCTCAACAAAGACAACACATGCTACAGTCCAGAGCATCATAGCAATCAGAAAAGTAAATTCGTAAGTGTACTTAATTGGTAATCATACTAATTCGTGTTACAGTATTATTACAGTAGTTATCTAGTAACAACCATTTCTATGGTAAATCTCAGCTCAACAAAGACAACGTATGCTACAGTCCAGAAAGCAAACAGTTCAGTAAAAGGCAACACATTTTCTAACATAGACAACAGAATTCTCAACAAAGACAACACATGCTACAGTCCAGAAAGCAAACATCTCAATAAAAGGCAACACATTTTCTAACATAGACAACAGAATTCTCAACAAAGACAACACATGCTACAGTTAAATTAATGGCAACACATTTTCTAGCTGGTCTTACTAATTTTTTTGTTGACAGCAAAACTAACAAGAGCTTAGGCATTTCCCTCTTTTCTTTGGGAAAGGCAAAACATAGACATTAAAACTTAACTGACAGCATTGTCAGTTTCCTAGCTGTCAAAGTCTACTTGATTGAGGTGACTTTTGTTGAAAAAACTTTCTCTGTCCTTGGCCCAATAGGATATCAAACAGGGATACTTTTTATGAACCTGGGATTTTTCCGTTGTCTGTTCAGTTATGCCAGGTGTTCTATGCAAAGTGAATTAGTAGAGGTCTCTCCATCTTCTTTTCTTACAAAACTGCTTGTCAGTTGTTAACTTATTATTAACTGTTATTGATTAGTAACTTCTAAAGTGCCGGTATCTATGTACAAGGCATCAACCAGTGGTGCACCAAAGCCAAGGCCATGTGATGTTTTAACACTTCTTGCATTGAAGCTTATGGTCAGTCTGCCAGTGAAGATAGAGTTTGTGCTGATAATCTTTAATTTGTTCATGCCAAAATCAACTTATACACTAAGGCAGTGCTTCCCAAAAGTTGAAGTGCGGCGGACCGGCAGGAATTTTCCATAGCAGCAGGACCGGTGCCCAATTTAGTAATTATATTTCTTTTTCAATTACCTTAAATATGTATCAATTATTAGATTTAAGAAACGAGAATGTAAAACAAATCTTGGAATCTGGTACAAAATTATATAGTTACATTAGAAGGAGCAGATATGTCCAGTTTCTTGACTCACTTTGCGGACCTGCAACTGAGGGCTCACGGTCTGGACCTGGTTTGCGGACCATTACTTTGGGAAGCACTGCCCTAAGGTGTTATGATTTAGCCAGATCACCTTATGACCTAATATTTTATGATTTAACACAGTCACCTTATGCCCTGAGATGTTCCAATATAGCTAAATCACCTTATGCCATAAAGTAATATGATTTAGCCAAGATTGGTAAGATTGAATATAGTACAGTGGCAGCCTGGTAAACTTCTGAGAGTAATATTCTCTGCTGTACTTGCCTAGCACCGTTTGCTATCAGCATGAGTCAGTATGTGAAGGTCATGACCTGAAACGCAATTTTCATGTTCAGGCTTTAGGATTCATTCATCTTTTACCGACCAAGGATCCAAGGCAAAGGCGATAGACTCCTCAGCTAAGCCCCACTTAGAGTTCGGCTTCTGCCACTGGTCTATTTGAAGTTGTACGGGTGAGTGGGCGAGTGGAGAGATGGTTCTGTGTATGGGTGAATGGATGGATTGATAAAGGACGAACGGTGGGTAGCTATAGGTGGATGAGTGGATAGATGGATGGATGGGTGGGTGGAGGGACGGGTTGAAGGATGAGTGAATGAAGGGATTGATGGATGAATGGATGGATTGGTGGATGGATGGATGGATAGATAGATGGATGAATTAATGATGTATGTTTGTGGCTATTCATTGTGTCTGTGGCATAAAACTCATAAGAAGAATACAGAATTGTGTGGAATTTTACCGACAGTTATAGTGACCTTCAAACTAAGATCGCCATCCTTTGTAATCAGTGATAAAGGAGCAGGTGCAATGTCTTCGGGTGCAGGTAAAGCTTCATGAAACTGAAAGAATTATGTGGTCAGAATCTGTCTGCCTAAGGCCCCTTTAGGGTCTGCTCACCTGGATGTGGAAATTGGCCTAATCAGCTCGGCATTAATTAAGGGAGCTCAGGTGATGCAGCACTCTGGCCCAACACAGTTACATGTTTCCTGCCTTATAGTAGTTGTAGTATTTGTCTGTATAGTCTGCCATTTGCTGTCTTTATTGAGAATTCTGTTGTCTGGGTTAGGAAATGTGTTGCCTTTTATTCAGATATTTGCTTTCTGGACTGTAGCATGTGTTGTCTTTGTTGAGAATTCTGTTGTCTATGTTAGAAAATGTGTTTCCTTTTACTGAGATGTTTGCTTTCTGGACTGTAGCATACATTGTCTTTGTCGAGTTGAGATTTAACGTAGAAATGGTTTTGAATGGGTTCC
This sequence comes from Allolobophora icterica, assembly GCA_963556255.1. Taxonomy (NCBI): domain Eukaryota; kingdom Metazoa; phylum Annelida; class Clitellata; order Crassiclitellata; family Lumbricidae; genus Allolobophora; species Allolobophora icterica. Next base: position 40,820,230 of record OY744615.1, read on the forward strand.
AAAACCACTAATATGTGTTTTGAAATGTGTGTCACAAGTCTGTAACTCTTTAACAACGAGTGTGCAAAAAATGTGTTGAAAACTAGCCTCTCTTGTCATTAAAGGGTTAAAATTTATGTGTTATCTGCATTAAAATGACATTGATTTAAATGTGATTAAGAAGGCAGTCTGTGTTGTATGTGTTGAAAGGTTGTTTGTTCTTTATCTTAACACATGAGTGGTTAAAAAGTGGGTACGACGACTTCTGCTTGTGTTGCAACATGTGCTGTATGTGTTTCGTACGTGGTATGTTCTCAGTGTTAACACAACATTGGTTTTAAAATTGTTAAGCAGATTTTCATCTTTCCGTTTGTGTTGCAACATGTGTTTCATATTTGCACGTGTGTTTGTTTGGTTATATGTTTTCTATGTGTCAACATCTTTTTTTGTTTGTTCTGGGACAAATTTAGTCCATGGCACACTTTCCATATCAATAGTACAGCTGCTGTTTCCCGGATAGCTGCTTTTCCGGGCCAGTCTCTGACTCACTAAGGAAATTCAGATTCTGTCTTTGTTCACGATTGCTTGTCCTGATAGTGTGTCTCCAACTCTCCATTCCTACACTGTTATTTATTCCTTTTCAGTGACATTTGGCGACCCTGCGTGATAATTCTCCAGTCCCATGCCATGGTGGCTGGGCTTTGAGTTGTTCTCAGTCTATAATTTTTTGGCTTTACATTTTTAGGTTTGGAATTTCTTTTACACTTTGGGACTTTGTAATCTTTTCCAAGTATTTTATTTACTGTTAACCTGCCTATATTTAGTGTGTCGTAAACATCCGGTAAGGAAGCTAAGGCGATTTGGATTAGTCAGGCAAATACGCATTAAAGGGCTCGGGTCTATGCACTCTGGACTATACATAGGACATGTTTTAAACATTAGTATCTTCAAAACACGTGGCATGAATTCAAATGAAGAAGATAAAACTGTCTTCCTTATGTGCTTGAAATGCATAACTGAGGTGTGCTAAAGTTAAATGGTTTTCGAATTGGACACCTGTTACTGTACCCTATTTTTTTTTATCTAAGTGATGCTGCTGTATACCAAGATTAACTGCTGGTATTGCATTGATGGATTTATAGTGTTCAAGGAAAGGTGATCCTAGATTTTGTTCTGTGCTGTCTGTCATTTATTTTAACGCTTTAGCGACGATCTGCGTTGGTTTCCCAGTCACTTTTAGTATACTCTCGTCCTTAAAGTGTTAATTAATGTCATTACCCTGCCCGCTTAACCAGTGGCCATTAGATGGGACTCTATTGTGTGTCATATATATGGGAATATGGGTTCTATACGGGCTCCATAATTATGGGCTATCAGAGTGAGTTCTATGGTAAAGACACTCCTCTGTTTAGATTACTTAACCCACCATACAGTGTGGGAAATGTAGAAAAAAGATGGGGGTGGGGGGTTTAACATTTTATCCGTGTTTCCAAACTGATGTTAACGAAATTTGAAAGCAGCTAATTTCAACGCTAGCAGTTTTGCATGCCAGACTCGAATCAAAATCAGTTCCTTTGTTGAGAAATTCAAACATACACATTACACACCTGATACACCATTGAAATGTCTTCTCTTTGTCAGATACTCAGAGTCAAATAATGCTAAATCACAATAGCACAACTGAGGGGTTGGAAATGACCCCCTGGCCCTGGGGTAGGCAATGAAGACTTAACTGGGGGCTTCTAAGTAAGACTTGTCGGTTGAACCTCCGACAATTCCCACCCTGCCACCACCGCTTCACTTCCAGTTTCTCTGTTGGACCTCAAATGTACTTTTCCACCATTTTGGCTGTGGTTTCACTTGAGGTGAGGGGGACTTACCACCCGCCCTCATAAGCCAAAGCTAAGAAAATGAAGTCACTGACACTTCATACCCTTGGCTTTAGGAGCTATGCTTCTTCTGCACTTATAAGGTGATCATCAATTGAAGCCTTGTGCATATTGATAACTGGTTACAGAAGTAAATAGATTTAAACAGATGTGTGCTTGCAAGACTGCGGTTTTTTGTAGTGGAGAACTACTAACTAGTGAGGAGGAGTATCCCAGTGTGGAACTACACGGCTGTCGATTTTACATTACCGCAGTTGCAGGCATAGGCTTAGCTACATGGAGGCAAGAGCAGGCATTTGCCTCCTCTTGGTTTTGTGGATTTTTAAATTTTCCATGGGTTATTTTATTTTTATTTATTTATTCCGGATATTTCTATAGCGCCTCTCGAAGTCAACTACTACTCAGAGGCGCTCCCGACTACAGCATTTGATACTGTGTCGGAGTTTTCACGCCGAAGCCATGCGTCCTCGAGTACACCCCAGCAGAGGTGGATTTTGCCTCCTCTTGATTTGTGTCTTTAGCCCCGAGAAGAAAGTCTTGGAATGTGTTAATGACTAAAAAAAGGTCATCAACTTTTTCGTGACGAAATTTTTGAAATTTTCAGAGCGAAATTCAGAAATTCTCAGAAGTTTTTGAAACCGCCCTTCGGACGCTGAAAAATATCCCCCTCACCTCTGAAACATGCATAAAAGTTTTGACAAGCAGTAGTTGCCTCCTCTTGAATTGAAGTCTGGCTACGCCTCTGGTTGCAGGCATCAGAATAATCGAGCTTACATATTCTATGTGAGAAGAACAGCGATAAGCAAGTAATTTATTATGCACCTTTTTGCAAGTAGTTTTCAGGGCTTGGATGAAGCTTAAAAGAAAAACATCGCAAACCTTTCTTTGGATTGAAATTTAAGAAAAGGAGCACTCCCATAAACCAACTCTGATGAGCGGCCTTGGGTGTGGACTACAAAAAGTTAGCCAGCGGGGACACGATGGCTGATTGGTAGAGCGCTCGCCTTGTCATGCGGAGATTACAGGCTCAACCTTTTCTGAGATAGTTACGGTTTAGAGACCTTGAGTAAGCCCTTCACTCACAATTGCTCATTGGATATTGACACTTAATTAAATGCATAATAATTATTCTAATTAGCAACTTCTTATTAGCTACAGCATATGAGAGCGGACTGGTAAGTCCTCTCCCTCACTTTCTGATCTTCTCACCAGGATGGGAATTGTCCGGGAGTATTGGGGTTCAACCCCCTAGTCTTTCTTAGGACCCCCAGTAAAGTCTTCGTTGCACACCCCAGGGGTCGTTTCCAACCCCTGAGTTGTCCTTGTGTGAGTTCGCATCATTTGACTCTGAGTCTCTGACAAAGAGAAGACATTTCCATGGTGTATTGTGTATGCATTTTTGAATTTTCTCAACAAAGGAATTGATTTTGATTCGAGTCTGACTTGCAAAACTGCTAGGGTTGAAATCGGCTGCTTGCAAATTTCGTCGACAGCAGTTTGTAAAATACGGATAAAATGTTCGACCCCCCCGTCTCTTTCTACAATTCCCACACTGCTTCCCGCTGACATTATACGGTCAGTATATATTTATTTCCCAGCTGAGCTGTCTACGAGGCGTCAGTGGAAAAGAAATAGTAGGCCCATCACGACATTCACAGCAAATCGAAAGTGAGAGACAACAGCGAAGTGCCGTGCCTGTATCGCGTGGCATGATTCCATTACAATCTATCGCAGAGCCATAAAGAAATGTGGCGCATGTCGACAGTCTAAGGACGTTCCCGACAGTTCTGGACCAGGTATCAGATTGGTTTCACGAGAAGAAACAACTGGAAACGAGAGTCCCTTCCCTCCGTCCGTCTCGTATTCGTCCATTCTTCAATTCTCTCCGTCCATTCATCATTTCGTTCTTGTGTCGATCGACGCGTGTTTGTGCGTGTGTGTGTGTGCTGGATGCCCTCGCCGTAGAATTCCTTAGCTTCCAGGAGCGTGGTGCTGGTTAGAGGGGCCTGGTGCTTCTGATTCGAATGGACTCCCACTGGACATTCCTTTGGCTGCGTCGACGAGTGTAATTGAGAGAAATCAAGAGGAGAAGTATTTGAACGATTTCCAGAATGCTAGCATCTTGAAATCCTTATCTATTTGGGGGATGAAATGTCAGGGCTCTATGTCAGCTGAGTATCAGACTAGAGCTGCCATCTATCTGTGTATGTGTGTGTATATGTATGGATGTATGCAAGTATGTATGTATGACTGTATGTATGTATGTATGGATGTATGCATGTGTGTATGGATGGATGTATGTACGGATGTATGCAAGTATGTGTGTATGGATGTATGTATGTATGTATGTATGGATGTATGTATGTAGGTATGTGTGTATGGATGTGTGTATTAATTGATGGATGGATGTATGTATGGATGGATGTATGTATGTATGTGGGGAGGGCTGTGGTTGAACAAGGCATCTAACCAAGAAAGATTCATTATGTCTTACCTTGACCACAATTATCGTTATTGGCATACATATTAATAGCCTTACGCTTACATGTATTATTATTATCATTATTATTATTAGTTTTATTTCTTAATTTATCAAGAGCCTGATGACTAAGTAATAACCGATGATGTTGTGTACCGGTAATTGTGAGTGAAGGTCTTGCTCAAAGTCCCTTCTCATTAACCGTCTCAGAGGAGGAGGATTGAACCCATACTCTCCATTTTACAAGCCAAGCATTGTAACCAGTCGGCCACCGTGCCCCACAATCATTACTGTATCAACATTTTGTAATTGTAATTGGTAATCTGACATTTACGAAAGCGCCATTTCAAGAAAAACTCGTCAGTGGCACTCCTAACCCAAACCAGCAAAATTTCCTAGAATAATACAGACTTGTATCACAGTCATGGATGATCACTCCTAACCTTAAGTATCCATATAAACTTAGCTCCGGTTGGTCTAGGAATCTGTCGGTTGGGCTCTACACGTGTGCTTGGGCCCACCACTGGGGACTCTTCTCATTCTCTGTGCATTGTTTTGTTTCTTGATGAAATTTCTGTCCTTAGCGAATTCGATATTGCACGTGCTAACGCAGAGAGCACGTGCTATTTCTTCTCTAAGGGCACTATATAAATTTTAAATTACAGTTATATTTATTTAGCTATGTAAGTCTTGATTTGGGCCGACACCAGACACTACTGATCTGGCAATGTTGCTCTCGGTGTCAGTGTCTGAACCGATGTCCATTACGTTAGGTTTAACAAGGAACTGCTGGTCGGCAGTTCTTAATTTGTTCGGCTACAACACCGTTAGCCGAGCACTACACTGGACCCACTATCCGAAAACCACAATGAAAGCCCTGTCAATTTGTATGTGTGTTTGTGTGTGTGTTTGTGTGTGTGTGTGTGTGTGTGTGTGTGTGTGTGTGTGTGTGTGTTTATGCACATGTGTGTGTGTGTGTGTGTGTGTGTGTGTGTGTTTATGCACATGTGTGTGTGCGTGTATATATGGGGCCAGTTCAAAGCTTGGATGAAGGAGGAGGGCGACACTAATGATCTTTGTTATCACAGTGTCATTAAACAGAGTGAGAATTCTGTTGTATTCTACTGTATCCTATTGTATGTATAAATGTATCATATAAACACCTTCTTACCAATTTCAGCATGCACACATACATACACAGATACATACATACATACATCCATCTATACACACATACTTACATACATACATAAAAGCACATATACATACGTGCATGCACACATGTATTTGATAGCTGTTGATAGGTCCGAACTCACTCTTCTGGCGCTATATGATGTCTCCTCAGCCTTTGACATGGTTGACCACTCAATTCTTCTACAGCGCCTTGAGACTTCTTGCGGTCTGAAGGGTCCCCCTCTCCAGTGGTTCCGGTCATACCTGTCTGATCGCACTCAGATGGTTATCTCTGGTGAATCTAGAACTCTGTGGGTCCCTATCAAACTGGGTGTTCCGCAGGGCTCTGTTCTAGGCCCTCTCCTCTTTATTTTGTACACGGCCGGTATCCCATCTCTGCTCCCCATCCATGGGGCTTCAGGCCATCTCTTTGCTGACGATGTCCAGGCTTATGTCCATGGGCCTCCTTCCTCTCAGCTTCTTCTTGCTCAGCGCATCGAAGCTCTTTCTCATGATCTTCATACCTGGATGTCTTGCAATCGCCTCTCCCTTAATTCGTCCAAAACCCAATATATCTGGTTTGGCACTCCTCAGCAACTTCTAAAACTCGACTTTGCTGTGCTGTCTCAAAGGTTTCCGCTTTTAACTTTCTTGTCTAGCGTTCGTGATCTAGGAGTGACCCTTGACAATTCTCTCACCTTTACTGAACACATTTCCAAACTCACTCGCACTTCCTATTTTCACCTAAGGCGCCTTAGGGCTATCCGTCGCTCTCTCTCATCTCCAATTTTCACTTCAATTGTCCACGCATTTGTCTGCTCTAGACTTGACTAATGCAATTCCCTCCTCATTGGTCTTCCTAAAGTCCGTCTTGCTCCTCTTCAGTCCGTTCTCAATGCTGCTGCTAGATTAATTGCCCGTCTTCCTCGATTCTCTCATATCACCACCTTTATGACAGAAGAACTCCACTGGCTCCCGCTTTCTGCCCGCATCCAATTTAAGGTCCTCATCCTTGTGTGTAAGGCTCAACTTGGTTTCGCTCCAAAATATTTATGTGACTTAATTCATCGCCCTCACTCTGCTGCTTCTCTTCGTCCTCTTCGTTCATCTGACCGCTTGGACCTCCTCGTTCCCCGTGTCAGGACTTCTCTGGCTCAATCTAGGTCTTTTGCCTCCATTGGCCCTGCTCTTTGGAATGACATTCCTCCGTACATTCGTTCTTCTATTCTCTCAGGTAACGTCTCTTCCTCTTTTAAGTTTCTTAAAACTTGCTTTTTCTCTCGGGGTCTCTCGCACTGGGAGCGCTTCTGAATGGCCCTCCCGCTAGAAGCGCTTTATAAATATCCAAATACAATACAATACAATACAATACAATACAATACATACATGGATACATACATGCATCCATACACACATACATAAATACATACATCCATGCACACATACATACCAATTTCAACTCAGCCTGATTTCTGGATTAGATTGATTAGATCTATATGATGACCTTTAGTAACATTGTAACGCATTGTAACACATCCTTTGAGTAACACTGTTTTATTAAAGCGTATTATAAATATAAGTTGTATTGTATTGTATTAGTAAGTTGCAAAAGCATTGCAATAACTCACAGAAGTTGTGTCCAATAAGGTATTCTGTCGCATTACATTCTGTTACATTACAGTTCGTTACATTGGCATAACATTATCAGGTTTGTGTGTTTGAGATTAACTTGAACTTGTTTTGTGTTTTGTAGATTTCAACATATCTGGTGTTTATGAGCCTATTGCATCAAGGCAAGTTGTCGTTTATTATTCTAGTTTACTAAAAAAAACTGTTAACTGTGCTAATACTTTTTAACTGCTTAATTAGATGTCTGTACACCAAAGTGCGATTAGCGATTGGTTAATAAAGAATATACTTACTTAAAATCGTTTACTAATTAAGAAAATTTGAGCCACAACATAAATGACGAAATTATCAAGTAAGTAGCCGCTCTTTAATTATTATTCGTTTTCTGTAAGGCGTAAGTCTGCGAATTCAGTTTTGAATGCAAAAGATTTAAAGTACTGTTACAGTTATGACGCAATTACATCACAAATATAATCAATTGTCTGCAAGTAAACCACAATACACTACAATACAATACAACACGACATCATTCTAGTGTGATGCTTGCAGCAGTGCCAACTAGGTTTGGCTAATTCGGATGCCAGGTGTAACAGACACAATTTGTGGTGTTTCTGAAAAGCAAGAAAAGGCGCTCTATGAGTTGTCGGCTATAATATTCTAGGTTACTAATGCTGACCTGGGAGTGACTGGGGTGCTGGGCAACTGGTTAATCCAGCCAGGGTCGACGTGGGAGAGGAAATCCAGGCAGTCCAGATGAACCTCATAAACGACTTTGGCTGTTGTTGTTTTAGTCATAATTTGGGTTAGTCACGTGGAGGGGGGGTTGGAGTTACTCGGCTCAAACCCCAATGACTCATGCGAATCTCATTAATTGCTTCTTCCTTGAACTTAATTAGGGTTTTGAGGAGACACCCCCACCACTGTGTTGACTGTAGAAGATTGGCTTGATCTTTGCCTGGTCCTGAATGTTCCAAAGTTTTAGAGCTTGACGGCGTGGTCCGATCGCCATCTGGTGGTTAGCGAGAGTCCTTCACGTTCAGTGCTTCCACTCCCCATTTTCAGAAATCCCAAGATCTAGCCACAAAAATTCCAAGATTGTACTAAAAATCCCAAGTTGGCCTAACTGACTGTTAGGCCAACTTGGAAGCCCAAAAATGGTTTGACCTAGGCCAACTCAGTGGTGCGAGTGGTCGGTTTTTTAAAGAGCTTGTTGATACAAATCATGCTCTGTTGCGTTTCGTAGTCTTTAACTTGTTTTGCAGACTCTGCATGTTTCACTATTGCCAACCTGTTAACGCCAGTCAGTGTTTTGGACCAAACGCTGCATTTTGCTGCATATTAATTTTTATCTCCTCACTTTGGTTTAAGCCAAAGTTTAAATTAATCGATTTTCAGCCATTTCTCGTTGAACAGTTGTCCTTACCATACCTTTGCTTTCTAGCGCGGCTCGGCGCTAGTGTCGTGAGAGTCAGAATCAGACGATGCCATGACAACTTCCGGTTTAAAACTGTTACGACTGTATGATTTATCCAGATTTAGTCCTTTTCCTTTAATAATTGCTTAAAAACTTGGAACGTCCGTGTCGGCGGTAAAATGTATGGAACTATGGATTACGGAATCTACGGATGAAGTATGACATCATGTTCTTCACAAGATAAGTGTAAGTAAGGTACAGAAGTAAACGACCAGTAGCGGTAGACACATGTTCAAATGGTCACTCAACGACAACAATTCAACAAGACTTAGTGCTTATTGTTATAATTCCATATGAAATATTCATATTATATTATGACTGTAGACCTTAGTAAAAAATCCCCAGATTGCCATGGAAAATCCCCAGATCCCAAGACGATCTGCCAATTCCCAAGATCTTGGGAAAATTCCCAAGGAGTGGAGGCACTGTTCACGTTGTCTTGGAAACTGGACAGGATAGTTGTGATCATGAGTTGTTTCTTTAGTCCTTCTGAGTAGGGAGAAAACCCGTATGTAAGGTCCCTTTGTCAAGAGTATCACCTGATCTTAAGATGCTGTGTTTTAGATGTGTTGGGTAGACTTTTCTAGCAGCTTAAAGAGGCGTTTTAAAGGCCTGCATACGTACATACATAAAATATACATACATACATACATACATACATACATACATACATACATACATACATACATACATACATACATTGATGTATACATACATCCATAAATTTGTATATAAGTGTATATGTATATATATATGTAAATAAGTGTATATGTATATGTATATAAGTGTATATATAAGTGTATATGTATATAATTATAACGATGTGTAGAATGTTATTATTTTCCCGTGTATTTTTGCCATTCTATTTAGGATTGCAGGGTGTGTTTCAAAAACAATGCCAAAGCGCACAATGAAGCGTTATCAGGAGCGCCATCGCAGGAGGGCTTTAGGGCATGACAGGGTTAGGTCCTCGAAATGCAGATGTTGTTTCTTTGCTGGATGATGGATATCCGCCGATTTTGTTTTTATTATTATTACTTTTTTATACCCGAGGTAGAAAAGATCTCGGATGATTTAGAAGACTGCCTAGAGACTACATATACACGATCGGCAGCGGCTAAACATTGTCAAGTTGTAGTAAAAGAGAAGTCCTATGAAGGCAGAGACTGATTTACAACTGCTGGGGGGACATGGATGGCACAGATGTTTCTGTGGAATTTCCAGAGAATTAGTTAGACAACGCCCAAAGTTCTTGATCAATTCAAGTGTAACGTCATGAATGCCAGTGGATCGAAACAAAATCTTCAAAGTGGAGTTCTATATTTCGTTATTGCTGTTATCACCATTTCTATTATTATTGATTCTGTTATTTCTTAATTAAGCATACTTGGATAATATTAGGTACATACAGATTGAAATTCTATACATCAGTTTGAGCCAATTCTCTGGGGCGTGGTGGCTCAGTGGTAAGTGCGGCGCCTTGTTACCGGAGGGTTGCAGGTTCGAATCCTACTCTAGCCGCTGCGTACGGACCTTGGGCAAGTCCTTCACTCGCAATTGCTCGTGGCGCTTCGGCGTGAAAATTTCGGCACAGTATCAAATGCTGTAGTCGGGAGCGCCTCTGAGTAGTAGTTGACTTCGAGAGGCGCTATAGAAATATCCGGAATAAATTTTAAAAAAATAAATTCTTTTGTGTTGAACGTTTTTCTTAGAGAAATCTTTGCCTGTTCCTAGATCTGACTGGGTTCGGATAACATTTTCCGAATGCCATAAACATGCATGTTTTGATTAGTCAGCACCTTATAGGTGCAACTTGAAGTTTCTTGATTCAAAGATACATACATACATGTACATACGCACATACATACATACATGCGAAGTTGATATTGTAATGTTGATACGAGTGTTTTCTTTATTGCTTTCTAGATTTTCCTTACAGCAGACCCTGATTGGGATCCAGAAGTTCGTTGCAAAGCAAGAGTAAGTGGCAGCAGCCATGTGTATGTATGCATGTACGTATGTATGTCTGTAAGTATGTATGTGTATATGTGTGTATGTATTTAAGCATGTATGTGCATATTTGTGCAAATGTATGTATGTGTATGTGCACGTGTATGTATGTAATCATGTACAGAGATAAGCATTTATGTACATATGTTTGTACGACATTGTATGTGCCTGAAATCACAGACACATATATGCATATTATAAGTAGTATGTGTAGTATTGTATTCTTTTAGTCAATTTGCATAACCTACTACTATGAGGCAGTCCAAGGTTGCGGTAGTAGTAGTTGTAGTTGTAGTAACAGTAATAGTAGTTCACTTTGCATCCTTGAATAAATTGATCACGTTCCCTTCCGGTAGAAGGTGACGTCTGTAGAATTCTCTGGCTTGACCTTTGACCTACCCAGTTCTGCCGTGACCTGGATCTGGTCACTGTTGATCTGGCAGGTGAGGATCCTAATTCCGCAGATCAGGTTTCCCTTTCTGTCCCTTCCTATGTCCGTGCAAGGCAGGGTCTCAAGTGAGCCTTGCCCGGTTTCTCAATTGCTCTGGCAATGACATTTCTCTTCAGAGAGAGGGAGCCACCGACCCATTAGCTGCTGAGACGGGCATTCATCGGCGCTCCACCATCATTGAGTATATATGGGTAGTAGCCTCTGCTAATGGAATTCAAAGAGAGACGAACGTAAACAAATGCAGACAGACAGATAGGCTGGCAGGCAGACAAACAGACAGACAGGAAGTCGGATGGACAGACGATTGGGCAGATAGACACCCTCACAGACAGACGTACATTACGTACGTACGTACGTACATACATACATACATACAATGTCATACATACATACATACATACATACATACATACATACATACATACATACATACATACATACATACATGCAAACATACATGCAGACATACATACATACATGCAGACATACATGCATACATACATACATACATGCAGACATGCATACATATATATATATATACATATATACATGCATACATATATATATATATACATAGATGCATACATGTGAAAAGACAGATGAATGGGTTAACAAAGGCCGACAGAGGCAGACAGACAAACAGCCAGATGGGGATGGGGATGTACATGGAACGACCGACGGTCAAGCAGACACAGACAGACAAAAGCAGACACAAACAGTCAGACACACACGCACAGACGGACGGAGAGGGGCCCGACGCGAGACGATAGCGTGAAACAGAGGAGGAGGATAGGATGTCCGTAGTGAAGGGAAGAAGAAGAAAAAGAAGAGTGAGGCCCGGTCGGGTTCGATAGAGGGCGCTATCTGATCGGTTCAGCGCTGGGAACCTCCCCCCGTCTCCCCCCGTGTGTGTGTTGGTGCTGATGCTGACTGGCGTACGTAGAATGCAGTGATGAACCACCGACATCGCTCTGACTGACTGACTGACTGTTGGGCTTTTGTGCTGTACAGTCTATGGGAAGAACAACGTCGTTCCATCGTCTCTGTCTCTTCTTCTTCTTCTTCTTCTTCTTCTTCTTCTTCTTCTTCTTCTTCTTCTTCTTCTTCTTCTTCTTCTTCTTCTTCTTCTTCTTCTTCTTCTTCTTCTTCTTCTTCTTCTTCTTCTTCTTCTTCTTCTTCTTCTTCTTCTGCGTCCGTCCGTCCGTCCGTCCGTCCGTCCGTCCGTCCGTCCGTCCGTCCGTCCGTCTGTCTGTCTGTCCGTTTTTCTGCATAAAAAGTTGACCTCTTTGTTTACTCGCGCTGAAACTGAGTCCGCCGACAAAATAATTTGCACTTAATACTCTCCCATCAGTTTTCTGCTGCTCCTAGCTCTGCCTGCATGTCTGTCCGTCTGTGTGCCTACGTGTTCATCTGTCTGTCTGTCTTTCTGTCTTTTTGTCTGTCTTTCTGTCTGTCTTTCTGTCTGTCTGTCCGTCGGCTTGTATGCCTGGCTGTATCTGTGTCAGTCTGTCTGTCTGTCTGTCTGTCTGTCTGTCTGTCTGTCTGTCTGTCTGATTGCCTGCCTGCTTGCTTATTGGTCTGTCTTTTTTACCTGCCTGTGTGCTTGTCTGTTACTCTCAGCCTAATGTTTTCTGTTAGTCTGTCTTGATTGTCTGTCTGTCTGTCCGTCCATATGTCTGTCCGCCTGCGTGTTTCTGTGTCTGCCTGGTTCTGTCTGTCTGTCTGCCTGATTCTGTCTGTCTGTCTGCCTGGTTCTATCTGTCTGTCTGTCTGTCGTCTGTCTGTTTGTTTGACCGTTTTTCTGCATAAAAACTTGACCAATATCATGTCCTTGATGCTCTGGTTTTGGCTGCTTGCGCCAAGGACTGTCCTATTGATCGCTTGTTAAGTAAACCAGATCCACAGATAGAAGAGATTCTAGATGACTTTGCCATTTGTCCTTGTCTCTCTCGTTTTCACCTAAGACCTTGAAGTCTGCAGAGAAAGATTCACTGCCTGTTTTTGCAATCCAAAGTTTTTCTCTGTTTCGGGAGGGTAAAGATCGCACCGCATAATAATCATGTTGCATAACATATATTTATTTATTTGTTTATTTATTTATTTATTTATTTCTGTGATTGGTTTTATATCTTGTCATTGAGGGTCATCACCAAGCCTTCAGTCATAAAGTTTACTTTTGAGTTTGCATGAGTGACAAAAAGCGATTGGTTGATTAGATTTGAAGACTCAGACGATTAGATTCGGGTTTCGTAATTGTGATCGTAATTGCAAATTTATATAGCACCACTTTGAGAGAGACTCGTGAGAGGATTTGATTAGGTTAGATTATGAATTGGATTGGATTTGATTGGTTTAGTTGATAAACCTTTGAGTTCGATTAGGTTGGGTTTTACCTTCAGGTGATGGGTAGACCAACGATAAATTCTGTTATAAATAGACGCAGACTAAATAAACATCAGGAAAAAAGTGTTGAACGTTTGTCAAATTACCAGGAAGAGTGGAAGTCATTTGTGTATGTGTGCATTTAATATAGCACATTTGTGGTACCCCACAAAGACCCATTGACGTCAAGTGGCTGGAGTGGTGGTGGTAGTGGTAATAGTGGTGATGAAGGTGGTGGTGGTGGCGGTTGTGGTGGTGGTGGTAGTGTTGGCTGAGGTGGCGTGGTGATGATGGTGAAGTGGTTGTGGAAAGTGGTGGCGGAAGTAAACGACTATGCTTTTAGACTATGCTTTTAGACTATGCTTTTAGACTATGCTTTTAGACTATGCTTTTAGACTATACTTTTAGACTATGCTTTTAGACTATGCTTTTAGACTATGCTTTTAACTAGTTCGATTTGACAATATGATCTAAATTAGTACTTACAATATTATTTATTTAAGTTATTTCCAATTGCATAAAATATGTTTATCATTTCAGCTCCCAGCTGCCGAGCTCACTTGCAGAAGCAGAGAATGAAGGAGGAGCCGATGCAGAGAGTTTTCTTGAGAAGTTGAACAGAAATAGAGCGCGAGTTGCAATGGCGGAGGCGATCCTCAAGTGAGTCAGATAATAATAATAATCTTCGTTTAATATCTTCAAACTGACAATAACGCAGTATGATTACAAATCAGTATGAACGGATGATCACAACTTATTACAGGAGTCGAATTTAACTGTACACGGCAGCCATGCAAGGCGCCCATCACGTCCTACATCTCATTTTAACAACGCGCCATCTCGCGAATGAAAGGCTGAGTGGACCTAAATTTGGGAGGGTTGCGGGAAGCGATCCCGCTACCTCTTGCTCTTCACGCCACTGATGTTACCACTACTCTATGGACCCCCCAATGCAAATTGTTGTCTTTTCTAGTGGATCTCTTATCATCTTCATTGCTTTTGGCTACTGGATTTCATCGAGAAGAACTCTTATAGGACATGGTAGCATATTGGTTGAGTGTTCGCCTTGTAACACGGAGAACATGGGTTCGATCTTCCTCCCCTGAGACGGTTACTGTGTAGGGACGTTGAGCAAGTCCTTCACTCACAATTGCTCAGCGCCATCGATTGATGCTTAATCATTAGATGGTGGTGCATAGCAAATGCTTAATAATGTTCCATGAATGAATTATTTAACATCTCCTATGACTTTTGGCAATGTACACTTTCACTTGAAACTGTGCATTGTTGATGCCCTGTGCATTTCAACACAGGCCGTGTGCATTATGCCCATCAACAGATGCCATGTGCATTATGCCTACCAACAGATGCTCTGTGCATTATGCCCATCAACAGATGCCTTGTGCATTATGCCTATCGACAGATGCCCTGTGCATTATGCCTATCAACAGATGCCCTGTGCATTATGCCCATCAACAGATGCACTGTGCATTATGCCTATCAACAGATGCCCTGTGCATAATGCCCATCAACAGATGCCGTGTGCATTATGCCCATCAACAGATGCACTGTGCATTATGCCCATCAACAGATGCCCTGTGCATAATGCCCATCAACAGATGCCCTGTGCATTATGCCTATCAACAGATACCCTGTGCATTATGCCCATCAACAGATGCACTGTGCATTATGCCCATCAACAGATGCCCTGTGCATTATGCCCATCAACAGATGCCCTGTGCTTTATGCCCATCAACAGATGCACTGTGCATTATGCCCATCAACAGATGCCCTGTGCATTATGCCCATCAACAGATGCCCTGTGCATTATGCCCATCAACAGATGCACTGTGCATTATGCCCATCAACAGATGCCCTGTGCATTATGCCCATCAACAGATGCCCTGTGCATTATGCCCATCAACAGATGTCCTGTGCATTATGCCCATCAACAGATGCCATGTGCATTATGCCTATCAACAGATGTCCTGTGCATTATGCCCATCAACAGATGCCCTGTGCATTATGCCCATCAACAGATGCCCTGTGCTTTATGCCCATCAACAGATGCACTGTGCATTATGCCCATCAACAGATGCCCTGTGCATTATGCCCATCAACAGATGCCCTGTGCATTATGCCCATCAACAGATGCACTGTGCATTATGCCCATCAACAGATGCCCTGTGCATTATGCCCATCAACAGATGCACTGTGCATTATGCCCATCAACAGATGCCCTGTGCATTATGCCCATCAACAGATGCCCTGTGCATTATGCCTATCAACAGATGCCCTGTGCATTATGCCCATCAACAGATGCCCTGTGCATTATGCCCATCAACAGATGCACTGTGCATTATGCCCATCAACAGATGCCCTGTGCATTATGCCCATCAACAGATGCACTGTGCATTATGCCCATCAACAGATGCCCTGTGCATTATGCCCATCAACAGATGCCCTGTGCATTATGCCTATCAACAGATGCCCTGTGCATTATGCCCATCAACAGATGCACTGTGCATTATGCCCATCAACAGATGCCCTGTGCATTATGCCCATCAACAGATGCACTGTGCATTATGCCCATCAACAGATGCCCTGTGCATTATGCCCATCAACAGATGCCCTGTGCATTATGCCTATCAACAGATGCCCTGTGCATTATGCCCATCAACAGATGCACTGTGCATTATGCCCATCAACAGATGCCCTGTGCATTATGCCCATCAACAGATGCACTGTGCATTATGCCCATCAACAGATGCCCTGTGCATTATGCCCATCAACAGATGCCCTGTGCATTATGCCCATCAACAGATGCCCTGTGCATTATGATAACGGCATCATAGACAGTCAATAGGTAGATGATCTTCCTGCCAATAGTGTACAGTTCTATGTTTTCACTAAATGTCAGTAGTCACGTATAGCCAAGTTCTGTAGGGAACGGATGGAACAGAAATCTTGTCTAGATTTGAACTGTGAAACTATGGGTTTATAGTCCAGTCTCTGACATAGGATTAAGTAAGTAAGTAAGTAATCTTTTATTAGCATGAGACAAACACTCATACTTTACAACAAAATATATGCATACAGCTGCGAAAAGTAGCACAATATCAGTAGAACAAAAATAAAGCAGATGCAGTATTATAAGCAGTTTTAGAACGTCTGATTTATATACAGTCTCTTTAAGATTAAGGCAGTCCCTCAAGTCTGGAACAGTCTTTCTAACACTGAGACAGTCTCTCTAAGATTGAGACAGACTCTGAAATAATCTTGAAAGCATAAATCGAGGCAAGTAATCTTGAACACATAAATCGAGGCAGTCATTCAAAGACTGAAGTGGACTTCATCGGACACCCCATTGTCTCCAACCGGAATGTATTGTTATGGTTGCTTCCAGGAAATTCTGTTAAGGAAGGCTGCGGTCGGGAATCTCACGGTCCATAAAACGTTTCTTCTGATACCTAAGCGCGCCCCCGCGGGGTTAGATAAGGGCAAACATGCAACAGCTGTTGAACGGCTCCTGGCGGGTGGCAGACGTTATATTTATAGGGGTTCGGGGTGAACACTGAAGCAGAAAATATTTAACCTCGGCAACTACCGTATAAACACCGGAAAATGTAAGGCCTTTGGCGCCCTGGAACGTTTATCAAATGGGACGAGTGTAATGAAAGTGTCTCGTAAACTAGAGAATTCACAAACAGAATCCTTGAAATTGCTTAGACGCCTTAAACGGCTGGGCGACAAAACGTAATAAACAGTTTAGTTTGAAACGCGAGTAAAGAAAGTTTAGTATTATTGGAAAGACTGAGACAGATCAGAGACACGTTAATGCGTGTTTAAATGTTTCTTATGTAATAAAGTCTTTCAATTTTTATGCAATAGTTTTGCATCGGGTGTTATTACACTTGATGTTTTAACTTAGGAAAAGGCCAAATGGGGTAAGAAAATGCTTAATAACAGTATTGGCTTTGAAGCTAATGTATCTTATTGAAGCTAAATGTTCAGCTTTAACAGACAGGAATATTTTTTTGAAATCTTTTTATATTCATTCAGTTGTCTAAGGACTTTTTTTAGAAATATGTTATAAATACCAGTATTTGTATCATTTGAAATTTATTAAATGAAACAGAATACAATGGGAACTACACTACTTTATACAATACATTATGCAATACATGATGCAATACGTTATAAAACACGTTATACAATACATTAAAAATCAGAACATATCTAGTCAAGCCGATAAGTGAAAATTTACTGTGATTGGCAGTGCTCGATAGTGTAGTGGTTAGCATGCTGGACTGTCAAATGAGAGGTTGGGGGTTCTAATCCCACCAGGGCAGAAATTTGGTTCAAAATTTCTGTTCCACCTGCGCCCCCTACTCCCCTAGCCAACTCGGCTATAATGAGTACACTGACTGTACACTGTCAGTGGGAAGATGAGACGACAAGGGAGAGGACTTGTCACCCGCCCTTATATGCCGTGGCTAAGAAAATGATGTTGCTAATACTTCACACCCATGGCTGCCTCAGGGCTAGCTTAAGGGACTGCTCTTGTTCTTCTTTATACTCACACAGGTGAAAATATATGCACATGTATAGATTCTAATTTGTAATTGGAAATGCTTACTTATACACACCTCTTCAAGCATACTCGCCAGAGTGCATGGAAGCCAGTTCCACAATGAAGGGCTGACCATTGTAAGGCTTCCTTGTTGCACTGTGGCAGTACACGAGGGGGAACAACCATATTAACCTGTGTTGCAGTGTATATACTTATATACTTATATATAAGTAAGGAGGTATGCATATAAGTATATTTACAATAAGTAGGTAAGTCAGTCTAAATATACAGGCACCATATTATATGTTGGTATAATTATGGGTGTGTATCAGTCATTGTGCCTTCAGTTGGTCATAATTCCCAGCCTGTGTCTGGTTTTATTCATTGGGGAGGCGTTGCTTTGAGGGTGAGTTAAGTCCAACTGAAACCCATTGAACCCCAACCTGCATACTGAGCAGTTGTGTTATCCTCCCAGTCGCGTGTCTTATCTCCCTCGACTCTGTCAACGATATCAGTTGTATGAATTACATCGGTGCACTGTGCCACGCCCCATCTCGAAGTCACTTTGATGCTTTGGTAGGTTATGATGTCCTTTATGAGTAAGTTTAAAATTGAAGGACTTCAGGCATTATGAGTCAGTTTAAAATTGAAGGACTTCAGTTCAGGCTTTATGAGTCTGTTTAAAATTGATGGACTTCAGGCTTTATGAGTCTCTTTAAAATTGAAGGACTTCAGGCTATATAGGAGTAGGTTTAAAATTCATAGACTTCAGGCTTTAGGAGTCAGTTTAAAATTGAAGGCTTTATGAGTCAATTTTTAAGTTGAAGGACTTCATGCATTATGAGTCAGTTTAAAATTGAAGAATTTCAGACATTATGAGTCAGTTTAAAATTGAAAGACTTCAGTTCAGGCTTTATGAGTCAGTTTAAAATTTTTGGTGGACTTCAGGCTTTTTGAGTCAGTTTAAAATTGAAGGACTTCAGGCTTTTTGAGTCAGTTTAAAATTGAAGGACTTCAGGCTTTATGAGTCTCTTTAAAATTGAAGGACTTCAGGCTATAGGAGTCAGTTTAAAATTGATAGACTTCAGGCTTTAGGAGTCAGTTTAAAATTGAAGGTTGTGTGAGTCAGTTTTAAGTTGAAGGACTTCAGGCATTATGAGTCAGTTTAAAATTGAAGGATTTCAGGCATTATGAGTCAGTTTAAAATTGATGAACTTCAGGCTGTATGAGTCAGCTTAAGATTGAAGGACTTCAGTTCAGGCTTTATGAGTCAGTTTAAAATTGATAGACTTCAGGCTTTAGGAGTCAGTTTAAAATTGAAGGTTGTGTGAGTCAGTTTTAAGTTGAAGGACTTCAGGCATTATGAGTCAGTTTAAAATTGAAGGATTTCAGGCATTATGAGTCAGTTTAAAATTGATGAACTTCAGGCTGTATGAGTCAGCTTAAGATTGAAGGACTTCAGTTCAGGCTTTATGAGTCAGTTTAAAATTGAAGGACTTCGGGCTTTATGAGTCAGTTTAAAATTGATGAACTTCAGGCTGTATGAGTCAGCTTAAGATTGAAGGACTTCAGTTCAGGCTTTATTTTTAAAATTGATGTACTTCAGGCTTTATGATTCAATTTAAAATGGAAGGACTGGACTACTCCACATCCAGTGTCTTCCTCTGGAGATGATGAGCCTGCTTCATAATCCACTTCTTATATATATATATCTATGTTTCATTATTGTCTAATGATAATCCTTCAGCTGTTTTGATTTAGCTTCTTCACTCTGCCCTCTGCATTTGCGTCCAATTTTTCTCCTAGTGAGACATTTTCAAGATATTTTAGCCTTGGTGAATAAACTGATTACCTTGGATTCGAGGTTTATGTGAAGCAGAGAAATTTCGAAAATTTACATTAAAAACTGAATGCGTTCGTAATGTGTTGACTGTTGCCTTTAGATTAGTTTATGTTTATATGAGTGATGAATGTATGTATATACTGTTGTGTATATGTGTACCGGTTTTTATGTATGTACATGTATGTATTTATGTTGTGGTCTCTCTCTCTCTCTTCCTCTTCCTCTTCCTCTCCCCCTCTCTCTCCCTCTCCCTCTTCTCCCTCTCTCTCTCTCTCTCTCTCTCTCTCTCTCTCTCTCTCTCTCTCTCTCTCTCTCTCTCTCTCTCTCTCTCTCTCTCTCTCTCTCTGTCTCTCTCTCTCTCTGTCTCTCTGTCTGTCTGTCTGTCTGTCTGTCTGTCTGTCTGTCTGTCTGTCTGTCTGTCTGTCTCTCTCTCTCTCTCTCTCTCTCTATATATATATATATATATATATATATATACATACTATATATTCCAGTATGTATAATATGTGTATGTATGTATGTTTTGGTATGCATATACATCTGGAGATTTACACATTGACACTGAATAACCTTTCGAAAGCACTGCCAACATAGCTGTCGGAGAGATCCATGGTGATGCTGGGACTTGAGATAAGCTGAATAATATCGTTCAAACGGGCGTAGATAATCTTCTGAAAGCACCGATTTGATTTATAGAACACGTTTAATTTGCCGAATTTTTCGTTGCGGTTAGTTGATGGCTTTCCCTGTCGTTCTGTAGCACGTCGACGGGGGAGGAGGAGGAGGAGGAGCCTCCGAAACAGGAAGTGAAACAGCAGAAGGTCAAGCGACGAGGAAGTGTCTTCTCAAAGCTCGGAAGCTACAGACAGAAGAAGGTGAGTCAGAGACCATCCTCATGTTGTTCTTTACTCTCGCATTTGGAATTGCGTTGCTACATTTCGTGCTAAAAAGATTGACCACATATGCCGAGACTAAGCAAATAAAGCCGATAATCTATATGTATATATAATTATATATCTATGTATCCTGTTCTTGTATATACATCAATAAGAATAGTTCACTTGTTTTTTTATAAGTTACTTAAGTCCAGTTTATATTGCCGTGGTAATTGGGAGCTCTTCTGAGTAGGTAACTTGAGCGGGCGCTGCATTAAATTTTTAAAATGAATGAATGCATGAATGTAAGAGCAGAAGATCTTTAATGCAGCCATGGTTTTATATATATAACCATGGCTGCCTTTGTGTATATATATATATATATATATATATACATATATATATATAACCATGGCTGTCTATAAAATCTCCTGTTCTCTTGCTACCCATTCTTCTTGAATAATTACTTGTTTTATTGTGAACTGCATAGCTGGTCATTTTGTTTGTTTAATAAGTTGCTAATATAACTGAGGACATAACATCACTTCGACTAACACTAAAGGGGCAATAGACTTGACAAAAATGACCGAGGACAATGGTGATAATTTATTCCTACCCACTGCCACCAATGATGAATAAGTTGCTGTGGAAATTTAATTTCGGCTCTTATAGTGTATAGAGTAGTTTACAGGCAGAATAAGTTATTTAGTATAGACATCTCAGTTAACTTGAGCGGGCGCTGCATTAAATTTTTAAAATGAATGAATGCATGAATGTAAGAGCAGAAGATCTTTAATGCAGCCATGGTTTTATATATATAACCATGGCTGCCTTTGTGTATATATATATATATATATATATATATACATATATATATATAACCATGGCTGTCTATAAAATCTCCTGTTCTCTTGCTACCCATTCTTCTTGAATAATTACTTGTTTTATTGTGAACTGCATAGCTGGTCATTTTGTTTCTTTAATAAGTTGCTAATATAACTGAGGACATAACATCACTTCGACTAACACTAAAGGGGCAATAGACTTGACAAAAATGACCGAGGACAATGGTGATAATTTATTCCTACCCACTGCCGCCAATGATGAATAAGTTGCTGTGGAAATTTAATTTCGGCTCTTATAGTGTATAGAGTAGTTTACAGGCAGAATAAGTTATTTAGTATAGACATCTCAGTTACTCTATAGGCAAGAATCACAATCATTGGCAGTATAAAATCCGTTATACAGATTTGTATTAGCAGTTGTTCTGCTGGGAATAAACTTCAGCTTGATCGCTGGAGGGAACTGTTGAGAATGACGACATTGTGATAAACAGTGGCTTCTGCTTGCTGTTGCACTGCTTGCATGGATCGATGGGTGAAAGGATGGATGTATGGATGGGTAAATTGATGGATGTATGGATGGATGGGTAGATAGATGGGTAAATGGATGGATGGATAGGTGGATGGATGGATGGGTGAATGGATGGATGGATGAGTAAATGGTTGGATGGATGGAGGGGTGGGTGAATGGATGGATGGGTGAATGGATGGATGGATGGATGGGTAGATGGATGGATGGATGATTGGATGGATGGATGGGTGAATGGATGGTTGGGTGAGTAGATGGGTGAATGGATGGATAGATGGATGGGTAGATGAATGGGTAGATGGATGGGTAGATGGATGGATGATTGGATAGGTAGATGGCCTGTTACCTTGTTTTGGCTCTCTTTCATGTCTGCATCACTTCAGTCCTCACAGATGCTGCTGCTGCTTTTTGATGATACTGATGACGATGATAATGATGATGGTGGTGGTGGTGATGATGATTATGATGAATGTGATGATGATGCTTCTCATGCTATCTGTGGCTGCTGGGAGTTGTGATGGAGCAACTGGCACTTTGGACTGTTTGCCTGGTCAATTTACCTGGCCAGATGTGAGACGGTCAAGAGCCCACGGTGTGTCTGGTTCTATGGCCTTGTCTTTGACCGTCTGGGTGGATATGATATCCGCCAGTGCATTTCTCCCTGGATCAGTATGTGTATAAGCTTCTAGCTTTAGCCATATTATCGAGTATATATATATATATATGTTTTCGAATGTATATATATTGTATATATCTTACTATACATGTAATGTATATTTATATATTATGTATTAAATATATTTATAGTAAATATATCCACTCGCCTGTGTTAATGTGTGTGCATATATATATATATATATATATATATATATATATATATATATACGTACATATATATATATATTTAAGATGCTCATGTGTATATATAAGTATAATAATCTGTGTGTATTATAATGTGGGGTCGGAGTCGCAGGTTGCCTGCAGATGTTTGAGTCTCAATCAATAACAACTCCATTTTGTCCGGAAGGAGACGGACGAAGACAGACACGCACACAGACAGTTAGACAGACATAAGGTCAGCGGGGTGTGGGGGAGCATTAACGAGGGGTGGGGGTAGAAGTGCACTTGTTCTTTGGCGGAAGTCGTTCCCGTGGAGCCTTGGAGCCGTTCGTAATTAGGATTATTAGACGTCAAAAGGTGTCGCTCGTCGCTAGTTCACCGGTGTACCCCACTCCACCGGTAGGCTGCTTTGTTGTTTGTTTTTCTGTTACCCTGGGGTAGCGGTTTCTACATCTGCCCCGCTACGTTTCCGACGGGGTTTGAACAACAACTCAGTGTGTGTCCGTGTCTGTGTGTGGGTGGGGGTATGGCTGTTTGTGTGCATGTCTTTGTGTGTGTGTGTGTGTGTGTGTGTGTGTGTAGGTGTGTGTGCGTGTCTGTGCGTGTATTTGTGTGTGTATGTGTGTGTGTATGTGTTTGCATGTGTTTGTTTGTGTGTGTGTGTGTGTTTGTTTGCATGTGTTTGTGTGTGCGTGTGCGTGAGTGTGTGTGAGTATGCCGGTGTTTGTGTGCGTGATAGTGTGTGTGTGTGTGTGTGTGTGTGTGTGTGTGAGTATGCGTGTGTGTGTTTGTGTGTGTTTGTGTGTGTGAATATGCGTGAGTGTGCGTGTGTTTGTGTGTGTGAGTATGCGTGTGTTTGTGTGTATGCGTGTGTGTGTGTGTGTGTTTGTGTGCGTGAGTGTGTGTGTGTGTGTATGTATGTGTGTGTGTGTAGGTGTAGGTGTAGGTGTGTGCGTGTGTGTGCGTTCCTGTTTGTGTGTGTGTTTTGTGTGTGTGCGTGTGTGACATAATCAGGTGAAGCGGGCAAACGGATTGTGACAGATGTTTTGATTACAGGCCAAGACTGACTGCGTTGGACGACGCTAAACGTTCTCTCTCTCTCCGTCTATATATTGTATAACAACACGTCCAGATATCCACGTACATATGTATGTGCTGTGCTTCTATATATATATATATATATATATATATATATTGCATCTACGCATTACATATATTTATATTTACATATGTATATATATATGGCTTATATACACCAATATATTGTACTGATATGTATATATATATATGTATATATATATATATATATATACACTCTTGTATTAAATCCTGGGTCCATTGATTACTTGTGTTACTGTTCTCTGTCTTATATAAAAATTTACGTGATATCAATACACGTACGGATATATATTTATATATGCATACATGTACGTATGTGTGTATATATATTTACCGGTAAGCTTGTTTTTCCTTTTGGCTTGGCTCGGCAACTCTGTATCTGTCATTACACTTTGTGACATATTAAGTGTATATATACAATTAAACACGTATGTTGCGTTAAAATCTATATACACACATATATATACATATATACACACATATATATATTTGTATATCTATGTAAGTATAATCCGTGCGCAGATAGTTAGGCCTATAGACTGCACAGTTTTTTGTTGTGCTGATCTTTTCTCCTGGTTTCACAGTTTCTTTCTTCTTTGTTTTGTCAGAGGCTTTTATTTCTCGTTCTTTTCTGTTTGCGCGGATTCAGTCGAATTCACAGCAGACGACAAAGGACGGTGGAAAGGTCAGCAGCAGCAGCAACAGTCATCATTTTGTGCTCGTCTCCTGCAGCAATTCCATCACCTGTGACGTCTGCGGAAAGTCGATTGCGAACAAGCCCGCCCTGCAGTGTCAAAGTTAGTCCTAGTTGACGATTTCTCTATTGTTTCAACCCTTAGGTATTGATTAACTTTAAAGGAGTGCTACCAGTATAATGAATCTATTCAGTCAATCGAAATTTCTGTAGCGCCCCTTCCAGGTCTCTACTCTATTGCATGGTAGTCTATTATATCAGACTAGTTGTTTAAACCCATCTTAAAAATGGGATATCGGGTGATTAAAACGAAAAAAGGTTTTCCGCATGGCTGCCTAAGTAACTTTACCCGTTTGAACCTGTTAAGTTCGTTCGTTTCAGCCTGTTCGCCACGTTAGTAAATTAGTTTAAGCCCGTTTTAAGCCTTAAGTTTAAAAGAGCAGCCGTTTATGGTATATTTAAATTTACGTCGAATTAAGTGTGAAGCGAACGAATGTTGACATTTGTAAACAGTGACGTCATTGGTCATGAATATTCATTAGTTGGAAGCGACCAAGGAGAGGAGTGTAACAAAAAGTTCACTTCATGAATGACTTTGTGACTTCGTGATATTTCAGTTTGAATATATGTATATGTATGTGTGTATGTATGTATATATGTTTGTATGAATGTATGCTTGTATATGTATGTGTATATATAATTATATATATTTGTGTGTGTGAATGTGTGTATGTATTTGTGTGTATGTATGTATCTATGTTTATGTATTTGATCCACTGGGAGTAATTGTATCAGAATTGAGGTGTTTATTTACAGAGAAAACCAAGTTTCAATGTATGTGGGATCGTTTTACACAGATTGTGTTTTCACTGTTTTGGTCTTGTACAGCATCCCCTTCAGATTGGGGGCGTGGGTGGTGGGGGGGGGGGGAACCCCGTAGCTCTCTGAGCAGGAGCCAGTGCTCCTCAAGTTTAGCCATGACCTTAGCATTCCATATTAGCGACGCAGTTTGTCAGAGAACTGTATTAGAAACAGGTGACAACCCTTAACCCTCATCCATAACCCTCAAAACAGATGACGTCTTGTCCCTCCCTAAACCCTATACCACATGTCTCTGTGTATGCACCCTCTCTGTAATCCTTTTGCATCAACCCAATAGTGCCAATACCCTTATGTCGTTTAGTTTATTGTCTAAGTGTTGGTCTCTTGGTCTAGTGGTTTGCAGACTGAACTGTCAATCTAGAGTTCGGGAGTTCAAATCTTGGCCTGGACAGAAAGTTGTTGCAAAATATTTCTGCTCGTATACCGAGGCAAAGAAAGTGATGTCACTAGCACTTGTTACCCTTGGCTGCCTCTCAGAGTCAGCCTAAAGAATTGCTGTTCTTGCTTCAGTTGTTATTGTTCTGCTGTTATTCTGTTGTTATTGTTCTGTTGTTATTCTGTTGTTATTGTTCTGTTGTTATTGTTATTATTAATCTTTGCCAGTTTAGAGTTCACACCAGGAAGTAAGGCCACATGACATTGAGTGGTGAATTCCGTGGATGGATGGATGGATGGATGGAGGGATTATGGGTGGATGGATGGATGGTCAGATGGATGATGTTTTTGGGTGGGTGGGTGGATGTGTGGGTGAATGCATGGATATATGGATGGGTGGGTGGGTGTGTGGGTGGATGGATGGGTGTGTGGGTGGATGGATGGGTGTGTGGGTGGATGGATGGGTGTGTGGGTGGGTGGGTGGATGCATGGTTGGATGGGTGGTTGGGTGGATGGATGGATGGACGGACGGACGGACGGATGGATGGATGGATGGATGGATGGATCGACGGCGTGCAGGCACAGAGCTCTTCGTCTTCGCCCACTTCCTCCTACTTTCAAGGCCGTGCGGTCTTTAGAGAAGGATTAGAGTCTGAGACGGTGGTCCGTCTGTCATTCCCAGTTTTCCAAGGGTAATGAGGAGGAGGGAGGGTGGAGAAATGGACCACAGTTCTCCACACGGGGGTGGGTGGGGTCGGATAATAAATCTCTCAGCAACTGACTCTTATGTATTTCTCTAATTTATGCAAAAGGTCTGTGTGATTGATCGGACGAGGCCAAGGAACGGCCGCCGCTCCTCACCACGTCATGTAATGCCATGCATATGTATATATAGAGCCTCCGATCATGGCAATGCAGTTTTAAGACAGATTTTGATTTGAGGCGTTTCTACGGACGTGGATGCCATATTTAATTCAGCTCTAAAGGCTTGTTTTTGTTGTTGTAAAAAAAACCTCTACTCCAAATTTCCTCAACTGCTCCACCCTTTGTAGGTTCTTTATCTCAGTCTAGTCTTGTCTTGTCTTGTCTTCCTACCTACCTTCCTTCCTTCCTTCCTTCCTTCCTTCCTTCCTTCCTTCCTTCCTTCCTTCCTTCCTTCCCTTCCTACCTTCCTTCCTTCCTTCCTTCCTTCCTTCCTTCCTTCCTTCCTTCCTTCCTTCCTTCCTTCCTTTTTTCCTTCCTTCCTTCTTGCCTTCCTTCCTTCCTTCCTTCCTTACTTCCTTACTTCTTTGCTTCCTTCCTTACATCCATCCATCCTTCCTTCCTTCCTTCCTTTTTTCCTTCCTTCCTTCTTGCCTTCCTTCTTTCCTTCCTTCCTTTCTTCGTTCGTTCGTTCCTTCCTTCCTTCCTTCCTTCCTTCCTTCCTTCCTTCCTTCCTTTCTTTTTCCTTGTGTGACTATTTATGCCGGAGTTTGTTCCCTTGGGGGTCTTGATACATACATACATACTTACATATGTGCATGAGTTTTCTGGATGATGTGCTGTATAAATAACCACTTACAATCACAATTACAAAAATTACATGTATACACACATACATACATACATACATACTTACATACATACATACATACATACATACAGGCATGCATGCATACAGGCATAGAAATACTTTGAAACATGCATCATGATATGCATACATAGATGCTTGCATATATAGATAATTTAGGTATCCTGGGTATGATCTTGATGATGGGTATCATATATATATTGGTGAATGTCTGTGTTACAGATTGTCTGGTGAATGTACACGAGAACTTATGCAAAGATCAGACATTTCCCTGCGTACGTTGTCAACATCTGGTGGTAGGCAATTTCACATTCACTTTGAGCTACATTACGTCTTTGCATTATCCTGAAAAAGGTGCTATAAATGTTGACATACCTACCACACGCTTTCGCCCTATTGACAGAGGTTTGTATTATTATGGGGCGTGTGGTTACTGATTGGATAAGGCACTCGGCTTGTTAAGTGGAGAGCACAGGGTTTGAGTCTTCCTGATATGGGTATTTGGTATGAACCTTGAGTGAGTAATTCACTCACAATTGCTTTGAATCTCAGTTTCAGATTTGCTGTCTTTGCCTGTGTAAAAAATGTAATATAATGATGATGATGATGATGATGGTGATGGTGATGGTGATGGTGATGGTGATGGTGATGGTGATGGTGATGGTGATGATGATGATGATCATGATCATGATGATGATGATGATGATGATGATGATGATGATGATGATGATGATGATGATGTTGATGATGATGATGATGATGATGATGATGATGATGATGATGATGATGATGATGATGATGATGATGATGATGATGATGATGATGATGATGATGGATGATGGTGGTGATGATGATGATGATGATGATGATGATGATGATGATGATGATGATGATGATGATGACGACGATGATGACATTAATAAAAATAAGAGCATTAATAACAATAAGGATAATGATGATATTAATAATGAATATACTAAATTAAGCAGCTACATTA
Organism: Allolobophora icterica; assembly: GCA_963556255.1. Lineage (NCBI taxonomy): Eukaryota > Metazoa > Annelida > Clitellata > Crassiclitellata > Lumbricidae > Allolobophora > Allolobophora icterica. Next base: position 40,848,835 of record OY744615.1, read on the forward strand.
TTCTTGTAATAAAGTTCTATATATTTTTGGTGATTCCTTTATTACATTTATTGTACGTTAGAGCTTCTTACAGGGTCCCACATACAGTTTTTATGCACTAGGCCTACAGTTTGCCATTAGCTTTGTCAGCAATGTTTTGGTAGTTAATGGTTTAACATATGGAAATGGTTAACCTTTTGAACCATGACGTGGTCTCTGCGCAGTGCCTTCTCTATGCAAATGGCTACTGCACTCTTGAACTTCGTGACTGCTGACTGCAGACACTTGTATGACTAGAACTCTTGCTGAGATTAACCAGCCTGCTGTTACTATTGCCTGACCAGGCAGTCTTTCCCAGTACTTTGAAAAGCCTGCATTACTGTCTAACTGTAAGCCACAGAAAAAGAACAGTTCTTGGTACTAAAGCATGCTAGGGATTTAATTTTCTTAACCTCGGCATATAATGGTTAGCTGCCGCAGTGACTGCTTTATTATCAGACAATTGAGTGTCTAAGAACTTCATCAGTGTCTCCTTTTTCCAGACATCAAGTTTAATAGCGTTGATTGCTGGGAAACTGATTAGCATAGGCCTCAGCGGAGGAGTCCAACCAGATGATGATGTTGATGTTGTGATGACGAATCTTAATAGAAACCGAGATTTAATTAAACTTTTGAACAGAGAAGGATCGGAACTACGTAGGAAGGGTACCACGGTTTTCATTGCCAGTTACAACTGCGTATGACTTGACTTCTTTCAGTTATGTAACGGCGACTCGCTGAAGGAAAAGTCCTGCAGTTTACCTGGTATGAGTTACTTGTTCTAGATTAATCCGATGGTTTCATCGTAATTGTAATCATAAATTTATATAATAATAATAATAATAATAATAATAATAATAATAATATTTTCTTTAATTAAGCGCCTGCAAACACACTGTGCTGTACAGAGAACATACATATAGTAGAAACGGCAGCCACGCAGGGCGCCTTACAAACATGTATTAAGTAGAAGCACATGATAACTGTTTTACAGGAGTCGAATATAACTGCTTATGCGGCAGCCAACATACAGCGCCAAATCACGGCCTACTATTAATTTAACCACCGCCGCCGCCTAGCGAGTGGAAGGCAGAATTAACCTTAAAATTAACGGCTGTCTACCGGGTTCGATCTTGGTACCTTCAGCTCTTCACGCCAGTGTGTTATCCATTACTCTACGGGCCCCCCCCACTTCATGAGAAACGAACCAGAGGCAGTCCAGTCTCATCTTCCCGCTGATAGTTTACAATCAGTGTAATCTCATTATAGCTGAGTTGGTTAGGGGGTGCAGGTGGAACAGAATTCTCGAACCAAATTTCTGCCCTGGTGGGGATTTGAACCGCTGACCTCTCGGTTGACAGTCCAGCACGCTAATCACTATCGAGCACCCCTTCATTTGAAACTATGGTGAAATTGTAATTCATTTAAGAAGATTGGTCAGAATTTGATAGATCATGGAAAGCCTGGCAATGGTGGAAGAGCCAACTGAGACAGACAGGGGCTTAACTTTGTTCTAAAAAATGGGAGTACCATTTCTTACATAAACGAAGCAAGGCGGAGACTGCGATCTCTTGGAAGGCACAATAATAAAATATTGATTGGCATTGTTCAAACAGTGGGGGGTATGGTACCCCCAGTCCAAAAAGTGGGGGTAGAGGTACCCCTCGGACCCCCCACAAATTACGCCTATGGAGACAGATGGCGTTTAAGTTTAGACCTGGTTGTCAGATGTCCAGTTTTGAACAGGAAAACCTGTTTTTTTGTGCCAACTGTAGAAGAAAGAATCAGAGTTAATATCTGGGTATTTTAATCTGCTGCTGATGTTTGGGTATTAAAATTCAATATCGAGTTTTAGTATTAAGGACTTTTGGATTATGTTATCTTAATTCTGTGAACAATAGACAAGTGAAATAAATTTTTAGCCTGGTTCTCTGGAGTCAGTCTTAGAGTTTGTAAGGCTGTTTCTGTATCTGTTTGTGTTTCCGTTTCTGTTTCCATCTCTCGGTTTCTGTCTCTGTTTCTGTCTCTATTTCTGTCTCCGTTTCTGTTTCTGTCAAACTCATATTTTCCTGTACATATGTAGTTTTGCTTGCCTTCATTGAAGATTTGTCTGTTAGAAGGTGGTGCTGGGGTCGTCAACCTGAAGGCAACACCTTCTGTCAAGGAGAAGAGAGCGCTTTCTGTACCTGCTAGAACTTCTGCCCAAGTAAGTCGCTTATATTCTGTGCTTTCAGATAAGACCAACATGGCAGATTGCTCAGTCATTTGTCCTTAACCTCTGCATATGGGTTTCAGATCTTGGTGCATTTGGCATTGACAAACTGTTGTCAAGCCTTGTAACTCATTTAAGTTTTTTAAAGTTGATAAACAAATGCACAGATGCATTATTGCATAAACATGCAAGTGGATACTTACTTACCTACATGCATACATACCCACAGAAATTATTATACATACTTACGATGTCATACATGCATACATGTTGACACACAGATACATGCATGTACATGCATGCATGCATACACACATAAATTCATACATATATATATATATACATACATACATACATACAGATATACATACATACTTGCTTACATGCATACATAATACATACATAAGACAGACTTACATGTGCACATAAATACATACATATATGCTAGTATATACATAGATACAGACATACATACATACCTGCATGTATACACATTCATATAGGATATTAACACATACATACATACCGCTCTTCACAAACTTATAACAACCTTATTATAATGTGATACTTGATATGAGATGTGTGTTGATTCAGACAATTCCTAACAGTTGATTCTGTCTGTCTGTCTGGTGTAGGTAGTTGCTTCAACATCAGCTGGACCAAGAAGTACCAGTCCTGGGTAAGAAGATTCTGCCCTTCTAAATTTTCTAATTTTCGAGTTTTCATTTCATCTCTGTAACTTTCTGTTGCTGGTTCAACAATGACCAGGGACGTATCTAGCGTTGGGCTTGGGGGGGCTTAAGCCCCCCCAAACGAAGTTGAAGCCCCCCCAAACAAGTCAAGCCGTTGTATGCTTACGGCTAAAATTCGTATGAACACTGTATAAATGTTGCCATGTTCAAGGCTTAAGCCCCCCCAAACGAAAAAGGCTAGTTACGTGCCTGACAATGACAGAATTATATCACTGCTTTGGCAGCATTGAATTCTAACATAGAGATGGTTAGGAACACATGCTTTCAAAACACAGTTGATGCTCTCTTCTGTTATTGAAGTCTACCACTTGTGCCTTGTGAATTACCCTAGAATTACTGGTGGTAGTGCGATAGTTACAGTATCATTTAAAGTGTTGCTTTTACATTACATTCCTGTTTTCGGTTATGTACAGCAATTACATATTACAGGCATATGTTTGTAATTTACATTGATGATTAAGTACACTGGAGACTGATTATTAGTAAACGCTCAAGTATAACAAGAATTCTGCTAGAAGGCTGTCAGGCACATTGATCGCAAATTTAGTTCTGCTGTTGATAAGCTCGTTATAACATGGCCTCGTTTCAAGGTGGTTCTTTTTGTGGCTTCCTAAGACAGGGTTACAATGAGTAACTGGGGGTATGTTAATCGTTGGATAATGTAACGTTTACTGTAACGGTTTTCAAGTGTAGGTGAGCTAAGGTAAGGTAATTTCAGGTTTATTACAGCATTCTTGTTGGTACCCTAGTTCTCAATTGTAGTCCTAGGCTTGAAGGGTGTTTCATTTAAATATGCTAATGTGGACTAGGAATCCAACAGTTAGACAACGTATTCAAACTTTGATGTGCTATACCGAAACCTTCATTAAATATGCTAATGTGGAGGCAGCACATCACAAGTGGCTGAGAAGAATTCTTCGTGTATCATGTCACGACACGATACCGAACGAAACTATAAGAGAGAAAACGGGACAAGAAGATACAGAGAGCATCATCAGAGAGAAGTGGATGGGGCGTATTTCTCTATTATGGATTAAGATAGAAGAGCCAAGCAAGTGATGTCCTGGAATTCTGGGGGGAGAAGGAGGAGAGGAAGACCATGGAAGAACTGGTCGGAGACCATCAGAGACGACTGGAGATGCATGGAGATGTCGTGGAACGAGACCGAGGAGCTGGTGATGGACAGAGACGAGTGGAGGAGACGCATTGCCTGATGTGCAGACCTGCACGGGAATGACTAAGTACTAAGTAAGTAAGTATGTGGATCAGGAATACAACAGCTGGACAAGATATTCACACTTGGATATGCTATGCCGAAACTTTCATTTAAATATCAATCAATCAACCAATCAATCAGTCAATCAATAGTTTATTTGCAACCAATTCAATCAACATTAAATCACATATCGTTAGACTGCGGCTACAAAATGGAGCCCTGGAGGGATCAATGATCACGCTAATTAGGTAACCAAAGCACAGATTTTAATAGTTAATATGAGGTGGCGGTAAGGTAGGAATTATCGCAATTAAAGCTCGTACTCGTATGCTAATTAGGATGAGGAATCCAGGGATAGAAAACGTAATCAAGCTTGGATATGCTATACTGAAACTTGGCTGCTTCTCCCGTAGTGATTCATTCTGAGCTGCTGTCCTCATAAGCAGAAGCATGCTCGGATTTGACACACATTACGGACTACATAATTGGATGCAAGCCAACAGCTGGCAAATGATTTCCAAGATCTGTGGAGTAATTAAATGAGCAGATGAAAGGTTGAGTTAATAATTGCATAATGGATGGTTTATGAAAGGTTGACAAGCTCTGCGTAATTTTTTCTTTTAGATAGGAAACTTGTATTAACTCACAGTTGCGTTGGTATATTATTCAGCTGTTATTTCTTAATTATTGTTAATTTTTACCCAAGGATATTTTGTTTACATGTCAGATTATTATGATCATCATCGTCATCAGCATCATCAACATCATTATCATTGACGTCATCATCAATTCATCATCATTCACGCACTATTTCTTCTTGGCTTTCAAGCACTTCTCCTGGCGACTGACTATCCGTGCCTCAGATTCACATTTCGATGTGACCATGTGCACGTTACAAATTTAATTAATACTACTAACAATAATAATCATCATCAATGTCATCATCATCATCATCGTCATCATCGTCATCGTCATCATCGTCGTCGTCATCATCATCGTCAATGTCGTCATCATCATCATCAACATCATTGTGCAGATGCAGGCTCATCACTGCCTTCTGACATTTGTATCAGAGACAGCCTCGTTGACTCGTATAGGTCATTAACCTTCCTAGAAGAACAGTTCCCAATTACAGATTGACTGCTGACAAAGCACGCTGTCTCATTGTTCTTTTTTCATTGTTCTGTTGGTATTTTCTGCGTGGTTCAGTTCCACAAGAAACATCGTCACGGCCCCTGCAATAAACACCGGGTATTTCCAGTGGCGTCGCGTCGCCACTAAGTTAGGAATAGAGTAAGCGAACTTGACTCCAACTGTCAGCGTAGTAGTGTCTGTGCTGCGACTGGAGAGATTTATTTTTGCGTGGCTTCGTAGACTTGAAGTTTTTGTTGCTGTAGCCAGATGTTTCTGTAGTTGTTTTGTTCGCAGTTGTGTGTTCAAGTGCTTGGCGTATTTGGGATAGCTATTTCGCTTAAGTTGCAATGTCTGTTACTGTTATTAATAATAAAAGTCGACATTTTATGATTATACAGATTATTTGTTTTTTTTTTACCCGAGGTATCAGTGATCCCTCAGGATTTGGAAAAAATTATTATTATTATTATTATTATATTTTGCTATTTTGATTATTATTAGTAGTTTCAGTTTAACGACACTATGTGATAGCAAAGATCATTAGCATCCTCCTCCTCCTTTATCCAGGCTTGGAACTGGCACTGCCAGAGTACGAGCAGTGATGGAGTCACTGGTTATTAGTATTATTATTATTATTATTTGGATGTGTATCTTTTTAAGGGTGTTACATTTATATTTATTTTTATTAGTATCATAGCTATTATTATTATTATTATTATTATTATTATTATTATTATTATTATTATTATTATTATTATTATTATTATCTGATATATTAGTACTACTGTTATTACTATTAGTATCATTGCTATTATTATTATTATTGTTATTATTATTATTATTATTATTATTTTTATTATCTGATAAATTAGTACTATTGTTTTTACATGTGTCGAGATAAATTTTTCCCTTTGAGATCGCCTTATATTTGGTTCCTGATGACTTGTCTATTGAATATTAAATATATTGTTTATTCAATATCTTTAGTCGTGGTCAGTGGCTAAGGTCCCTGATCAGAAGCCCATACATACATAGAAGGGGTGACGCGAGTGGTTTCTTTCAGTGTGGCTTAGTAGATGAGGGCTTAGGATTGTTCTGGGTAAATGTATGAAATGTTCTGGGTTCTAATCCTAATCAGATTTCAGTTGATGCTTCTGTGTTGATTGATTGGCTGCATGTAATAGTATTAATTGTATTAATTAGTAATGCATTGTATTAGTATTGCATGTAATTTAGTATTAATTGTATTAAACGATCCGTTTCTGTTTCTTCTGTTGAGCCTTGATTTTGGTCTGTTTTCCGGTTCAGTAGTACTTGTCGATTCATTCTTCAGTTCATGTTAGGCTCTTATTATAGTTCTTGGTAAATGTGTGAAAACAGGGTTCTAACCTGAATCAACTCCTCTGTTACCTCTGTCTGATCTATCTGCCAACCGGACTTGGATCTTCACTTGACAACCTGTCTGACTTGATGCAGCGCTCATGAATAAGCTGGTACCCTGCGCCTAGTTTTTATGTAGCACTTAAAAAAATTCGTTTTAGCAAAATGTAATTGTAAAATTCCTATGAGCCTCATGAAAATGTTGTCATGGAGACCAGCTTCTAGTACTTATTAATTTTATTAATTGATTATTTATTCACTTATTCACCAGCTGGACCTACTTTTTGGAACTTGTTGGACCTACTTTTTGGAACTTGCTGGACCTACTTTTTGGAACTTGCTGGACCTACTTTTTGGAACTTGCTGGACCTACATTTTGGAACTTGCTGGACCTACTTTTTGGAACTTGCTGGACCTACTTTTTGGAAGTTGCTTTACCTACATTTTAGAACTTGCTGGACCTTCGTTTTGGAACTTGCTAGATGTAGTTTTTGGAACTCTCCTCCTGTGTCTGTGCGCTGTGCTCAGACGCTTTTTCACTTCTTTCTCAACTTGAAACTTACCTCTTTCAAATTGCTTATCCACCATAGGCTGCTTCTCTGTCTTACGGGCTGATCTTCTGGATATTGACCTGATTACAGCTTGGTATTTGGTGTGCCATCGGTTGATGCCTTGTGCATTAGACACCGGCGCAATAGAAGTTACTAAATATAATTACACTTAATCATGTCAGACACACACCATGCCATTTAACAGAATGTGTCGGTATATTTGTGTACCAGGTGTATAGTCACACGCACACACACACATTCATACATAAGGATGCACCTATGGTCCTACATACGTACATAACTACATAGGGTGCTAGAATAATTTGTTTCAGGTCGTTATACAGAGTGCGCTCAGTAGGCGTGAATCCACAGTCGTTGGATTAGAGACCCAGTGTGCTACCGAATAGACCAGTAGAGTAAGAATATGATTTGTCCATTGTCTTTCTGTAGCAAGGCAATTACTGAGGACCATCCGAAAGAAGGGTCTCAGCGAGAGATGGGCGATGACGCGATCAACCCCAACACACTCGTCGTCGACATTCAGAAGTACGTTCTCTGAGGTCATCGTTTCGATTGTAGTTCAATCAATCAATCAATCAATCAATCAATCAATCAATCAATCAATCAATCAATCAATCCGTTTATTAAAACACAACTTGCAGACATAGTTTACAGGCAGGTATTTTTAACAGGTAGTGTCGCAAATGGAGACCCCATCTAATTGAGGATTTATATAGCGCCCAATTCAGGAGAAAACTAGAATAGTCATCAGTGGTGGTGTGTGCCCACTGGTGGATGTTGATTTTGCTTAATAGGAAATTTCTATAGATGAAAGGAGGTCGTGCTTGGAAAACTGTTGATGCTTGCCCTGCTGTATTGTGGTTCTGTGAACGATTGATATGGGTGCTTTAGTGAAGTAATGGGAATGAATGAGTAGATGGAGGGAGGAATGAAAAAACGGGTGGGGTGGATACTGGGTAAGTGGGTTGATGTGGGGGACGAGTGGGTGGGCGGTGAGTCGATTTGTTTGTGTGTTCTTAAGCTTGGCATATCTATTTCACTCCAGTTGGCATTTCTGTTAGATTTATAATGGATTGAATGACTGAGTGACTGAATGGTTGTGAGTGAATTAGTGAATTAATAATTTGCCTCTATTCTCTTCGTTGGACTGTGCATATGTGTGCTGTTTGAAGTTGTCAGAAAATCGAAATTTTGTTTTCAAATTTTTGGCATTGAGAAGAAGAGTACGTGGAATTTCTTCTGCCTCACCTCAGCATTTTCTGAAAATACAGACCAAATCTAATCTAATCTAATCTAATAACTTCTATAGTGTCGTTATCATAATGTCAGTGCCTTCAGTTGATCATAGCTACGTTTCCTTTGTGAAGTGTTGATTCTTATGAACGTTGCCTGCTGTTTTATTTTCTTGTCAGTTTCGCAGACACACTGTCGGCGTCAGTGGAATCTCTTGACGATGCGACGGCGGAACTGGCGGATTTCGATGACGAACCGGACCTTGTGTTGACGGAACACGAACCAGAGGCATGGAGTGTCACGGTCGACAAGAAGACGTTGAAGAAGATGACGGCCAAGAATATCAAGAGACAGGACCACATCTGGGGTAAGACAGGACCACGTCTGGGGTAAGACAGGACCACATCTGGGGTAAGACAGGACCACATCTGGGGCAAGAGAGTTTGGCGATATGTTGCCTTGGTTTCTCGCCCTTGAGAGATGTTGAAGGGCTGTAGAGAAATGGCAATAGATGTAACTGCAGCTCCACGAGATGGATAGAGTAAAGGTGGATGGAGAACTGGTGGGAGGAAGAGGTGGGTGGAGAGATGGAGATAAGGAATAGTGGAAGAAGAGAGTGATTGAGGGAGAGAGGAAGGTAGCTCATGTAGTTTCAGTTGATGTAGCTTCTACTGGTATAGCTTCGATTGATGTACCTTCTACTGATGTATTTTCGATTGATATAGCTTCAACTGATGTAGCTTCTACTGGTGTAGCTTCGATTGATGTACCTTCTACTGATGTAGGTTTGACTGATGTAGCTTCGACTGGTGTAGCTTTTTTGACTTGGCTTGTGATGACACCCTGTTTACACTAACTACTGTGTTTATGTTTTAGAATTAATTCAAACTGAAAAGAGTCACTACAGGACCCTGAAAATCATGCAGAAGGTAAGTCTCACACTGCAGAATGATGCACTTCTTAAGCATTTGTAATAATATTTACTCTCTACTGTTATTGATAAGGAGGTACAGGCACTGGCCTCTTTTTATAGATGTTTTTCTTGCACACCAAGACTCTATGTAGACTGATCACTGGACAACTACGATGAGCAAGTTGAAAATGATGAGTCTTGAGTTGAGATATGAATAAACATTAGTCGATCTCGTTTGGTGAAAGATTGTTTGTAGAATATGATTGTATTCTTATTCATTTGATCATTCATTCATTCAATCATTCATACAATCGTTCATTCAATAATTCATTCAATCATTTATCCAATAATTCATTCATCATTTAATCATTCATTCAATCATACAATCATTCATTAAATCGTTCATTCATGCAGTCGTTCATGCAATCATTCATACAATCATGCAATCATTCATTCAGTCATTCGTTAAATCATTCATTCAATCTTACGACTATTCATTCAATCATTAATTCATTCAGAGCATTTGTGTAGCACCTTTCGAAGATAATTACTCATTGGCGCTCCCATCATTGGCGCTCCCAGCCCAATCTTGGTGGAAAAGACGTAGTTTTATGTGATTTCGTTTTCATTTAGATCTTTGCAGTAGGCATGTTACGCGAGTTGAACATAACCCAGGAGATGGTCGACCGTATCTTCCCGAGGCTCGATGACCTTCTTGATATTCACGTGACATTCCTACTCAGTCTCATTGGAACCCAGAAACGTTCGGCCGACAAAAGCATCGAGGAAATTGGGGACGTTCTCCTTCAACAGGTGGCACTGCTGTTCGTTAAATAATTCATTGCAATTATAAAATGCAATTTTACTTTTGGTTAAGGAAAACCATTGATTTTTGGTTATAGGTCGGTCTGTCGATTGGTTGATTAATTGGCTGTTTAATTGATTGTTTAATTGGTTAAGACTGTTTACTGTAGGGCATAACCGAAATCCGGATCGGCAAACCGATTTTGCCGATTTTTGACTATCCAGAATCATCCGGATCCAGAATGTCTAACCCACCGATTAATAACAGTTGTTTTTCAGTTGTTTTTCGATGGTTTCGCCTATGGAGAGACTAATAACAAGAATTAAATTTTGGAATTCTCTCCCTATTTCTACTCAATCTGCTCAGTAGCTTGTGTCATTTCATGCTCAACTTAAAGGTTATATGAACTTAAAGCTTAGCTGTTTTAGGTACTTATCCACCATAGTCTGTATCTCTATCTGAACAAACTGATCTTTTGGAAGTTGACCAGATTACGGCCTGGCTTTGATGTGTCATCAGTTGATGCCTTGTGCATCAGACACCAACGCTACAGAAGTTTCTAATTGTTGTTTATTTGTGGACAGTTTGATGGTAAAATGGCGGAGCGGGTGAAGGTTGCTTACGGTGAATTCTGCTCTCGACACAATGAAGCAATGCAGTTCTATAAGGATCTACTAAAGTCTGACTCAGCTTTTCAAGCCTTTATCAAGGTATCATTGAATATACACATACAGCTTTGGAAACGTTTTCAAGCTATTTTACAGAGCAACATTTTAGATCTGTTTAGTGCCATTTTGAGGTTCGTAAAAGGTTCAAATACCCAGATACATGATATAGTATAAAAACATACATTCATTCAGTGATTTACCTTTCCTTTACGTTACAGAAGTGTAGTCGTAACAACCTGTGTAAGAGGCTTGGCATTCCCGAGTGTATTCTCCTCGTCACGCAACGAATGACAAAATATCCTCTGCTTATCGAAACGATTCTAAAAACAACTCCAGGTATTTAAGTTATTTTGTGCTGAGTTATTTCTGTGATAAATGTTGTACAATGTAGACTATCGTAAAAGAATTGTAAATCATAATAAAACATTTCTATAGGCACCATTTAAAAGATACTAATTAGGATGCTATAGCTCTTATTACTGCACTCATTAATTAAAGCATTTATTCAATAACTTTCTTTCTTAATTTCTTCCTTATTTCCTTCCTTCCTTTCATCCATCATATCTTTCTTTCTGACTTATCTTTCAGCTTATTTTTTAAAAAAGGTTTTAAATATTTCTACATCCCTTTTAATTTTTGCAAACATTTTAAAGTTTCACTAGCATTTTTATTCATCCACTTACTGTATGTGTGAATATGTTGTCTAAATTTTTATTTTTAGTTTAGTTGAATTATTATTTGCTATTAATTTATTATTTGTGTTACTTTCCAACACACTTTCAATTTTTTTCCCGGATTTTTCACTTAAGTTTAATTCTTACTTGTTTTCATTTCCTAAGTGTTTTATTTTTATTGTTTTTTCGTATTGTTTGCCATTTAGAGAATTCAAGAGAACGGAAACTTCTGGAGCAATGCCTGACGCTGGCACGTGAGATACTCAGCTACATCGATCGTCAGGTGGATGCACGTGAGAAGGAGCAGCGTCTCTTTGACATCTACAACAAACTCGATGCTCGATCTTATGCCATGCTTAATGGCAAAAAGTTTAAGGTTAATATTTTTAATTGTAAATGAAAATTCATATAGTGCCACTTCATGAGAAACTCAACAGAGGCACTGTCAACATGACGACGCAAAACCACAATCGAATAGTATAGCTTAGATTTATATACTGAGACAGAGAGGGACAGAGACTAGGAGAGACTGAGTGAGTGAGCGAGCGAGCGAGTGAGCGAGTGATTGAGCGACTGAGTGAGTAAGTGACTGAGTGATAGAGTGAGTGAGTGAGTGAGTGAGTGAGTGAGTGAGTGAGTGAGTGATAGAGTGAGTGAGTGAGTGAGTGATAGAGTGAGTGACTGAATGACTGAGTGAGTGACTGAATGAGTGAGTGCCTGAATGAGTGAGTGACTGAATGAGTGACTGAATGACTGAGTGACTGAATGAGTGAGTGAGTGAGTGAGTGAGTGAGTGAGTGAGTGAGTGAGTGAGTGAGTGAGTGAGTGAGTGAGTGAGTGAGTGAGTGAGTACGTGAATATATATGTAAATGTTTATCTACTTTTGTTTGATTGCATTGGTTTTACAGAAATCGGATCTACTTTCGAATAAAAGAAAATTGCTGTACGAGGGAAGCATCAAATGGATGTCTGCTCGAGGAAAACCTTATGGTTAGTGATTTTTTGCTCTCCATAAACATTTCTTTATAGAAACAGTTTAAATATTCCACACCCTGTCGTGCCAACATTGCACCCATAGCTGGCAACCACCCATTACCACCCATTACACGAATAGGACCATTCTGGGCAGAATAAACATGGCTGTCTGGGCAGCCTTTTTTAAACTTTAACTAACATTCTCCATTCTTATTGAATGAGTTTTTGAAGGCAATTTGTCAAATGTAATTAACTATTATTTGTAATGAACAACTACTTGTCAGATGCATATACTTTGAGGACCTTCTGTAATGTCTTTGTGACTTTAAAAAATTACTGGACTAAATCTCGAAAATGATGCTGTTCTGAATATTGAGGTTAGTCTTAGCCATACTGATTTTGGTTACATTTTTTCTCATAAATGCATTAAACTGTTAGTTACTCTTTAGGAATTTCTGTTAATATTTACAGAAGTGAATGCTGTGATTCTGTCGGATGTCGTTTTTTTCTTGTTCGAAAACAGCCAAAAGTCGACATTTTTTTCGCAAGACAATAAAGTAAGTGATGTAAACGTTATGTACATTCCTTCATTTGAAAAGACCCTAATCTCTTGGACATATTTTGGAAAGTAGTTTGCTCTTTTCTGTTTCCCCCGATGAATTGTATGACTAGCAAGGTCATACACTTAATCTAACTTAATATATTAATCTTTATTCATCAATCATGTTAGGAAGTAAGTACAAACAAAAGCAGAAACAGATTCTACAGAGGAACAGTCCCCTCTACAAACAACAGAAAAAATTTTCGTTTTAAATCGACCCTCAGCCACTAATCATGAATGAGAGAAGCCATTTGTTTATTCGCCAACAACATTATATACAGTACTTACATAATGCAAGGTAAGGCTTGCCGTTACACAACAGGGCAGACGAGAAGGGAAATCTTGCTGAGTGTGGGATTGCCCTGTTTACAATTTTACAGCCACTTTTCAAATTTAATGTTCATATTGGGTGGACCGTTGTTTTGCAATAAAATAATTACAACTCACATAATTTTAACAGTGCAAGTGCCATAAACAGTTTGTTGATGTTTATTGCACTTTTTGAATGCAAGTAATCCATTGTATATATGTGTATGTATGTTTACCTGTTGTATGTTTGTATGCATGTGCGTATGTACATGTATGTACGTTTGTATGCATGTGCGATTGTACGTACATACATGTATGTAATTTTCATGGCTATTACTAGCTGTTAAGAACCGTTACACAGAACCATTTGAGGTTAAGAAAATACTTATTGATATTTGTTCCAACTTCATGACATTTTACCCTTTCTGTGCTGTGCAGTCAAGCGTCATTCCGTTGTCGAAGTTGCTGGTGCGTGAGAAGGGTGACACGCGTGACAGCAAGGGCATGTACCTGATCTGCCAGAGCAAAACTGAACCAGAGATGTACGAGTTCATATGCAAGTCGACGGAAGATCGGAGACATTGGATCAAGACCATTCGAGACGCTATCATCAACTGTCCCGAAGAAGGTCTGGCCGAATTTATGGTGGCTTGATGCCCCATCTTATGCAGTCCTATACAAGTGTATTTGATATCACCCTTTATTTAAAACACAGAAGTGCGCACTTCACTATTTGACTGAGCATCGATGGCGCTGAGAAACTCTGCGTGAAGGACTTTCTCAAGGTCCATACACAATAACCATCTCAGGGAATGCTTCAAACTGCATGTCCCGCATTACAGGCCGAGCAGTATAACCAGTCGGCTAGCATGCCATACATTGCAAGTTCTGTGTTTTATTTTCGGTGGGTGACATTGTGGCAGATTTGTGGGTGGTGTCATGGAAAATTTTTGGGTGGCATGTTGGGTGATTTGTGGGTGGCATTGTCGCTGACTTTTGAATGGCATCGTGGAAGGTTTTGGGCGGCATTATGCTTGGATTTTGCTTGCGTTGGTTTCTGATTTTTAAGTGGCAAGTTGGCCGATTTCTATTCCTGCTGCTGCTGCTTCAAGGAGTCGATTTCTAATGTGTGATGGGGAGTTGAGAAATTATTTGTTAAGGCACGCAATTAAGTTCAACAATTTATCCAGTTTGGGAATGGCTGTTATTTTGGGTACTTAATGCTCCAACAGAGAGATCCTTCAAGCTTTGAAGAAAGGTGTTGAGTGATTGTTATGTAAAGATGGGCTTAAAAATCAAGGAACTATCTAATGTTATTTACCTCTATTTATCTAATGTTAAATTTTCCTCTGTGTATGTAATGTTATTTACCATTGTTTATGTAATGTTATTTACCTGTGTTTATGTAATCTTATTTACCTCTGTTGAGGTAAAACTGAAGTCTCACCTTTTCAAGAACTACTCAGACTCATCTGATCCTCCGCCTTCCATTTCTTCTCGTCCTAAACGACACCCACCTTAACAGCTCCTCTCATGATCTGGCCCCCATTGTAACCGAACTCGGACCTCCTTTGGACTACTCTTTGGAAAAAACCCTCTGATTTGACGCAACGCTTGTGAATAGGCTGGTGCCCTATGCTTGGCCTTCGAGTGGCACTTTAGAAATTTTGAGATTACATTGTTGAAAATTTGACCTGTCTGTTTCAGGTGAACCTTCGGAAAGTGAGGAAGAAAGAAAGCTACAGGAGGCCATTGGAGCCAGACTCAGACAATTGATTGGTAAATTGAACTCTGATTGGCTCAGTCTGTTTATGATTTGTTAGTAATCGATTACTTATAGAACATACCAGAATTTGGGTACTTTTGATCAGTGCTGTCCAACCTTTTTGACACCGTGGGCCACCGAAAAATTGTTTTTGAAGTTGAGGGCCACACCAATAAACTCAAAAGCAATGACTAAAATTTATTGAAAATTATTAACTGTGGAGAACCGTACGTTTTAAAACTTTAAGCAAGTTTAATGCGGTGTGGGAACTGGATTTGGTGTTCACATTGTGAAGTGATAAGCCAAGTTACAAACGATTAGCCATGCAAGTAGGCCAGTGACTTTGTCTTTTACTTAATTTTTTACACAAATTGCAAAAATTTAGCGAGCTCGGGTGGGCCATTTAATATCAGCCTGCAGGCCGCGTGCAGCCCGCGGGCCTCATGTTGGACAGCATAGCTTTTGATGATACGTGATTTATGGAAGTTACTTTCTCTCATTCATATTTGTTGTATTGCCAAGTTACCGTAATTGCTGTACTTGATGAAGTGTTCTGTTGTTTCAGTGTTGTTTTATGTTTTTTTAGTAACAAGAAGTAACAAGAAGTAATTTAAGTTTCATGGTAACTGTTGAGTTTGATGTTTTCAACGTAGATCAACTACACCAACGTGATCATGCAATTGCTCTCCAGTGTCAAGAGAAGTTTAACATCGCTTTGGAAATCCTCGAAATATTTGCCAAAGACGACCTGTCTAGCATGGTTGGTTGTTTCTTTCTTTCATATTATTTATTACTTATTATTTATTAATTAGTAACTTCTATCTCATTGTTGTCTAATGCACATGGCATTACCTGATGGTGCACCAAATAGAAGCTGTAATCAGTAATTAACTCTGCAACACTCTTCATGCCAGTTTGAGCACTTGACCAGTCTGTTAATTATTCCATCACTCAAAAATTAAATCTGCGAAATTAATGTTTGAATGGTTTTGTCTCCACAGATGAAAGCCGCTGAGGTTGATTCCGATAAATCTCAGGTGTTCACTCCGGAAACTACTCTGCAATCAATTCTACACGAAGGTAATTTCTTAATAACTCTTATTACCCTTTTTAATTGTTTTAGCAGATGTTAGGCCTACTGGTATTTCATACAGTTTCAAGCCAGGGGTGATGCTGCTTTTTTCAGCATGTCAGACGACATATTTATCTCATTTAATTCTTTTGTCTTTGTGTGTTTGTTGGTTAGTTCTTTCTATTGTTTCTTTACATTGTTGTTTGGCTAAACAAATTCTTTTGTCGTTACATCTTTACGACTGTGTTCGTTAATTTGTTCTCGTTATGTCTGTGTTGGTTCTCTTTGGTAATTCTTTCTACCATTGTGTCATTCTGTATTTACATGTTGCAGTTTTAGTTTTCCATCTTTCTATCTGGTGATAGAGCTAGAAATTTCTGGTACAATGTTCAATATAAAATTATAGAAGAAGAAGAAAAACATCAGACCCTTAGGCTAGCCCCGACAGTAAAGTATGAAGTGTTGCAACTTCATTTTTTAGCCTCAGCATATGAGGATTGGTGGCCAGTCACCTCCCTCGCTGACTGTTCTTCAGCTGCTTTCTTGCAGCTGAGGAATTCTCTACTACACACTATGGAGCATTATTCTTTTGACGTCATCAAAAGCAGATGTTCAACTTCCTTCTTAAGTTATCTTCTGCCAGAAGGCTACATTGTCACAAGTACGTAAAATTTATGATTACAATCTTGTTACAGTCACCAAACTTTTCGCTCTCATGCAACCAGTAACGAGAACTGTAAACGTCATTCGAAGCTTCAGCAGTGCAGGGGAGCACGGGTCGAGTCCCTCAACATCCGTGGCTTTGCCAAGACGAGCCGACACTTTCAGCGGCTTCGAAAGTCGCACCCGACAGAAAGGTAACATTTTTATCTCATCTTATGCTATGTTAGGCTATGGTGGGTAAGTAAATTGAAATGATGGGTTTAATCTTAGACCTGATGTTCCACACTCTTTGATTGCTTTGGTACTCATTACCGGTCCATGAAGAATGTGGCATTTGTCTTAACTTCACAGCCAGCATCATATCAACAGAACCAAGATGGTTACTGGGTTTTGCCATTCATGTGCATCAGTTAGGACATGATCATTGTGGTATCGTAGCATCTCTGAGGACAATTCATTTAACGAATGATTACTTTACATTACTACCATAATCATGTAAGTTTTTCAAGAATATTATTATTACGAACATTTTTAATGCGCACAAAGTCACACGGAAATGCAAATCTGAGGCGCGGTACGCCGGTTAGTCAGTTGCCAGATGAAGAGCGATTAGATATCCAGTTGTTTGAAATCCATTGAGAAATAGAGTTTTGTTACTGTTTTCTGTTCCAGTTCACCAGAAAGGAAGTCAAGAGGTAACGAACAATTCAGCTGATGATGATACAGTTATTAACGATATGACCGAAGAGAATAACGAGAAGACCGTCGAAGGCCATGTCAGAGTTAGTCTTCCAGTTTTATCTGATGATTATCGGCTTTATCAATAACTATACAATATACGCTTAAGAAATCTTCACACAAGCACCAAGAATAATGTGTTGGTTGGTCAGAACAGTAGCTAAAATACATGGCGTGCACGGGGCTAATCTTATGTTACTACAACCCCAGGATAACGGACCTGTGATTACAAATATTACATGTAGAAATTAGCAGTCACCTTACCTTGTGTCACTTGAGATTTCTGATTCTGTTCTGTAGGATGAGGGTTCCGAGAAGTCTGAGGTGGACCAGGCGCTGGTAGAGGTCGGCAGGTATGTTGACGCGAGTGGAGATTCATCATCCGATGCTGTGGAAGCAATCTGCAGTCAAGTCCAGCCTCAACTGGAACTATCGCTCAGCAAGGAGCAGTGCTTCTGTATTGCCAAGATTCTTCAGCATGTTCACGAAATTGTGGTAAGCTTCCATGGCAAATCATCTCGTGTTCATTTGTGAAACAGACTGCAGTGAAGAGGGATTTGAACCCCATACTGTAATTTGTTATCAGATGAGTGTTTCAACTGCAATGTACTGTTGAAAGAACAGACTCTTATTCTAACCCCAAGCGGTAGCCATAAGCATGAAACGCTAGAATCTTTTTCTTAGCCTCAAAACCTGCCACTGACATTTTCAGGGGTGCCAGGAGGAGGGTGACGTCAAGAGCCATGGCAGCCATAAGTTGTCATTAAACAGCGTAAATTACTACTTTCTGAGCCTTGACTTGTGAGGGTGGGTGGCCAGTCCTCTCCTTCCCGCTGACAGTTGGTGCTAAGTGAACAGTTATGCCATAACATAAGTTATAACGAGAAACAGAAGTTATGCTAATGACTTTCTAGTGCCTGGATAAGATTATGAATGTTTTGAAGCCCATCAGATATTAGATAGTGCTTTGAATGCAGACTAATAGGGTGACCTGTTGGTCCACTCAGCAACTCGTTTCCTTGTGCTTAATTGATGGCAGATTTGACCTTCTTAAGCAAAAGCTGTTGTATATACGGTAATGATGTCAGGCACGCTGTTTACACACGATAGCCACCATCACACAAACAGCATATTTGGCCACTATGATGAACGTGGAAGTAATAAGTAATATGGCTCCATGTTCATGACTTTCAAATGCATTCCTTGCATGTTACGAACCAGGCAAATACGATCACATAAACAATTTTTTTAAGGTGTATGGCAGACCATTTCTGCTTGCATAAGCTGACTACTGTCAGTGGAAAAACGACTGTTGTATGCTGAATACACACTATAATGCATTTATGCCTTACCTTACCTTATGTTACCTTACTGAAAGAAGACTGTTAGTTTACATGTTTATCTATCAGTGTAGAGTTAAATTCTGTCGATGATCTGTTGTAGTGTATCTCTTCTCGCCAGATGACTGAGTTTGAAAGGTATTACATTAGCTACATATTACATATTACTTATTACATCAGTTACATATTACTTATTACTTTAGCTATGTTACGTCTGTCAACTGTTTTAGTCACTGACAGTTACAAAACTGTTATGATTACAGCGCATTTGAAGGTTTGCTGACGGTGCTAAATAAATGTCTATTATAGACATGTACAACATACAGCTGTTTGCAAAAGCATTGTACGATAACTTAAGTAATTGTATGAAAACAAATTTATCAGCTTCAGGTGATCTGCCATGTGGACAAAATTTAGATTTATTATTATTTATTTTTATTATTATTATTATTAATACTATTTTTTATCACCCGAGGTAGGGAAGATCTCTCAGGCTGTAAGAAACTAACAAATGATGTTTCAAGGTTTCTCTTTTACTTCCCCTTCAGACGTAGGTATATTTATAATTTGTGATATCATGGTCATGGATGGTGCGTGTGAGCGTGGCCTGTGTGTAATTTTTAGCGTACGAGGGCAGTTGTCGGAGGCGAACAGCAAGCTGTTGCGATTATACTCGGAGAATGAACGATTGTCACACGAGAGAAAATCTCCGAATTACCATCCGGATAAACAGCTGGAAGAACTCAGAACTCTCCAGGTGAGAATTGGTTTGTTAGACGGACAGTTTCCACGCATTTTCATTTTTCTTCCATTTCACAGATTTTATATCAAACATTGTGACATGGTGATGGCCTTTGTAACTGTGACATGACTAGCAGTTTCGAGTTGTTTTTTGGTCGAAAGAGTTTCGTTTTTACTCTGCTCTTGCAAGGAAAACTTTTAGCCCAAGGTTCTTACACTGGCGAGTAATAATTGTTGTAATATTCATTAATAATTGTTGTAATATTCAAAAGTAATAATTGTTGTTATATTCAAAACTAACAATTGTTGTAATATTCAAAAGTAATAATTGTAATATTCAAAAGTAATAATTGTTGTTATATTCAAAAGTAATAATTGTTGTAATATTCAAAAGTAATAATTGTTGTAATATTCAAAAGCAATAATTGTTATAATATTAAAAAGTAATAACGGTTGTAATATTCAAAAGTAATAATTGTTGTAATATTCAAAAGTAATACTGGTTGTAATATTCAAAAGTAATAATGGTTGTAATATTCAAAAGTAATAATTGTTGTAACATTCAAAAGTATTACATTCTAGTATTGATTGCTTGTAAACATAATGTGTACTCTGGGATGGTAACTAATTTATTTGCTGCTTCGTAAACTATTAACATCGGTCTTTACTTTCATGGTAGGAGTCCATACAGCAACAGCGAAGCAATCTGGATCGAGATCGTGACGAACAGAGCGCCCTTATGAATATTCAGAAGGATGAGTTGGTGCAAATGCAGCAGGATGTCGACAAACAAAAGGCAATTAAAATCAAACAAAACCTTTGTTGTGCCTCATCAGTTGTGGCAGAACAGTAGAAAACTTAGTCAACTATTAATGTTCTTTTCTTACCAGTACATGTATGTACGTAAGTATGTATGTATCCAGACATTTATACGTGGTCTTGTAAAAACCTCTCGTCTCAGGCTAGTGACCTTGTAATAAAATAGAGCAATCCAAATATATCTGTTACAACTTATAAGACTGATAACAGAAGCATGTAATAGACCAGTGTTTCTCAAAGTGGGTTCCGCAGAACCCTAGGGTTCCGTGATGGGAAGACAAGGGTTCCATGAATCAATTGGATAAGTGTTGTTTTGAATGTTTTGTTACATTATAAATCAGGCTCCGAGATAAAGACAATTAAGGGTTCTGTGGGAAAATTTAATTTATTTAAAACAATTTCTAGTCTAACTTTTATCGATTAAACTCTACATACCTAGATCAATATTTAAAAATATTGTACCGGAATGTGTTTTGTTTAAGTAAGGGTTCCGTCAAAAAAATTTCAAGTCAAAGGGGTTCCTTAGCCTAAAAAGATGGGGAAGCACTGTAATAGACTATATTACTGGTACTTAACTAAAGATGTTCTTCAGGCTGCTTCTCTCTCTCTCTGTCTCTGTCAGTCTGTCTGGCTCTTTCTCTTTCTGTCTGTCTGTCTCTGTCTGTGTGTGTCTCTCTCTTTGTTTGTGTCTGTCTCTCTGTTGTCTCCTTCAATAACTGATCTAAACACAAACATCAGATAATTATATTGTAATCACTAACTCCTAATTTCTAAAGCGCTACTCTAAAGCAAGCGCAGGGCACCAGCTTATTCACTAGTGCTGCATCATATCAGAGAACTTGTCCAGAGATCGATGTCCAGTGAAGATCTAAGTCCGGTTACTAGAAACACCTTAGAGAGGGAGCTATATAAATTTTGTGTTACTATGGCTACAGATGGAACTGAAAACGCAGAAGGAGGAGCTTCAGAGACAAAAGGAAGCGCTCCAGCGCCAAATCGATCTCTTCGAGGAACAAAAGAGTCGAACAATGAAAGCCTATTACAGTTCTGTCGTCGCAGTCGCCGGACATGCACAGAAAAGCTCGCTCGGTACCGACGAAGTGAGCCGAGCGCAGTCGATGCGCAACAGCACTCCAGACGGCACAGGTAAATCCCTCGTCGATAACATCTCTCATCAACGCTCTGCGTCGGATGATCTGCTTCAGACTTACACCTGGTTACAGCCGAGTGATGGACTCGACGCCAAGGTGAAGAGAGGCGCCAACGGTCACGGTTTGACTCGTCGCAGCGACGGTATAATGCATCCCGATGACAGCCGGCCAGTGACGAGAATGCACTCGATGTCTGCAGTGTCGAGCGGAAACCTAGCGACATCTGGCGCTGTGAGGAGAGAAAAGACTCTTCTGCCGGTTCACTTGTTGAGCGCTGCGAACGAACAGAAGGTTGGTCAGGTGCCACAACAGCTGCCTCTGAAACTCGCCAGCCCAGGATCTAGTGACCAAACCACTGACAGCAACCAGGGAACTGCAGCTTCCAAAGGCAACCGATCTTCATTGAAAATTACTCCCCCAACACCACAGCAACGACTCCTGGCCATGCCTTCACAAGTTCACACTCCCCCAGGTCCCGTCAGGTCGCCACCAAGCTCCGATGCTCCTCCTCACGTCGCCACGGTCCAACGCACAAGCTCGGTGACCGTGGCACGTTCGACGCCTCCTCACCTGATTCCAAATAATCCGCAGAACGTGTTTTCGCATCCCGCTATGTCGATGTCCATCGTCAGAACAGATCTGCCGACGTCGCCGTCACGGTCCGGTGGCCACGTCAGCCCAGCCAGCTTCATCCATTCGCCTCCGATGTCACTCGCCGACCAGTTCAGGCCACGGCTCGTGAGCACGCAGAGCGCTGGAAACATCCTCCCGATGAAACTCGCCGAACGTCAGCGTCCGAAATCGGCCTCTGCGTCGGCACAGCAGAGTCCCGTCACCCAGAAGCGCTCGAGCACGGTTTTAAGGACACCCCCTGGCTGCGAGGAATTAGTTCATTCCACGAGTTCATCTAATAACAAAAAGGAAAAGCAGATCATATATTTCTGATACTTCCGTCACGACATGTGCTGGCAGTCTGATATGAAATTCAGATCTGTAGGGCGTTTGACAGGTCGGTAGTAGAGAAGGAGAAGCGCTTGTAACGTGAGTTCCATTGTGACTTTTTCAGGAGTGTTCCTCGTTCTGGGAATGCTGTTTCTGGATTACTGACTGTTGCTAATGTGTTTCATGAACCTGAAAACCTCCATGAAATTTGATTTCCCTTAAAAAAATTTCAAAATCAAATTTTCCCTTCTCTTTTCGATTTTGTGAGCAGCCTTTATCCTGCAAGAATTAAATGCTAAACCATTTAAGCACTTGATACTTTATAGTTACTATGGTGAATTTCATCTGTGATGCCATCACCACATCATTGGTTCTTGTAGTTGATCTCTTGTCAAAGCTGGAGAACCAGTTTGAAAAATCTTGCTGTTCATGGAAAGCCATCGAAGTTTCTTTGATTTAACTTTTACAAGCAGTTATGGTTTAAACACCAGCAAATACCATGTGCGAAGCTGTCATGCTGGGATCATTTCCGAATTGTTTTGCTGTTCCATTGTCCTTTCATCTCCACCTAGCCCCTTGTAAAACCAGTTAGCATTCATTCTCACTCTGCTCGTCTTTTATTCTTTTCGTTAAGTTGTATTGTTGCCTTTACGTAATTTGCCCTTCAACCAAATTATTATTCAACCCCAGATCAGTTTCACTTGGGACAGCTTTGTCTAGAGCCAAGTAATAAATCAACATCTAACTTGATCGTACCTTGAGTTTTCGTGTTCCCGTCTGAATTCATTGTGGTACTGTCTTTATATCATAACCGAGTCCATCATCAGACTATGAACAGCATGAAAAGTGTCCACAACCTGGGACCAGCAAAATCTCTGAATTTTCACTCTTTCTGCTTGTACAGAGTTGTCTTAGAATTGTGAATATATTCAAACATGGTGCTGAATGACCAACGGTTGCATGTTGCTAAGGGGCCATCCATATATTACGTACACAAAAATCCGGGAAAATTGGACCCCCTCCCCCCCTGTTCGCAAGCGTACTTTCTTCCACCACCCCCCTGAGTACGTACATTTGACGCACCCCCCCCCCCCGATGACCAGCTGCAGAAAGTGTCTCCAGGCAGCCTGTCTGCACTTTAGGCCAGATTATTGAAGGGCCAATATAGACAAATTATAGGTGTCGTTCACAGCACAGAATAACTGCACATGGCTTTTATATAATGTAATAAAATGCCATGGGACGACTATAGGATAATACAGAGTTATAAATAGGCTAATGTGGACGTCATAATTAGAAATTTATTTTGGGTACGTACACATTTTGTTACCCCCCCTCCCCCCTCCCCCCCCGTTCGCACCCGTACGCAAAATCGCCAAAATCCGACCCCCGACCCCCCCCCTAAGTGCGTACGTAATATGTGGATGGCCCCTAACCGGCCACAATCCTGCAGCCAACACTATGTGTTCATAATGCTTTTACGTTTTGTTTACAAATGAAAGTTTTCCTCAAACTTGAAAAGATTTCAAACTGTTGATGACCTGTGGTTAAAGCTGTCGTGACTGTGTTTAAGAAAAGTTTTAGAAACAGTGTGCTGTAATAATAATTTTAGAAGTGCAAGGCCCTTGATGGCGACATGGATAAAGGCTTTGCAGCAGTGCCGGATTTAGACTTGGGTGAAGCCCTAGACTATATAAATCTTGTAGGCCCACTGGTAATAAATTACACCAGAAGGTCTCACAAAACTTGAAAACATATATATAGCAAGGCATTTAAAGTGAAGAGTTCAAATATTATTTTCAAATGAATGCATTTGCTCAGGCAAGAAGGAATTTGCTACACAAGCTGTTGAAAAAGGTTCTACATACAGTACAAATGACATTTTTAAAAGCCCCAAAATTCTGAATTTTTTAGGTCCCTGCAGATTATGAAGCCTTAAGCTGTAGCTTTTTTAGCTTATGCTTAAGTCCGGCACTGCTTTGCAACTGTTCATGCGTATTTTTACTATAGACTTGAATGTACTTGTCAAGAACTTAAGATACTGACAGATTTAATCCTTGATGAGGTACTGTATATTTCAGAAGCAGAACTTACAAAGCTCTGGGTAGTGTAATGTTATTTAAAGTTAACTGAATTTCCAGGGATGTCTACGCCATAGAAACCTTGTAGCAAATGCTCCATCCAAGAAATAGGGGGAAGATCTGTCAGTGTGTGTGCCACCATTTTAGGGGGGAAGCAAGGGGAAGGGGAAGAAGAGGGGGAAATGGGAAGTTGCTCCAATGACTTAGGGGGAATAGACGCCCCTGTGAATTTCTACTGTGTTGGCTGAAAGCAGAATGTGCTTTACTCGCCCACTTCCAAGTTTTCAGAGAAATTGGTAGGATTATCAAGAGACATGAGAGTGAAGTGCTTTGTAAAAACGTTTTCCAAGTTCAACAACACAGAAACATAAGAAAATTGTTCAATAGCTAAATTCAAATACGACTATTATGGCACGAATTAAGTTCCTTTTGTTGGCAGAGTTAGACTTTAGAAGATGTCGGTTGATATATTGTACTATAAACCTTTAACGACGAGGGGAATTAGTTTTCCATACATTTTAGTGCAAGCTTGTTGTTCAAGTGTTAAATGCCAAAATTGCAATTGCTTTTAACGAAAAAACGAGAAAAAATTAAATTTGTAATTGTGATTACTGATTTATATAGCACTTCTTCGAGAGAGACTCGTCAGAGGCACACACACTGATTGTTAGTCGGAATATAGTATTTGCGAAAATTTTAAATATTTAGAGTGTGAATTCATTTGTTAAATTTACTGGTATAGAGGAACTTGGGAAACAGTTTCACCCGCAGATACTTGAAACTCATAGCTATAGTGCGTTGTCAGCGTTCAATAAGTGAAGTATTGCTGTGTTTTTGCAAAAGATTTGAAGAAAACAGACTGTTTGCATAAGAGTATATATATGCTATTGGTTTGAAGTTTACAGCGGTTTTTTGGTGACACTTCGTAAAAATCATGAGACATTTGTTATGAAAGCTTTAAATCATCTTTTACTCTCCAAAGGTCATCCATCATGAGTTGATAACCGACTGTGTCGTGTTGTGTGAGCGCTACGTTTGTGCCTGTCAGAAATCTTGAATGGACCTCTCATAACCTTATTCATGTACAGTAAACGTTTTATGCTGTTTGAACAAGCAGTGAAGTCATATCCGTCACCAATGACCTAAAGCCAAATACATACAATGTAATATAATTTTACACCTGTGTTTAATGTGACTTTACACCTGTATGCAAGCAAACACCTAAATGGCACCAACTACATAACACCAAAATTCACTGGCATGGAGAGAAAAACTTTGGGGTTTTGAGCAGTGCATTAATCCTTCAAGATGTGTGACCTTTTGACCCAGCTGTGGATTGGTGCCAATGGTTTGCAGTGCAGATATTTGCAGTTTTCTGGCATGTGCTCTGCGATTCGTCCAAAGACTTCATCATCACATTATACAGAAACAAACTCTTGTGTTCTCTTGGCCTGTTTAGACTTAGAAATTGTAACTGAAATAAAAATCAGTATGTCAACGGAAATGAGGCGTAATTTATTTCTAAAGTTAGTAAATTCTTACCCTTAGAATTCAGTTCTTACCCTTAGAATTCAATCCTTACCCTTAGAATTCAATTCTTACCCAGTCAGCATTTTCATGGGAATTAGATGGGACCCATAGGGCTCTACACGGGTCCCATATGGGCTCCATGTGGGCATGTTCACAGAGTATATTTGTCAGTTATTCCAGGGGCATCTACACCATATAAACCTTGGAGCAAATGCTCCATCCAAGAAATGGGGGGAGAGATTTGTCAGTGTGTGTGCCACCATTTTAAGGGGGAAGGAACGGGGAGGGGGAAGAAGAGGGGGAAAGGGATGTTGCTCCAATGACTTAGGGCCATCCATATATTACGTACGCAAAAATCCTGGAAAATTGGACCCCTCCCCCCTGTTCGCAAGCGTACTTTCTTCCCTGCGTACGTACGCTTGACGCAACCCCCTCCCCCCCCCCCGGAAGACCAGCTGCAGAAAGTGTCTCGACAGCTCCAGGCAGCCCGACTGTCTGCACTTTATCTGAGCGAATTGATTTTTATAAAATACAAAAGGCATTTGGAATAATAGTTTGCATGAAGGACTTTTGAATACAAATTCGGATTTCTCTGCAGTTTGCATTTAAAGTTAATTTGCTTGAATAAAATAAAAGACTCATGTTTTCATTAAAATAGCGAATATTCCGACTTGACAATTTTAGAAGTCTTGACCTGATTGCGATTTTTTGGGTCTTGGTCTTGGTCTTGAGGTTCAAGGTCTTGGTCTCGAGGTTCAAAGTCTTGGTCTTGGTCTTGAGGTTCAAGGTCTTGGTCTTGGTCTTGAGGTTCAAGGTCTTGGTCTTGAGGTTCGAGGTCTTGACAACAAGACTGGTAATATGTGGACGGCCCCTTAGGGGGGATAGATGCCTCTGATTCCAGGTCTTCATCTGGATAGATGGGGATTCTCTTGAAATGAGGCTACACACACGACTGACAATAGAGGTCTATTTCATTTGCAGGGGTTTGCAATAGTCTCGTAGTTTACGTGCAGGAATATCAACCCCGAGGTCGGGTGTTCAAATCCGTTGAGGACACCAAAGATATTCTAAGATTCCTACACTACTTGCGCCACCTAACGAACTCCGCTATCAAATGAGTACCCTGTCGATGGGAAGCTCAGGCAGTGATGGTCTTGCACCACCAAATCAAGAAGGGGGACCAGTTACACGACTGGTTGTCCTACCCAATTTGATGAGCCCAATAAAACGAAGTTGTTAACTCTTCATACTTATGGCTGCCTTTCGGGGTTAGCATAGCCATGGGCGTCCGCAGGATCATTTATAGGGGGCAAAAATTTCTGGGGGCAAATTTTCTAGGAGGCAAAGTTTTTGTAGGGGAGCAAAATAACGTTTTTTGCAAGGAATAGCAACTTACCTAATTGTTTTTCACCTTTGAAAATTGTGTTGGGACTGTTGGAATAATCATATTTTATTTTTGTAAAATATTTTCAAAATCCAGGGGGCAAATACCCCCTTGCCCCTCCCCTCTGAACGCCCATGAGCTTAGGCCTAAAGGGACTGCCCATCTGCGTCATTTCTGGGTGTTTATTCTTGGTCCATTCATCCAGTAGGCTATTAGCTGTTCTTTTAATAGTCTGTCTACCTTATTAATCGCGAACTGGGTCCTGTCTGCCTATCCGCGAAGCCGCAAATATGTCGACAACGGGGTCAACGACCCTCGTTAAGGGCGTGTGACCATTGAGCATAGACGTCTCTGCCTATATATGGCGAAATAGTTGAGGGTAGATATCCTATCTGTTTATTGCCATAGTTTACATATTCACAGTCTTGCCTTCATTCTGCGTAGGCAATAATTAATGTAATAACGGTATTTATGTAGGCATATTGGATTAATTAGATGATAGATTTTCCGCCAAAGTGACGCATAGATATCAACGCCTGTATGCATGTACTAAATGCACGTGCGAACCGTCATGACAGTCATACAGCATTCGTGGAATCGCTGAGAAATCAGTGTCATCGAAAACTGCCGGAGGTGAATGACGGATTTCGTTGTAGAGAGAGAAAGAAATATGCCACCGGAATAAGAAATAATAAACACACGCACATTCATTGGCATTCAAAGTATTGACCCGATGACGTCACCTCCGCACGCCTAGCTGCGAGCGAGTAGCACCTAATGACACCCGCTCGCAGGCAGTCAAGGAAGGAGGGAGGTGGAGAGGGGACTGGCTCGGTAACGTCCTCGGCTATCAGCGGGAGCGTTGACCGCCGATCCCGCCCTCTAGTGACAGCTGAACAGCAAGGGTTAATATGGAACTGGGGACATAACCAAAGAGGACTACATCTAGCTCTTCTTGGCTTAGCAAGTAGGGCTATATACAACTAAACTAACAGACACGGTTGTAAGCCTATCGTTCTAACCAACACCAAACTTTCGAGACCAAGACCCAGAATACGACAACATGGTTCGAGACCACGATTACAGGGTTCAAGACCCTGTAAGCTTCAATACCTAGACGAAGACCGAGTATTCACGACCAAAACCTAGACCACAAACGAACTGAATTCATGGCAATTTGTAATTCTTAATTAACGAACACAAAGTTATTGAATAAATAAAGAACCCAGTGGTTAATTAATACGAAATTGAAGTGCGATATAATCCGTTGCATCAGTCACATTTGATGTTTATTGCATTCTACAAATACTAGGCCTAAATCACAGAATGTTCTGTCCCCCAAGTCTTGCCATGCTGACAGTGTCGGATTAAGGCATAAGCTAAAAAAAGCTACAACTTAGGGCCTCACAATCTGCAGGGGCCTAAAAAAATCAGAATGTTTGGAGCTTTAAAAAAAATTCTGTAGTGCATAAAGCATATAAATTATGTATTAGGCCTATAGAACCTTTTTAAACGGCTGTATAGCAAATTCCATCTCGCCTGAGTAATGCACTTACTTGAAAATAATTTGAATTTTTCAGTTAAATGCCTTACTATTAAATAATTAAAAGGCATACCGTATATGTTTTCAAGTTTTGTGAGACCACCTGGTGTAATTTTTGAACAAGGGCCGTCCAAGCTTTATGTCTCACTAAGTCTAAATTCGGCACTGCCTGCTGATCATACACTCTCCAGGGGGCGCAGATGTTGGTGGGAGGCAGATAAAACCTTTCCATTCGTGAAAAATTTCTCCAAATTCCTGATCTGCACCGCCTTCTCTGCCACCATGCCCCGCGGAGCCCATGCAGGACCCATGTGGGACCCGTATAGCGCGCATCTTGGTCCATTTAATTATTAATCCCATGGCAATGTTAGCAAGGTCTCCATCTTTCGATGCGACCTCGAGTACATGTATCACTATAACTATTAACTAGCCCCTGTTATAGAGCACCGGTGGTCATGGTTGACTGTGCTGTTGACATGGTTGACTGCGTCTCCAGATTGTCTGGCTGCTTATGATAAGATGCTAACAACAAGGTCCTTTGTCGTTTTACACCGGTAAACTGAAAACAACGAATACCCCACTCGTGATCAAGACCATACGCTCAAGACCAAGACCAATATCAAAGGCGCAAGACTAAGACCAAGATCAAAAGATCAAGACGAAGACCAAGATCAAAAGATCAAGACCAAGACCGGACTTTTAAGACCGAGACCGGTACCTTCCAGACCAATTAAGGTCGTCTGCATTTTTCTGGGGTCAAGGCAAAGACCAAGGTCTCGACACCCCATGGTCCCCATCACTCTAAATTACTGCCCGTAGCCCTACTAAATCCCATAGCGAGCCATCTCTGCGTTACAACTAACAATTTAAATGGAAACAAACAAGTACAATGAAACTGCCATCCGAAATTCTTATCGGGCGTGAGACAAGTAATCAATCCAGCTTCCTTTTTCACCCGATGCGACTTTCCCCTTTCCCCAGCGAATGTCATCGAACTGAAGACGGCGAGGAATGTCTCGACGTACGGGGGCGTGGCGTTCAGATGTCAATCAAGGCGTTTCCGGCGATGACTCACGCAGCGTCACACGCGCGCGGGGCAAGTGGGACAGGTGAGCGCGGTATTTATTGTCCAAAGCAATGCCTATGACAGACGGTGTATATATACACTAGAAGATCAACGGCCCGTATCAGAAATTCTGTTGAGGCTATAGTGGTGTGGTGTGCCAAGTAACTTACTACTTGAGTTTGTACATTTTGAGCGAGGCGTCTGTTGGAGTGACTCGTTGGGTTTCGGAGTTTAAAGTTTGTTTTAGAAATTCTAACGGAGAAGATGGCAGGGTCTGGGGTCATGGCAACGCTGAAGCAGAAGATGCAGGGGTTGAGGGACGAGATGGAGAAATACAGAGACATGTACGAAGACAAATGCAAAGAAACCGAGGAAGAAAAGGCCAAACGAGCCTCAGTAAGTACACAACTGAGTCATGAATTAATTAAACAACTGTGTCATAATTTAATACATAAATGTTAGGAGGCCTGTTGATGTAAAGATGGATGTACAGTTGTTTAACTGCCATAACTTCATTTTATATATGTACGTATGTATCTGACAATACAACTGTAATTTGATAATGTTGTCCTTACAAAGTTCAGAAGTGCACACTGAAGCCGTTAGTTGTAACCACTGAGAACCATAGTTAAACTGGAAGAGGTAAGTTTTCCATTTAGGGAAGTTTGCAAAGCACCTCTGGGAACCTTACAAGTGTGATTTCATTGTTATGCGCATGTTAATATGTTACAAAATTAAGTAAGTAGGTGCCGACCAGTTTAATAATTACGTGCCATGAGTGATTTAATTTCAGTTGGCATGAGAGGAGTTTAAATCACATAGTTTAATCACTGTCAATATTATTGTTTTGATTTCTTGATAGTTACTCGCATGTACTGAGCTTAATCGTGATCTTAAATCAAATCATGAGTGTGTCTTTTATGTGTACACAATCAGTCAATTGGTCTCTTGAAAGTGTCATCACATCACTGTGTGTGTGGTTACATGTTTATGATTATGTGTTTACGAATAAACATTTCACAATCACAGTTTGGAATGTGATGTGTAAAATAACGAAGTCTGGAAATGTGATATCCGTGCTACGGATCTGTGTGTTGGAAGATAAACAAGTCTTGAATTTGGACATTTCCCATTTGCAGCAGCAGGGGAGGGAGGGAGGGCGCTGTGGTGGGTGTGGTCCCACTGGGTCTGAATAAGCGGATGTTCATTGGGCTTTAGCTTCCCACAGCTGTCAACTACTTGCCTCATGTTAACCCCTTCTCTTCTCCTCCCCTCCAGTTTAACTCGTCTTGTCTCCTTAAGTCTTGATGTGTGTCTTCGAAACACATGCCAGTCCTAGTTATTTAAGTTAAGGGAAGGGTAAGATATCTTGTAAGATAAATAAATATTATCTTTAATACATTGTTTAATTTCTTGATTAGAAATCTGTGTGTCTGTCTGTGTCTCTCTGTGTCTGTATGTCATGACCTTTCGTAATCCTTGCTTGAAATTTGTCTGTTATCTGTTATGATTAATTAGTACTTTTCATTGTGCCACCTCAGCTGATTATCTTTCTTAATTGGTTGTTATGATAGAAAAGGAAGAGCGGCCTTTAAACTTGTATCGAAGTACTGTATTTGTTTAACACCTGTTAAGAAACTTCCAATGGTAATGAAAAATGGTTTTCTGACAGAACATACAGGTCCTTTCAGATGCACACATGTAGGCTATAGGTCAGGGGTTCCCAACCAGGGGTGCCCGCACCCCCAGGGGGTGCGAGGTGGCATTTCAGGGGGTGTGAGAAAGAGTAGGTAAACTTTTTTATCGGCTGATAGAAAATCCGCCATGTTTATACAAAATGTCACGAAATTAACTCGTTACAAAAATTGTTTGCATTGAAGGTGAGGTCACATATATATTTTATTATAACAGAACTTGATTTTAATAAATGTAATAATTGTGTGTGCATGTGTGTATACTTACTGAGCAGTATTTGTATCGTAGTGCAACAGGTGTCTTGCAGTGTGCCGGCATTTGTAGGTAATTATTTTTGCTTTGAGTGCAATGTCATATTGACATTATATTTTGAAAGAAGCAATGAGCAGGAAAAATTTGTCAAAACGGGCTTTATGAACAGGTAAATTAGCTCATATTTTTCTCTTACTGGTTCGCAGATTAACCCTTCATTTTTCATCATGTCAAAAAGAAGGAAATGGAATGATGAGTATGTGCGCTTTGGTTTCACTTGCACAACAGGAAATGATAACTTGCAAAAACCCAAGTGCATTCTTTGTAGCGTTATGAATTTATATGTGCATTTCATGCACTGAGTTAAAAACTCATTATTAGTTCAGTTTGTTTACCCACAGTAGGCCTACTGTGTGGGTGTACGTGGTTCAAAATGTGACTTAGTCGTCTTCAAATGTGATATGACTTTTGTAGGTGGTGCAAGCGCTAATCAAATATTTCCAAGGGGTGCAAGGAGTAGAAAAGGTTGGGAACCCCTGCTATAGGTAGATCAATGAGATGTGGCAAAAATTAGCATGGAATATAATGCCCCTCCTGGTAGTTGCTTCTTAACAAGTTGAAAAGGGTTCTGATGCAAGTTCATCCCTAATAGTAACAGCCACATCCGCCGGGCCCACAGGGACCCACGGGCCAAGTCCAACCTCCACTTGCCACAAGGTAAAAATGTGGGTCAACTCTGGGTATTGACACCCATAGGAATTTGTGCAGTATGGGGCAAAACATGAAACTGGGATATGTGACAAGTGCCCCATTTTGCCCCCCAGCAGTGGGAGTTTATGGCTGTGGCACATGGTAGCCAATTGGGGAGAGTGCTCATCTTGTAATGCAGAGAGTATGGGTTCGAGCCTCCTGCCTTGAGACGGTTACTTCGTAGGGAACGTGAGCAAGTCCTTTACGTGCTATAATTGCTTAGCACCATCAACTGATACTGAAATTGATACTAGATCATTAGATAGTGGTTCTTAATAAATGCATAATAAACAACAAAGGTCCAACAAAGTTGATCATCGTGCCGTATTAAGAAGATGTTTGATGAAATGTTTTAGATAGAGTTAGAAGTCGATACGCTGACGAGACGACTTCGTCTCGTGGAGGACGAGAACGAGCAGACTCTGTCGCGACTTCAGTCGGCCACTGAAAAATTTAGCGAACTGACATCACATGCCGATGAAAGTGAAAGGTACTTTTGATTGCGGAATACCTTTACCAAGTCTAGAGTAACATAATTTTAATTTAATAATTCATTGCACTCATAATATGTTGATCAATAGATGGTTTTGATTTAAATTTAAGACTCTTCATCTGATTTGATTGCAAGTATTCACTTAACTGACCAACATAATATTTCATGGCACTTATAATAATAGTAAATGGTGTCTGTATTACTTTAATTTCTTTGTATGCTAAGAAATATGGAAATGAGAAATCTTGATATCATTTAGAATTACAGATTAACTGGTTTCTGTACAGAGCGCGAAAAGCTTTGGAGAACAAACAGAACTTTGACGAAGACAAAATGTCCGAATTGGAACAGTCGGCCAAAGATACGAGGGAAGCGGCAAACGAAGCCGAGAGAAAGTTAACGGAGGTTAGTAGCCGAATATTTACCTTGCGTTTTCACCTGAAGGGTCAGTGAGTGCAAAAAAGACAAAAGAGAGATCTGTGGTATTGTTGTGTTGCCTCTAGGTTTACAGATACTCCTGTTGACTGTGCTTAGTCAATGTTGGTTCTTTCAGCTGTTTATGTGTTTACCATGCACGGCCAGCTTTCCCAGGCCTGTCTCTTCGGAAGTTACTGAAGTTTAGAGTTGGGACTTTGTCATAGGGTTAAATGACCACATAGAGGATGTTGATCGGTTCTCTCTACCACCTCATGAGGTCACTTGAGGGCAGGGCTGTAGTCGAGGGTATACGCGGGTATACAGCGTATACTCCCCTTTAAAGACCGTATACTCGCCTCACAAAATATTTATATTTATTTATATTAAAATACTGTAGCGTATACTCATAAAATACTGTAGCGTATACTCACCTCTAATTTGTTTTGGAAAACTAACCAGTAGTGTGTGCTCGCCTCTAATTTTACCACTACAGCCCTGCTTGACGGACAGTAATGTAGGTCAAAGCTGCAGACTTTCTTTGTGATAAGGGAGTGTTTTTGCATTGAGTTCTTCAGAGAGGTCATCAGGAATGAGAAATTCCGAGTACCGTAGACTCTGGCAAACTGTGTGTACGTAGGTCACGTAGTTTTGTAGCAGAATATCTGATGACTCGCTGGTCATTGTTCAGAGAAGGGTCGGCTAGTGACTTTGATCCTTGAGTGATAAACATAGTTGGTATGTGAAATGTTCAGTCTTTATGTGATTTATATGCGGTTGTTATTTGAGATATGCGTCGTTATTCAAGTTCTATGGTCATTATCTAAGGCTTGCTGTCACTGTATGTCACTGGTCATTACGTGAATTGAGTAGTCCTTCGATGTTTAATGGATGAGAAAGCTCGTCACTATGCAGTATACTATCATTGTCAAATGCTTGGTCAAGTTATTTTATGACCACCGCGGTGCTACTGGTGCATGAAGTCAAGTAAATGATTCTGACTAGTATTTGCTAGTTTCTCTGTACTTGCACTCAATTTTCAAAGTCTTATAATGCATGGGGTGCATGATAACAGACCCGTAGTGTAGTGGTTAGCACACTGGACTGTCACTCGAGAGGTCGAGGGTTCAAATCCCTGCCAGGGCAGAAATTTGGATTGAGGTTTCTGCTCCACCTGCATACCCTAGCCAACTCAGCTATGATGAGTACACTTACTGTACACTGTTCATGGGAAGGTAAGACGACAAAGGAGAGGCCTGGCCACCCACCCTCATATGCCAAGGCTAAAAAAGTGATCGCTAACACTTCATACCCATGGCTGCCTCAGGGCTAGCTTAAGGGACTGCTCTTCTCTTCTATAATAGTCTTCTTACATAATCATTGTCATCTTCAGTTCTTGACACAAGCCACTTGACAGCCATGGATGCCAATGAATAATCTCCATTTTCCACAGTTGTTTGTCAAGTCGAAGGCTTTGTCTATTATTAGTCTGGGTCTTATTATGTCCATTTTTAAAGAATATTCGGCTTCGTTTTGGTGTTCATTTTTGATGACGTGGTTTTCTGCCCCTTGTCCTATCAACTAAGAAGCTGTTCCGTTTGGGATTTATGAATGAATAGAAAGCAAACAAGAAATTTAATGTAAAGGTGTTTCAGGAGAAGTCGTAAATTGGTAGTATACTCAAAAGGGGATGATCGTAATTTTAGTATTACTAAGAACATAGTTGTTAAATTCTACAGGGTGTGTACAAAGGGAGAGGAAGGGGGTGGGGAGATTCCGTGGTTGGGTAAAATCAATACATTCCTCAGGAAGTGACGCCAGATACAAATAATGATTAATTGCCCCTTGAATGATAATGGGGAGACCGGTTAGCCCTCCAGGCGGCCTTGTGAAACTGCTTTCCCTGAACTGGCGATGAGTCATCTGGAGGGGTTTCACCACTGTCTGAACTCTGTTCACCTCGGGCTGAACTCTGAAATGCCCCTTTCCTTCCAGATTCAAGTAAACAACATTCCATTTACCCGTGTCATTAGTCCACTCCATCTGGTACCCTTCCACCCCATCTGCTGTAGTCCACCCTGTTTACTGGCACGTGTCACCTTTCAGAGGAAATTCTAACTGGAGTTCTTGCAGTTTAAACAGATGTATCTACTTGCTGCCACAGGGTTCCTTATCTGGGGTTGAGTTGCCCTTGGGGTCTTTGTCTCTAATGATTTCCCCTTTTCCTTTCGGTGTCTAGACTGTCAACTGCTGTAGAAACATCGAGATTACCATTGTGGTTAACACACTATTTTCACTCCAAGACATTTGTTAATTAGAATTCACGTAGTCTCTCCACTTGGATTTGTGTGGTCCATTATGAAGTGGCTCAATGTACATGTGCTTCACTTCGAATTTGCTTTCTGTGTGATGTACAGCATGTTTTTTCCACTTACGTTTGGTTCATAAAGGGCTGTGCGTTAGTCTAGTGGTTAGCGTATTGAACTGTCAACCGAGAGTTCAAGGTTCAAATCCTGCGAGGGTAAAAATTTGTTGTGAGATTTTGGATCCATCTGTTCCCCATAGCCACCTCAGCCATAATGGGTACACTGACTGTTGGTGGGAAGACAGGACTGGCCACCACCTTCATATGCCGAAGCCAAGAAAATGAAGTCACAACATTTCATACCATGGCTGCCGCTAAGCCTAGCTTAAGGAACTGCTCTTCTTCATAAAGAGTTTTCATCTGTTATGTGATGTCCAGTAGGCCTATACCAGAAAGCGATTGTTCTATTATGTTGCGGCTTAAGAATTGTGTGAGATTTAACCCAAATCTTTACTCTCTTACTATATGTGCATGAAATATTGTTGTTGAGTAACTGCAGTGTCTAACAGTCTGCGGCATTACCTTTATGGCTGAAGTGTCAACTTTAGCCTGTAGATGACAAACGGTATTTATGTTCAAAGGTTGAATTATACTTGGATCCATGCCAGAAACCTCTGCAGTATATCAGAATCTTTAATAAAGAACTTTGTTACAAGAAAGTTCTGACAGTCATGTAGCTGTAAGGTTCTGTAAGGCTGATGTTTCATTACTCATCAATTACCTGTTTGACTCTGAGAAACAGTAAACTGTTCTTCACTGCAGGACAGTGGGGCTACAGTCTGGAGATAATATGTGCCCGAGGCAAGAATCTTGAAACGGATAACGTTATAATATTACATCTGAGGCAAGATGGTGCAGGCAATGTATGCAGTGTTGTAGTTGTCAAAAAAGAACTTCGGAGGGGTGAAAATTGTACAGATTACCTAAGTACACGAATGCTAGTCAAAACCTAATGTTTTTAATACGTTGCTCACAAAACAACTGACACCTTTTTAGATATTTTAGTTCTGACCCCAAAATCTATTAAGTTACTTAGCTGAGTGGTTCGAAAAGATCTGTGAAGTTGAACCCCAAACCTTCCCAAGAGGATGGGGGCATAAATTGTCTGAGTAAACATTCTTTATGGACCAACTCGAATTTTAAGTTTTTTTTTTGTATGTGGCAAGAATTTGGAGCAGCTTCTGTCTCAGGGAAAATAAATTGGCAACACTTTATTATGTCTGGTAACTTTTTCATCGCAGTAATGAGTCTGATGGCTGTAGACGAATTGCTGAAGTACTTAGCACGATATTGAATATGCGGCCCATTAAAAGCATTGCACCTGTAAAGCGAAGGAGACCTCTGGTGTATATATATTAATATGTCTGTGTAAGCCACACATAGGTTGTATATATATAATATATATATTTATATATATGTATATATATATATGTGTGTGTGTATGTTGAAATACTCGAGTGACACAGCAATCTTTTTCGATAGACTCTCTCTGGCCAATATTGAGTGAGCTGTAAAGTTCAAGCTGCCTATGATGCATTTGAATTCATGCGTTGGGCAAGTTCTATATATGGTATGAATTGGCGGCCACTTCAGGAGAATTTCTGTTATTGTAGAGGCTGTACAGCGTGCACGCACCGTGATGAAAGGCAAACCAGAATAGCACAGCCTTTGTGAGCCGTGTTTGCATTTGTGACAGTTTTAAGTAGCCTCGGGCAGTCGACACCCTAAATGC
This sequence comes from Allolobophora icterica, assembly GCA_963556255.1. Taxonomy (NCBI): domain Eukaryota; kingdom Metazoa; phylum Annelida; class Clitellata; order Crassiclitellata; family Lumbricidae; genus Allolobophora; species Allolobophora icterica. The sequence continues at coordinate 40,886,833 of OY744615.1, forward strand.
CTTTTTACCAGGTGCTTTCAACGTACTGAGCCAGCTCCAGCCTAAAAAAACTAATGCCAACCAGCATGTTTAAAACGAAATACCCCCGGGGCTTGTTCGTGAAGTGCGATGTTTGCTGTTTCTGATGAGGAAACATAAATCGTGTAAAGGTCATAGTGATAAAAATATTAAACCACTTAAGGTTTTTTTTGTCTCCGCTGCATGTACGTGAATTCTAACCAATCTCATTTAACTATTCACATGGTAGAACTTGGAACTTTGCTATAAAATTGTCAGCTTCCAGTTTTCCCAGATGAAGCCAATTTATTTTGTGGCACAGAGGTCATTTACTTGTATTTTTATAAAAATGTTCTGTACATATATGTGTATGAAAATGGAGACTTATGTGGTTATTCTATGTGTACAGGCTAATCGTAAAATTGTGATGGCAGAGTCAGAACTCGAGCGAGCAGAGGAAAGAGCAGAGCGAGCAGAATCGTGAGTTTGTCAACTTCATTGAGTTTTACCAACAAATTTGACTTGGCATAAATTATGATGTAGTAAATTTTTAATCGATTAAATGACAGAAAACAAGATTAACAGTCCAATCAGTAATGAGTAGGTCTAAACTGAAAACTCCTACAGTTGTAGCATATAAATCTATATTTTAGTTGGTTTCATTGAGACACTGAAATTGCAGCTGTAAATGTTTATTTATATAGCGGCTCTTCAAGAAAATTTATTAGAGCTCTTCAAGAAAATTTATTAGAGGTGCTCCAGAGTGATAGAATGGTCTTTGATCACTTGCAGGAGAGAGACATAGAATGTGTGGTAATTCTGATGATTAATGGTGAATTTTAACAGAGTCCTTAGCGAACTCTGCCTAATAAATTTTTAATGGTTTTAAAAATGCAAGTTTCTATCTTTTGGCATCGACTGTAGCTGGAGAATTTGAGCTATGTTTGAAATTTGAGAACTCATTAGTTCACAGGTTGTTTGAAGTTAAGGAAATGGTTTACAACTGCAAGTTGGAAATGCAAACGTGTGCAACAAACTTCAAGCCTTTCGGAAACGTAAAGGTCATAGGTTTAGAAAGTGATATAGCGAAGAGGAATGCACTTGCAGAGAATTTAAGAAGACAGAACTGACATGAAGGATAATTTGGAAATGGATTTTGCTTGACATTTATGGAGTTTTGATGTTGATTTGGTTTCAGTAAAGCGAAGGAACTTGAAGAACAACTGATCAACTCAAATTCTCATCTCAAATCTCTCGAATTCAGCGAAGGAAAGGTGAGTCAGGCTTTGGGGTTGAGTGCTTTGATTTGTAAGCTTTTCAAAACAGCAGGTGAAGATGGTATTCTCAGAATAAGGTTGCTGTCCATTTAGCACCTCTTCACTTTTCCAGTCAATGGCTTGATGCATCCAGAGGCTTAGATGTGAGATGTTTTTTATATTTTCCTCTACATAATCAACGCTTCTTTGCAATGCTATATTATACAGAAACTAAAGTTATAGTAATTTTAAACTCGAAATTTCTAAGGCGCTACTTTAAAGCTAAGTGCAAAGCACCAGCTTATTCATAAGCGCTGCGTCGTATCAGAGGGTTGTCCAGAGATCGATGTCAAGTGGAAGTCAGAGTCCAGTTGCCAGAGACCAGAGGGGCAGAGCAGTTGTTGGCTAATTTCTCAAATTGTCAGTAGTTTTTGGTTATTAGCCTTTCTTAAATATTTTACCTCTGGGTGAAGTGAGATGTTAAAAACCCCATGGATTGTTATTTATGTTTATTTATAAATTTCATCTGTTTAGTAATTTGTAAGTAATAATAATCGATTTTCCATTACTTCAGCTATCCGAACGTGAGGAAACTTACGAAGAGACAATTCGAGATCTCGCTTCTCGTTTGAAGGAAGTGAGTAACTTCTGCTCTTTATTCCGCTTAAATACAAGTGAGGCTGAATTAGGCTGTTGCATTGAGAAATGGCTTTTTTGTAATAAATACATTAAGAAAACCTCTGAGGAGTAAGGTTCATTGAGACATGGTGGTAATTTATAAATTCACCTTAAAAGCTCAGGTAACTACAGAAGATGAAGCCTTATTGTTTGCAAAATGTTCTAAGAGCAAGAGACAGTTCCCCCAATGTTTTTAAGAAATTGTTTTCGATTTTAAAAACTTGGTCATCCCACTCGAACAAGTATACCAGTTATTCAGATTTATTTAATGTAATTATTTCAAAATGCAGGAAGCAAACTGCAGAAGTTCTGGTAAATCCAAATTGCAGGATATTACTTGAAGTGAAAGCTAGCCTCCTATAGAGTACCCTTGACTCGCAGTTATGTAACTGTGAGGCCTTTTGTCTAAGACAGTGACATCTTTATCTTGATTGATCGCAATTAATTGTTGCGTCATGTGTTATTGATTGCAGTAGCGTACATGCGAGCGAATGTTATAGATTTTTCTCTTCGAGAACAGACTGCTGTGACAGTCTGTCGATGATAATTTACTTCCACGCGAAGGTTCCTTGCAACCTAACATTTATATTTTCTGCTAACATGTAGTACGGTATTTGCTCAAACCTTTATCAGTGTTAGTTATCAGAATGCTGACCGTGGGCGTAAATTAGGGCCATCGCTTTTTCACTACATTCTTCTTTTAACACCGATCCTTAGTTCGTCGTGAGTTTGATAGATTTCTTGACTGAGGCACAAGAATGACAAAAGCAGTCCACCAACTGCATAATGTCTTGCTTAAGAAGAAGTACGGCAAACATTTTATCAGTCAGTCATGAGATTTCAAGTTGATACTCCATTTTATCAATGAGCAGCGCTGTTCTTACGTCTGTGTGATTCATACAAATTTTTTTTATATTACGTATAGGCCGAGAGCCGGGCCTCAGAGGCGGAGAGAAGTGCAGGCAAACTCCAACGCGATGTGGACAGACTTGAAGGTACTTGACATTCTTATTCTTCAGCGACATCGTTCTCACGTTAAAATGTTTTATGTTTCTCAGCCGTGGCTTCGGATTCGAGTAGGTCTAAGTAGTGGACCTAAGGTCAAGTGCTGTGCTGCAGAACAACTGTGTGGTTGACTTTCAGTGGTGCTGAAAATCTTTAACCTATGTGCTCTGCAGAGGCATATCTAAATACTGAACTAGATGATGCTAGATATTTCGAAGTTTTATTTAGCGCCTGTAAAAGTTGGGTAATCGTTGCTAATAGCATACACCTTGCAACAACCTTTTTGGTCCTATGGTTTTAGAATGGTTTAGTAATATAAAAATAATCAGACAATTTACATTGCGAAGTAGCACGGCCAAGGCCGAAGAAAATGGCACTATACACGAGTTAAAATATCGAGTCATATGATACTTGAAAAAGGATGGGTCTTGAGCTGTGATTTGATTGTCCCCAGAGATGGCACATTCTTCACATAGTTGGGAAGACTGTTCCAAGCAAAGGGTCCAGCTACCCAGAAGGAACAGTTGCCAAACTTTGTAGATTTTGTAGAAGTAAAAAAACACTGCCATGGGAATTTTTTCATTAGTTTCTTGCGTTTAACAACAGTGTTGATTTAACACAATGAAATGGATTTGGAGTATTGTTCAGTTTCATGAAGTATTACTGTCTTGTTAAATGCACGCACGCACGCACACACACACACACACATAAACAAGCATACACACTGTTGTGCTAATGAAGGTTAAGAAAGGCCGACACTTCCAGGGCCACTGGTAGAGCAATCCTGAATCCTGCAGTCTGGTGTTCACAGTTTTATTCATTGAAGTTTGCTTTAACAATGCCTTATCAGTTTTATCTTGATCAGGCAAGCTTTATCTTATCAAAGCTCATCCTTTCTCTGTCAATCAAGTGAGAACTACTTACCTTAAGAATACCTTATTTGGTCTGGGCAGAGTATCTCTGAGTAAGCTTGTCCTCTAGGCCTGGCGTTTTCTCCATCCACAGAGTCAATTGTATTCACTAAAGCGTTCAACGTTTTTCCATTTTCAGAGGATGTCGAACAGGCCAAGCAGCAGTACAAGGGTCTCCGAGAAGAAATGGAGACGTGCTTCAGCGAAATTCAGTCGATCTAACCGACGAACGCACACTAGTTGAATTACTTCTCACTACACAAACTTACGTGACGCCGCATTGCATAATCGATTGCCTGTATTCAGTGGCGTAAACTCGACTGGCCCGCTCACAGCTGGATTCATCATGACGTGGGGCCAACAGGGCCAAACTGACTAATCCTTTGGGAAGGCCCTGAAGTTGACGTTACGCCACTACGGTTACAGCATCGCCCTGTACTTATAGCACGTTCTGCCAAAATAAACTAATAATGCTGTAAAATATATTTTCATAATGATCAGTTTATTTTTTTTATTACAGTAAGAGTAACTATAGGTTTGTGGTCTACAGTTGAGTTGTTAGTAAGAGAATTTAGGTTGAAATCTTTCTGATTTGTAATTTGCTATATGCTAACTGTTGATATTAGACTTGCCGATATTTCATTTCCTTGTGACGTGTGTTTAAATGGTGAATAACCAAACCAGAAACATGGAATGTCATAAAAATTGGAAAAGTATTTCAGTTTACATTCAATATATTACGAGTATACAAAAGATGACCAGCACTGCCATTTGAACAGGAAAACACATACCTGCAATGCTTATTTGCATGCACTTAATTGCAAATTAACCAACCACAACAATTGCTATCTTACTGGCTTTTGTGTGCTATAGTTCATTCATCCTTCTACTTTCTGTATCCTGGGTTTTGCAAATCAAAATGTGACAACAGCTAAAGGCTAACAAAAATAATTCTACAGATTCAATTTCTAGTTCTTTGTCAGTCTTTCACAACATCAAGGCTCTCGCGTGAGAACTGACCTGTAAAAAATATATCAAGACCCTCACACAGCATGCAAAAACTAAGGACAGCCACCAGCAAAATGAAAGCATCAAATAAGTGTATCACAACGATGGAAGAACATAAATAAAGGCCACTCAGAAGGCAAAGTTCACACAGTGCTGCTTGCAAACTGACATTTTAAAGACGACTATAGCTTGCAACAGACTTCTGCATCATTGGCTGATGATGGATGCTTTGATGCACCTTGTCACCTTGTGCTGTCAGCTCGTGGAGCTCTAGCGATCGTCCTGGTGAACACACTCCACCGTCTCCTATTCGATGACAAGTCTCTCAATTCCGCCAAATTCATGCCAGTTACATCTTGTATCTCATCCATCCATCTCCTCCTTGGGCGACCCAGTCTTCTCCTCCCCTCACCGCACGCCAGCATCATTTCCTTCTCCAGACCATCAGATCGCATAACATGTCCAAAGAACCTTAGCTTCATTCTTGTCGCAGTTTGTTTTAACGACTCTTCATTCTCAACTCCAATCTCCTCTCGTATTGATTCGTTCGTTCTTTTCTCAGTCCAAGATATTCTCAGCATCTTCCTCCATATCCACATTTCACAAGCGTTAACCTTATTTTCCATGTTCTTTGTCATTGTCCACGTCTCGCAACCGTACAGTACCGTAGGAAAGATTAGTGCTCTCACGAGCCTTTTTTTGGTTTCTATGCTCACATGTTTGTCTTTCCATATCTTTTCCAGTCCGGTCATTGCAGCTTTCCCTATAGCAATCCTTCGTTTTATTTCTGGATCACACTTTCCCTCCTTTCCAACCAGTGATCCTAGGAATGTGAAGCTTTCTACCACCTCTATTTCCTCTCCGTCTATCTCAAAACTATCCCAATCTGCTGTTGTCATGACCTTTGTCTTCTTTATGTTGAAGTATAAACCAGCTTTTTCACTTTCTCTCCTGACCCTTCTTATCAGTTCTGCCAGATCCTCTTTTCTTTTTGCCATTAATGTTGTGTCATCCGCGTATCTAAGGTTATTCAGTGTCTTTCCAGCAATTTTTACTCCCTCAATTGCCCCCTCCAGTTCTGCCTTTCTCATTATTCTTTCAGCATATAGATTAAACAGGAATGGAGACAAGATGCATCCCTGCCTCACTCCTTTCTTGATTCTGAAATTGTCAGTGTCTCCGTATTCTGTTCTTATCACCGCTATCTGGTCTTCATATAAACCCTTTAGTAACATTATCAGGTGTTTCGGAATTCCCATTTCAAGCAGGGTTTTCCACATTAAATCATGGTTAATGCAGTCGAATGCCTTGCTATAGTCAATGAAACAGATGTGAACCTCCTGTCCATACTCCCTTTGTCTCTCCATTATCCACCTCATGTTGGCTATATGGTCTCGAGTTCCACGAGATTTCCTAAACCCTGCCTGGTTCACCGGAAGTTCTCTTTCAATTGTGCCTTCCATTCTTTTGTGAATTATTTTCAGTAATATTTTACTAGTGTGTGATATCATTGCTATCGTCCTATAATTTTCACACTCCCTCGCATCTCCTTTCTTGAATATAGGTATAAAGATCGACTTCTTCCAGTCCTCCGGCCATTCTCCAGTTGCCCATATTTGATTGCACAATTTTGTTATTGTTTTTATCATCGCATCATCCCCTGCTTTTATCAGTTCTATAGGTATCCCATCTTGACCGGGTGCCTTATTGTCCTTGAGTTGTCTGATTGCCCATTCTACCTCCGCTTCCATGACCTCCGGTTCCTTTTCATACTCTGTTACGTCAATTTGTTCTTTTTTGACTCGTTTGTCTTCCCTATACAACTCCTCCGTGTATTCTCTCCATCTATGCTTTATCCCTTCTTCATCGCAGATTACATTTCCATCTCCTGCCTTCATTGAGCCCATTCTAGGTGCAAGTTTTCCCGTGATTGTCTTTACTTTTGAGAACATTTCCTTGGTTCGTCCCTTCCTTCCCTCGTCTTCCATTTCTCTGCATAATTCGTTTAGATGTATTTCTTTATCTTTCCGTGCTTGTTTTTGGAAGGCACTGTTCAGTGCCCTTACCTTATCCTTTTCTCCTGCCTTCTTTGCAGCCTTCCTATCAACCGCCATGCATATGGCTTCTCTCGATAGCCATGTCGTTGTTGTGATTTTCTTCTTCTTTGGAATGTGCTTATCTGCGACTTCGACTATTGTTTTCTTCATCCTCTCCCATAGGTTGTTCGAATCCTCTTCCTCTTCTATCTCATCTCTCTCTAGTACTTCAAACCGATTCTTTATTTCCATCCTGTATTCCAGTGTGATACCCTTGCAGTCGTATCTGATCAATCGATCTCCTTTCTTTATCTTTTTCAATTTCGTTCTCAGTGTTGCTACCAATAGCTCATGGTCAGTTCCACAGTCCACTCCTGGCCTTGTTCTCACATCTCTTATTGTGCTTTTCCATCTTTTGTTTATCAGTATGTAGTCAATCTGGTTTCTATGCTTCCCATTCGGTGACGTCCATGTGTACAGTCTTCTCTTAGGCTGTTCGAACCATGTGTTCATAATTCCTAAGCCATTCCCTTTGCAAAACTCAACAAGTCTTTCTCCTGCTTCATTCTGTTCACCCAGGCCATGACTACCTAATGTGTCTCCATCGCCTCCGGTGCATTGACCCACCTTCGCATTGAAGTCACCTATGATCACTAGTACGTCGCCCTTCGGAGTTCTGTCCACTGTACTTTGCAGGCTGGTGTAAAAACCCTCGTGTTCCTCTTCTAACGATATCGATGTTGGAGCATATACCTGTATAATGGTTATGTTGACCTTTCTTCCTCTGAATCTTACACTCAAAATTCTATCACTCACTGTATCATATCCCATTATCGCATTTGCGCTTGACTTGTCACACATGATTGCAACTCCATTTTTTCCTCTCTCTTTTTGTCCTGACATTATTATCCTGTATCCATTCCAACTGAAATGTCCTTGTCCCTTCCACCTTGTCTCACTTAATCCTAGGATTGCTATGTCTAATTTCTTCATCTCTCCCTGTATCACGTCCATCTTTCCGCTCTGCATACTTCGCACGTTCCATGTGCCCAACTTCATCTTCTGCTTACAGCTCAGGTTGAGTCTTTCCCCTCCGAATCGATCCACCTCTAGACGTCCTTTCGGCTTTAGTCCTGTTGCTTCATTAGATCGAGGGGCCCTTGACTCTCCGTCTTGCTCTTCCCCAGTAGCTTCTAAGTCACGCTCCGGCCTGGGAGTCCCACCATTCGCAACTATCACCGTTTTTGGCTTAGTGTGTTTCATGACGATTTTCTTGGCAAGTTAACAGGGGTGGTTTGCCATTGCCTTCCCCTGGTTTTGCCTGCCGTGCCCGTTCGTTCCCCTTCCTAGGAAGGGTACCAACGGTCCGCACCACGAGAAGGTGGGCACGGAGGACTTTGGTTCACCAGCCCAGGTCGGATCCGAGTCTACGCTCAACAGAGACGTCGGTCAGGTCGCCTCCCCGTTTTACTCTGTACTAGAGTGACTGGTGAACCTTTGCTTTGATGCACTGGACAATAATACTAGAGTCCTTCAATTCATGAACAAAGTAGAGACAGATAAGAAAGTCATAGACAAAAAGTTGCTCGGAAAACAGTACAGATAACCTTGACGGAAAAATGAAATCAGAATTCATGTTAGCTTGAACTGACGATATATCGTCTGCTTCCGTGCGAAACGGTCGCTAAAACTGAGAAATTGTTTCAATGTCATGCTTCAGATCACACTTACCTGTTTCATGACTTAGATTACAACAGTTTGTCAGACCAGACCAGAATAATACTACACTGAATTCTCAAAGTCTACAACGGCATGTCTGCCTTAATCTGCTTAGCTGATAGTTTGGTCTGCAGAGTCAATTCTCAAATCAATTACAAGAAAATAAATAGCCTTAATGCACCAAGCGTAACTTTTCTGCAGCAAGGTGAATTCTTCAATTACAATTCTCAAATAAAAATGCAAAATAACGAACAAACAGCCTTAATGCACTGAGTTAAAATCTGAAGTGGCTGCATTGTAATAAATTCTCCAAAACAAATGTACAACATCGAACAAATTGCCTTACAGCACCAAGCCGAAATCTACGCCGCACAGCGAACAGCCAAAATTAAATGCAAAGTAACAAAGAAACTGTTGCACAGTTAACTCTGAAAATCAAATGCACACAACCAACAACAAACAGCATTAATCCATAGATATGAGCTGAAAGTGCCGCATTGTCGCGCTCTCCTCTCCGGCTTCCATCAAGTCCTCTTCACCCAGCTCGTACGTATCTGACAATCCCTTCACCAGATCCTGCCCTTCTTCCTCGACAGCCTTTTCGGTGAACTGGCCGGACGTGTTGTAGCTGAACATGCTTCGTGTGAGATCAAACTCGATTGGAAAGACCTGTGCTTCCTGCAGGACCTTGTGGCAGTCCGTGTGGTACTTCGCCATCGCTGTTACCAACCGCTGCAACTGGAAGACAATGTCTTGCACTGAAATTGACACAGATGCACATGGTTGATTTACAGCAGCTCGCAGAATACGGGCTCGAGACATATCTAATGAGATATTACTGTGTAACGAACTTGAGCAAGTCCTTCACTCGCCATTGCTTAGTGCCATCAACTGATGCTTGGTCAAAAGACAGTGAAGCTTAATAATAATGACTAGAAAAGTCCAGACTTCATTTGTTTAGATCAGCTATACAATTATGAGTGCAGCCTTTGTGGGGTTCTTTAACACTTTAACAACAAGCTGCATTAGTTTCCCAGCCACTTTTAGTACACGCTCACTGTTAAAGTGTTAAAGGCATCATATTAAATGTCTATGCACACATACACACACAGATACAAAAAAACTAATCTAACCTAATGACTTGTATATGCTTTTATCATAAAGCACGAGGCCTTAAGTGAAATCACAGTCCAAGTCATAATCCATTGAAAATAGTTTGAAAGTAGTCAGGCTGTGATGCGTAAGCAAAGTGTAAAAGATGAGTAAAGTTTAGACGTCAATGACATTAAACAATTGGCAGAATGCACCGATACTGTCATAGGAGTGCCAAAGTAATTAACTACTACAGGATCAGTTTATTTTCCAAAGACTTCAAACCGAACCTCAGGTGTAAAGTGATCAAAGTATAAAAAGTGCAACAGAAAGCGCAAATTGGTTACAGTCGACAAAAGGTAAAATTTGTTTATTTATAACAATTTTTCGTCGATAAGCCTCAGCAACTAAACGAGTAATAACATCTGTCTAACCTAATCTAAAGGCTTCTATAGTGCCGTTATCATCTATCAGTGGTAATCTGAATTGTACTCGTAATTCATTAGATACGGTCAGTCCTAATTCAAACAGCCACGGTAAAAATAGCAAGAGACAAAAAGTACTAAATAGTACTATATTAGCAATAGTAGAATAGTGTAACTGTAAAAGTAACAATGCTTTTTATACAACGCCTTCATAAACGTTGCTGTTCTTCTAAACAAATTTCCAGATACATAAATACATGTACTGTACATCGAACAAACATAAACATCAACATATACATACAATACACAGAAAGCAGAGAACTTGCCATGCTTATTATCGAGCAGTTCCATTTTCACAAGTACGTCGCTTCTCATCTGTGCAAATCTACTCCTTGCTTCCTGTCTGCATCTCAGCACCAACCTGTACAATTAAATTAATCAAAAGTCTGAAATACGCTTTACACAACCTATACAAGACCTCGTAGATATTTCCTTTTCAAATGAACATTAGGTCCATTTGTGGCTGGTACCCTACCCAAGCACAACCCAGTGTTCAACATTAAGGCATATGGTAGTGCTAACAGTGTATGCTCTTATTTTTAATATAATGTGGATACAAGTAACAAGACCGTTGCTTATTCTACTGACCGATATTCGTAGTTTCCTGTCTCAACACGATACAGCGGTTCCTGTAATGTTGCATAACTGTATTCTTCATCATCCATCTCTTTCACCTTTAGACAATACGACTGAAGAGAACACATAAACCACACAGCACCTCAACTCAACTGAACTCACCAGCAACGTCTTCAAACTGCACCTTTAAACTTACTTCCTATACAAGAAATGCAGTATGACAGAATAAGGAACCACCTCTGCAAAAAATCCTACTCTAGTTCATCCAATCCTCCACCTTCCAAACTTTCTTGTCCTCAGTGAAACCTGCCTTACCAGCGTCTCTGCCTTCTCTCTGGCAATGGGACTCAGATCTTCACTTGGCATCTCTGGACCCCCTCCAATGCAGCGCTCTTGAGTAAGCTGATGCTCTGAGCTTAGCTTTTAAGTAATGCCTTAGAAAATGGGAGATTACGAATGTGAAAAGTTATAGACTAGCCTCTCCTACACAAAGCATTTGCACACTAGTTTGTGCCATGCTAGCAACTTCCAAAAGCCATCCTGATTTTGGGAACCTTACCGCAGGATATCATCTTAGCTAAATAACCTTCTGTTGTATTCATATTAGTCACCATAATTATAACATCAGCATCCAACATCACAAGTATCCTTATTTGTGCTCACGTTTCCCAGATAATGTCAGCACTTACCAGCTGGACCATGCATGCCAACATCTAAGGCTATATATTACAGCCTTAGATGTAGGCACTAGGCAGGCCACACAATAGACAAACTAAGTCAGTAAACTGTTAAAGATTATAAACATCATCAAAGTGTATTGTGTATTGTAGTTTTATTTTATTTTGCAGTGCTACAGAAGTTGTTGGATTAGATTAAATTATAATGCTATTGTCCTCAATGTAATCATTGTTTCTTGTCAAAAACAAATGCCCCAGTTACAAAGAGCTTTAAAGTCTCAATTATGTTTTTTCCATAAGTGTAAAAATGTTACCAGATATTCAAACTTGGCATCCAAGTACTTCTTAATCGTTAGCCGTGTGTCGGGAACCGCTTTGTTTAAGTACGTGTTCAGATCACTAATCATCTAAAACACAAGTTTAAAAGCTACTGCATACGAGTGCTGTGAAAGTACAAGATTAGCAACCAAGACTTCATAATCACTGGTCATTACAAAGTCAACTGTACTTGCTACCTGTGCTCGTGAATAAGCTGGTGCCCTGCGCTTGGCTTTTAAGTGGCGCTTTATATGTTTGGAGATTACAATTACCTGTCTTACTGGGACAAAGTAGCCAATTGGTTAGAGTGCTCGAATTGTAATGCGGACAGTATGGGTTCGAGTCTTCCCTGAGATGGTGACTGTGTAGGGACCTTGAGTAAATCCTTTAAACTGCATCCTTAAACTTACACACTAGGCAAGTGCATAATAATATGCAGTGTCTCGGCTACACAGACTGTTATAGTCCAAGTACAATTGTGGATGTCTACAAACAGTGGCGGCGATCTTGTTTGACAGGTGGGGACATGGGACACTTTTGAACTGATTTGGTAAAAAAAGAGGTGAAAATTTGTTTCACCTTTTTTGGTGTTTCTTCCAAATGTGGGGGGGGGGGACAACTGTATACTGTGTCCCCCACTGTTAAAGGTGGGGAGTCTTGTCCCCTCGACCCTCCCGGATCGCCGCCCATGTCTACAATTTGATTCCATGTGAATCCAAGTTAAGATGTAGAACATTAGGCTAGGCAGACACCAGGTACGTTTAAAGATTGACAAAGGAAAATTAAGTCAAGATCATCATGTATGACTTTCTTGTTGGTAGTGCTATGCCTGTTTTTTTAAAGATAACAGCGTCATCAAAGCTTCAATGCAAGGTGACATGGTTATTCATCTAGCATGAACTTCCACAGTGCAAGATATATAAACCTGATCAGACCATCTTTCTGCAGTATGCTGCTTCAAACCACAAGAAATGACTTTCTTGACCTCTCTTCAAGTTTAGTCCATCAGTGTTAGAAAACAATTCTCTTCTGAACATGGCTTTGTTCTAGCAAGTCACGAATGCCTCTGAGGAATATTTCCTGACAAGAAGCTATATAAACCTGTAAGATTATCACAGAACATAAGACACGTAATCAGTCATTCTATACAGACTCACTTAAAGCAAATTTCCCAGCAATGTTTCAGATCTACAACACTAAGATCCAATCACAGCCAGAGGCGTCTACACCATAGAAACCTTGGAGCAAATGCTCCATCCAAGAAATAGGGGGGGGGGGAGATCAGTCAGTGTGTGCCACCATTTTAGGGGGAAAGGAACGGGGAGGGGGGAAAAGGGACGTTGCTCCAATGACTTAGGGGGGGATAGACGCCCCTGATCACAGCAACGGTCTTGCATCACTGAGGGACACAGCAGCCGACTGGTTAAAGCACTCGCCATGTAACGCAGAGAGTACAGGTTCGAACCTCCTTTACGACAGTTACTGTGGTGTAGGGACCTCGAAACAAGTCCTTCACTCACAATTGCTCAGCGCCATTGGTTGATGCTTGGTCATTAGATAGTGGCACTTAATCACTGCATAATAATAATAATTAATGTACAACAGGCAATCGAATTGATTGGCATTCCCAACAGGACCAGACAAAACACAGGTGTTCATATCTTACAGGTTTAACTGTCTTCAACATCCTGATGGCAGACTTTTCGATCGATCTGTGGGCTTCTCCAAACATCGTGAAAACTTCGCTCGCCTGCGGCTGAGGCTCTCGAACTCCTATACTCGAAAAAACTTCACCAAATGCTGAAACGATATTACACAGAGTGTCACATATGTAAAAAGCGTATTAAGAGTAAAAATTAAAAAAGTAAACATAATAACATAAAACTAAACGAGTGAAGCTGCCATGTCCAATAGGGAGTGCTCAGTTTCTTCTCACTGGCCCTTGCGCCAGCAATACACAAATAACCCTCATGAACAGCACAAAAACCACGAAAACCAAAATCTAATGAAACTAGCAAAGATAAATTTGGCTTATAAAGCAACAGTGAGAATAAAATCTACATAATTTTCTCAAATATTACATTAAAAACTATTAAATCCAAAGAGAAAACAGAAGTCTAAACAGATCAGAAAGAAGCGCTTGCCTCTTTGAGCCTGCGACAAATCGAAGAATGCAGTGAGAAGTCTTTTCGTCTGTTCCATCAGTCCTCGGTACGTTCCAGCAGTTTTCTCAAGCTCTTCCAATTTCTTGACCAGACCATCTACAAAACCAGTTCACAAGTGGATGACCGAATGAATGAATTCAGAGCAACTACTCAGAATCTATACATCTAGTTGATCGAAAGAGTGAGAACAGATAACTGACCGATTGCTAAATGTGTGTATGCACATATCAGAATATTCATGTAGCACCTTTTCTCAAACTCTCAAAGGCATTTACTTTACTATTTATCTTAAATAGCCACTGTGGGAGGGGGGACAGTCTTCCCATTCAAGTATAGGATGCGTCATCTCTGGAGACATTCAAATCACAGCTCAAGACCTATCTTTTTAAAGACTTTTTGAACCATGTACACTGTACAGCACTGTTTTCTTCAGCCTCGACTGTGCTATGGCGCTATATAAATTGTCTTTTTATTGTTATTATTTGGTCAAACTCTCAAAAGTGCTGAAACACAGTTATCTCAACGATGTGACAAAGCTGAATTTAAGACAAACAAAATGTTTTCGAATTTGATCTGGATTCTTAGGTGTTCAGCAGTAACACTTAAAATTTGATATGGGCAATTTTAGAAAAGTTAAAACTACATCAAACTGCCATCCTCACAACTCCACTCAATAACTGTCAAATAAGAACTCTATCATGCTTAAATATTAATTAGACTATTATATATTTGTATAAAAGCATCAGACAGATTTCTTTAGATATATTTCTTTAGATATCATTACCTAACTAATTAATCAACTCATGTTAACAGATGTTAAAACACTATTTAGGGAAGCAGTTACCATTGCAGAGAATTGCTCGACTGAGTCCAAGTGCGTCTGCTGTGCTCGAGTTCATGTTCTCAACCATTCGATGTTTCACCTTCTTCAAAACTGTCAAAAATGCAAAGTGCATTGCGCTCAGCCACTTTATAACATACTTTATTATGACAATAATTCTGACATAGTTCATATTTAGTTCAACTTTAGAAACTGACCACATTACAATACAACCTTGCTTATGAGGCAGTAATAGAAGTTTGCCATCTGGAGTTTATAAACTTTAGTGGTGCAACATACAGCAAGTACACAACAGCAATGTTCAGGCCTAAAATGTGTTCAGGTCAAATACAAATTTCAAATAAGTCGTTAAGGTTAATTCTGTTAAAACATGTCAGGGTGATCTCTATGATCAAAACGTGTCCATGAAAATTTCAAATCAAAATACATGATATTTAAAGAACCTGCCACTTACCTAAGTCAAGCGATTTGCCCTGTTTTGGATCTCCATGAAGTTTGTTGTAGTTAATTACAACTTGTTCCTACAGAATAACAACAGCAACAACAAAGAGCTGTACAGCAGAACAACAGTATAACAAACACAATACACTATCATATGCTTAATCAATCAAGCTGTCGATCAATCATTTATGCCATACAAAGGATCAGCATAACAATATAACAGTCCTATTAAAACACTGGCTCTGGTTGGAGAATATTGCAAATTTTCTGCTTATGCCAGGTTTCCTAAAAATAACAATGGCGTTTCACAATTGATCACACACAGCATCACTTTGAGTAAGTGGCTGATCACGATGATGACCGTGATGATGACGATGATGATGATGACCACTACCATCAGCACTGCAGCCACAAACACCACCACCATAACCACCACCACCACCGCTACCACCAATCATATTCATTCTGTACCTATCATTACATCGTAATTGTAAACTCCAAATTTCTAAAGCACCACTGGAAAGCCAAGCACAGGGCACCAGCTTATACACGAGCGCTGAGTCAAGTCAGAGAGGTTGTCCAAAGGGTAGTCAAAAGGAGGTCAGAGTCCTGTTGCCAAGAGGTCACAGGAGGTAGAGTAGCTGCTAAGACGGGTGTTGTTTAGGTCAAGAATTGGAAGGTGAAGGATCAGGTGAGTTGGGGTATGAATTACCATCATCCTTGCAGGATGTTGTACAATAAAACTCAAGACTGACCTTGACAGTCTGTATCATCCTGGCTACCTCAACCTTGGTTCGCCCTTTGACTGAGCTGCCATTGACGCCCACTATCTCATCCCCGGACGCAAGTGTTCCATCCTTGGAAGCAGGGGTATTGTCAAACAGCTGCACCACGTACACACACGGACAGTGTGGGGCGCCACCCCCGATGCTGATGCCAATCAGATTCTGTGGATCCTTCTGCAACGTCAAACTGCCCGATGTAACGGTCATTCCCCTACAAAATAACAAAGTCTCAAACTTAGATCAACAATTCCAGTTCAGCTGGCTAGCAGACTGTAAGTACTGTCAACTGGAAACTTTGGGTTTGAAACCTCTGCCAGTGAAGTAAGACATTTCAAGATTTCTGCTTTGCTATCTCCCCAAATTGTATTCGTAATCATAATCATAATCTCCAAATTTTAAAAAGTGCAACTTAAAAGCTATGCGTAGGGCACCCGCTTATTCATGGGCACTGCACCCTGTCAGAGGGTGTCCAGAGATACGAAGTGATGAACCAAGTTGGTTGCCAGAAGACCAGGGAGAGGATGCAGAGAAGCTGCTAAGGCAGGCTTTGCTTGGGACAGGCATGGGCAACTTTGTTTAACAGAGGGCCGATCTACAATTTTAAGGACAGCTCAGGGGCCGCATGCCAATCGCGGGCTAATTTTGGCAGATTCATTTGCCCAAGAAAATAAGACAATATTAATTTTATTCAAACTAACTATTGCGATATAACCGTAACTGTTAAATTTATGTTAAACTAAATGAAGATAATTTTTATGATGAAAATATGATCCTAATTACCTACAGTCCTACACTACAATAAAATAGGGCCAACTAAATATGTTAAAAGTTTCTTCAGTTTAAAAAATATATATAAAACTGTTAGTGTACAATGTATCCATATGCTTGGTGTGCTATAGGCCTATTTAATGATTAATGTGAAATCTGACACTTCTTAATTAATTGTCACGACGCAATTTATCCAGCATGGTTGATTTAATGTTCGAAGTGGCAATTCAAATTTCATTAGACAGATTGTCATTTGTTAGTCTGCATCTGCTTCTGTATGTTTTTAATTTCATCTTTGAGAAGAACTGTTCACAAATATAGGTGATTGTAAACAGTGTAACCATTTTCAGGGCATGAAATCTAAGTGAAGATGGCTTCCAAAGTTTCGAACCTACCCACTCTGTGGTATTGTTTCAGGCAGAAAGTAATTACATTGATGAATGAGCAGTGAACTAGTTGACTAGACAAGAGGCCGGATTCTTAATAAATAAGAAACAGAGATTCAGACATTCATGTAGGGCCGGATAAAATGCCAGATACAATGCTAATATTAAAGACATGTCAAGGGCCGGTTGAAAAGTCCTCGGGGGCCGGATCTGGCCCGCGGGCCGTATGTTGCCCACCCCTGGCTTAGGACAAGAGAGCTTGGAAGGCAGCAAACTTGGTTTGTCGCCTGTACATTATCATTATCAAGCTCACTGTCTGAGCTTGACAGTGAGGGTGAGTACTGGCCACCCTTCCTCATTTGGTGAGACTGAAGTCACCAAATGTAATCAAAATATATACATTGCCTCTTCAAGCTGAAAAAGCCATGCTAGTGTAAACATTGTTACGGTCATTATATGCAATTTCAGACCGGTCCTGTCTCTCAAAGGGTTAGCTTCATGGATTACTCTTCTTGTACTTCAAGAAGAAGAGCAAGAATTATCACAATGCTTGGAGTGAGAGGCAACCATGGGAATGAATAATTATTACCACCTTCATTTTCTGAACTTCAATCTGCCTTCAACAGCGTATGGTTGATGCTATCATTTTGATAATTTAATAATAATAAAATAAAATTAATAATAATAATAATAATAATAATAATAATAATAATAATAATAATAATAATAATAATAATAATAATAACCCTGGGCCCGTTCAACCCGTCAGCCTCAGATTTCATCAGGGAACTAGGCAATCGCATCACATCCATCAGTGGCGACAGACGCGAAGCAACCTTTCTGTTCCAGCGTTTGTCCATAAGCATTCAACGCTACAACCTTGTCTCTTTTAAAGGTACCTTTCCTTCAAACCATGAAGACGAGGCCTGACCCTCCAGACAATTAACCTGCTCCTAAATAATTTTTTCCAAATCCTGAGGGATCACTGATACCTCAGGTAACAAAAAAAATATAAAAAAAAAAAAAATAATAATAATAATAATAATACGATTTATAAAGCAGCGTACTACACTACAGCTATATGAAAAAGGATGTTGTAAACGAGTTCAAAATTAAATCAATGACAGTCACATGCTAGTTTAAAAAGATAGGTCTTGAGTTTTATAGTCAAGTTCTCATTAGAACAGAAATCTTGAAAGGTATTTCTATCTCAGTTCATAGTTAGGCGGCGGGGCCTACACTTTTAAAATCATCCAAAACCCACAAGTGTTGTTCTCATCCAAAGTCCTCACAACAAGTTGAGCAGTGTAGAAACCAATTAATTTATAAAAAAAACAACTGGGATGATATGTATGCATGTGTGCAGATGCGCATGAGTGGACATGTGCTTCCTTGCATGACCACTTCCAACCATCATTAATCTAAAACATCAAATTATGTACTACAAGACACTGTAATCAGATGCGAGGATCATGTAATACAGGTAAAAGCAGGGCTCATAGCAGGCTATTGAAAAGCACGCTGCTGCGAGTTCTGCAAATGTGCATACGTAACGTCGTACAGTAACCAGAGAAGGTTTTGAAGTGCATGTTTACGACTCTGGCATGCCACATGTGACGTGAGCCTACTTGTAAAGTAGGTATTGATATCAAGCATTACTTGAACAGTAGGTATCGATATCAAGCATTAGGTACTTACATCGTATCTTCCCATGGCCACTGCCTGAACTTATTCATATCCGACCAGTATAACTCGTGCATATCATCCATGTCCACAGGTTCGTACATGTAGTCTGATCGATCCATAGAAACAACAGTAACTCAGTGATCTATGTCGTCAGTCAGTGATCTCTGTCATTCAGAGATGTAAAAAATATCCTTGGCCAATCGATTGATGATTTTCTGTCAGCTCTGTCGTCTTTGCAGTCTTAGCACGGACTATGGTACAGATATCCATTGGAATACACATGCCAACTGTATCTCCGGTCTTTTCCGGACACAGGTAGACCAATCCCCTTAACTTTTCAGACAGCTGTTTCATAAGAATTCGCCTGCCTGTGGTCGGTCAGTGTAACGAGCACTCAGGTCAGGAACTTCTGAACAAGGTCCCCATAGCTACACCTATAACAGGTTCTGTAATAAATACCTCAACACTACTACTAGAAATGGTTCTCTAACACTGTATCATTAGCCCTATAATGGTTATCTACTAACAACCAACTGCAGAAACCTAGATTCAAGCAAGGGATAGCCATAAATCCCCTAGAACTGTAAACTGCAGGCACACATCAACACATGTGCAATTCGCCAGGCTCTCTAGATATGATGCTTTTATCAAACAAAATTTATATCCCAAGCCAGAGACAACAGCCAACTGGTGACCTATATAGGCCTTTGACTGAACTACAGGCCAGTCTCTGCACTGCACCTGTTACGGGCCAGGCTTAAAGTGAGCTAAACACTGCTCATATGCACAGCATGTTTATAACACACACATGCAATATAACATGCAATCAATAAGTACTGCATTAAAATGCCTACATATATTTATACACATTACATTAGGCTATGGGAAATTCAGAGGCCTACACAATCATGTTCTGTATGGAAAGTTGTAATAGCCCACTGCTAAATTATCGTGCACCATTTATTTTATCAAAGTGGTCAGATTCTTATCACCATCACCTGCAGGCTGCAGCAGTACCAACACAACAACAAATCAAGTGTTTTCACACTTAATGATAACATTATACACCAATCACAGGCATCCTCAGAAATTTTTCTATGGGGGGGGTGGGTGGCGGGGCAAAAATGTCTGGGGGGCAAATTTGTGTAGGGGGAGCAAATTGACGTTTGTTTGCATAGAATAGCTGACTTGGAATAATCATAATAATCAAAAGATTTAATTTGTTTTTAATATTTTCAAAATCCAGGGGGGCAAGTGCTCCCTTACCCCCTCTGGACGCCCACGATCACAGGTTTTCTTTTACATAAAACAACTTAATCAAACATTCAAACGTTTAAGCCATTTCAGTATTAAAGGCAAAAACAGTGTTTTAGTTGTCGGAGGGGTTCAGCCCTCCTAGCCCTTCTTCTAACCCCATCAGCTAAGTAATTGAAACGATATTGCGGGTCAGGAAAGTAAAATACCTCATGAGTTGTCAGCTGTTTCATGTGCAATATATTAAGAACAATAGATTTACCCATGCCATAGATTTTGATCTGCATTCATGTACTTTGGTAATCTGGGAAAAAACACATATGGAAGTGGAAGTGTATAAATGCACAGCTTAATGAGGCAAGACAATAAAATGTTAATGTTTGTCTTTAACCGTGCATAAGGTGGTATCAAATCCCTTACATGATGTGAAATTAACCCACACGAAGAAGAAATGAAGTTGTCCATTTTGCTTGCTGGTGTGTAAGTATGTGTATGTTGAGCCATAAGATACTCCAACCCAAGAGTGACACTTGTGAGGAAAGTGAGAATGTAATACAGGAGTGAATCACTTACCTTTCGTTAGTGGCAGGTGAAGACATTGGTCGAACCAGTGGCAAATGATAGGAGGAAATCACGAAGACGAAATCAGTTTGCCATAATGAATATATTCATGTTTTGATTTTTAAAAAGTCTTTATTATTGATGCCTTCGCCTCCAAACTTGTGACTGATCTGTAACGGATCCTGTGCTTACTGAATCAATGTTAATTAGTTGTTTATTCTGGTGTGTTTATCGCATCGGCAATGCCTTCTACAGCGCTAGACAAATTTAAACTCCGCCAAAGCAGACGACGAAAGAATCGTCTGCAAATCAAAACAGCTTAGATTAACTCACATCTTATCTTCGTCAAAAAAATATCCTTCATTTTGTCCTCCGAAAATTTTTGCCATAACTTTAAAGTTTAATAATCATACATGTTTAATTAAAATATTTAACATTAATAAAGCAACCGCTGAAAACATTACCACAGACGACACACTGACGAAGATTCCACACTTCTGGCGAGAACATCATTCATGCGTTTGCACCAAACAAGTAAGTAATGTAATGTAATGTAATGTAATGTAATGTAATGTAATGTAATGTAATGTAAATCTCCGAAATTTCTCAGCGCCACACAAAAGCCACGTCAGGGAGACCAGCTTATTCACCGGCTTAAGTAGGTTAAGTTAGTTTTACTTCGTTCTAGACCGTTTGACAGAGAATATTCTAATTTGCGAGGTGCTATAAACTAGCTTTGATGAGCTGAATTTGAATATGAATATCAGCATTAATTAGTTGATTTCAGGTTTATATAATACCGAAGTCCTTTATTGTAACTTCAGTTATAACTGAATTTTGTCTTAATTGTGCCAATTATGTTGAAAGACCGATTCTCTGGACTGAGCCTCGTGTCATGTAACATAAAACGCTGAAAATTCTCAGCGCCATACAAAAGCTGCCTCAGAGAGAGAGACCAGTTTAAAACGCGCTATATCAAATAAAGTCGGAAGAATCAGATTAGGGTCAACTTCGGGGCCAGGTATACGGCTCTGCGCCAGGTCAGAATGGCATCATGGATGCTGAATCATAGATGATTACGATTACTGAATTTATATATTCCGTTTCTTTGATGTCGTACACCCGCTGATAATAGTCAACAAGGCTCTGTAGGATTGTGCACGACCACGTATCGTGTACGACTGTACGGCAGTCCTCAAACGGCCGGTGATAATGACCTTGGCCTTCTGAGAGTCGGAGGTCAAATCTGGGGAGGCAAAGCATCGACTGCAAAAGATTATCGCATACGGTGAGGTAAGTAAATGTTAAGCTATGTTAGGATGTTCCAGTCAGTCAGCGTCTTGTCAGCTTAAAATTCAATTTTTTAAAGCTATTTTTAGTATGAATATAGTGCAAACATTGTATATGCATTCTCATTGTATATGCATGCATTTAGATAGCACCTTTTGGTTTTGGAAACTTGTTTTAAGCTCGGTCTTACAGAGCACTATGATGTTCAATTGCTTATTCACAACGTTCAATTTGTTACTACACCAGGTGCGATTTAATGGTTCCACGGATGGAATGGTCGTAGCGATCGATAGCCAGGATGGGTTGGGATGCTTTGTCTCCGCAGCCGTTGCTGCAGCAGAGGAGGAAGAGGAGAAGAGGAGAGGAGGAATAACTATAGAATTAGATGACCATAGTACATGTAGACGCACGGTTCTCGAATGCAGGACGTTGGTTATCTGAATAGTTTGCGTCTGAATCGGGAACTATGATCAGTCCTCTGCGAGCATCGTTCTTCTGCGCAATCCTCGGTCTTTTCGGCCTCGGCTTATACGACGTTCTGGTGAATTTCGAGGAGAATAAGTGCGAGATTACGCAGACGCATGAAGCACCCGAGTTTCTGGTAAATATGAATCGATCTATTTATTTAATGCTTGTGATTGGATCGGCCAAGAGCGGAAATGAGCAGTGTTGCCAGTGAGGTTTTTGAGATTTCCCTAGATTTCGGTCCAAAAAATCCCCAGAAATCCCCAGATTATATTAACACGATTTTTTAACACTCCAGTAATAGGTTTGAGATATTTTGACACTATTTTACAGTAACATACTTACTTACAGTTACGTTAATAACAAAATTTTCCTAAAATGAGTGGTTATTTTTGAAAATTGTCACTTGTCAAAGAGTTAGAGTTGTCGGCGAGTCGGCATCCAAGTCGACGACAACTTCTGTTTCGTCAACATCACATGACTGCTTCACGGGACAGCCAGCGTGTTTCACAGTTTCACAGTTTCAACACTTTATGTTTCTGGGCCTGAAGTTCCCTGAACTACATCTCGTATTAACTGGAACTGGAGATTTCTTTTACACCAACGCGAAAAATAGAAGCAGACTTTTTAATGAAAATTTCAAGCCAAGATGGTAGGCCGTTGCTGGCAGCAATTGCACAGTGTGCATTTTAAAAGCAATTGTGCTGTCTCGAAACATCAATCAAACGATCAGCTTGCGAAAACGCAGTATTCTGCCATGAAAGCCGTCAACAGTATCTCCGCTTTAGCAATTTGGTGGAGTAAAGATTTTATAGCTCATTAAATTTACATTAATAACTACAATATAAACACAGTGTTTAATGCTCAGCGCACGCAAAATACATGCATTGTCAATGCAAATGGTCAGAATAGTCAAATTTCCCCAGATTTGGCCAAAAAATCCCCAGATCCCCAGACGAGGGCCGAAATCCCCAGATCTAGGGAAAAATCCCCAGCTCTGGCAACATTGGAAATGAGACTTCGTTGCAAGGGACGCGACTGTGGTACTAACGTAAAATCTAATCTAATCTCAGAACTTCTATAGCGCCATCGCATTAATGCTCAAAGCGTCAGTCGATGGTCGATACTATGCAAAATCGTTGTCCAAGCCAAAATCCAGGGCAAGTCAAGTCGAAAGCCAAGAAGGGAGGGAGTCCAAGATGACACGAAAACAGCCTAATGTAATGTGGTAGAGTGGCGTGTAAATATTTTGCAGCTTGTGTCACAGCTTCGTTATAGAAAACCAGCTTATTCTAAAATGCTCACCTAAGTAAAATCCATAAGCGCCAGTGTGATTGACAGTGATGGACAGTTCATTGTTTACCAATGTAAAAGTTGTTTTCTGTTTACAAGTGTGATATCTTCTCTCTACTGTTTTCGACCTTTCATTGTACTTGTAATCAAATAGCAGACTACCAGTATGTTCTTTCTAAATTAGATCTACAATAATGGCTCTACCAAGAACTCATTCATATTTACTTGTATCCATTTGGAAAACAACTCAATATTCCATGTCTTAACTGTGTACTCGCTTAGCTCAACTAACTTTGTACTCGCTCTGCTCAACTCATTTTCCCAAAGCCAAATGGAGTTTTCTTCGAATGCTATACTAACATTGCTCATCTTTTAGTACATTTTTACCCTTTGTGCCTCGGAGCAAACAAGTTTTACTGGTACCGTACATTGAACACTTTACTTAAAGTCTGTGACACAGTATTTGATTGGTTGAGCATTGTAATCTTGCAATGTAATTAATATTTTTTAAATTAATAGTAGATACAGTAGTATAGTTCATCGATGTTTTTGTAGTAGTGCTCTATAAATTTAAGTATACTTAAACGGTACACTAAACATCACCGATGATCAAAATTACATTCCAAGAGTACCCGGTACTCTAAATATTGTAACTCGCTACCAACCTTAAATCACTTCTTATACTATCTGGTTTATCTCTTTGTAACTTGCTGTAACTCTCTGCGGTTTGTCAGTCTGTGTTCTAATAAATGAATATATATAAAACATTTAATTATTAATTAATTATTAGTTAGTAATTAATTATTAAGAATACATAAACGGTACGCTAAACAGCATCACTTAATTATTTCTTACAGAAAATTGAGCTGAATGCTACCACAAGGAAGAGATTTCCAAAGTATAATCTGTATTTCTATGGAGAAGGGTGAGTAATTAAGCATTTGACCAATGCTACACCAATAAATTGGTACATGTATCATGAAATTATATAATTGGCCGATACACTTGGGCTTATGCTAAAACTGGTTGAACTTGAAGTACACAAGAACCTTCGTATAACATGTATCACTTTAAACACAAATTCTGGTGTAATGCGGTTTGACTTATGGAGCTGAGATTCGAGTCGACTTTGGGAAATGACTTGACTGTAGCAAAATCTGTATATAATGCAGTATTTTTGTATTGCTCCCAAAGTCAGTATTACAAGAATATTTCAGTTGCATAGGTCAAGGCTCCATCCACTGTTTAACACTTTAACAACAAGAATGTACTGAAAGTGACTGGGAAACCAATGCAGCTCATTGTTAAAGTGTTAGCCTAGATGCCCTGTTCCAAGGGAACTTTCTTGTACGCTCCATAACCAACGACCAGGCCTGATGCTGGAACTTGTGAACCCATTTGCCCATAATAGAGGAAACTACAGAATTTAGAAATTTAATTAGAAATTTAATTAGAAGCGTCTAATTACCTGTGCCAATTAAACTCTTGATCTGTCTTTTTGTGCTGCTTTTAGGAAATATGCCCGAGATGCACAGTAAGTGTACAGTCCGAGTTTTAACTCCGATTCTTAGTTTTTTCAGCAATTCACAATCGTAAGATTTTCGTAAACTTCAAGTTTCTAGAGCGCTGTTCTAAAGATAAACGCCAGCACCAGCTTATTCACAAGCGCTAAGCTTATTCACGAGTCCTGAGCTTAATCATTAGTGCTGAGCTTATTCATGAGCACTGAGCTTATTCATGAGTGGTGAGCTTATTTACGAGCGCTGAGCTTATTCACGAGCACTGATCTTATTCATAGGCACTGAGCTTATTCACAAATGCTGAGCCTTTTTCACAACCACTGAGCTTATTCACGAGTAATGAGCCTTCTTCACGAGCGTCGAGCCTATTCACGAGTGCCGAGCTTATTCACCAGCGCTGCAATTATCCTCTCTCTTATAATGAAAGATCATTTAGCCTACAATTTCCTTAGAAGTGCTCTTAGGAAAGATTATAATATATTCAGCATCAGATCAGACATACTGTTTCAGCGACTAGCCGATCATTTCAGGCATTGCATTCAGAACGTTGAATTAGGTCTATGCAATGCAGTCGATAGTTGGTGGGAGAGGATTGACCTGTCACCTGTGTTTGCTGAGGCTGAGAAAACACAGGTGGCAGCGTGCTTGCTTCTTACCTGTCACTAGTTTCAGGAACTCTAGATAGACTAGATAACAATCATTGTCAGAATTCTATAAATCACCAGTGATTGTATATTGGTCATTGTACATTGACGAGCACATCTCACCTGTTCATGCATTGGAAATAACTGCACTAAATTAACTACTTAATTAATTTAGTGCTGTTTTCTCAAAATAATTAATTGATTGTTCGGTCAGTCAATCAATCCATCAGTCAGTCAATCAATAAATCATTCAGTCAGTCAATCAATTAATCAATCAAGTGCTGTTATCTTCATTGCTTGATTAAAGGCTGGCAAACTAACGAGGTCTCCTGGTGGAGTACGCAGAATAAATAAATCAGTCAATCAATCAATCAATCAATCAATCAGTCAGTCAATCAGTCCTTTCATGGTTTCATTGTGTTAGGTCGGGAGTGCCTCTGATGAGTCTATCTTGATGTGGCATTATATAAATTTGCAGTTACCATTACCATTACGATTGCCACATAACTGACTGTTTACTATACATGTTGATATAATTTCCAAACCTCGTTTGTGATTTGTTGTTGTGTGGGGAACGCCACTGATGAATTTCTGATTAAGAGATTGATGAGGGTGCTATATAAATCACTTAATACATGCATTGGCTGATTAAATTATGGATCTGACTAATTCTCAGTACATTGCATTAATATGAATTAATGTTGGTTTGTGCACGTATTTCATGGTTTTTTGTTTTAACACTTTAATGACGAGTTGTACTAAACGCTACTAGGAGACCAGTGCAGGTCGTCGTAAAAGTGTTAAACAACATCTCTGCTGGTTAGGCGATATAAAGCCATCTCAAACCACATTTGGTGGTGGTGGTGGTGGTGGTGGTGGTGGTGGTGGTGGTGGTGGTGGTGATGGTGGTGGTGGTGGTGGTGGTGGTAGTGTTGATGATGATGGTGGTGGTGGTGATGATAGTGGTGGTGGTGGTGATGATGGTGGTGGTGGTGGTGGTGGTGGTAGTGTTGATGATGGTGGTGGTGGTGGTGGTGGTGGTGGTGGGGGTGGTGGTGGTGGTGATGGTGTTGGTGGTGGTAGTGTTGATGGTGGTGGTCGTGGTGGTGGTGGTGGTCGTGGTGGACAGGATGGTGGTAGTGGTGAACCAGTAATTAACCAGTCTTACACCAGTAAGTAATTATCCCACGCTGCATCTCAACTCTGGAACGTACTTTCGCCATAATTCCGCATTTTCTCAGTTACTCCACCAATGCCGCCACTCACTCACCGTCATCTACCTCGGGCTCCTCTACTCATCACCCCACAGGCTTTCCGCTCCAAATTAAAGACTCGCCTCTTCAACAATTCCTACCCTGGTCCATCTGATCCTCTGCCTTCCAAGCTATCTCGTCCTCAACGAAACCCTCGGTAACAGCTGCTCTGCCTCTCCCTGGTCTCTCTGGCAACCGGACTCAGACCTCCAATGGACATCGATCTATGGATAACCCCTCGGATACGTCGCAGCGCTTGTGAATAAGCTGATGCTTTGCGCTCAGCTTTACAGTGGCGCTTTAGAAAATTGGAGATTATGATTACGATTGAATAAAAAATGGAAAGAAACTGGAATAGTAATGCATGTAATGATATTAACAACGAGAGGGAAAGGATGGCACTAAAATGTTTCTCCTGTCCGGCCATCGCTCTCAGGATTCACAGTGCATTGTGCTAGCCATAGACCATCGTTCCCCTCACATCACCAACAACAGGGGTTAAAATCAATAAGAAGCCTAGTGCATGTCTGCATTTGTTTGTTTTTTTACAGGAAGGCCAAGTTCCGCCTCAGTGGTATTCCCGTTCTTTTCATACCTGGCAACGCAGGCAGCCACCAGCAGGGTAAAATTTACAAGTGCTCTCAAACGATCCGCATGAATAGATATGGCATTGTTCCGTGGTGCTCAATTTCATGCTGATAGTAAATTCGATATATTTACTATGATAGATGCGGTGTTTGTGTCGGCTTTGTTCGTTTTGTCAGTGCCATACGTTGTTTAAAGGGAGTCATTTCATCGTAAATCGATTTGCTGTCAGTATAAAGGCCTTTTGTAACATCTGTAATTACAGATAATGGTAATTGCCTTCATTGAATATTTAAATAGCTCCTGATATGTTATAAATGTTTGTGTGTATGTGTGACATTATGTTTGCTTATATGTATGTATGTATGTATTTATGAATGAATGCATGTATGTATGCATGTATGTTGGTATGAATGTATGTATGTATGAATGTATGTATGTATGTATGTATGAATATGTATGTATGTATGAATGATGTATGTATGCATGTATGTATGTATGAATGAATGTATGTATGAATGTATGTATGTATGTATGTGTGTATGTATGTGTGTATGTATGTATGAATGTATGTATATATGTATGTATGTATGTATGTATGTATGTATGTATGTATGTGTGTATGTATGTATAAATGTATATATATACATATATTTCATCAATTTGTGAAGCTAAGCTACATACATTATATAATTATTGTTTAAATTATGTGTGTGTGTGTGTGCGTGTGTATAGGTGTGTGAGTGTGTGTGCGTGTGTGTGCGTATGTGTGTGTGTGCGCGTGTAAGTGCATCTGAAACCAATCCATTCTGCACTGGTATCGCATGGGAATATATCCTAATGGGTGTTTGAAAGCATAAATGCTTTTGCAAACTGTGTCCCATTACCAGTATTCCAGGCTGCAGTTTGCCATCGCTGGTAAATTGCTTTGCATGCTAGTTGCCATGTGAGTCACCACTACGTCGGTTTATTACGATATAAGAGTATATTCTGCCTGAATACATTTGGGAACAATGTAGTGTAATATAACAAAACATTTATATAGCACCTTTCAAAAGTGCTGCATGTGTGACTTTCAAATTGTAATTAATAACTTCGATTGTGCTCGTGTCTATTGCACACGGCATAAACCAATGGCACACCAAAACCAAGCCTAACTGATTTATACAAGTACAACTTTGGTAAACCCAGCGAGAAGATGTGCTGCATTGAATCATTTGAAACAATACGTATATTTAACGATGAGCGTTTATTAAAATGTGTGGAAAACTAATCCCTCTTGTCGCTAAAGGATTAAAGGAAGATTGCTCCAAGATTAACAGTTATTTGTTGAGTAGGTGATAATGAAGATGATTTTACACCAAGTCTATGAATTGCCAAGTGTTGCATAGTTTGCTGCTCCAGATTTATAGTATTTAAGTGTTTAGTGATAAGTGTTATTATTATTATTATTATTAATTATTAAGTGTTTGAATACAGTTAAATGTGTTTGTGTAGAATTGTTCAAAATTTCATTAGCAGTTACTCCCAGATGGTGTTGATGATAATTGCAAATGTTGGATTACAATTGTAAATGTTTGATTACAATTGTAAATGTTTGATTACAATTGTAAATGTTTGATTACAATTGTAAATGTTTGATTACAATAGTAAATGTTTGATTACAATTGTAAATGTTTGATTACAATTGTAAATGTTGGCTGGTGTCGATTACCTGATAAAAATTGATCGTGTGTTATTATGATTATCGAATGTGTGCTTTTGTAGTCAAATCTCTTGGATCAGTTGCGCTGAGCATGACAAAAACGTTGACCACCAATTATCGCTTCAACTTCTACGCTTTAGACTTTAACGAGGTAATGCCACAAAATGTGAACACTGAAGCACCTTGTTGGTCAGTTGTTAACCTCTTATTACCTGTTGGTTAGTTGTTAACGTCGTATTACCTGTTGGTTAGTTGATCTTACACTCCCTAGGGGTAGCTGTAAAATGAGCGGGCGCCTAACAGGCTGCCAAGATGTGTGTTCTATATGATCTTGATAATTATACTGTCATATGTTTCATTGTAACTTTCTCCGGTTTGTCAGTGAGCTTGTCAATAAACATGAATATTATTAACATATTTCAGGAATTGTCTGCTTTGTTTGGACCTGTTTTGCCCGTGCAGACAGGTGAGTCGCGATCTTTTGAATCTTGTTTAATCTAATTTGACTTAATCTTATCTAACTTAACCCAATCTAATCTTTGTCATAACTAAGGTTATTTTATGACAGTTGGACCATTTACCATTAATAGTTAATTAATTCATACAAAAGGATTATTTTACTGCAAATTATACCTTGACATCCTTTATGTTATGCAAAAACCCAGGTTTCTAATCTCTGTCCAAGTATCACATGCTCAACGGCTTTGGTGGCATGGTGCTACATCAATATGTGGCGATGTTTTGCTGTTATAGAGTTCGCTCATGAGTGCATACGTCACATCCTGTCCCTGTATGGAAAGAAACGATCCAAAAGACCGGAGACCGTCCTTCTCATTGGACACTCAATGGTGAGTCTGATTATAATAGTACATTACATAGGCAAGTGCCCATGCCAGTCAGTATTTTAGTTGTTGGGGAGGGGGTTTAGGGGTTCAACCCCCTATCTCTTCTTTGAACCCCTTCAGCTAAGTAACAGAAAAGATGTTGGGGGTCAGGAAACTGTAATATCGTAATATTGTATCTTTGAAGCAAGCTTGCAAAGGATCCTTGTGACACACAACTTTATCTCCTTTGTAATGAATTTAAAACAAAAGGACCCCGCTACAATGAGATACTGCTGTATAACAGTAAGGAGTTCTCCGAATTTTGATGAAATAATATGCCACTTCAAATTCATTCATTCATTCATATGGAGAATTTATATAGCGCCTCTTCAAGGCTATCTACTCAGAAGCACTCCCGACCCAACCCCGGCTGAAGAGTGTATAACAAATAATATTGTTTAACGGACCACTCTTCTTCTTCTGTTTCGACAGGGTGGCGTTGTGGCACGTGCATTGTTCACGCTTCCCAACTTTGATCGCAAGCTCGTTAATACAATCATCACTCAAGCGTCACCCCACCAGACGCCCGTTATATTGCTTGACCCCTACATGGTCCATTTCTATGAGACGGTGAATGGCTATTGGTCAGAAAATGGAACAGTTCACATGGAAGACGTTTCTCTTGTGTCGGTGGCCGGTGGATACATGGATCTCCTCGTCAGAAGTGGACTGACTTCTCTCGCTGGAGTAGGTGCTCCGTTTTTCTTTAGCGAACCGTTTATGCTTTGAATGTGTGTATGTGCTCATGCACTTATTTATGTTACAGAGAATGTGTATATTCAGGGTATATGTACTGTATATACCCTAAACATTTCAGGGTACGTGCATATTTTCAGGGTATTACTTCCTGCAGTTGGTCATTTGCGAAGTTGAATAGCCTGAGTTGTTTGAGAGAGAAGTTAAGTGAATTTAGATTTTATTTACGACATAGATATGGCTGAAATTATTGGTAAATGGGGGAATTGAACCCCAACCTCTTGGTTGACAGTCTAGGGCACTAACCACTACACTATCACGCAGCTGTGACGTAATGTAATTAACATTTGTATATGTCCTTTATGGTACGATATTGATTGGTTAGTGGGTTACCCATGTATATTCATCAGGTTTAGGTTGGGTACTTGGATAGGGTTTTGTTGTAACATTTGTGTTATTGTTGTGATCAGATTGGAAATACTGAAAATACCATGTCAACATCTGTAAGTGTACTTTCTTTTGGACAATTTTTGGACAATTTTTGGACCAATTTTTGGACCATTTTTGGACCATTTTTCTTGACTTTTCAGTTATCTCTGGCATCTTGTGTTAAACAGCTGTCAAAAATGTCAAGCCAGTTTAAAGTCAGACTGCTGTATTGTATTGAAGAATCTTTGTTACAGGCTTGAACTCTGACTAAAAATTCTTATTTTATTCATTTTAAAATCGTTGTCAGTAACCGTTTGTTTAGTAAGATCTTCGATCAGTTCAATTGAGTTTTTATCTTTCCAGACGATGGCAATTCCAAGAGCCTGGCTTTCAACGGGCCATATGTGTCACGTCTGGTATGACAGTTTCTCTAGACATTCCACCTTTTGGGTAAAAAATGCTTTATTTTGAGGAAGAAGAAGAAGGAGGAGGAGAAGGAGAAGGAGGAGGAGGAAGAGAAGGAAAACAAGGAGGGGAGAAGCAGAAGTAGGAGAAGGAGGAGGAGAAGGAGGAGGAAGAGAAGGAGGAGGAGAAGCAGAAGTAGGAGAAGGAGGAGGAGAAGAAGGAGGAAGAGAAGGAGGAGGAAAGGAGGAGGAGGAGGAGGAGGAGGAGGAGAAGAAGAATAGCCCTTTAAGCTAATTCTGAGATGCAGCCGTGGATTTGAAGCCTTAGTGACTTCAATGTCACTTCATGTTATTTGATGATCACCCATGTTGATTAAAACTGCATCAAAAAGTAAAATAAATGATAATTACCTGGTTTAAAACAAATGAATTGAATTATTTAGGATTGCATTGCTCTTTACTGATTGCTTACAATGTCTTAACCTTAATCTGTTTGTTACCTTTGCACAGGTGTAAGCAGATCATCCTTTCAACCGTGCGAGCCCTTTTTGATGCAGTTGACAAAACTACAAAACAGGTAAGAAAATTATGGCAAAAACTAAATGTTATTTTACTAATGGAACATTGTGATCGAATGATTAGCTTGGGAGTTTAACGCCCAGTTAATATAAGATAAGTATATTGTTCATGTGTTACATTTCACTTAGTCATACATCATTCATTCATACATTCATTCATACATTCCTTCATGCATTCATTCATTCATTCATTTGTTCATTCATTCATTCATTCATTCGGAGCATTTATATAGCACCTCTAGGAGATAACTATTCAAAGATGCCCCCCAGCCCAGCCCTGGCGGAGCAGTGTTTGTAGAAAGTGCGTGCAGAATCCCTTGCGAAGACTGGAATCTATCTTCAGATGCGTGATCCTTGGGTTCTGGGATTTGGCACCTAGATTCCGGCAACAGTTGTAGGTTCTGTGGCCAATATTCTGAAGTATTGTAAGTTAATGGCAAATTTATGTTGCTCCATTGTTGGATTGTAACTACATCAAGGTTGAGTTAACCCCAAGAGGTAGATGTGACACCATGCCTTTATTTAGGTAGATGTCTATTCCTCAAGGCATCACCAGGCCTGCATT
This sequence comes from Allolobophora icterica, assembly GCA_963556255.1. Taxonomy (NCBI): domain Eukaryota; kingdom Metazoa; phylum Annelida; class Clitellata; order Crassiclitellata; family Lumbricidae; genus Allolobophora; species Allolobophora icterica. The sequence continues at coordinate 40,919,789 of OY744615.1, forward strand.
AGGGGGTGCTAAGGGTGCTGCAGCACCCGGACCCGCAGTTTTGAGGGGCCTGCATTTTCAGAAGTAGATTAAAACAAATTATTGTACTTGTAATTGGGCCCCGCCCTGATGGCTATATAGGTAATCACAGTACCCGGGCCCGCACTAGCCTTTGTGCGGCCCTGGGCATCACTCATTGTAGATGTGTATGTATTAGATGATTTATGTAGCTCCTTCAGGAATCTGACAGAGGCTCACTGATGTGTTTTTGTGTTTGATAGATTGCTGTTAATCCGACATTCCGAAAGAACTCGTTCCAGTATCACTTTGAGAAGAACGTTGGTCCCAAGTACTATAAAGCGTCATACGATCTGATGATCCAACTGGATCCAAAGGTTACCTGGGAAATGAGGCGGAGAAAATCGTGGAAATATGTGCGGGAATCGGTAGGCAGTTCTAGAAGGTTTCTGGGAATAATTGGAAAATTGCATTTTTTACAATTGCATTGTAACTTTTAAACAATAAATCATCATTTATAAAATATATTAAAAATTCGTCATGTGTTGCCCATTTTTCTTTGTTTATTAATTCTTGGTTCTGTTTTTTGGGGGTGCATGAGAGTCTAGTGGTTAGCATGACAGACTGTCAACAGAGGGGTCAGAGGTTCAAATCCCTACCAGGAATGAAAGATGTTTCAAGATTTCTGCTCAGCATTTGTCCCCTCTCAAACTCCGTTATAAACGAGTACCTAACCCAGGGCCGCATTAAGGCTAGTGCGGGCCCGGGTGCTGTGACTGGCCAAATTTCATCACAGAAAAATTTGATGAAATTTGATGACCTTTTTGGGGAATTTTTGATGACTTTTTTTAGGAATTTGTTTCTTACATTAACATTTTTTATGTACTTCCGAAAATGCAGGCCCCAAAATCTGCGGGCCCGGGTGCTGCATCACCCTTAGCACCCCCCCCCTTAATGTGGGCGTGACCTAACCAAACGCTGTCGGTGGAAAGACCAGTTGGTAAGGGAGAGGGCTGGCCACTCGCCCTCATATGCTGAGGCCAAGAAAATGTAATCGCTAAAAACTATACCCATGGCTGCATCTCGGATTTACCACAAGGGGCTGCTATTCTTGTTCTTTATCTTGGTCATGTGTTCATTAATTTGTTCATTTGTGTTATTGCTTTCTCTGTGAATTGCACTTTAGGTTGAGTATGACCACTACTCTGTCATTGAGCTGGACAAGAAAATTGCACCAAAGTTTGGCTTCGTCGCTGTAACCAACGTGGTAAGTGTTTCTGAATGCCCTGCGACTGCCTGTATAAGATAAATTTGTTACTGCAAATTTATGTAGCTCCACTTCAAGAGAGATTCATCAGAGATGCTCCCGACCTAAGACAGTGAAACCACAGTCAGACAGAATGGTCTTCTAGCGTTTGTGGAGATGAGGATTCTGGAATATTCTGCTGAAACTGAAATCGTGAGAAACGTTTGCACTCTGTTTTCTTAGCATTGTATCACAGAATTCAAGATTGTACTTTTCGTGTACAGCGCCCTTTCCTTTGGCCTTGGCTGTGGTATGGCGCTATATGAAAAACATTATTATTATTATTTTTACCTAAAGACAAAAATCCAGAGGGTGTGGAAAGCTACTTTAAACAAGGGAGAGTGCATTTCTGAGATGGCTAGTCTTTGCAGCTGTGAGGCTTCTCAAAAGTACCTCAGAAAGCAATTGTGTTAAAACGCTTAATTATTGACGCAACACGTTGGAAGAGGAGAGAAGTCTTATTGTTATTATTCTTTTTATGTCCGAGGTACACAGGATACCCATTATTACTATTATTATTATTATTATTATTATTTATTATTACTATTATTACTATTATTGAAATATAATGGCATATATGTATCTGAACATTCACACTGTTAATACCTTGAAAAAGGAGAATCTCAAGATGGTGCTGAAATGTGACTCTGTAACAAATCTTAGATCTGAATTTGCAGTCATGCTCATACTTATATTCTTAACACACCCTTATTTGATTTTTAAATCATTTTCTGTAGCTACCCTGATTGAAAGTACTTCAGATTTTTTAATCATTTTGTATAAACAGTTGAAATTTCCCTGAAAAATTGCCATAATAATTTAGATCTTAACCCGTTTTGAACTATTAATAATTTCCTTTAGGAAAACGTTGCCTGGGTTGGTGCGTGTACGCTGAAATCTAAGGAAACGCGATGGTGAGTCTGAGAAGTTGTAGCATCTGGTAATGATAAGCGTTTCGATAAGATAAGGCAAGCACTTTGTTAAGCTGTTGCACCTTCCTTTGAACTTGTCATTTCTGCTGTTGCACTCTTCCTATGAACTTGTTATTCTTGCTGTTGCACTCTTCCTTTGAACATGTAATTTCTGCTGTTGCACTCTTCCTTTGAACTTGTAATTTCTGCTGTTGCACTCGTCCTTTGAACTTGTAATTTCTGCTGTTGCACTCTTCCTTTGAGCTTGATGCTGATGATGCACTGATGGATGCACTGTTCCGTTGAGCTTTTTTCTGCTATTGAACCGTTCCTTTGAGCTTGTTATTTGTATTATTGCACTGTTCCTGTGAGCTTCTTGTTTCTATCGTGAATCATTATAAGAGCGTTGAAATCCAGTATGTATAATAACCAGTATGTAAGTTAATGCAAGAAGCAAGCATTGACTTGAAATCGGAAATAGACATTGGAACAAAGAACTCATTTTCTAACCAGTTCTCACCATATGCAAATTTTCCATTTTGATGTTCCACATACAATTTTCTTTACACATACCATACAGAAATAACAAACAGATTTGAAATGTAGCCAGATTGTGTAAGATTTGTGTAACTGCTGTGAGATGTTACAAGTTATGTTACAACCTGTTGTATAACTGCGTTGTAGCACTCAGGTTGGAAACTTTGCTCGCTATGCGAATCTTCTGCCTCCACCAGATTCCAATCTCAAGGTATGAGCCCAGTTTTTATAATGATTTGTTACTAGAATTAATCATAAATAATTTTGTTTGAAACTCAAGAGAAAATAGGTGTGCACATTGCTTTTCATACATAGTATATGAAATGTTTCATTCTGGAAGTTGTACTTTTCTGTGCCAGGGTAGATATTTCTGTTCCACCTGCACCCCAGGTGTGCTCTGTATGATTGAGTACAATGACCATACACTGTTGGTTGGAAGATGAGATGGCAAGGGCAGGACTGGCCACCTACCCTCATATGCTGAAGCTAAGAAAATGAAGTCACTAACACTTCATACCCAGAACTAGCTTATGGGACTGCTTTTCTTCTTCCTTCTCAGACACCTTTAGCTGTGGCTGTGGTGACAGTGCATCTTAGCAAATATCTTAAAGATGAAGAGGATCTTTCTGTCTTTACATCTAGTTGAACCTCTGATCTCACAACTTACTTACTTACTTACCTACCTACCTACTTACTTACCTACTTACCTACCTATCTACTTACTTACCTACCTACCTACCTAAGTTGAACACTGGACTGTTGTGCACCCTAGATATCTTGAAGTGCTTTGATTGATTGATTGATTGATTGATTGATTGATTGATTGATTGATTGATTGATTGAAATGAAGGATTTAATGATTTAGGACGTGGGCAATTTTAGCACTTTCAGAGATCAAAAGTTTGCAATTTGTGATGTTTGAGGCATGACCAGAATGGAAGTGGTTATTGAGTGTGCTTTCAATTTGCACTTTTCTGCAAACCTTTACATGTTACATATTGTAACAGTGGAAGTAATAAAAATAATGACTGACGACAATTACCAATAGTAATTTTTTGTGGTTAGGTTGTTCACCTGGATGGAGACAAGCTGGACATGTTCACCCACTGGGTGGCACTGGTTCCAAAATCCACCACAAAGGTATGTTGGTCACTAGCAATTTCTCCGACAGTTTACCTCGATTTGAAGAAATGTAAATGTGTTGCTCCGTACATTACAAATAGGTACAATGTAAACAAAAATTTGTGTAGTGACTTTTGAGTGCCGACCTCTTAACACTTTAACAACGAAACAAATTGCATCTGAATCACTGAGTGGCGCTTTTGTGTAGCGAAAATATGACAGGTAGGTAAGTAAGTAAGTAAGTTGTGCGATCAGATGTTCATAAATGCTTTTATAAATGTTCAATTACAATTACGATTACATTTACAATGCAGCTTATTGTTAAAGCGTTAAAAGCACAAGACTAAATTTGCTGAGCTGAACGTTGTATTCGTTGCTCACAATGTAGATGATCATGATGATTGATATGTACAACACCACAAAGCGCCATAAACTGTACAACGTGACAACGCTGAGCAGCTTCTTCTGGAGTTTTCCGGACAAGATCAGTCACGAAGACGTCGTCATAAACAGCACAAAGCCAAGGACTGTGTTCTTCCGGATAGATCTGCAGGGACTCGAAATCCCACTGCAAGCATTCGTTGCTAACATCATCTGCAAATCATGCACAGCCAACGTGTCAGGTAAAACTGGTCGGAAAAGACTTCGAAATAAAGATGCTGTTGCAATGGAAATGCAACAATGTAATGTAATTGAGCATTTAAACAGTGGATTCGAAGTACGAGATATCGTCCACTGGTTAGCAGGCTAGATTGTTAATCGAGAGGTCGGGAGTTCAAACCCCGCCAGGGCAGAAATTTGTTTCAAGATTTCTACTCCACTTGCCCCTCCTTAGCCAGATTAGCTATAAAGAGTACATAGACCATACACTGTCAGTGGGAAGAGCAGGCGGTAAGGGAGAGGACTGGCCACCTGCCATTATGTGCGGAGCCTACCCAGTGAAGTTGTTAACACTTCTTACCACGCCTCCGATTCGCATTTCTGTGTGAATTTGCATGCATTCAAAATGTTTGTAAAAATAACAATAATAATACAAAAAGGCTGCCTTAGGACTAGTTTATGGGACTGATTCTTTTAGGTATCTTGACGATAGAATAAACTAATTGTGAAAAAATACTTGAAGAGGGATGAGCCATGGATACCCACCCATCTTTAATACCATTTAATTTTTACATATTTGTTATATAGTTTAATTGATGCCATTTGATTTTTATTCAATTTAATTGGATTTTTATTAAAAGACCATTATTTTTTTACCTTTTTTTACTGATGAATCATTATGCTCTTAATTGAGTTTGGTTCTGTCAAAGACTTTATTTATTGGCTGATTGTTTCCGTTGTGTAAATTTTTAGCAGCTGAAGCGGATTATGTTGTCGCGAAGTTTGTCGTGCCTTGGACGAAGGATTCCAGCTACACAGTCATAAAGTGAGCAGGAATACATGTTCTATATTCATTCATTCATTAGTTCCCCTCGAAGATAACTACCCACAGGCACTCCCAGCACAGCCCCAGCTAAGAATAGTGTTCAGGTGTTGGCGCTAGTAAAAGGACATGCAGATTGAGTTATGTATGTATGTATGTATGTATGTATGTATGTATGTATGTATGTATGTATGTATGTATGTATGTATGTATGTATGTATGTATGTATGTATGTATGTATGTATGTATGTATGTATGTATGTATGTATATATGTATGTATGTATATATGTTTTATAATGTTTGTATGTATGTTTGTATGTATGTTTGTATGTATGTATGTATGTATGTATGTATGTATGAGAGCACTGTTAAGTAACTCAGAAGGGCGTTCCTGCATGGTTACCTAGGAATCACTGAACAAATGTGTGTATCTTACAAACAGATTGTGTTCTCCTGCTTTTACTTGTTGGAGTCTGCCTCTAAAGTTAGTATCATCTACCAGCCAACTAATACCTGCAACTTATAAGTCAGAATTTGAGAATTAGAAAAGAGATTCCACAGTCTATGTTATCGGCTTCTGCGTTATGATCAGGGCTGCATGACTACTAGACAATTTGAGCAATATGTGATTTCCCGCTGGGAGAGGTGGAAACAACTCCCTTATTGAATAGATTTTCCATGCATTCCTTCTTCGTAATCGTAACCTCGAGATTTCTACAGCGTCCAAAAAACCCAAGTCACAGGAACCGGCTTCATGCCTTCCAATTGCAGTTTATAGCCAACTCCTGAAGTTGATCAGCTGACTGTTGTGTGTTGTGTTTGACCAAAGTTCTGTTTGAACAGACGTGGACAGGATGGGCGTGTGTCGCTGAAACTTCCAACGCCTAAACCGGAGGACTTCCAGGGCCATGCACAACTGCACCTCTACGTGCTTCCGTCATGTTCCTATCAGGTGAAGATTGGCATCTCCTGGCAAGAGCTGCTCGGACAGGTCGGTAAACACTGTCACCTTTCAACTTCGTCTAGACTCTAGAGCAAGAAGCCTAATTTATCATCTGATGCTTATGCATTATAATAACATACTAATATTGATTACATGTGTACTTCAAATCAAATCGTCAAATCATTTTATTCCTGCAACCAAATAAGAGTACACTGGTGACAGTAAAGAAGAAATCATTTGACAACTCTATTGGCTACATAGGCCCAAAAGGGCCTCATATGTAGCCAATTAACTTATTTACTCACTTGTAAAACCTGCTGGTGTTTTAAGGTATAGGTGTGTGTGTGTGTGTGTGTGTGTGTGTGTGTGTGTGTGTGTGTGTGTGTGTGTGTGTGTGTGTGTGTGTGTGTGTGTGTGTGTGTGTGTGTGTGTGTGTGTGTGTGTGTGTGTGTGTGTGTGTGTGTGTGTGTGTGTGTGTGTGTGTGTGTGTGTGTGTGTGTGTGTGTGTGTGTGTGTGTGTGTGTGTGTGTGTGTGTGTGTGTGTGTGTGTGTGTGTGTGTGTGTGTGTGTGTGTGTGTGTGTGTGTGTGTGTGTGTGTGTGTGTGTGTGTGTGTAGCTGGGCTGTTGCATAACGCCCTATGCATACATGTAAACATAATTACTCATATAATTACATAATTATTTATGTACTGAATGTATACATAATTACATATATATTTATACATTTATATAATATATAGTTTATTATTGTTACCTGTAGTTATTTTGTTTGTGGTTACATGGTAGACTGTCCGATTCTATGGTGGATTCATACCTGCCTATGTGGTGATTCAGATCATGATGGCTCTCTCCTGGCAGATGATGATGTTGGATGAACAAGGTATATGCACTATGCATGCAGATAATTGAACACCTTATTTAACAATATATATGCTAAATGTAAATGAAATCAGCTGCATGTTCTCTTCAGATACAACTGTGACTTGTCAGTGTTCTGCTGAGTCTTGTGAGCACTTGAGTAGTCTTTATTAGAACAAGACATACAGTCGAACTTTATAACAATAAAAATAATTATAACAATTACTATTATTATTATTATTATTATTATTATTGTTATTATTATTATTACTATTATTGTTATTAGTTTTTATTATTAGTTTTTTTCCCCGAGGTACGTGTAATCCCTCAGGATTACATGTACCTCAGGAAATAATAATAATAATAATAATTATTATTATTATTATTATTATTATTATTATTATTATTATTATTGATCTCATTGCAGGTTGTTTGCATGGCTGGTAAGGCTATTGCTATACCAGCACTTTTGTTTATTTAAGATTTCTTTCAGAGCTTTGGTGTAAAATACAGTTTTTCCGTTTGCAGAAATGGCTCCAAGTTTTGCTGTTTCTCATCTTCGTTGGGCTCAGCCATACAGAGTCGTGATTGCGGCACTTGGCATTCGATTCATATTCAGGTAAACTGATTAACTGTTCAACCAATTTGATGAGAAAGTATATGATCTTTCTTGGTGCAAGATAAATGTCCATGTACAACAATGGACTGTATGTAACTAATAGAATATACAGCTCATTATCTAAATTCCAATGGATGACTAGTGAGGGCTATATACCGGTGTGATATAAGTAATTAGAATAACGATCTATATACCTGTTTACTTAATCAGCCGATTATTAGCACCATTATTATAAGAAGAAGAACAAGAAGAAGAGCAGTCCCTTAAGCTAGCCTGAGGCAGCCGGGGGTATGAAGTGTCAGCGACTTCATTTTTGGTTAAGTAGATAAAATGGAAAGCCAGCTGATAGCAGTTAAGCAGCTTAAAACAGAAAGTTGACGACCTGGAGAAAGATTGAACGTGTTTCTGAAATGAAGCTTGCTATTTGTAGTTACCCAGAGAAGGAGAACTTGATGTCGAAACTTGGGTTGCCTCCGGACGACATTCACGAACTCGCTCGACAGAACATCTGGTACCCCGCTCTGCCAGTCGTCCTCTATCTGGTTGCCTACGCGTTCGTTGTGGTCTTTGTGCAACTGCTAAATCTGGTGATAGCCGCTGTAGCAAAAGTATTATCAGTCTTCTATGAAAGGTTAGTTTCTTAGTAATTGTTTATTAATATCTAAGATATATATAGGCCCTATGTATTTTTTAGTAATTGTTTATGTAAATTTATGAAGTGCCAAGGTGTAATGACAAGAACGAGACGATGGCTCTACAAAAATTATCAAGATTATGAGTTCTGAGTTTTATGTTTTGAATGTGATTTGAAGTGACAATCTGTGGATGCCTTGTGCAGTATGGCGCAATAGAAGCAAGTAGTTTAAATGAGGTTAGTTAAGGACTTACCTAAAGTCTCTGGCTCATAGCCATGTCAGTTGGACTCAAACCTGGTTGCTAGTAGTTATGATCTTTCTTTACTTCGACAATCTGTTAGGTCCTTGTAGAACGTGTGTAATTTAATACATTGTGTCAAGTCTTTACATAGAGCCTTTCAACCAGACAGACGTACCTAGAACATACTCACTGACCGAAAGATTTTTGTTATTGGGTTTCAAGTAAGCAGAAATACTGCCGTGAAAGGACAGAGAGGCAGTTAATAGTTTCGTTTTGAAGTATGCAATAAAGAAAGTCGGCTGAGGAAGAGCAAAACTGATGTGGGTTAAAAGCGTATTTGAGAGATTGTTTAAACCTGCTGTGAAAATGTTGGTGATATCACACTAACTTCTGGATCATTAATTGTGTTTTAGGTTTTTGACCTCGGAACTCTTTGAGAAGCTGTTTCTCATCTGGCAGTATTTGATTCTCGGTCTTGGGCTGCTGGGGGCTGCTCTCTTCTGTGGCTCGCTTGGTGTTATGGCAGCCTACTATGTCTACTTGGTGAAGGTATGTCGCTCACCTTGGCTTTTTATTTGTGGGACATGGTAACTGATTGTGGGACCTGGTAGCCAATTGGTTAGAGCGCTCGTCTTGTAGCATGGAGAATATGGGTTTTAGCCTCCTGATGGTTACTGTGTAGAGACCTTGAGCAAGTCCTTTGCTCACGATTGCTCGGCACCATCAATTGATGCTTGGTCATTAGATAGTGATGCTTAGTAAATACATAATAATAATAGTCATTATAATTATAATAATATTGTAACTAGAAATAAATTTGTTATTGCCACTACCTTGCTAACAAAGTATTCTAAACACGTTGGTCACTCTCCTGTGTGAATTATCACCCTGGCTATCAGATGCAGTCTTGTCAGTTGTATTTTCTTGTATAGTATTGTATTGTATTTTATTGTATCTGGCTGTCAGTCAGATGAAAAAAAGTGATTGAAATGAGTTAGCAGCTTAAGATAATGTTCACCTACAGGCCATAATTGTATTTGTTCTTATGTAGATGTATTTGGCTGACATTGTTAAGCATTCATGTTTGGCATTTCCTTTTCTTTTGCAGATGTTTGTGAATTACATTAAAGTCCGAAAGCACGACTATTCTGAGCAGAAGATCTGGACTCGATTTAACGTTGACTTCTCTGTGATGCTGCTCCTGTTATGTTCGCTGATCCTAAACTTGCCTTCGTTTCTCATATGGTATCAGAATCTATCATGGTGGGTTGAATTATCAGAGCGCTCTGTCGAATTCTTGTACTCGTCGATCTTGTGTATGATGTGTAATAATAATAATAATAATGACGACAATTTATATGCCGCTACAAGGGCGCCTTACAACTCCTAGCAGGCGGGACAAGCCTTAGCAAACAAGTAAGGTTTAAGCTTCGATTTGAATGAGTCTACTGAGTTGGCCAGTCTGATGACAGGTGGAATTAAATCTCCTGCCTACTATTCAATTGATTGTGACAGAATTGAGCAATATTATGGTATTATATTTGTAGCTTTATTATTGCTATTAGTTTTTTTATTGCTGAGGTAAGTGTGATCTTTGAGGATTTAAATTAAACTAGGAACAAACGATAAGTATCTGGACAAATCTGAAAAACCTCGTCCTCACAAGTGTTCGTGAATTATTATTAGTATTAATATAAATATTAGTTATTGTTGATTATAGTTTTTTCCCAAGGTACGTGTAATACCTTGGAACCTAAGAAATACCTCAGTTTGTCCCTTCCACAGTTTTGCAAGCACCTGAAGTTGTATTATTCAACAGTAATTTCACTGGTTCAGGTCGAGAGTGCCACTGAGAAGTTTTTGTTGAAGTGACGCTTTATAAATGTCAGATTACAATACAATTACATGGATGCTTCTTGGGATTTTTATAGTACCTCTTAAGAGCCTGTGACGGACTGACTGATCTAGTACGATTGCCAAGTACCGTAAATAAATGTTTGCTACACAACAGCAACTTTGAAGTTGCATTCAATGAATTTTTCATTTCCGTGCACATCTGACGTTAAACTAGGCTCACTGATAATCAGATAAGTTTACCAAGTGTTCTGTTTCCAGGGAAACGATGAACTTATCGGTCGATCCTTCGCTGAGTAATGGAGTCATCTTGTGCATCTCCGTTCTGCTTCTGACCTTTGCAGACTTCCCAGTGACCAAAAAGTATGATCTCTTTCAAGTAATAGTATCTAATTTTAAAAACTACTTATCAGTTCACTCTGAAATCCATTTTGATCCAGTGTTGTAGTTACTGTTCCTGCTCTGATGACTTAAAGCAAAGGTTCCTGATGTTGGGTTCTTCACTCCATTTAAATTCATTGTTCTTGAACGTAGCATGTTCTAACACAATATTGGCTGTTTGTGTCTTGCTAACAGAAATTGTTTGCATGATTTTGCAACATACATACATTAGATACATTGAACCACTGAAAGCTGTACTGGGGGGGGGGTTGTAACTTAGCCCCAAGGTAATATTTGGGAATTAACTGGAGGGGTTGAAAAATGAAGTGGGCGTGGTGCCGTCCCCCTTGACAATTCAATACCTGACCTTCATGATCCATAGTTTAACCCAGCTGTCGCGTGAGGAGATCGACAACAACGACGAGATGGCATCATCATTATGATGTAAGCGTCGTTGCTGGTCGAGATAGGATGATGACGGACGAAAGCCAGCCTCCACTTGGGCAACAATGAAGGCCGCGAGGCCCAGGTGTAATCGGACACCACACAGCCAAGGTGTAATAGGACACCTCGCGGCTATGGTGTAACCAGACACCGCCCGCGCTGCAGGCGAGCGACGACCCGCGTATCGAGGAGCAATCTGACACTAATTGACGATAGCTTGACGTGGGGAGGGGGGCTGACTGATGCACGCTGGAGTTCCTACTTAACAGAAGGGAACGGAGAACACGGGACTTGTACTGCTGACGAACGCGACGTGTGAACATCGGTCGAGCGATCAACATCGGGAGGAACGACCAGCGGGGCGGCAGAGTATTAGTCCGTCAGATTCAGAGACTGACGCGAAAGAACGATCTGTAGTTAGGCTGTACGAAGCAACATTTGAGATAGTCCGATTTAATATCTAAACGCTTTAATACTACGTGGAAGTTCCCGTAGAGTTAGTGTATATATATTTGTTTCTTTAATTAAATTCATTTATTAATTAAACAAAGTTCGTCGTGAATCTTCTATAGAAAAGTTAGGCACGTTAAATAAAAGTGCAAGTAAAAGAACAAGCAATCGAGGGTCGACATCAACACACGGCAAACAATCGACTGGAAACCTCCGATTGCGACATTGGCGCAGTCGACAGGATTTTCAACGGAAGACGTCACGACGAAAAGCGGAACCGGAAACGGAAAGAGGAATCTCAACAGATCGGGACCAGCGGCGAATACAACCCTTCGCATCTGGAGAAGTCGAGTGCCGGACTCCTGAGGACGAAGGACTCGAAGGAACCGACAGCAACAGGCAAGGACGAGGAACAAGAGCGCCAACGGACGACCGACCATCGCTAGCAACGACGGACGGGAGTGGCAACGGAGGACAGCGGATCAGCCAAGATACCAAAAGACGGAACACGCTCGACGTATCAGAGGGTAAGTCCTTACTGGTAGTCGTGGTAATCTGTGAGGTTGCGGTTGAGGTCTGGATGAGGATTGGTGTGCGAATAGCCGAGGCTTTTGCGTAGCTCCTTTTACTCAGTTTTGTTCTTGTTGTATTTGTGGTAGAATTTTAGGACGTTGTTTTCTTTGATTTCTGACCAGCGGTGACTCTCCTCTAACTTACTTATCTTTTTCTATTAGTGAGCGGACTGTTGGAAGATGGATAAGTTGTCGATAGGGAAAAGAGTGAGGGTGCTGAACATGCCCCGTCACAGACTAGTCGCATATCTGATAAAGATGGGACTAGGAGAGGAGGAATTGGGTTCCATGAGGATGGACCAGCTCCAAGAGGCTAGTGCTGAAATAATTGTTTCTGGAAGGGAGATCCCGCCAGAAGTAAGTGAGAAAGTAAGCACAGGTAGCCCAGGTAGCAGTATGAGCCCGGCAAGGCAAATGCGGCGGGTCATGTTAGAACTAACAACATACCAGAGAGAGGAAGCGGAGAGAAGAGTGAGGAGAAGCAGTGAAAAGGAACGCAGGCGGATCGAAGAAGAGAGAAAGAGGCTACTAGAAAGGAGAGAAGAAAGGCTGAGAGAAGAAGCGGAGAGAAGAGAGGAAGAGAAAAAGAGGAATGAAGAAAGACTCAGAATGCTTGAGGAGAAGTGGAGGAGAGAAGATGAGGAGAAGCAGGCTGAGAAGCTCAGGCTGCTTGAAGAGAAGCAGAGGAGAGAAGAGAAAGAGGAAGCAGAGAAAATAAGGCTTCAGGAGGAGAGACGAAGGAGAGAAGAAAGACTCAGAGAGCTTGAGGAGAAGTGGAGGAGAGAAGATGAGGAGGAACAAGCTAGAAGCAAGCAGGTGAGCGCGTGTGCGGTCCAGCCAACCGTGACCAGAGCTCAAGACAGACAGGCAGACAGACAAAGCGAGACGCGACAAGACGGGCCGCCATTGATACAAGAGATAGAACAGCATGCATTGCCGACAAACCCGGATTGCATTGACGTGGAGGAGACTTATGTAAGAGAGCACATGAAAGTGTATATTACGGGGCTCCCTGTGACATCGTCTCTAATAGATAGCGGGGCCGAATACAATTGTGCGCGAGCAGAACTAATCAGGCCGCTCAACCTACCTGTGGTCAAGCAGATAGAGGTGAAGGGGCTGAACGGTCAATCAATGATTGTGGACGTGGTGCGGCTGAGACTAAAGGGGTCTCAGGCCGGCGAGGACAGCGAGGGGGAGGTAAATTACGCCCCTGATGTTCGGATATGGGCGGCACTCATTAAAGACCTTAATGAACCGTTAAATATCACGCCCACTACAGCCGACTTGCTGCGCGAGACAGCGTTGCATTCGAGTCACGCGGCCAGCGCTCCTGAAATAGATCAAATTTCAGAAGCGCAGGCGGTCGCAAGGACTGAGACGAGTGAGGAAGAGAAGAGAGGGGAGGAGGTAGAGGGACTTAGGACGCTGATAGGCGAGGATTACTTCACGGTCGCTCAAGCAGACAGTGGGAGTATAGGAGAAATCAGTCCCGAAGAAACGGATAATGAAGAGCTATTTTTCAATCCTGAGATACCACCCCCACCCAAGGAAGACACAATAGTAGGCAGAAGCAAGATGGCGGCCGAACAAGCACAATGTTCGACACTAGCACCATTCTTGGCCCACGGGAAAATTGGGGCGAAGAGCTTCTTCACTGAAGACAATTTGCCCTTTCATAAAGACAAAATAGCTGGGCATTCTGTAAAACAACTGTGCTTGCCTAAAGAGAGAATAGACAAAGTCATCATCCAATCACCGGAAGCGCGAGGAGCAAAGAAGGAGGGCCAATGGCAAGGCCCGGCCATCATCGCTCAGGTGAAATCGCCCTACACATACATCGTGGAAATTGGGGGCAAAAGCCACTTACTACACGCAAATCGGATCCGCAAATATAACGAAAGAATACAGCAAGCATTGATTAACAATTGCTCCATTCTGTTCGAGAAGGACGAAGACTTCGGTCACGGGGAAGCGGTGGGTAGCTTCGTCACGAGGCAGACAAGGCCCAGTGCACAAGTAGACCCTATTGCCGTTGCACACTTAACGGTACCCGAGCGGAAACAGCTGTTTAGTCTGTTAGACAGGTTTCCAGATGTGTTCTCGGACAAACCAGGTTTCTGTCCCGTCCTAGAACACACAATCACTGTTAGCGCGGAGTTCAGGCCGAAGAGTTTGCGAGCCTATAAGGTGCCGGAACTGCTCAAACCGGAGATGGAGAAGCAGACCCGCGAACTTTTGGCCCTAGGTATTATCACTCCCTCACATAGTGACATGACAGTACACTCGATGACGTGGCCGGATCACATGAAACACCTAGAGAAATACTTAATGACTATTCAACAGTCGGGTCTGACCCTTAACATTAAGAAGAGTTCGTTTGCTAGGCGACAAACAACGTTTGTAGGTCACCTGATCGGATCAGGGAGCATTGAACCGGATCCTATGAAAATCGCAGGGCTAGGGAAAATCCCTCAACCCGAGTCCAAAAAGGACATACGGAGATTAATTGGCTTCTTCAGTTATTTTAGGAACTTCATCCCTAACCTGGCTGAGACAGCCAGAATTCTCACTGACTTGACCCAGAAATCGGTGCCTGCTAAGATACCCTGGCGAATTGAACATCAAAATGCGCTAGATAAACTTACGCACGATTTGAATAACGCTGTTTGTTTGCAGACAATTGACTACGGCAGAGAGTTTGGTTTATCGACTGACGCTTCAGACAAAGCAGTCGGTTGCTGCTTATTCCAAATTCAAGACGATGGAACAGAGCGGCCAATATGTTTCGCCAGTTCTAAATTAGATGCTACGCAAGCGCGTTGGTCCACTGTGGAACGCGAAGCGTATGCTGTAATCTTTGCGTTGAAGAAGTTTAGGAATTGGATTTTTATGTCAAGGACCACCCTCTATTCTGATCACAATCCCTTGACTTTCCTAACTGCTTCTACGCCCACAAGTGCTAAACTTGCGAGGTGGGCTCTGGCACTCCAGGACTTTGATATCGCTTTTAAATATCGTCCTGGGGCGCTGAATATTCCCGCTGATCTTTTGTCCAGACTATGATTGAGGAAGAAGGCGGACTACCATGTAAGGCACCGCGACAACTGTAAATATATTTCTAACTGTGCCGATATTTTGTATTTTTCATGGGAACGACGAGGACATGGTCTGGAGGAAATCGAGGGAGGGAACGACATCATTCTCAGCCGGGAGGCGAACCAATGACTGGCTTTGTCCTCCCCCGGGAAGGGAGGTGTCGCGTGAGGAGATCGACAACAACGACGAGATGGCATCATCATTATGATGTAAGCGTCGTTGCTGGTCGAGATAGGATGATGACGGACGAAAGCCAGCCTCCACTTGGGCAACAATGAAGGCCGCGAGGCCCAGGTGTAATCGGACACCACACAGCCAAGGTGTAATAGGACACCTCGCGGCTATGGTGTAACCAGACACCGCCCGCGCTGCAGGCGAGCGACGACCCGCGTATCGAGGAGCAATCTGACACTAATTGACGATAGCTTGACGTGGGGAGGGGGGCTGACTGATGCACGCTGGAGTTCCTACTTAACAGAAGGGAACGGAGAACACGGGACTTGTACTGCTGACGAACGCGACGTGTGAACATCGGTCGAGCGATCAACATCGGGAGGAACGACCAGCGGGGCGGCAGAGTATTAGTCCGTCAGATTCAGAGACTGACGCGAAAGAACGATCTGTAGTTAGGCTGTACGAAGCAACATTTGAGATAGTCCGATTTAATATCTAAACGCTTTAATACTACGTGGAAGTTCCCGTAGAGTTAGTGTATATATATTTGTTTCTTTAATTAAATTCATTTATTAATTAAACAAAGTTCGTCGTGAATCTTCTATAGAAAAGTTAGGCACGTTAAATAAAAGTGCAAGTAAAAGAACAAGCAATCGAGGGTCGACATCAACACACGGCAAACAATCGACTGGAAACCTCCGATTGCGACACCAGCTCAATAATTATTTCCTCTCCTATAATTTGTTTCTATGTAACGAGTTGCGTTAATGTCAACTTGAGTCTATGGTTAAATGAAATTGATTGATTGATTGATGATTGATTGATTGATTGATTGATTGATTGATTGATTGATTGATTGATTGATTGATTGATTGATTGATTGATTGATTGATTGATTGATTGATTGATTGATTGATTGATTGACCTAGTGACAGAAAAATGTTTTCTTTCAGTGAGATGCTGAGTATCATGGGCTTCATTTCTTACCTGTGTGCGATCACTTTGGTGCTCATGGCAACCGTTTCCCTCTTCCGCATCTCGTACTTCATCAACGCCACAATGATGACGATTGCCCTTCCATCACTTGTTATATCCATCTCACGGGCCAGAGCGGCTGCCAAACAGAAATCAGAATAGAAAATTTCAACCGTACACTCGGATCATTCCAGAGTGAGATTCATCTCACGAGAGGCCACTGAGACAAGACAGAAAGGGGATTTGTGGTTTTTAATCCAGCAATGGACTGGAAAATCTTATTTACAGAAAGGGACGTCAACGACACTGTGACCTCAAATTAGCGCTGAATACTTTCGGAAGTGAACTAGTCGCTCGCAGTCGTGTCTTTTTTGTTTTATGTTTATATTTGTTTAAGCTATCAAAACTCTTTCTTGTTGCTTATTTGATATTTTTAGGTGTTTTAGATAATGTTATTAACTATTAATTTATTCGTGAGGGTTTATTCCTACCTTGTGTAAGTAATAATTACATCGATAATGATATTAAAGAAATAATGACACTAACAAATAATAGTACCACTGATATTAATAGTAACAAATAATAGTACCAATAATAATAGTAACAAATGATAGTACCAATAATAAATATAATAGTAACAAATAATAGAACCAATAATAAATATAATAGTAACTAATAATAGTACCAATAATAATAATAGTAACAAATAATAGTAACAATAATTATAGTGTCAAATAATAGTACTAATAGTAGTAGTAGTAGCAATAATAATTAATAAATTGCAAAGCAGTGATTACTAAGCAGATTGAGTATGAAATTCTAGTCAAATATTTCTGATGGCACAGAAGAGAAACGAGAGAAGTTTTCTCATTTTTTGATGAAATTTCATGTAAAATTTAATTATTTTAAAAACTATCTGTGCATCAGCTGTCGTTGATGGTAGAGCTGAATGTGATGATAAATGATGACTGCTGTTGATGTTGCTAATGACGTTGATCCTTTGGAGATCTTGCAATTCATGATACAGTGTTTTAAAGATCTTGGAGGACTCTTCTAAGATCTTTGATAAGATAATCAATAAATATGCATTCATGTACTTTATTGGTGACAATGATGAAGATGACAGTTCTTTGTTCTGTGCCTGGGAGATATGTTTCATAGAATCTTAGTCTGTTAATTGAATCTTGTTCTGTTAATTTTAAGAACAAAATGATGAAAGCAGTTTCCTCTAATATAATTTCGTTTATTATGAATCAAATAGTGTGTTACGTTAACAGTTGCTATTCAAGCTGTGTTTTGCATATGTTTTTAAAGTAAAACTCTTTTGAGAAGCACACTTGAGTGTTTTGGTGGACTGTATGAATTTTATCCGTAAACTATCTAAAAACCCTGACAAAAGAAATTTCGATCTGAGCTTGATGAAAGGATAGGCTGAAACCAGGCATTTTAAGTAAACAAATTTAATATTTTGCAAATCCTGATGTTTCAACTAGAAAAATAAAAATTGAGTAAAAAATCCTAGACGAAATTGCGTGCAATCATACAAGCAGTTTGTCTTAATAGCAGTTGCACACTGCACAGTATAATAATTGCACAAATAACCTGGCCCCAGGCTACCAACATGCCCTAAGAATTGCCCCGGCGGCAGTAGGCTTAATCGTGTACGATCAGACCATACAGGTATACAAGTTCGAGGTACACGAAACAAGCCTATATAATTCTTGAGGCTGATATAATGATTTCAAGCTTGCATGTACATGAATATAGAATAGAATAGAATAGAATAGAATATTCTTTATTAAACCAATTGCGAACCGCATTTTGGTGTACATAAACGTATAAAAACATTCGCACATACATAGCAATTATACATGTATGTTGAATGATATAATTATAAAGTGTCGTCTGTTTCTGTACCAAGCGCGTTTTATTAGTCACGCTATTGATTTAATTCGTAATAATTGGTCTAAGCATAGTTAGGCGCTCGGTAATTTCATGCGCTATAGAAATATTCGTTACATGACGTAAAATATGGCGTCTAAAGCGTCTTCCGTTTCCGTAGTAACTCGTGATTTGGTGGTCACGTTATAAATTAAAAACGCGGGAATTCGTAATTTAAATAGTAAATTATAATTCATTACGCGATCATTAATTCTTCTAGTATTCGGTTACGTTGATTACGTTTGCCGTACTACTATATCGACGACAATGATCCAGATAAAAGAAGGGGAGGTAACGTCAAGAATATACGGTCTGGTGAGTTATTGACATTTTATTGTGTACCGGGTCATAGGCGTGGCCACATTGAGGCAAGAGGAGGCACTTGCCTCCTCTTGCTTTTTTAGATTTCAAAATTTCCGTGGGTTATACTTATATCTCCGCAGTCCGCACCCCTGCTACACCTAGATGTCTCCCAGAGTTGCCTCCTCTTGAATGTAAGTCTGGCTACGTCCTTGAGTGTAGTTAATGGAACTGATAAGACCGAAAACGTTTTTGCATCTATCTATTGCAGCTATGATCTCTTCGCTAAATGGCCGTTAATTTCAATTGTCATAAAATGACCGGACAGCTGGTCTTAGGAAACCCCTTATAGACCTTATAAATAGCGGTGCTGCCGACTTCATACTTATTAAAAGCCACTTTAATTGATTATCAATTGACCTGATTACGGCTTTGGTTTGGTGCGCCATCGATTGATGCCTTGTTCGTTAGACAATTATAATAATAACAACAGTAATAATAATAGCAACAATAACAATAAAGAACAGTAATGAAGAGGCAGAGCTTGGGGTACTGTCAATGTGCTCTGGTGTTACCAGTTCTTATCTTAGTCTTAACCTTTGATAATATTATATTTATCCAGAAATTTAATAAAAACTAATTGCTTGACATGCATTTCAGATTATTTGAAACTGTTCAGGTTGTGTCTTTTAAACCATTTTATGAATTAATCTTCCAGATTAAGAATCACTGCTATGCGGAAACGGTCGAGGTTCTTCTTAATGGTGTGTTATATGACTACAGAAAGGTATTTCCACAGAAATACTTTTATGAAGTAGGCCTACAGTTTCATTATTATTTTATGCTCGACACTTAGTAGAAGAGATACTCACAACTGTGTGTGTGTATATATATAGGTGTACAACTGTACATATATATGTAGGTTCCCTTTAAGTAACTATATATAGGCCTTGAGATAGGAATGCTGCACTGTGTGTGTGTGCGTGCGTGCGAACGTGCGTGCGTGCGTGTGTGTGACTAATCTTGAGCAAAGGCAAATAGTATGAGAACCGAAAAAAAGTTGTCTAGAAAAGGTGGTAAGCTGGGTAAAGGTTTTCAAAATCGGGACTGGTTTTTGTCACTGCTTCCTGGGTTCATCAGAGGATTCGCCACAGAAAACAAGAGACATTTTGCTTAAACTAGATCGTAGGTGCTCTGTGGGGTGGGAGAGGCTGTGGTTGTTTAGTAGCCTTTGTAAGTAACTCCACGACACTAAAACATTAGTTGGACGGTATAAACTATTTGTTCCGTTGCTGTATTAGGCTAAAAAAATCACCAAAAATAATTGTTAGTTGCTGGAATACAGAAATCGTTGTGTGGATTTTACACAGACCCGGCCGATGTTGTCTCTGCTTGGATTTTGCTACTATCAGCTGCAGGATTTTGTCAGTGCAGCTGACTGCTATGAAGAACTTGTTTCCCTAAACCCAGATGTTGAGCAGTACAGGCTCTACTTTGCTCAGTCGCTCTACAAGGCCAATCTGTTCGAAGAAGCTATGAAAGTCTCCTGCCAGATTGACAGTCCAGATTTCACCTACCAGGTCTGAATTCACATGGTAAATATTTTAATTGCATGAAAGACTTCCTTGTAAGTGAATATTTTACTCGTTTCTGACCAACTGCAGGATTTTTAAAGTTTAAATCGTTTAAATTGTGAAAAGTTAATCTGTTTACAAATGTTTTTGTGATAAAGGCTCCATGTTATGAACAGCTAAAAATTTATTCGAGTACCGGTGCACAAGGCCTTTGCTGTGATTTGCTCGACCCTGTGAAACCTCTTTCTTCATCTTTGTACTGCTTTCTTTCCAGATGAGCAGTGACACTGTTCATTAGCCAAGGATCCACTCTGTTCTCTGCGACTCTCAGATTACCTTGTGGTCAGTTTCAACTAGCACTGTGTTCTATTACTTCATCAGCATGCTTTCCAGTGGTTATTTTAAGGAGTTGAAGCCATTTCAGATCTCTTGACGGATTGATTTAGTTACGGAAAGGCAAAATCTGTCCCCACAGAGGCTCAGACCTTCCACTGGAAAGCATCTTGTCAGCCATTAATCTCCCTGGAGATTTCTACATCTCATACTTTTATCCCTTTAAAAATCAAAACACCTGTAGCAGTGATGTGGGTTTTTTCAGGTGAAACAGTTGCAGGCTGCAATCAAATGTGGACAGGATGACCTCAGTGGGGCCAAGGTTAGCATTTATAAATCGGCAACACAGCAGTGTTAGCTTTAGTGTCTATGCATTAATCATGAAAAGATGTCTTGAGTTTTGTCTGACATTGTCAACTAAAGGCTCACTTTAAATTTAATCATTTTCATGTAAATCAAAAAAAAACATAGACTTTATGTCTATGTTTTTTCTCGGTGCTTTTTAAAACCAAGACTATTTTATTGCATTTACCTTTGTATACTACATATTTGTGTTCATTATTTCATATAAATTAAAACACAGATTTTACAATTATTAACTTAAACAACATTGTCAATTCATTTTAAATTGAAATGGAAATGGAAGAAAAAATTTTAATTATTATGTTACAATAGATGAAGAATTGAAATGAAGCATGATAATTTGTTTAATATAATGTCTCAAGAATGAATTTTTAAGGATTAATTTTTGGTTTCTAATTAGATTAATTATTTATGCAGTAATTAGAAATTCTGCAACAGCAGAAACTTGTGGTTTGATAATTAAAGTTTTAAATGGATGTAAGATAAAACGTGTATTTCTGTTTCAGGTTCTTCTAGATCAGTGTTCTTCTAGTGATCCTGATGTGGTAGTCAATCGCGGCTGTTTGCTTTTTAAGGCAAGACATTTTTCATTTCATGAACCTCATTTTATGCATTGCAGCTTTTTGTTTAAAGCAAAAGAATTACTCTACTGTGCTTTATTTCATTGATATTTCTTGCATGGATAAACTATTTGGAAAAGAATGTGAGTTCTATCTAGCATTAGTAAAATACTAGATGCTAATCATTATTATCTCATTTCTCATAGCAACGTCATGCTGCGATGTAGTTAAATGTAAAAGAATAACGTAATCAGAATGTTGAATGTAATTTTACGCACACTTTGTCTTGGCTAAAGCTACAAGTTGAACTTGTAAGAATCTCGCTTAAACACCGTAAAGTTTGATCCTTTGCTACTTGAGCAGATCATCTGGAAAATTAGTCTTTAGTTTGGTGCGCCATCTATCGGTAGAGATGCTCTATACTTAATTGAGATGAGCACCAAATGAGTTTCTCTAAGTAGCACTGTGTAAAGCATGCATAAAATTAAATTATATTATGGTTTTCATGGGGGTCTTAAACCCAGTTATGGGGGTCTTAAATCCAGTTGTGGGCAATGTTCCCTCTAATTTTTTTCCGCCGTGTGAGCAGTAACATTTTGTGATCTTTAAGGCCTACTAAATATATTGTACGCGCAAGGTTATACATCTGTTCAAGTTTTCTCCCTCTGGGCAGGCTCTTCGAATGGCGAAATGCCTACTCGAAAAGTTTAGAGAGGAGGTTTTCCCGTTGCCTTCCAATCGGTCACTTGCGGCGATCTTGTTTGACAGATGGGGGACAAGAAACACTTTTGAACTGATCTGGTCAAAAAGAGGTGACAACATTTTTTCGCACTCATGCACTGTTAAAGGTGGGGTCTTGTCTCCGTCGACCCCCAGGATCGACGCCCATACCATCGGTGTTTTTACTGAGACACCGTCTCTTACATCGATGTCCTCCATCGTCCTTCTTAGTTCAGACTCCTTATCTCGTGGGCTCGATTATACCAGCGAAAACTCGGTCGTCCACTGCGCTCTATGTTCCTAGTGGGGTTACCTCGTGAAGTTGGCGTGGGCGGGGTGGGCATTTGGGATAGCAAAGGAGTTTAGAAAGGCTTGCTCCTTCATTTTCACCACAAGACTAAAAGCCTAGAAAATTGCATCATATAAAACCAAAAAGGCTAAAGCAAGTTGAAGTTAGTAAGTAGCATTTATGTGAACATTGTAATAAAATTGTATAGAAAAACCTCTTTTTGACCAGGTAAGACTTACTGCTTGCAAACCTGCTTCTCGTATTCGTCGCCAGTTTTATCAAGTAGTTAACATTACTCCACCACAAATATAATCTAGCAATCTCGGTTTACCCAAAATCATAACTTTCTGTGTCTGCCAACAGACGTAGCTCAAACACTTTCCATTCGAGTATTTCATCTTCTGGAAATCTGCAGTCATATGTAGTGTACAGGCCACATGGCTTTGTAGAAAGAGATAGAGACAGATTGCTACAGAGACAGAGCGAGAGAAACCAGAAAGAGCGAATGAGACAGCGAAAGAGAGACGAACAAGGCAGGTATTATTTCGGACACCCAAGGTCGTGGGTCAGAGACGAGTGATCTACCGTTACAGGGTATGCAGCTGTTGTAAGCTTCCAAATCATGTCTGGCTGCATATTGGTGTGTACCCGAATAAACGGCTCTTCGTGTACAACTGAGTGTCACTTCTTCTCTGACACATCGGGTGACTTAGACAGACCCCGCACAAATGAATACACCTGTTGCCGTCTGTATCATGTAGGTCCTATCATGAAGCGTCCGCCCTGTACAGGCTATAGTGCAGAGAGGCCGAGATCTACACGGGAAGACATTTCTTAACACAAGCCTTGTTGTGGTCTTTTGAACATCGTAGGCTAAATATGTCATCAGCTGGAAGATTGGGCAAATTTTAACATCGAAAATAAAAATTAGAGCTCACGAAATTTGTGCGCTAGGAAGAAATGCTGTGCGCGCTAGTTTGAAATGCCGTGCGCGCGCGCGCACGCGCGCAGCTTAGAGGGAACATTGGTTGTGGGGAACTTAAACCCAGGTTTGTTACATGTAACTTTCATGTCCTGATTTACATCAGACCTGTATTCTTTCCTTGCTGAGAATTCAAGTTGCCTAGCGCTCATGAACCGTGAAAGACCTTCCTTGATTGTTTAACACTGTAACGGCGAGAGTGTACTAAAGGCGACTGGGAAACCAATGCAGCTCGTTGTTAAAGTGTTACCAAAGTCAAGTTCAATTTATAGTGTAATAAAATTGAACATTTATATAGCACCACTTGCGTCTGGTGCTTGTGTTGCTACCATTGTTATTGTTGTTGGTCTAGGAGGGTGAGTACGAGGAGGCGTTGCAGAGGTTTTCCGTGGCGGCTCAGCTGGGTCCTCGTAAGCCACAGTTGGTCTACAACATGGCCTTGTGTCAGTACAAGATGAAGAACTACAGCGGGGTCTTCAAGCTGGTTGCTGAGATTCTCAGAGATGGTGCCAAAGAGCATCCATGTAAAACAATGCTTTCTGACTGCATCTTGCAAGATGATTTTGAATGAGTTTCTAAGTACCCCAAAGAGAACATCCAATGTAGTATGCATATTGTTCAGTATGTGTACGTACGCATATGCATGTGTGTATGTAATAGGTAAGTATTTATGTATGTATGTATGTATGCATGCATGTGTGTATCTATGTACATATGTAGGTATGTATGACATTGTATGCATTATTACTATGGTCATAATCATTATTATTATTATTATAATTTTTTGCCCTGAGGTATTATTAATATATTATTATTATTATTACTATTATTATTATTTATTATTATTACTGTTGTTATTATTATTGTTATTGCAAACATTTAATGCATGCAATGACACACAGAAATATGAATCTAAGGCATAGTTTAGTGTTATATCTATGTATGTATGTAGTATGTATATAGTATGAGTTTATGTATGTAGTATGTATATAGTATGAGTGTATGTATGTGGTATGTATATAGTATGAGTGTATGTATGTAGTATGTATATAATATGAGTGTATGTATGTAGTATGCATATAGTATGAGTGTTTGTATGCAGTATGTAATTAGTATGAGTGTATGTATGTAGTATGTATATAGTATGAGTGTATGTATGTAGTATGTGTATAATATGAGTGTATGTGAGTGTTTATGTTTTATGTAGGGTATGTGAATATGTGTTTATGTATGTGTTTATGAATGCTCTACATTCATCTTCAGTATCTCGTATGTTTTGGTTACATTGTCTTGAATTTAAAATTAACGTATAATATTATGGCAGCCACTAGTAGAAACACCTTTCTAAATTGTCCTTTATCTCAATGGTTGTTCTTAGATTTAGGAGTCGGAGTGCGGGACGTCGAAGCGCAGACGAAGAGCGTAGGAAATTCAATGGATCTGCAGCAGTCTGCTCTGATCGAGGCCTTTAACCTGAAAATGGCTTGTTATTATACAAACAAACAAAGCAAGTATCACCTTATTACTGTGAGAATGCAGACCTGAGGACGAGATTTTGAGGATGTCACTGAGGAAAATGATAATGGTGGTGGTGGTGATGATGATGATGATGATGGTGATGGTGGTGGTGGTGGTGGTGGTGGTGGTGGTGGTGGTGGTGGTGGTGGTGGTGATGGTGATGGTTATGGTGGCAGGGGTGATGATGATGATGATGACGTGAACAATGTGAGAAAAATATGATGAGCTCTTACTCGATTTTAAACCTGTCAGTTCAGTTTTTCAGTTTAAGAAGTTCTTAAAAGCGCTTTAAAATATCTAAATGCATTCATAATTATCTACATACACACTTACATACAGAAAGTACATACATACTTACCTTACTTATGTATTTACATACATTACATACACATACAATACACATTAATGTATCCTTACATGTGTACATTGACTCATCATATCCACAGATGCGCATTGTACATTCATTAAGACTATTTCTGTATTTTGGCAATGATGTCAGTCATGTTCAATAACTCATATGTTTTTTGTGCATTTAATTACATTATCTTTCGTATGGTTACACTAACTTGCACTTTACAGATCGACTAATAATATTACTATGACTACTACTACTGTACCACTACTACTAATAATAATAATGATAAATAAATACTAAATAATTTCCATGAGCTTGTTGTCTTTCAGTTAACGAGAGCCGACTAGCAGTTGTTCAAATGCCGCTTCGTTCAGAGGAAGATTTGGATCCAGTGACTTTACACAACCAAGCACTTCTGAACGTTGAAGCCAATCCAACAGACTGCGTTAAAAAGCTTCAGTTTCTGCTACAACAAGAGCCTTGTCCTCCAGAAGCATTCGCAAATCTTCTGCTTGTCTTGGTCAAGCATGAAGTAAGTCGATCATTTGGTGTGTCTATCTACCAATGTATTTACTCTATAGCTAAGAGTTCAGTGGAAGAAAGAAAGAAAACTGGTGCCATTGAAAGAGACATCTATAAATATCGTTTTACTGGGACAGGGATTTGAACCCCTGACCTATGCATTGACAGGCCAGCATGCTCGACGCTTGACTAAATACTGCAGTAATGAATGCTATAATAATAAGACGATGTCATCATAAGGCTAATGAGACATATGTCAAGTTTTACTTCAAAGGAATTTAAAGAGAATCGAGATTCATGCAATCTGTTCATCTCTTACATACTTCAAAATTACAGTTATGATTACGTGTATAAAAATGTTCCTTAAAGACATTTTGTGTGTGTAAAAGCTGATTTGGTTGAAGCAAAATATGGAGACAGCAGTTGCATAGTCACATAAGGTGACCGTGCAACTGTTGTATTCATATTTTGTTAGGCAAAACAACACTGCAAATACAATCCAGCGTTATAATACTGTCATGTTGGAAAGAACTTGTCCTCTGCGAGATATTAATGAGTTCAAGCCATTCCTCCTTCTACAGGTTAATTTCACAATGCCTTGGGTCCTTAACACCTGCAGGAATAAAACAGATTAATAACACTGATGATAATTATGATGATGATGAGGACAGCTGTATCACAACTGTCACTGGAATAAATTATAAGGACAAATGGGGGGAAATAATGGAATGGCATCTTAGCCGGAACTTACTAGAACTTCTTTTATTTTCGTAGTACTATGCCATGGCTGCTGATATATTGGCAGAGAATACTCATCTTGCTTACAAACACCTGACTCCGGTGAGTTTTGGGTTTTTCTGTTAATTAACCTACCTGACTGACATGGTTTGCTTGAGGTATAATGAATATTAAATCTATTACCAATTCTAAGAAGTGGTAACTGATTGGGGAGATGTGTTTGTGTCTTTTGCCTGTGTGTTGGGGCTTCAAACCCCAGAATGTAATGCGAAATTGCCTTTTGCTCTGTCAGCCACCTATGTTGGCCATCTGTTGCATGGTGTGGAGCCACTTTTGGTCCAATGAATGTGGCTGTCTTTTGTATGGTGTGGGGCCACTGTTGGCTGTCTGGTGCGTGTCAAGCCATGTAACTTGTTAGGAGAGGTTGTCCATTCTGCAACCAGAATAGCCTTGAACCCCAGTGAAGACTCTAAGTTGTTTGAAGAGTTTTTAGTAAATGAGCAATTTCTTATGTTGTTTTTTATTTCTGTAGTTTCTTTACGACTTCTTGGAGGCAGTCATTATCAGACAGACTCTGCCAGAGGAATCTTTTCGGAAGCTGGATGCGATGATGATAAAACTATTGGATTCCCTTAACAAAGGATTAAAGCAGGTGAGACAAAACTAAGCCAGAAAAACCCGTTAAAGAAGGTACAAAACACTTTTATGAAACCGCTGTAACCTGTGTTTTTAACACCCCATGACCAAACTGCCTCCTGTTGTCTATTTTTACTCAGAACTGAATGGAAAACTTTTAAAAACCCATGCTCCTCGTTTTCTCTCCATCTTCTTTCCTTCTGCAAATGCGAACACCATCCACTGTCTGTGTGGATGATGGAGAGAGAAAATACTAAAGAAAATGGAATCTATGCTCTAAGAGTATATTTTGATATGTATACATGTCTGTACATGTATGTGTGTATGTATGTAAAAATGTATGTGTGAATGTATATACACATAATTTTATATGTGCAAAAATGTATGTATGACTGTATGTAAATGTATGTTTGTGTGTAGGTGTGTGTGTGTGTAGGTGTGTGTTTAGGTGTGTGTGTGTGTGTAGGTGTGTTGATGGGTGTGCACACAGTTGTGCATATTTCAGTATGGTTGTTTAACAGGTGGAGGCAGGCAAAGGAGTGCTTGATGAGGAACTCACTCGAAAAGGACTGCTCGATTACGAGGATGCTTTAGCTAAGTATGCATTCTGATTGGTTAGAAATGTTCAGCTGGACATTACGACTGAAATACTTTGCACGTCCAAACACAACAAATCAATGCCTCATGTAGCAAACTTACAAACACTGACTACGTATAATGTCATGCAAGGTACAGCTCAATCATCAAGAGGAAAAGTTATAGCGTCTTGCCGATATACATTTATATAATTATCCTATATGTTTAGATTATACATACATACATTATGCAATATGCATATGTATATATTTTAATCATGTATATTTAATATATATTATACATGATATTTAATCATAGATATATTAAATCATATATATTTAGGATTAAAATGTGATGTACTCAGTACTGGTAATGCCAGTGTTCTGGTAACGTGCTTTACTGAAACACATATTCTGATAGAACATGGATGGTGACGTTACTGCAAACTTTGTACTGCTGTTGAAATTGACTTCATTACAATGACCCCTTGTAAAACACTCTGTATAAGAACTACAGTGCAGCACTACATGTAAATATTGACTTACAGCATTATTCTTTTGAACGTGCTTCCTGGTTTGCACACCATGTCTGAAGTCATGTTCCCTGAAGACTTTGTGTTAAAGAGTCTACAATGTATATGCATACGTGCAGACATTACTAGTTTAGCTGAGATGATTTTTGTTTTGGTTTAGGTATACGGTGGTCTTGATGCAGCAGGCAAAGATCTACTGGGACCTGGAGAACTATGAGCAAGTGGAGAAACTCTTCCAGGCGTCTTACAGCCTGTGCTGTGAGGAGGATGTCTGGAGGATGAACCTCGGTCACGTTCTCTTCATGCAGGGAAACAAGTTCCAGGATGCCATCAACTTCTACGAAATTATTGTCAAGAAGCACTATGAAAACGTATGGAAGATGTTTTCCATTTGTATGTGTATGTATGTATAGTGTGTAAGTATGTATTATGGTGTGTACATAATGTATGCATGGTGTGTATATATGTATGTATAATGTGTATGTATGCATGGTGTGTACATAATGTATGTATGGTGTGTACATAATGTATGTATGTACTATGTTGTGTATATATGTATGTATAGTGTGTATGTATGTGTGGTGTGTGCATAACATATGTACGTATGGTGTCTAGGTATGTATGTATGTATGTAGGCCTTGTAGGGGCCTGTGTATGCTGTAAATGTATGTACGTATGTGCACTATGTATTATCACCTGGTAGCACCTCGGATTTGCATTACTGTATGACTGTGCACATTATAAATTGTCCTAACAATAGTGTATGGTATGTAAGTGTACATGTATATGAGTGTACATGTATACTATACATGTATGTACTACGTTTGTATGTATTTGTGTATGTAGGCCTACATATGTGCTTATGTACCCAGATGCCTTTTAAATGCCTCACCAAAGCGTTGCATCTGCTAACCTAAGTGATGTTAAAGTGAGTTAAGGACAGCAATTACTTTGTAAATTTAGATAGAATTCTTTTGATTTGCTTATAATTGATGTTCTTTTGTGTTGTTTCTAGCTGCTTGATGTGAGTGCCATAGGTTTAGCCAATCTCTGCTTATCGTACGCCGTCACTGGTCAGATGACAGAAGTGAGTTGTGATTCTTTGCTTGCATTCCTGGCTTGTAATGTAGCGGAACATCTTCTAAGTACTTACAACAGTATGCTGCTGCACTGACTTTTTAACACTTTAACGACGAGCTGCATTGGTTTCCCAGTCACTTTTCGTGCATGCTAGTTGTTAAAGTGCTAACTTATCTAAACAAGTGTTTTAAGATGCTCTTAGCTGGAGGTTCGGAGTTGTGTAATGTGTATGGATCATTGGATCTGGGATTAATTTGTCAATTTGATACGTTTTAGTCGGTAATAACATCGTTTAGGCTAGCACAGAAAATGCCTCCGATTATTGGAGTGGTGCTATATAAATTATCTTCGTAAATAGTTTAGACACGAGTTAGGTCAACGAATTTGTTTGTCATTTTTTTATCAGTGTTTACCTGAAAAATAAGTTCTGTAATTTTGTAATCAGATTTATCTAAAGCTAATTGTCCATGATTTAGACTTCTAACCAGGATGATATACAGGTAGTCTTTCTCTAAGCTGCTTAATTCTGCATCGGCATTGTAGCCTCTAGTTACCTTAATAGGCTATTAATTGTTAATTAACTGTTAATTGTCTAACTTATACTACCCTAGATTAATTAATTATGACAACAGGATATTTGATAGGCCTAATATTGCTACAGGCATGGCTTTACTGGCTCATAATGGCCTGTAAGTGATGTAATCCAAAGGGGTTGTTATGTAGCACCTGTATACCATGATCCTGTCATCTGTCATCTGCTTTTCCCTGTTGTACAGGCAGAAGAACTGATAAGAAAGATTGAAAAAGAAGAAATGAAGCAGATCTATGATCAACCTGAGAAGGCATCACTGCATCAATGCATAGTCAACCTCGTCCTTGGGTGAACATTTCATGCAACTTTTCTATGTCGAATTGTAATATTCTAACTAGACTGCTAGACTCATTTGTTTTTTTGTACCAAGAACACCCTAGTAGATATTACATACACTGGAACCTTTCTATAATTGCTGCCTTTAGAAGATAAAATACCATATTTAATGGGGTAGTTCTAAATCAAGGTCAAATTCTGAAGGTTAAATTCACTTCAGGTACATGTCCCCAATAGCGTTGTTTCAGAATCCGTGCTATGATGACCAGGTCATACAGCATCTGCGATATACATTAAATTGCATAACATGTCTCTGTAGGACAATGTACTGTACCAAAGGTAACTACGAGTTCGGCATACTGCGAATAATGCATAGCCTACAACCATACAGCAGGAAACTTGGCCCAGAGACATGGTACTACATCAAACGCTGTTTCCTGTCGTTGATCGAATGCCTCGCAAAACACATGATCATGATCAAGGACGAGATTCTGCAGAGCTGCTTGTACTTCCTCGAAGACTGTGAACGTACGTCTAGACAAAATGTGTCTTTAACTTGTTACAATACTCTACGCCGATTTCATTTACCAGTTTCTTCACTTGTCATGTGATATGTTTGGCACAGTAGCCTGTTGGTAAGAGTGCTCAGACTGTAACGACGAGAGTGTGGCTTTGAGCCAACTAAGCTCATGGTTACCATGCAGGGACCTTGACTATGTCCTTCATGCACAATTGCCCAGTACCATCGACGTTCTGTTGTGTGGTCGTGTGTGTAATTTGGGGTGAGGGCAATATCAGATACAATCGCATTGTATTGTTTCACTTCAGTTCACGGATTTGGCGTAACAACTCTACAGCAGACACCTGTAACAGCAGCCGAGGATCCGATGGAAGCAGCCAGACAGACGGTCACCTGTGAAGCCCGAATCCTTAAAGCTCTGATGCTGCAGCTGAAGTGATGTTTCCAACCAACACCAGAGGTCATTGCAACGTCCATGAGACTTCACTGTGGTTGTCAACACGCCCCGGAGTTACCTTTTTGTAGGCTCTGTAGGAGGTTCTAAACATGTTATCGTGCATCAGTTACCTTTTAGTAGGCTCTGTAGCACGTTCTAAACATGACTTTACAACAACAGAAGTGCGTAACTGTTTAAACACCACAGATATTTCAACCAGATACACGATAATTATATTCTAACTGTTTAAAAACCACTGATTTCAACCTGATATGTTATAGACTTCAGCAGTTTTTAACTATGAATGCTGTAAACACAAATATAGCAACTACAATCAGTACATGTTTAGTCAATATAGCCTTTTGCAACAATGTCGTAATACATGCAATGTCGATGTACATTTGGCAACCACACTTCAGCTTCGGTAAATGTGTTGTACTTTTTGCAATGGAAATACAATGGCTACGTTTACTGGTAAACATTTAATGCAGATATCACACAACTGGCCATTGGATTAAATATGGCGACAGGATTAATTGTGCCAGGTTAAATAAAAATTATTTGACTACACACTGTCAGACGATTTCTTCAGTCTTGTTTCCGTGCAGTAATAACCGTTTGTCTGGAAAAGCTCTGTAATGTAAATAAGAACTAAAGCATCCAAAAAGAATTAGCTTCATAAAACATCTATACCCAGTACAGATCACTTACAATGAACACGACATCCATTTCATTGACAAATTATTTTTGAGTCCTTCCTTCGTTCCTTCCTTCCTTCAAGTCCATTGGCTCACTATCAATTGGCATTGATCGCACACTCCCACATGTCTTTGACTATCCAGCTGTTATCCATCCTACACATATGCTTGTCATCCCTTTCCATCCACTACACACTCCGTCATTTCCTCCTCATCTTCCTTCCATGCACCATCATTAAATAATGCTACATAAATCATAAATGTCTTATAACCTGACGTTTTCCAACATCCAAACAACACCGGGTAGATACACTTGCCAGCAAAATCACATTCTTCTACACCAAATTTCAAACACTACATAGTTGGTAAGTTTGTCTGTGGAAATACAATGACCCAGATTTGGTTTAAATATGTAAAACACACAGTTCACAGCCTCTGCCTAAATGGCTAGAAAGAAACCAAACCATGTTCAGATTGTACAAAACTTGAACCAAATGAAAAATAATCCATAGCCTGTCAAACACTGAAGTCTTACGATAAAAACAAGTCAAAAGCAGTCGTACATCGCCAGACCATCAGAGGGAAAGCATTTTCCAAGCGCTGTTGCCATTTTGTAGACTGGTCGTGCGATCATAGAATTACAGTTAACAAGTAAAACATGACAGAACCACAGTATTACCCAAGTTCGTATTGCGACATCATTGCTTTGACAATTTAAAGACATCAAATTCGTATTTCTGTGTAACCTTGCGCACATTAAAATTGCTTGTAATAATATTATTAATTGGCAACGTCCATAATGCCAGTGTCTAATGCACAAGGACTCGAAACCAATGGTGCACCAAATCCAAGCTGTATTCAGGTCAACAGGAACATTATATGTTCATTAAGACAACAAGCTAGTCTATGGTGGATAAGCATTTGAAAAGTTAAGTGTTAACACTTTAACCACAAGCTGCATTGGTTTCCCAGTCGCTTTTAGTACACTCTCGTCATTAAGTGTTAAGTAGTGATTTACGATGTGCATATGGGTTGCAATCCATCGATGTCGGCCATATAGCTTCATCACAAAACGCGTCCAAACCATTGTGCAGCTACAGTTCACTACGTTTAATTCATTGGTTTAATTCATAGATGAGACTCCGTATGTAAATGTCTTCTGACAAAATTCAATACCAAAGAGAATACATATTGGCAAACACAAGTTTAATTCACACAACAAAAGCACGTCAAAGACACTGTACAGAGAAATCTGCTTCTTTTGAGAAATTTTACACTCATGAATAAATTGAATACTGCTAAATATAACATTTTCACAAAAGTAGGTTAAGAAAAAAGCAAAGTTTCTATTTACATAGTGATGCTGTCCAATGACAAGGCACCAGCCAAAGGCACTTTAACAGTTATTGCGTAATTGACTCAAGTCCCGATTAACGATTACAAAATTAAGTTGTGCAAGCCCCAGCACACTGAGATCATCTCAAAACAGTAGTCCAACAGTCAAGGCAATACGAAAAGCAACTTGAAATTTAAAAAAAAGGAAATACGAAAAAGAATGGTAGTAGCAAAGGACTTGTGTCCAAGGTGAGGCGTAAAAACCACACCTACCAAATCCAGTTTCAGAAATCTGTAATAACATGCAGCCAAATAACTCTCAGATTTCTAATTAAAATTCTGTCTTTATTGGCGCACAAGGGCTACAAAATCTCGTCTCATTTAAAATACGATTCGTGTCTCATGCTAGAGCGTTCCATTAGAATGTACAACAACATCCAGGCCGTTGTTTGCAAGATTTCGTTTTGTCCGTGCTCTTTGTTCAGCACGATCTTCGTCCGTCGTGTTCGCAATCATGTCGTCTGTAAAAACGGCCAACTCTTCGGGGGTGTAATCGACACCGTGTGTGAATATTTCTTCTGCCTCCTCTAGGCTGACGTTCCTTTGTAGATGAATGCCAAATATTGTTGCCTAGAAGCATGCACACAGTAATTAAAAATTAGTCGTAATCAGTGCATGCCTAGTTTGTATGTATGTACCCAAATATATAAGTACAGTACCTTTTAATTAAGAACATGGCTAATTAACAGCCTTAGCAAAGACCTTAAATGACTCTTCAGAAAAACTCGGATACATACATGCAAAACAGGTCTAAATAAACAAGTGCGTAGTTCACCATACATGGAAAAAGTCTGAAAGCTCTACACTAGGTGTCAAGTTCAGCCTGAACGGCTGAAAACACTACAAAATTGTCTATAAATATCACCCAAGTCTTACATCAATTATTAAACTGATTTTCTAATGTCAAAAACCAGCTCTTTCATTATACAGAACTTCAAAGCATAGAAAAGTAAGAGCCATGCGTAAAATAACTCTGAAGAATAGTTAGGAAAGGCAAATAATGTTTAAATAAATAGAAATTTGTGTTAAACTGAACATACATGTCTACATGTATACACACACAAACACATACAAACATACACACAAACATACAAACACACACACACACATAAACATACACACGCACAAACATATACACTCCCACTCAATCTATAAACTAATTTGTACAGTAGGGCATCAAAAAACCATTGAAATTCAAATGCAGAAAGAATAAATAGTAAACGATTTAGTAACTGAAAACTAACATCTTGCTTGAAAGCTACTAATGCTACCTTGTCTCCAGTACGTTATAATTCTCACAAATATATGTATTGTGACGTTTACATATTTGGATATTTATAAAGCCCTTTATCTTACTATACACAGTGTGGACCCGTTTACGCGCTTTCAGTTTACGAACCATTCTCCTTAATGTGGCGTTATATCCCGAAAGCTATTAACAGTGTTCTTAACATGCCGTACTGGCTAACATGCCTTAAAAGACATGCAGTGTAGCATTAAATACTGAACCCCATCACTGCATGTCCATGCCCTAGTGCCAGGCAGTGCCAGTCCAAAACCTGGATGAAGGAGGAGGGTGACGCTAATGATCTTTGTTATCAGTGTCGTTAAACCGAGCAAGGCTAAATATTGACTTTTCAGCATTATCCCTTTATATGCACAGCCTCGTTTTGACACTGTATCATAAGACATGTTCCCTGACAGCTTCATATTAATCATGTGCAGTTGTGCACTGTGGAACCTGCTATCTACGACAGGTTTAAAACTGATGCTATTTCAACAGAAACACGAAAAAAGATTATTCCTACCTCTGGAAACCAAACATCTGTAAGGTAATAGATGTCATCGTCTTGCTTTGGCCGGCTTTTCGTTACGCAGAGTTGCTTTTGTAAGAATTTTGTAAGTTCAGCAATCTTAATAAAACAGCACAAACAATAAGGCATTTTTTCACATTTCAATTAGCCAACACAGAAAGTTTTCAGATAAATTCGTGACAGACCAACATCAAACTGTAAAATGTCCAAAGGTATTCACAACTTAGCAATTTTCTTTTTCCCTGTTTTCGTATTTTATTTTGGACTATATCTTAGATATTACTGTTCTCAATGAGAACAATGCACCTTCTTTCATTTTGGACAATTCCTCCTTCCATTTCTTGTAAACAAATCTTGGATGGATCAATCTGGTAGAGGAGAGGCCTTCCTTTACAAACCTCGCCTGAAACTTACTCGCTTCTATCCACTTAATTCACACCCAGTCATTTCAAAGCCTTATTGCTACTGCTACAAAGCCTTAATGCTACAAAACCTTATTGCTACAAAGCCTTATTGCTACAAAGACTTGCTGCTAAAAAGATTTATTGCTTAAAAGCCTTATTGCTACACAGCCTTATTGCTAAAAAGCCTTATTGCTACAAAGCCTCATTGCTGCAGTCCTATTGCTACAAAGCCTTATTACTAAAAAGCCTTGTTGCTGCAAAGACTTATTGCACAAAGCCTTACTGCTACAAAGCCTTAATGAACTTAATGAAATCTATGCCACCCCTTTGTTCACTGTCCTCTCTTTTGTTTTCTGAGTTTTTGCCTGTATTCCAATAATTACTGCTTGAATTCCTCACCTCTTCTCCTGAACTCATTATAATGGGCGACTTCAACACACACAACACAGATACCATCAGCATAATACAGCACAACTCTTTCCCAATTCAAGACACTAACATTTAAACTTACATGTAATTCACTCTCTATCGGACCAAACCCAAGAGTTTTGAGCGCCCGATCCTCCGCACGAGTCTTCCCCGGTTTATGAAATCTGGAATGGTAAGTGGACTTCGTTTCTTCCAGCAGAACGTCTTTGAGATGTGCCTGATTTAAAAAATCAACATTATTAATATCAAGCTAATTTAATATCAATTTACAAGATTTGTGAAAGACACATTATATTTTAATCGTTGATCCCGCTTCTAGTTTTAGTGATATTTTAATCTGTATTTTGATCTGTACATAGACGAAATGTCGGTAGCCTTCAATGTGTGCGACAGAAATATATACATAACTAGAAATGTGAATGGGGTCGTCGAAGAAGAAGCCACAAACTAAGAGTCAAAATAGAATAGAAATAGAAGCATAAACAAAAGGAAATTATAAACTTCAAACCATTTCACACCTGCTACTGTCTTCCAATTAGCACACACATCAAAGTGATTAGACTCTTAATAATTATTCAATCAAATCCAATCAATCAAATCAAAGTATTCTTTACAGCGGGATCAACGATTAAAATATAGCTTAAACTATGAGCGGGATCAAGGAAAGTCATAGCAGACGAAATGTCGGTAGAAATAGAAGCGTTAACAAAAGGCGCCGAATTGACCGGCGCCAAACTGACCATGCGCCGAACTGACCGGCGCCGAATTGACTGCGCCCAATTGACCGTCGCCGAATTGTCATAGCACCCACTTTCATACATGTTCTTACGGACTGATCTTCTGGATATTGACCTGATTACAGCTTGGTTTTAGTGTGCCATCAGTGGATACCTTGTGCATTAGACACCGGCACAGTAGAAGTTACTAATTACAATTACAATGTTCATGTAAAAAATTTGATGTTATTTTATGTGATGTACCATAACTGAAATGTATCTATATAAACATTCAAAGGACATCTCATATAACTCATCTGGATTTTTGGGAAGAATATTAAATTTACCTAAAGGCAAGTTAATGACTAAACAGCTTGGTAAATCACTAATCGTGATACTGAAGACACTACCAGAAGTGACAATGGAAGTGCCTGTGACAGCGCTGTCTCTCAATCGAAGAACATTAGGCAAACATCAACAGTAAAGTGTCAGCAAATGCATTGAAAAACATTCACTGCTTACCTTCACTTCTTCGGAATTTTTTATTAAGTCTACCAGTTCTTGCTCTTGTCTTTGTCTTTCGGTAATCCTAAAGAAACAGTAATGTAATCCAATTGGTTCCTTATATAGCACAACTTTACGGAAGGCCTTTGGGAATAACGAATATCTTACAATGGCTTTCAAATACAGCACTGCAGATCCACTAAAGCAAAGTTGTTGGGGGACAGGCCATTGGACACAGCGCGTAAACCGGACCATTTGCAAAACGGACTACAGTATTCAGCCTGCGAACCACTGTGGAGTCCTGCGCTTGGATTTCAAGTGGTGCTTTAGAAGTTTGGAGTCTACGATTATGATGACGATATTTATGCGATGTGGGATATGTTTGACACAGACTCTGTGTATTGTTTATACGCTTGAGTAAGGTCTTAATGACCACAATGACCTAATACCTAGTCATCTGATAGTGGCACTAAATAAATAAGGCCAAAAAATAAAACCACAAAAACAGCATACACTGTACATCAATACCGAAACCACTCCCCATCTTCCACTCACCGTTTGTATGTGTCCTCTGAAAATGTTGGCGTTTTATCGACGAAAGGGGCGTCATCATCACTGATGTCAATCGTCTCTTTCCTGTCTTCGTCCTCTTCCGGTTCAAATTCGCTTTTGATTCC
The DNA here is from genome assembly GCA_963556255.1 of Allolobophora icterica. Classification (NCBI taxonomy): domain Eukaryota; kingdom Metazoa; phylum Annelida; class Clitellata; order Crassiclitellata; family Lumbricidae; genus Allolobophora; species Allolobophora icterica. The sequence goes on from OY744615.1 coordinate 40,957,811, forward strand.
TTCGACGTTTAATTTGGCATCACCCGACCCATCGTTCAACTTCGACGAGAGCTGGAAAGCCTCCTCATTAAGACTTTCACCGTCTCCATTTCCCTCTCCTCCTTCTACAATCAATAGCATTGACTGTACTAATACTCACCGCATGAGACATCCAGTATAAACGACAGTCTTTTGTATATTTTTACTATTTATCTACCATAGGCATTCTCTCTGTCTCAACAAACTCAACTGGACGTTGATCTGATCATGGCTAGGCTTTGGTGTGCCATCAGTTGATGCCTTGGGCATTAGATACCGGTGCTATACAAGTAACTAATTAATAATTATATCAAGGACACAGCTTCTTACATCTGACCCATAACCACATACTGAATGCCTCTGAGAGGATCTTAAAAGCACTACAGAAACTTTCTACGGCCTTTATTACAGTTACAGTGACCTCATCCTACGACAATACAACGGCAATTTTATATTTTTTCTACCCTCCTTAGAAAGTTCAGAAGTGCACATTGAAGTCGGGCAACCATTAAGAGCCATAAGTAGACTGGAAGAGGTAAGTTTTCAGTTTAAAGCGAAACACACGTGTCAGCAGAACAGTTCTGAGCACGAGCACGTGTAGAGTTCCAGATGGAGGTACCAGCAACTATGAAAGAATGCTGACAAAAGACGTGAACCAGGAACAACATACTTTCCATCAGATGTACAATGCACATCAAGAAAGGATCAGCCTTTACCAGAGCTACAGGGTATAGTCATGGATGATAACACATTCCAGGACATTCAATATGTAGTCAGATGAGAACAGATGTCTCCTTAACACATTGACTGCCACCACGTTTATTATCCCTGCGCCACCGATATTTCCCGAAAAACCGGAAAATATTTGTTCACTTTATTTATTATATATCTAGTTTTTTTTTACTATTTCAACATGTATACATAAAAATGTCACATGTTTGCAGTCTTGTTTCTTAGTAGAAACAGTGTTATACTTAGATTTCAGCTTCAGTGTGGTAGACTTTCAAACCTGGAACAACACACAGATAGATAGCCTAGATATACATTCAGTGCTGGCAAGGGCTCGAAGTGGGAAACAATAGGTTCCGGTATGGATATAAGAACCATTCCCTTTCCCTCGCCCTCCCCAATACCGGTATGTCTTTGGGCCATACCGGTATGGATCTTTCGCCTGGAGAAGTTCCGGTATGCTTTCAGCCCGCCAGGAGAGGTGCCGGTATGGCATACCGTTTCATACCGTCCCACTTTGAGCACTGGTGCTGGCTTCGACAAGTACGTTTTGCAACAGTAACATTCAGGAAGTGTTGTCCGCTATATCTGGACACATCTGATGCTTTATGATGAACAAACGCACGAGGCTGCCCAGCTACCACTACAGCGCGAATAACATCTTTCAAGCGACTGCGGGTGACTTACAGTCTAAACCTTCCCGACTCCGATGTGTTACACATACGTTGACTAGCATAGATCTATGGTTATTCAACCCCCCTCCCCCTACAAGAAACACGTGTATTATAGTTTTTTTCTCGTCCGTTTCAACACAGCAAACATCTGGTATCAACCCTGACGCCAGAACAATAATTAGGCGTGTTGTCCTATAGCCCCTTGTATTGTAGGGCCTACTACGAGTTAACTCGTAGGTGGCACATACGGGAGGCATTTCAACTACGAGTTAACTCGTAGGTGGCAGTCAATGTGTTAATATTATTATTAATTATAGCAAATGATTTGCATGTGCTCTGTACTTGAGGAGTGCCCGCTTGAATTAGATACAATGCCACTAGGCACAGTGAAGTCAAGCACTGCTGAGCCTGGTTGGTACTTGGATGGCCGATCATCCATGGCTGTTGGATCAATAAGTTAGTTAAAACAGAAGCCAAGACGTCATAAACGTGTTGCTGTGGACGGCTCTGGTTTTATCTACACCTCAGCTAAACGATCAATCTATCTAAAGGAGTTGTTTAGAAGCCTGTAAACAATCATATTACCTTGGGTTTACAAGGATAAAAGATAAAATATTACATGAGAAGAATAGTAAAAACTATGTTTACCTGTTTTCACAGAACTCTCCTCCTCAGCGGCGCCAAAGTAATCGATGGCCTTAAGGTTAGGTTGACTACAGCTGAAAAGGAACTTCTCAACCTTCTCCATCGCTTTTTTAAACCGCTTCGACACATCATCGGCCATTTGACAGTTCTAAAACAATGCAAAATCAGTTCCAGAAACATCTTCGAAAGTCGCTAGATCACAAGTAGTTGTAATTAGTAACTTCTATTGCGCCGATGTCTAATGCACAAGGCATCAACTGATGGCACACCAAAACCAAGCCGTAATCATGTCAATATCCAGAAGATCAGTCTGTAAGACAGAGGCAGTGTACACTGGATAAGCAATTTGAAAGAGAATAAGTTTTAAGTTGAGAACGAAATGACAAAAGCGACTGAGCAGAGTGCACAGACACAGGGAGAGAGTTCCACACAGTAGTAAAAGCTCCTTCACCAAGAACAGTTCTTAGTTTATCTATACCAAGTTTCTGTGGTATGTTTCTTAGCTTATTACTGGAGCTTCTAAAACTGGAAAGTAGATAGTTACATACCTTACGAGCATCATAGTCTTTTGAAATTGGCTGCATTCTCATTCCACTGTAGTTCAAAGACAGTGGCCTAAACAGTTCAACAATGCTGCATATAGAAACAGATCTAAAACTGTTTGCATAAAAATCTAATCAACGATTTCCATAACACAGTTTAAACTAACACACTAAAAAGCAAATATTAATAGGTAACCTACAGAGTATCTTAGAACATGAGCTTCTTGGTCTTTCTTTACCTCTATTCCATAAGCGACTGTAACCAATTGTGTTCAATACTGGTTTTCAGTGGTTAGGTTAAGAGTGCCTCTGATGAGTGTCTCTTGAAGAGGAGCTATATAAATCTATTATTACATTACATTACAAGCTCACTAAACATTATACATTTGCAAACTGTCTAAGACAGGGCCGTAGCCAGGATTTTGTTTCGGGGGGTGTTTTCTGTTTCGGGGGGTGTTTTCTGTTTCGGGGGGTGTTTTCTCGTCTTTAAGCAAGCCGACAAGCAACCAAATTAACTGATCAAGGGGTTTGAAGTTAGTAAATACAGACGGAGAAGAAATACAGGTCGTAGCAAGTTTCTCGTTTCTGGGCTCAACGATCTAGAGAGAGGGAAGATGCGAGCCGGAGGTGAGACGGAGAATAACACTAGGAAAATCTGCAATGCAGGGAATGGAAAAGATATGGAGAGATAGGCATGTGAGCATGGAGACAAAAACAGGGTTGGTGAAGTCAATGATATTTCCGATAGTGCTATACGGAAGCGAGACATGGACAAAAACAAAAGCGACAGAAGAGAAGATCGATGCGTGTGAAATGTGGATATGGAGAAGGTTGCTGGGAATATCGTGGAGAGAAAAGAGAACAAATGTATCTGTAATCCAGGAGATAGGACAACTAAGAGGAGAGATGACACTACAACAAAGGGCCATCAGACAGAAATTGATGTACTTTGGACACGTGATGAGAGCAGACGGGTTGGAGAAGGAGATGATGCTGGCGTGCGGAGAGGGGGTGAGAAAAAGGGGCCGTCCGAGAACTCAATGGATGGAGGAGATACACAGGAGGACAGCGATGAACCTTGCACAACTAAGGGATGTGGTACGGAACAGGGAGGATTGGAGGAGGCTGGTCATGACGGTCGCTAGAGTTCCACGAACTGACGGCACAAGGTGACAAGGTGAGTTAGTAAATGCATTATTTCATTTCTACATTATTTAATTTCGGGGGTGTTTAAACACCAAAAACACCCCCCTAGCTACGGCCTTGGTCTAAGAGCACATGGGTTTAGCTCAGTTACACAGTCATAAGTGTAGTGCTCTCGTTAGGTACTAAACAACTACATATTAAGTAGCTCGATACATGCATGCATACATACATACATACATACATACATACATACATACATACACATATAGTTGGTATAATTATGTAACATATAACAATCATCAAATCACACATAATACATACATACGAGCAGCATTTAAAATCTTTTGTTTTAATGAAGCAGACAAGCATATGCATGTATTGACGAGAAAATATCATTTGATCATACTTATGTTTTAATTTATCGTTTTCATCAAATTCGATGAATCGAATACGAACTCTATGTAGTCTCTTGCGGCGTTCTATCAACTTCAGAGCCTGCATATATGGACAGAAAAGTGGATAATTTAATTAGTACTTCTGCAAAAATATTAATTTTAATTATGCTAATTTTCTTTCAAGAGTACAAATCAATCTCCAATGGACTCCAAGGCCCATCTAATCAGAAGCAACCCTTAGCACCTGAAGCATGTACTTGCCTACAATATAGCAAAATAAATGTAAATGTAAATAAATGTAAATGTAGATAAATGTAAATGTAGATAAATGAACATGTAAATAAATGCAAATGTAAGTAAATGCAAATGTAAATAAATGCAAATATAAATAAATGTAAATGCAAATAAATGTAAATGTAAGTAAATGAATATGTAAATAAATATAAATGTAAATAAATGTAAATGTAAATAGATGTAAATATAAATAACTGTACATGTAAATTAATGTACATGTAAATAAATGTATATGTAAATAATTGTAAATGTAAATAACTGTAGATGTAAATACATGTACATGTAAATAAATGTAAATGTAAATAAATGTAAATGCAAATAAATGTAAATGTAAGTAAATGCAAATGTATATAAATGTAAGTAAATGTAAATGTAAATAGATGTAAATGTAAATAACTGTACATGTAAATTAATGTACATGTAAATAAATGTATATGTAAATAACTGTAAATGTAAATACATGTACATGTAAATAAATGTAAATGCAAATAAACGTAAATGCAAATAACTGTAACTGTAAATACAAGTATATGTAAATAAATGTACATGTAAACAAAAATCACCCAAAACAGAAAAGCTGCATCAACAAGACCAACAATTTCATCACTGCTTATCGAAAACAAATCGAAAACAACCAGCCTGTTGGATCAGTTTCTTTGCCACATAAAAATCGAAAGAGGCCAAACCATGACACCCATGTGGGACATGGTAGCCGATTGGTAGAGCGCTCGCCCTGTAATGCAGAGAGCACAGGTTCGAACCTCGCTGGAAACGGTTACTGTCTAGGGAGACCTCGAGCAAGTCCTTCACTCACAATTGCTCAGCACCATCGATTAACAGTTGATCACTAGATGGCAGCACTTAATAAATGCACAATATAATGCACAAAATTAATATAAAAATAATAACAATAATAATAATAATACTAATAACATGAATTGTGTTTATGGTGTAATGGATATTCAAATATTTTCATAGAAGTAATTAAAAAAGAAACTTTGCTAACTGACTGACTGTAAACTAACCACAGCAGGCCAGTGAGGATCTCTGTTCAACTTCACCCAAATTAAATCACCTTCTTCAAATTTCTCATCTGGAAAAAATCATATTTGAAAAAGATTAGTGAAAATCAGAACTGTGTAATTCCACAGTAGACATGCTTAAAAGAGATCTTTCAAACATCGCCTACTAGGGAATGCAAACCCGGGTTTTGCCTACCCGGGTACCCGGGTAACCCAGGATTTTTCGGAACCCGTAAACCCGGGTTTAACCGCGATTGAAACCCGGGTTTCAACAATGACATTAAATTTTCATTACTATTTTATTATATTAAAATGTAGCCAAACAATATAAATGTAGCCTATTTCGGATGCATATCACTATCATTAATATACTACAAATGCAGCGAAACTCGAAAGATTAACAACAACAAAGGAGGCCTGCAGGTGAAACAATTATGTTTGAGCGTAACACAAACTTTGAGCACCACATAAGCCACAACAGCATCCACTCTTCCACCCTAGACGAAGACAGCTTCCGCTCTTGAGACTGGACGGAAGTAATGTCCCCTTTGTGACAGGTTGACCCGCACGTGCAGTCTTGTCCTCTGCATCGAACGCAAGTATGGGGACCCCACAGCCCCCACAGCCAAAGTGAGGGACGGACATCTGCCAAACCTGTCTACGTCATCGTAAACCGCGGTTGAAACCCGGGTTTGGCGTGATTGAAAAGCGTCACTTTCATCGTCGTTCACGCCGTGAAACTCACAAATGCAGAGTAATGGAAATATAGCGTTAGTACTGCACTTGGTATTACGTAATACTATTTCTACTTACTTATTTATCGGCTCGTTCCAATTGTTTATTCGTGACGTTATATGAGCGAGGCTTCACATTTCACACAACCAGTGACAAGGCCGAATGCTGAGTTTGTTGACTCGTGACATTACCTGTCTGAACGCATTTCAGTGTGGATGGCGTCTAACCGTCTCAAACTAAATCCAACGAAGTCCGAGTTTCTATGGTGCACCACCCTCCGGCGTCACCATCTACAGCGCCCTTTTCTTCGGCCTCGGCTGTGCTACGGCGCTATACAAATCGTCTTATTATTATTATTATTATTATTATTATTATCCAGTTCGCATGGTAGTGGTAAACTGTTCTTATATAAATTTAGTGACTTAAAAAGCAATGCTTAAATCAGCAAATTTAAAGCGCGGTGTTTGGGAACACTTTATCGTTCGCGATTCTGTGGAACAGACGGCTCAGTGCCAGTCATGTAAATCGAAACTGAAAATTGTCGGCGGTTCAACACGATGTATGCATATTCATCTCCCGCCCAAGCATAAGATAAACCTGCTCAAACACAAGGACGTAGATGACCCTTGTCATCTGCAGAACTTTGGACTTTGTAGCTGCATACAACGACGTTGTTCTTATCGCAAAACAAAGTTCAATAATACTTATCATGTAAAGTTTGGTAAACCCGGTAAAAACCCGGGTACCCGGGTTTTTCCTGGCGCCAAAACCGGAAACCCGGGTTTGTAAAAAACCGTCGGGTTTGCATTCCCTATCGCCTACCTCTGCCATGTTTTACAGTTTTTCATACACCGTAATTGTACCCGTAATCACAATTATTAGAAAACTGCAATTATTAGTGACCTGTATTAAAAAGAGGCCAGCTTGTATTTGCAAAAATCGTTTTTACCCCTGGCAGTTAATTTGGACCCAGTGTTTAAGTAATTAATTTGGACCCAGTGTTTAAGTAATTAAGTAAGTAAGTATATTCTTTATATACTTAACTGCTTATACCGCACTTTGGTTTACATATAGTTTATACAAAATAAAGCATTAAAGCAGTTTTACAGAAATTACATTCCTTGACACCTCAGACTGCACTTGTAATAAGTGCTTTAAAATTAATAAAATAAAAATAATTTTCCTCATGAATCAAATTCATCACCTGGGCCAAAATCGAATCTTGGAAGAGCCTCATCGTCGTCGTCATCATCGTCATTGTTGGTAAAAGGTGTTAGCGGATCTTCCACTAAAATATTCGGTTGGTTATCGGGTAAAGGCAGCAGGACGTTTTCACGTTCAACAGCATTTGATTTTGGCTCTTGCTTGGCTGCTTTTCGTTTCCCTTTCTTGGTTTTTGTCGGAAGTATTCTCGTACTGAAAAAGACAATTAGCATAAAGACCATTTCTTAAGGGACAAATGACTATGTGGCTTTGTATTAGACAAAACTGTCTAAAAAAGCTGAGTAGCTCCTAGAAGGCATAATTAATCTACCATTTTATGTTTGAAGCCACTCAGCATTATGGCTTTCTTTAGACTAAATTGTCTAACATGGCCCACCAGCTTCATTTGGATAATACACATTTTTACGTCTACAGTCCAACAACAATTTATGTACTGGATGTAATGTTATGTAATAAATTTAAGTAGTACTGAGACATAGCTAAGTAGTAAAACATGCTACATGAAAAACAATATGCTGTCTATGTGCTGCTAGTTGTAGGAACTATTAGAAGAATTCGTACCATTTAGACGAGACTTTGCAAACAGGTTTCTGCTGCTTCCTGCGCCGCTTAGCAGGTGGCTGCTTTCCAGAATCTTCGTCTTTTTTGCCAGTGCCAGAAGTGGGTGGAACAGACGCAGTTCTTTGTTGGGTCTGAGAAGGTCTTTTACGACTGCTAAAAACACAAGAGTTAGCTCTTACAACTAAAGACACAACAGTTAGCTCTTGTAGTACACAACTAAAGACACAACAGTTACCGTAGCCCTTGTAGTATACAACAAAAGACACAACAGTAAGCTGTTGCAGTACTTACACAACTAAAGACACAAGTTAGCCCTTGTAGTACACAATTAAAGACAATGTTCAGTTAGCTGTTGCAGTACACAACTAAAGACACAAGAGTTGCCATTCAGGCCTAACTTAAGACTTGTACGTTTCAACTTGCTCAACCTCTGTCGCTCGCCCTCAGGTGTCTCTAACTTATCGAAGTTTAACCTGACTTCTCGGAAAGATTATGACTTGAAGCGACCAACCATTGACGCTTCATGCATCACGATAACGGCACAATAGAAGTCGTGATATTAAATGAAAAACATCAGTGTACGTACTTCTGAGTAGCGTCAGAAAGTGAACTGGCGCTAACTGCCTTCAACCTCTCAGAGCACCGTCTGATTTGGGACATTTCTTTGAGCATTTTTTACCACTCGGCGGCACTCACACATCTAAAATCTGTAAACTGTACAAAGAACATACGGACTCACGAACAAGCATCTCAGTTTAAAATATGGACTAAGGTGTAGACAACTCCAAAATTAACAATTCACATCAATTGTTCTGTGTATCACCATTTTCAACCATGATTGTCAGCAGAATCGAGAGCTTCATAGTACACCACAATACTCACCAACATCAACATCTAGTTAACACATTAACAATCAGCTGCATTGATTTCCCAGTCACTTTCAGTACACATTCGTCGTTAAAATGTTAATCATATGCACTGTGCCACAGCTCCACAAAGGATCGCTCTTGCATTAATTTCGCTAGTTTGAACGCGCTGTGAAACCTACCCACCCAACATCTGTTAAGTGCAGACCAAAGAATTTGATGCAAATTGAAGCCCAGAAGGCCAAATGATGGCTTAGCAATAAGGAGGCAGTTTAATAATAATAATAATAATAATAATAATAATAATAATAATAATAATATTCTTTATTATTTCAAACTGACAGACACAGTAAGACTACATTGAAGCATGAAAGTACAATCAAGATCTTAATTAAACACACGGTTTGGCAGCCATACAAGGCGCAGCCCTAGAGGGGGTTACGGGAATCGATCCGCGGACCTAATGCTCTCCTGGCCATGAGTGTTACCATTACTCTATCCCCCTCCCCACAACTTTCACTTCACACCACGTTCCCCTTCATGCCAAAATAGCTGCGTGTTTGTCAGTAAGCACAGCACACAAACTCACTCATTCAGTCTGCCACTTAATTGTGTCAGAAACCTGGACAGACAAGAAGTTTCTTATTCTGATCTTGAACTCAGCTGGGCGTAGCCGGGTCAACGATGCGACGCAAATTTGTAACACATACAAATACAGGCAAACATTGTTGGGATTGCTCTGAATTGGTCTCAAATTCAGATTTCCATACTATGCATCTATTGTGCATATATGTCATGCTTAGGGACAGTAGAAAATCACGAAAACACGGCAAACACGGAAGCCGTGTTTTTCGGCATTTGCCGTGTTTTCCGTGATTTTTGACATTTGCTGTGTTTTCGTAAAAAATGCCGTGTTTGTTGCAATTTTTTTGGTTGTGGCAGTTTAAAGTTTTGCACAGTCGAAAGTATTTGAGGTTGCTATTCGATATCTGTCAGTTCCTGGCAATTCTGTTGAGGCAGAACGGAGCGTTAGTCAATACACACTGGTGAATGCACCTCAGCATCAAAATTTGACAGATGACAATTTAGCGCTTCATGTTGTGATGGTATTCAATACTCGCAGCTAAACTGTTACAGCAAGGAACCAATGACTGACAAATGGTTGACAATTGTCAATTTGTCAATGAACAATGAATATGAAAGATAAACATATAATGTGTTACAAGAAAACTGTGAAATTTTGATGCCGTGTTTTTGCCGTGTTTTTCGCGATTTTTTTTTTAAAGTATGCCGTGATTTTGGCATTTTTTACCGTGATTTTCTACTGTCCCTAGTCATGCTACAAATTCTATGCGCCTGGCCACACCGACATTTTTAGGCCGCAGGGGAGGTGGCCTCTGGGGTTTTCGAGTTTGTCCAACTCACGAACAATGGCTCTCATCTAAAGAACATTATTGAGCTACTAGGCATGCTTTACGTTACGTAAAATTAGTGGCATCAATCCATATGTGAATTTTACCTAGAGTTGCTTGCATACAAACTGGACGATATTGATAAACATCTCCGTTACATTGCAATCCTTTTAAATTAATCGAATGCGGAAGCGAGGCTCATTTGCTGATGATGCTGTAGCGCCTTTTATACTTTTATCTGACTAAGGAAATCTCTTTCGAACACAATGCGGCATAAAACAATGTGACAGAGTATGTTTATGTTTATGTTTATATTCGTTTATTACGTAGAACAACAGGCAAAACGCTGTAGGTGTACATGAAAAATAGAACTGAGGAAGTAATAGCTTAGTATGAGTTGGCGAATACTGTGGAATAACATACGAGAAATAAAGTTTCGTGAGTCTTTATCAGGGAGGTTAAAGTTATGAGGTCTGTCTCTAAGAAAATAGGGAGTTAAATGATGGTTAGGGAAAAGGCATCTTAGTGAATGGTTTTCATTACGCAGGACAGCTTTAAACAATACAGTTTCAGCTTTGTTTGCAAGCTCTGCGATAGAGGGAGAATTGGCTTGAATATAGCCTGATCGTTTAAGTTTGTTCATTAGGCGTTCCAGGCGAGATTTGTCTTTTTCGTCAGCTAGGCTCCACCAGGCAGGAGAAGCATACAGTGTTCTTGCTATAATATATATGGTTGCATTGGTTATCAAGTGAAGAGAATCTACAGATGCCCCGTGATTTTTAATTGTTTTTAGTGCGAATATGGAAGAGGAGCCATTTTTTATAACTTGGTTGATGTGTTCTGACACTGTTAGTTTTTCTCCAATAATTTGTTACACCAAGAACTTTGATGGAAGTGGAACGTGTAACTCCAGTGACAGAAGGTTTGTCGGCGAGTGAAGATTGGTTACGTTTGATGACAACCATTTCACGAGTTTTGGTTGAGTTTATTTTCAAGTTCTTTGCTTTTGACCAGTTGTAGATGTGTTGAAGTTCTGTTTCGGCTGTGTGTATGAGTTAGATCCAATGAAAAGGTAGGTGTCATCAGCATATATGGATAGACGATTTTGGTAGTGAATGGGATGGAGGTCAGAAGTGCAGACAATAAATCCTGTAGGGCCGAAGCAGTGGCGGCGATCTTGTTTGAGAGGTGGGGGACATTTTGGAAATGATCTGGTCAAAAAAGAGTTTTGAACTGATCTGGTCAAAAAAGAGGTCTAAAAAATCTTATAACCTGAGTACGAAAAAATTTGATGACCTTTTTTTGGTGTTTCTTCGAAATTTGGGGGGGGGGTCCGATGCATGGCGTGTCCCCCCCCACTGTTAAAGGTGGGGGGTCTTTTCCCCCTCGACCCCCCGGGATCGCCGCCCATGGGCCGAAGACAGAGCCTTGAACAATACTTGCGTTGATTGAGATAAGGCTGGATTTAATTCCATTGTATTTGGTATAGTGATTCCTACCATGAAGGTAATTAATTAGCCAATAATAAATGCTGTCTGGGAGGAGAAGAGAAGCTAGTAATTGAGCTATAGCAGAGTGGCTGATAGAGTCAAAAGCTTTGGAAAAGTCCATTGAGATGATTACCACATGGTCGTTGTTTTTAAGAAGATCAGTGGCATGATGTATAATACATCTAGAGATGATGGCGATTGGCGGCAGTGGTTGAGCCTGTGGGTCTAAAGGCAAGCTGATCATGGAGGTAGATGAATTAACTTCAGCAAATAATGGCTTGATTTAAGTGGCAGCGTGCAGCTTTGTGACTGCAGAAGCTCAGGCATGTAGCTGCTTGGGGTTTGGGCACTTAGTCAGAGGCGCGTTTACAGAATATGGGGCCCTAGGCGCAAACATTTTGGGGGCCCATCTGAACTTACAGACTGAGAGTCTGAGACTCTGGTGGTGCTTAGTCTATCATATGCTTTTTTCCGCTTTTCTCTTTCTCATCTAGCGTTCGCGATCTAGGAGTGACCCTTGACAATTCTCTCACCTTTACTGAACATATTTCCAAACTGATCCGCACTTCCTACTTTAACCTAATGCGCTTTAGGGCTATCCGTCGCTCTGTCGCATCTCAGATTTTCACTTCGATTGTCCATGTTTGTCTGCTCAAGACTTGACTACTGTAATTCCCTCCTCATTGGTCTTCCCAATGTCCGTCTCGCTCCTCTTTAGTCCGTTCTCAATGCTGCGGCTAGACTAATTGCCCGTCTTTCTCGATTCTCTCATATCACCACCTTTATAGCAGAAGAAGTCCGCTGGCTCACGCTTTCTGCCCGCATCAAATTCAAGGTCCTCGATGACATCCTCGTCTCTGAGGCTCAACTTGGTTTTGCTCCAAAATATTCATGTGATTTAATCCATCGCCCTCACTCTGCTGCTTCTCTTCGTCCTCTTCGTTCCTCTGACCGTTTGGACTTCCTTGTTCCCCGTGTCAGGGCTTCACTGGTTCAATCTAGGTCTTTTGCCTCCATTGGCCCTGCTCTTTGGAATGACCTTTCTCCTTCCGTTCGTTCTTCTGTTCTCTCAGGTAACGTCTCTTCCTCTTTTACCTTTCTTAAAACTTGCTTTTTCTCTCGGAGTTTCTCGTAGTGGAAGCGCATCGATCGATCTGAATGGCCCTCCCGCTTGAAGCGCTCTATAAATGTCCGAATACAATGTGCTGCTGTGCAAAAACCCGCGAAGTTGAATTTGAAGCCGTTTTGTGAGTGTTATTGACACTGTGCACTGTAATTGTGATTAGTTATAGAAGCTATTTTTAAGGAATGTGAAGTTATTTGATTTAATGATTTTAGTAATTACAATGATACATTTTTATGTGAATGCTAAACTGTACAAATAAAATAGGTTATATTTAAAATAATTCAAAATTCACAAAAGTTATTTTTTATAATTTAAAAAATATTTTCCTTCGTTTGGGGGCCCCCTGGGATTTGGGGGCCCTAGGCGCGCGCCTAGTGCGCCTACAGGTAAACGCGCCTCTGCACTTAGTTATATGTGATGTAGGCCTTATACAAATGTAAATCGTCGAAATAAAGGCTGCGTCAGGGAGACCAACTTATTCTACTGCCAACATATGGTTGGACCCAATATTGAATATTGACCGTGTAGGCTACCTATAGCCTAGTAACAGAGGCTCAATATCCGGTGACTGGCGTATACCAAGCCCGTATTTAGGGGAGTGTTTTGGGTGTTTAAACACCCCCCGAAATTAAATAATGTACAAATTAACTAATGCATTTACTAACTCCAAACCACTAGTCAGTTGACTCGGTTGCTTGTCGGCTTGCTCAAGGACGAGCAAACACCCCCCCCCCCCAACAAAATCCTGGGTATACGGTCTTGGCGTATACTGAGGTTTTATGAATATGTATACGAGCCGATCGAGATAAGTACGTAGAGCGACTGGCTTCTATTAGCACCGTATGTGGTCGATGCTGCATATATATCAGTTGTTTATTTGATTGGAGAGGGTTGAAGCATGTTGCTTGTCAGATACAAAATAAAGGCTAGTATACAAACCAACATCCTAATACGGCACACCTTATTAATTGTCTGTCGACAATTGGATGACGCAATCAAAATTATATTAACCTATAGGCACATCATACGTGCGTTAAACTTAAGTCGTTCAATACTGCCAGGCTATTGTACTTTTTAATTTACTGATATTTTTAAGTAGAGCATATATAGTTCACACATAATTACATGACATTTTCCTGTGTACTCATAATATTTTCAAGAGATACAGCGTCATGAATAAGTGGATTATGTTTAAGCATGGCCAACAATAATCAGGTAAGATTGTCATCTTCAACCACCGAACTTTGCAATCTAGACCCTATCTTACCCTGCTCGTACGTGTTCCTGTTCCTCGACTCCAGTCGATGCATCGGGCGAAAGCCCGCGTAGGCCTAGGCCTTCTGCAGCCGATTAGTGGCTGCAGTCGATGCATAGGGCGACCGACCTTGGCGCCCGAAATTCACTCCCGCCCTACCTCTACCACTCACTCCTTCCCTCCACCCCTTTCCCTGTCACTGCCTTCATCTCTCCCTCTTTCCCTCCCGGCATCAATCGCTCAATATGGCACACGATCTGACGGCAGTGTGAGGGGGACGCGCCCATTGGTCACGTCCAATACGCCCTAACTTTCCCTCTCCCTCCCCAGCCATATATGACGGGCATTCATCTAGTATAATGATAATGATGATGATGATGATGATGATGATGATGATGATGATGATGATGATGATGATGATGATGATGATGATGATGATGATGATGATGATGATGATGATGATGATGATGATGATTATGATGATGATATTGATAACAATAATAATAACAATAAAAATATATCGTATAATATATATATGTCGTCGTCGTCGTCATCATCATCATCATCATCATCATCATCATCATCATCATCATCATCATCATCATCATCATCATCATCATCATCATCATCATCATCTCTGTTCCCATTCGCCTCCTTTCCGCAAACGCTGGAAGACCATTTTGTTCGATCGTAGATTCAATATGTTAGGTCGGTATCGCGTCTGATGAGACTCTCTCTGAAGTGGCGCTGTATAAATTTTCAACTACCATTGCCATTACCACTCTAGCTGGCAGTTGGACTTGGATCTTAATTTGACATCTCAGGACAACTCCACTGACTCGAGGCAGCGCTCGTGAATAAACTGGGGCCTTGCGATTCGCCTTCAAACGGCGCTTTGGAGATTTTGTGTTAATGATTACGATTACTGTGTGTGTGTGTGTGTGTGTGTGTGTGTGTGTGTGTGTGTGTGTGTGTGTGTGTGTGTGTGTGTGTGTGTGTGTGTGCGAGGCCACATGTATGCTTGTGTTGTAGGACATCGCCTACGACAGCTACCACGGCATCACTGTGACCGCCAACGGCGTCGTAACGATCGAACATTTTGAGCGTCGCTACAAGCCACCAAAGACGAAACGATTTTACCAGAAGATACCCTGGGGCACTGTGATCAGTTTCATTGTGGCCCACGTAATCGTTAGGCTCATCTGGAACATTTCTTCTTAGAGTTGAGTACAACTACTGTAGTCTTTGATAAAAAAAATCTGTAGGCCCCAACAGGGGCGGATCCAGAAGGTTCATCGGGGGGGGGGGCAAAAAAATACATACATACAAACCATGTGTTTAAGCTAGTTCAGTCATATTTCCATATTTCGCCATTTCTACGGGGGGGGGCACGTCCTGTGACGTCCTGTGTTAATATCTAATGGGGAGGGCCATTATTTCGTCATTTTCCTCGTCTACTTCGTGACGGGGGGGCCACGTCCTGTGTAAATATCAAATGGGGGGCATGGCCGTATTGGTCCCCCTGGATCCGCCCCTGGGCCCCAATTAAATCCTAAACAACTCCGATCATTTCTTCTTCGCCCAACATGACTTTGATCAAGTTGGATTTCGATCCTATGCAGAACAGTCTGCCTGAATTCTATACATACATAAAGTAGGTAAAACCGTAAAAGTAATTGTAATAATTATGTAATTTTGACTTCTATTTCTATAGCGCCGGTGCTTAATGCATAAAGCATCAACCGATGGCGCACCAAAACGAAGCCGTAATCAGGTCCATATTCAGTAGATCTCTTCGCTCCGCAATACAGGGTAATCTGGTTATTTTCCAACTTTAGTTCGTCAACGCACACATCTGTGTGTTGCTCCATTTAAATCAACATTTAGGCCTAAAACTCGTCTAATCACATTGCACTTTGACTAGGAATGCAGCGCAACGCGCTCTCGTGCAAGAGTTGTCTTGTTAAAGCGCGCTATAAATGTTTAGTTGTATTGTATTGTATAGCATTACGATTACAAATGCAACGTAGATCATTGAGTAGGCCCTGCATGCTTAAGTTCTGCGTGCGTGTCAGATAATTGGCGAAACCGAAAATGGTCTCAAATTTGGTCCCAGAGCGTTAATCTATCCACTTGTGATTTCTATGGTCAACATGCAGGAGTGAGACGAACCAGGAATAAGATCGCTCGTCGATTGATAATTTCTTGTGTTGACAAATATAATATTGAAAATGAACGTAATTTTAGCTGTTAAACAATATGTTTCTAAGATGATTGAAGACAGCGGGGCTGGAATGAAAGTCCTTCTAATGGACAAAGAAACAGTATGCGCATCATCGTGTCATTCTTGTCTTTAAATCACAGCACTGATAGAAAAATCTCACATCACTCCTATCCATAGGCGTAATTTGTGGGGGGTACGAGGGGTACTGTACCCCCACTTTTTGGACTGGGGGTACTGTACCCCCACTTTTTAAACAATGTCAATCAATATTTTTGTTATTGTGCCTTCCCAGAGAATGCAGTCTCCGCCAAAGTGCGAAAGTACTTAGAACACATGTAAACTGAGAGCCAAAATTAATGACAATACTGACAGGGAATATGTTCAAAATGGCCACCATGCGAAAAGCGAAAGTAGAGAAGAAATTGGTACCCCCCACTTTTTAGACCAAAGTATTGGTACCCCCACTTTTTAGACTAAAGTTACGCCCCTGCTCCTATCGAACAATTACTGTGCTGGCTCAAAATCCACGAATGTATTCAATTCGAAATTCTTTCACTTTCTGCGATTAGATTTTTCTTCCGGAACCTCGCCATTTAACGATCCCGCTGTACCCAATCTCTTGCCGCACTTTCGCCTAACTACTAGCAACTTCCTATCTGAAGTCTTGTGACTAATCCTGTCATGTCCACACTGCAACAATTTCCCACCTGATTTCCACAAATTTTCTGCCCCTTAGCCAGTATCATATGTCTCGGTCTTCTTTATCATTCATCAAGGTCTTTTTCAAAACGGACATTTTTTATCTTGATTCATCCAGTGTGCTACCTTCCAATATCTCTGAACCTAAACACAACCCACTGTAGCAGCTCCTATGTTACCTGCCATCTCTGATCTCCTGGCAGTCGGATCTTCTTCACACAGTATCTCTGGACAACACCTCTGACTTGACACAGCATTCATGAATGAACTGGTGCCCTACACATGGCTTTTAAGTAGTACTTACATTTTTTAGCTTTCTGTTATGGTTTGGCTCAGCTTTTTAGTCATGCTTATGGTGACTCAAGATTTACACAGGTCTTTGAGCAGTTAACATGCATTTTTGTGTGCTGGTTACAGACGAGCATTGTGAGCATGGTCTACTCACAGTCAGAGATATTGCAGAAGGAGGTCTTTCTTTTTGAGCGGATCGATGTGGTAGGGAGAGAGGCAATGAAACATCTCAAGTGCGTCTGCTTCCTTCGACCAACAAAAGAAAACATTGATCTTCTCGTTAAAGAACTTAAATCACCAAAATACGGACTGTACTATATATGTGAGTAATCTCGTTGTTTCCACGTCCTGTACTGCCAAAATGCAACATGGCAGCTTCACCCCCCTGCCTGTTTGAAATGTTCAGCACTTCTTCTTTGACTATCTAAAAATGCATTTTAAGACAGTTTGCGAATGTATGCTGCACAAAGGGAAAGACAACTGTACGTTGGTACACTTTTACATTAATGTAATGGGACCATAGATGGAATGCACATTGCACATGCATCATTCAATGATCGCTTTATGTTTTTCACACATAGTAAATATTTTAATCCATAATACATTGATACAATGGGGTTTTAGTGACTGTGCATAAATCCCCTTTCTTCATCTGACAATAATGCTGAACTTGAACTGGTTGATTCTTATCGACCTTAGATGAGTTTATTTCAGAATCTGCTTGTGTAACTTACTGCTGGCTTCTGTTTTAAAACAGACTTTAGCAACGTCATCAGCAAACAGGATGTTAAGATTTTGGCCGAGGCTGACGATCAGGAAGCCGTCAGAGAAGTACAGGTTTGTAAAGCGACTTCTCGTCTGAACTGTTATTTGAAATGTAATGTAGCTACATGCTTATAGTGCCTTCTAAGTACCCAAAGAAGGCACTCTTTATGGACTAATTAATTATGAAATTCATTAGGAATAACATGTTCATCTGTTAGCAAATGATGCTTGAACAGCTAGAAATGTTATACATGTGGCCATCTAACTTAATCTCTGGCCCGATGCTCTTCTCTATTTCAGAGTTAAATTATCTACTGACAAAGAAATCAGAGGCAAACAGGATGATTAACTTTGACTGCTGTCGAGATGACTGACTAGCATACTGACTGATTTACTTACTGACTGTCTGATTTGTTTTGCCTCTAAATGGTTGATTGTACATTAGTGTTTTGTTGTATTGATTTTAAAATGAAGTGCTTATGTAATTTGATGAAAATGTTGTCCTTTTCCTTGAAAGGAGTTCTACGGGGACTACGTGGCCATAAGCCCTCATCTGACATCTCTTAACATTGTCGGGTGCTGTGAGGTTAGTTATCATATTGGTTCATCAAAGAAGTTTGTGACGCTTAGAAACTGGACTGGGCCAACAACTATAATAACTGCTTCAGCTTTGGATGAAAAGTGTGCATTTAATTGTATAACATGTCCCTCTCAATGACATTTATCGGTATGCAGTCAAATATTAAGACTAAGGTTATACTAGAAATACATTTATTTTTCTGTGTCTTAGTTTTGCTTGTACTGTGCTATGAAATCAACAGGGTCACCGTTGTGAAGTTCTTACAGTTAGTAAGAGGTAGTAGATACATGTTAGTAACAGTAGATACTTGTTAGTAACAGTAAGTAACAGTAGATACATGTTAGTAATAGTAACAGTAGATACATGTTAGTAGCAGGTAGTAACAGTAAGTAACAGTTAGTAGATCTATGCATGTTAGTAACAGTTAGTAAAAGTTTGTAGATGCTTATATGCAACCAGAAGAACAGGCAGCCAGCCAGGCAGACAGACAGACACACACTGTATTTGGTAGCTGTATCAACACCTTCTTATGATGAGACTATGTTATGTTGCTATATATGAAGCTGAACTGAAAAAGAGATCCATGTCCGTGGCCATGTTATATCAGAATTTTTTTATAATGAAGCGTGTTATACAGAAGTTCCAGAGTAGTCGATGTAAACTGATTGATCAGCCAGTTGGTTGCTCAATCAAAAATAAATGAATTAAATCAATATTTTAAGGATATTTACTTGTGTACTGTTCAGAATGGCAACTGGGTGAACTCGGCCTTGCAGAGAACCATCCACGGCCTGACCGCTCTTCTGCTGTCGCTGAAGAAATGTCCAATCATTCGCTACCAGAACTCATCAGATATGGCCAGGAGACTTGCAGAGAATGTCCGGGTCAGTGCACTAACAAAATCTGCTATGCATTTTGTCCTAGGAAAGTAGAATATGTTTTTTGGTTTGTTTTGTTGTTTTTTGTTTTAAATTCGTTGTCTCTTGTAGAATCTTTGCAATAATGAGATGGTTCTGTGTTGAGGGGCCTAGGGCAGTAAAGTTTGTCTTACCTTAGCATTGATTGCTTGAACATTCTACAGGTAGATAAACTATATGGTTAACAGCAGTTTATAGCGCACTGGAGCCCAAGTTTTTTACTTCTTGCCAAAGAGAAAAACTGCCAAGTGTTGAGAGGCTTTTACGAAACAACTGTTGTGATAAGCTGTTGTTTCTTGGGGGTGGGGGAGGAATTTCTGAGGAGTTTGGATTTTGGGAAACCAACACGAATCTTTGTTTATTTCAGCAAGTGATTATGCGCGAAGCTGCACTGTTCGACTTCAGGAAGACCGACGTTGCTCCAATTCTGCTGATCTTAGACAGGCGAGATGATCCTGTTACTCCGCTACTCAACCAGGTGAAACTTTATTCCAGGTCTAATTTACTGGCTGGTATTATGGTTTACATACTTCAGTGTTTCTGAGTGTGGCATTGTGGATAGTTCAGTACTGCACCTCAGTCTGTAATCCAAGGAAGCTGTATCAAGCCTTCTGAGTGGACTAGGTGTAATTAATGACCCTGGGCAAGTTGTTTACACAAACTTCTCTCTGTCTCCAATCAGTAAAATTTGTTCTAGCATAAGCTGGGAAAGAAACAGCCAGTCTTTCAGTGCACTGGTATTGTGTTCAGCACCTTGGGTTCATCCATTCGCTCAAGTGCCGAAGGAAATGGTGCTTCCCTATGCAACGTGGAAGCTGTACTTAAGTTGAATAGTTGCCCTTGTGAGTTACTTAAAGGGTATTGTACATATGTACAAGTGCTCTGATACATACTAGTGTCTTGCTAAGTAATGAATTTGAGCTATGACCAATAATTTGACTTAAAAGTAATGTCCTGCAATCTCATGGGATGTTTGACATGCTGACAGTAGATAACTATTAAGAATGATAAGCTGTGTAGTGTTATGACTTGGCTCAAAGATGCTCATGGATGCGCCTTGGCAGAGAGAATGGTCTTAATTTTCAGAGAGGTACTAAGTTGTTTTACTTGTACTCTCATCATCCTTTCATGCTGTTATCGTCTTATCATCGATAAACAAGAACTTTGGCTAGAGTCATGTCCTGAATTTCGGGCTTGTTTATAGATGTCTTGCTGTGTCTTGCTGTGCTTTGTGACACACTGCTAACAGAGAAGGCTGAATTGTGTTTCTAGTGGACTTACCAAGCGATGGTTCATGAGTTGCTGGGAATTCACAACAGCCGCATCAACCTGTCGACGGTTCCTGGAATCTCGAAAGACATGCACGACGTTGTTTTCTCCGCAGAGCACGACGAATTCTACGCACGGGTATAGAATACTTGCATGTCATTCGACGTCACCCTAAAATTAAAATTTGCAGCCACTGCCCATACTCTACAGTGCCAGTCCCAAGCCTGGATAAATGAGGAGGGCGACGCTAATCATCCTTGTTAAGACACAGTATCATTAATGAGTAACTAATACTACTACAGACTACACACATATCTACGTCCACTGTCTGTCTGTTTATTCTCTGTAACAACTCGATACTGTATTCGATCATGGTTTTGTGTCATTAGGTTGGGAGTACCACTGATGAATTTCTCTTCAAGTGGTGCTATATAAATTTGCGATCACAAATGCAGTTATGTTTTTTTGGACGTTGTTTTACCTATTCTGTCTATTCAACGGATTTTTCTTATAGTCATTCGTTATGGATTGTTTTAGTTCAGTTTCAAATAATCTACGAGGATTCGAAAGTAGTATGTAGATATGAAAGGTGTCTGTTTCGTATTAGGGAGTTGCTGATTTGTCGAAATATTGATTAAGCAGTATGTGAATAAATTCTGTAGAATATGTACCTCAATTTTGGCGAAATTGGAAGCAATATCAAAGACCTGATGGAGGAATTCCAGCAGAAATCAAAGAGCCAGGCGAAAGTCGAATCCATTGCCGATATGAAGGTAGCGTTTTCTTCTACCTAGAAATGAGGGTTAGCAAACACATCGACACACACACACACACACACACACACGCATGCACACTCACATTATTATTATTATTATTATTTATAAGTTTCTAGATACAATAAAATACAATACAGACAGCTCTAAGGGAAACGTGCCTTATGAATATGTATGAACTGTTAGCATTTTTATCTGTTTAGTTATGAGTAGCGCATGTGTAAAAAGTTTGTGTTTTCTAGGCATTTGTGGAGACTTATCCGGCGTTCAAGAAAATGTCGGGCAACGTGTCCAAACACGTGACGGTTGTTTCCGAGTTGTCCCGTCTTGTTGGCGCTTGCTCGTTGATGGATGTGTCGGAGTGCGAGCAAGAGCTGGCGTGTCATAGCGACCATTCTCAGTCCTTGCAGGTCAGTGTCTGTTTGGCTTTAGGGTCGGTTTTGTTAGTTAATTATTTTACATTTCCTATGTCTGATTGGTTAGAGAGCTTGGCCTGTAACGCAGAGAGTATGGGTTCGAACCTCGCTCGAGGCAGTTGCTGTTTGTGTAAGGACCTTGAGCGAGTCCTTCACTCACAATTGCTGGGCACCATCGATGTTCTGTCGTATGGTCGTGTGTGCACTTCTGAACTCTGGAAGGAGGTCAATATCAAATACAGTTGTATTGTATTGTATTGTAGCACTTTGTAGAAAACCTCATAAGGGCTTTAAAGCTGATGTGCTGATCATGTATTCAGTTTGAGAAGTCACATTATTTTTATTTTAGTTTTTTTGTTAGGGTAGATTTAAGGTAGATTTATTTGCTAGATATTTAGCTACAGATATAGTTATATTAAAAAAAATCATAAGTGTTATTAATGATAGGTTACTTTTAGCAGAAACTTCTCTATGCCGCATCCAGGATATTTCCATGTGGTACTTGTAAAGTGTTAACCTAACTACTGTGTAATTTTTAACATATTTGGTATCTTGCACTGTTTGGTAAATGCTGCTGTAAACCTTTAACCAGACTCTTATGGGGGTTTTAGAAAATTCGGATCCTGCTGTCAAACGATAAGTTGCGTGACTCGGACGTGGTTCGTCTCGTGATGTTGTACGCTCTGAGATATGAGAAACACAGCAACAACGACATCTCTGGGTTGCTCAGTGCGCTTCATAGTCGAGGCGTTCACGAGAAACTCATCAAGGTTTAACGACGAGTTTTCTGGCTTTGCCGTAACTTATCAGTATGTGTCGACAAAATAGTTCATTATATAGTTGTTTGCTGACTGGCTCTCTTCCTTGGCTGCCGGAATTAAACAGATGTGAATAGCGTAATAAACTTATTCATGCTTCTATCAGTTCTGCGTTCAGCTGCTCATCTTGTTCTTCGTCTTCCTCTGATATCTCCAGTTAGTCTTCAAAATTACGATAGTCATCTTTTCCAGCTTAGGGCCACTTTAAAGTGACTGTTCTTTGTATGCAAGGCACTTGATGGTCCAGCACCGAGCAACCTTGCTGACTTGTGCATTCCACTTGTGCTTAATCTTATCGGGACAAATTTATGATCAGCTTTCTCTGACAAACTATTTATTCCAACTTTCCAAAAAGATGTGTAGTTTTTGTCCCTTATCTCTTGCAGGTCCTCATTTATGCAATGCACTACCATCAGCTTTAAGGGACCTTCTCTTTCTTTCTCTTGTTCCTTTTCGCTAATGATCGAAGTCTTATTTGTATCAAGCTACCCATGCTTTTGAGTCTAGTTCATAAATTAGCACAGCATAAGTGATTAAAAATTATAATAATAATTTCAGCATTTTAATTCACCAAATTTTAGAAACCCTTTGCTCTTGTTTGGATACGATGAATGGCTAACTGCCCAACGCATCATCAAGATACAGAAGCTCTTGGTTCTATACATTCTGCATGTAAAGATTTAGTAAAGTTGTACACATATTTCTCTATTGTGGTTGTAATAAAAATTTAATTCTATTATGGATGTTACAGTCAGCTAATTAGATACTTTCTGAGCCTTTTTGTTGAGGATTTTCCTTGAATGGGCGTTATATAATAATAATAATAATAATAATAATAATAATAATAATAATAATAATAATAATAATAACGAGGTCGCCTTCCGGGGCACCATGTCGATGCTGCCCGGTGCCAAGGAGCGACCACCTCTATCACACTAGACCATACTAGTTTACTTCGCGAAGCATAACATGAGAGATAATAATAATAATAATAATAATAATAATAATAATAGTAATAATAATAATAATAATAATAATAATAATCTTTATTAATTCAAACTGACAAATGCAGTAAGATTACATTGAAACATGACAGTACAATCAAGATCTTATAGATATGTTTGTTTCAATTACAACTTCGTTATATGGCGAGTGTTGTGTCTTTAGATGGTTCCTGCCATCCTGGAGTACGGAGGTCACAAGGTCAGGAGCAGCGACCTCTTTGAATCCGATAATCCAATCGCGATAACAAAGAAGTTTCTTAAAGGACTGAAGGTAACTTCTTATATGCTATTTGAAAACACCTTATGAGTGGCATTGCTTAACAGGTTACTGCTTTTGTATTACCTGGTAATGAAAAAGAAATTGTTTTTACCAACTTTTTGGTATTTGTATTGGTAGTCCAGGGATGCGCTGATTCCAAATAATCGGTCTAGGGCGAAATCTGGCGAAAACCGATAACCGGATCAATATTTGGCCAAATCCCTAGTCTGCATTCAAGCCTTCTTTGTTGTGCAGAGACTTTGAGCAAGTCCTTAACGCACAGTACAGTGTGGACTCATGTTTGTGCTCTCTGTTTTTGTGCCATTCTTAACACGATCTGATGTTATGTCCCCGAAAGCTGTTAACATACCATGTGTGTTAATGTGCCATACAAAAGCTGCAACGTGTGCCAAATATCAACTTGCACAGCGCTATCCCTGGTTTGTGTGTTGTATCGTCATTTCCTCTGAAGACTTCGCGTTAACGAGTCCATGCTATTAATTACTGCAGGTTATTAGGTTGGATCTGGTCATCTCTTAACACTTTAATGTCAAGCTGCATTGGTTTCCAAGTCGTTTTTAACACATGCTCGTTGGTAAAGTGTTAAAAGAAACTGATGGCTGTGATGCAGTTTTATAACGTTACCAGCGTGACATATACTGCAATTGGTGAACATGTGTTTGCATGTGTCATCTGTTAGGGTGTTGAGAACATCTACACACAGCACAGTCCTCTGCTTCGAGATCTGTTGGAACAGCTAATCAAAAGTAAGCTGAAAGAAAGCAGCTTTCCGTACCTTGGCACCAGCCAACTCAGGGACAGGTAAGAATTCAGCATAATCTACGTTGATACAGGTGTACTTGATTGGCCATCTGTTCTGTGTGGGTACAGCTGCTGCATGGTACTCTGGTAATAGTTACTGACCGTCGTACTCCTTGGTGGTAAATGTAATGCTCACAGCATCTTAGGGCAACTGCTTGCTACTCTTGCCATACTTACCGTATTAACTTTTCTATTCCTTTGTGAAAAACATCTAGGGGTGACCTTTCGTAACTTTGTATGAATGGCAATTACGATGAATGGATGGATTGGTGGATGAGTCGGTGCAGTGAGCTGATAGCGGGTGGGTGTAACTGGTTTGAGTGGGTGGATGGATGGTGATGGATGGATGGATGGATGGATGGATGGTGATGGAAGGATGGATGGATAGATGGATGGATGGATGGTGATGGAAGGATGGATGGATGGTGATGGAAGGATGGATAGATGAATGGATGGATGGATTGGTAGACAGATTGAATCGCTATTAAGTTGTTGATTGGTTACTGTCCGATCATCTGGCTGTCGATGGAGAGAATACCAGATACTTAGCAGATGCACATGGCTCATAGACGGCTGCATTCATTGATTGTAGGCCACAGGACATCATAGTGTTTGTGATCGGTGGTGTGACGTATGAAGAAGCGCTGATGGTAGATATGCTGAATCGAAATACGCCAGGCACTCGAATTGTGCTCGGGGGTACAACAGTTCACAACAGCCAGAGGTAGGCACAGTGAGCTTAGCTTGTTGTAAATCGACTTAACCTTAACTCTTCTAAGACCCAACTGATCTGGTTTGGCACTAAACAGCAACTTTCTAAACTTGATATCCCACTTCTGTCGTCAATATACCCTGCTTTTTCATTTTCATCCAGTGTTCGGGATTTGGGTGTCACCCTTGATAGTACCCTCTCGTTTTCTGAACACCTCTCCCATCTGACACGTTCCTGTTTCTATCATCTGAGGCGTTTGAGGGCTGTAAGAAGATCAGTTTCTCCTTCGGTGTTTACTACTATGGTCCATGCCTTCATTTGCTGCCGCATTGACTATTGCAATTCATTGTTTGCTGGGCTCCCTAAAGCGCGCCTTTCATCTCTGCAGTCTGTTCTGAATGCGGCTGCCAGGCTCATTGCCCGTTTTCCTCGCTTCTCTCACATAACTACCTTTATGACTGATGTACTTCACTGGCTTCCTGTTGCTTCCCGCATCCAATACAAGGTTCTTCTCCTGGTCTCTAGGACTCAACTGGGAAAAGCTCCTAAATACCTCTGTGACCTAATGCGCAAACCTCTATCTGCTCTGTCTTCCCGCCCTCTTCGGTCTGCTGACCGCCTTGATCTGCTTGTCCCTCGTGCAAGGACTTCGATGGCTCAGCATCGTGCGTTTGCCATCCTTGGCCCTTCCCTTTGGAATGACCTGCCCCCCTCTCTCCGTAGCAAGATTTTGCTTGGGATCTCGCCTTCTTCTCTCCGCTGCTTAAAGACCTTTCTTTTCCCTCGAGGCTGACACGCTGGGAGCGCCTCTGAATAGTCTATGCTGTGAGAGGCGCTTTATAAATAATTATATAAGATAAGAAGATAAGATAAGAATAGTAATTTCTCGTTTATATAGTACCTCAGGAAAGGTCCCTGAAGGTGTTCCCGTCCAGATGAGCACTCTGAGGAGTCTCTCTTGAAATGGCGCTATATAAATTTGCAGTTAAAATTACAGTTTTGATCCGCTAATAGAGCTGATGCGAGCAGACATTAATGTTTCAAGTTGCTAGACAATCTGTCGCTTATTTTGTAACCAATTAGCTTGAACTGCAGTAAAGAGAGCATACTGCCTTTAAATGTGCTTTTGAAAGAATAGTTGTTGTTGTTATTAAGATGTGAATACAAAATTTGTCAATACCACATAAGTGGTGCTACACAAGGGAGAGCAACTTGTTCACCAGTGCTAAGTCAAATCAAATGTGCCAGGGCCAGTTTGTTGGGCTGGTTTCAGAGCTAGGTTGTTGGGTTGGTTTCAGGGCCAGGTTCGTTTTCTGCTCCACCTGCACTCCCTAGCCAACTCAGCTATAACGAGTACACTGACCCCAATATCATCGGTGAGAGGATCAGAGGGATAGGACTGGCCACCTGCCTTTCGTATGCCGTGGCTATGAAAATAAAGTCGCTAACACTTCATATCTATGGCGCCTTCAGGCTAGCTTAAGGGACTGCTCTTCTTCTTCTGTTACACAACAGTGCATGCGTTGCGAAAGTGGTCTTTAGACAGTTTCTTTGTACTTGCCAAGTCAGACCCAACTTTGCTTTTGAGAATCTTAACTTATTTTGACTTTGTCTGTATATGGTGATGGAAATTGTGAGGTTATTTTACAATTTCATTTGTGCTAGCTTTCTGGAAGAGATTCGTATGGCCACTCAGAGCATGCATTCCGCCCACAGACATGATTCACGGACGACCAGATGGTGACAGTTTTGAAGCGACAGAGACAGTGACGTCTCATTGTACAGTATGCATGCCGTTGTAATAGTAGCCGTATAATACTTGCGATTTCCGATATATTTCCTTGTATAGAACACTCATCAATAATTGTATATATTTTGGGGTCATTTCCATTGTCGGTTTCTGATCTTTGTGAACACAAGAGATCGCCTTCGTTGTTTTTGCATTTTCAAGATAATAAGAAACTGCATAATGTTGGGATTTTCAAGATATAAGAAATGCTGTTGTAAAGTAATTATCCTAAGAAAATCCGAAACAGACTCGTGTCAAACCCACCCGTTTATCGTATGCATCTTTTATTGATAAATCTTGTATGTACATCGAAGACAGTGACGAAATAAACATCAAATAGAAATGTCTGAGAAGTTAACGTGCTAGGCTTGCTATTAATAACTACGGTATACCATGCCTTTGTTGAACCATGTATTTGGCGATTGTGTGGTTGAATGGATAGCAACGCGTATTGTTTCGGGTGCATTTGATATTGCCCTCTTTCCAAAGTTCAGAGAGCACACATGACCATGGTGGTGCCGAGCAGTTGTGAGTGAAGGACTTGCTCAAGGTCCTTACACGGTAGCGACCGCCTCAGTCAAGGCTTGAACCCGTACTCTCGGTGTTACAGGACGAATGCTATAACCAATTAGCTACCGCACCCCATGAACGCAAGACCTGCACAGAGCTTGACAGTAGGCAAGTTCAAGTTTGTAGGCATGGGTCAGACAAGTTATGCTAGTGGTGGGACTTAAAGTGGTGAGAGTGATTACCAAATTTTATGGTTATGGTAAAGTGAAGAAGTGTCCGAGACGGGGAAATTTTACCTGAATACTTCATAACCACAGAAAGGTGAAATGATATTGAAATATAAGCACATACAGCAGTAATTGTTGGCATTAAATGGCAAGTTATACAGTACGCTTATTGAAACATCAAACGGTACAGTGCAGGACAGGACGCTTAAGTGTAACAAAGCTTCAAGAGGATAAGCAGAGCTCTGGGAACGTCTTCATATGCACACTTTACCATAATTGCCTTAATGAACACATTGCAAGTCTTCAAACATTTCAAGGTTTTTACAAAATTGCCTAAATTCAACATTGCGCCACGATACCGACAAACAGCCAGTCTTTCAGAATTGCTGCACAAAGGAAGGCCACCCATTAACTGCAACTCAAACTCTACGCCTCGCAGACTAAATGGTGGCTAGGCCTATACCAGCAGCTGACAAAATTTCGAGCATGATTAAGTGTCAGACCATTCTGAAAGAAACTTTGTAATGCTACTGCTCATACAGAACTATGGTTTACTACTAACTTTCGCCACAACTGAATATGAATACAAAAGTTACGATCATTGAAATTGAAGGTTTCAGATTGTGAAAGTAAAGGAAGAAGATAGAGCTTGTCAACTTCAGCTTCACATAAATCCATTAACGACAAGCTGCACTGGTTCCCAGTCGCTTTTAGTACATTCTCACAGTGGCGTCTACCAAATGGGGTTGGGAGAACGACCTCCCACAGTTGCCAGAAGTGGGGGTTTAACGTTCTGGATATAAACCGGGGGTTGTTGATATCAAATAATATATTTTATTTATGTATGATGTATTCTATCGAAAACACATGTTATCTCGGAGTAACAAACCCAGGGTTTGCTTGAAGGAACATGCTGATGTATTATAATAAATTAGTTTACAGTTCGGAGTCACATTGAAGCATTTTATATATATGTCGGCCAGATTGGGTGGGTTTATCTTCCATTCCAGGGGAGGGGTAGACGCCACTGCACACTCATCGTGAAAGTTGTATTAAAAAGACCAACTGCATACACTGAGACAATTCCAAAATCCCTGTTATGACTAACGTTACCATTACACATACAAACACAATCCTTCGTCATGGATTTCAGCTTGTTTGTATAAAAAACATAAATTAATCACTAAACGGCAAAACTGAAAACCGGCCTCTCTCAGATGGCAAGACGAATGCATTGCTTACAGTTACATGACATACCCTCATAAGTTTTACGAAAAATCCTAGAAGTGCAAAACTGATTTGAAGTACACTTCTGCCTTGACAAATTATAAAAGAAAGTTAGGTTGGCCTGTCACATATTCCCCTTAAGAATGAAAGCACATGCATGAATTTATAACTTAGGTAAATGCAAAACAGGCCATTTCATCTGTGCCTGTACATGTTTTCTCGTCGTGCGAGGTCTCGTAAAGGGTGGAAATTCTTGTGGAAACTGCAAGCATACATTTTCTGTAGAATGACATTCACATGCCTTGATAAGAAATTAAATGCCAGCGGAACAAGATGTTCCCAATAAAGCGATGAAAGCCATCATTTCCATCAAACGGCCAAATGTGCCATTAAAATGTTAGAAACTGGCAATGTCAACAAATCTGTAAGATGGCCAAAATAATGTGACAAATGCACAGAGAACAGAACGTCAGTTTCACAGACAAGACTAGATATTCAAAGATGAATGTGTGTGCATGTGTATATGTAAGAGGGGTTTAGATGCAGTAGGTAGCATTTTGCCAATATATAGGAAAATTATATATATATATATATATATATATATATATATATATATTGAGATTTCACATGTTTATATACACATACATTATACATGTATCTATGTATGCTTGTGTGTATGCATACATGTATTGGCAATATGCAACTCGTGCAGCTAAGTCCTTCCTCCCGCCAGTCTATCGAATCTAGTGAAATTACAGTAGCTGCATAAACAGAAGAAAGGTTTACATTTGATCCTTTGTCCAGTTGGTATACATATTACATACGACTCTAACCTGAACCCTGTGCTATACTTCAATCCGGTTAGTAGAAGCAGTACGGACCCATTTTCGTCCAAATGGCTGTTTTTGGTAAACACTTAAAACATATAAAATTGATTCTAAGTGAAGTTTATCCCGAAAGGAAAGGCTTAAAGAGTTCATAATTTATAATTGTTAT
The DNA here is from genome assembly GCA_963556255.1 of Allolobophora icterica. NCBI lineage: Eukaryota > Metazoa > Annelida > Clitellata > Crassiclitellata > Lumbricidae > Allolobophora > Allolobophora icterica. Next base: position 40,988,243 of record OY744615.1, read on the forward strand.
TTCATATGTTTGATACGAAAAAAGAAGAAGTGTATTCTAAATGACAGCGTAGAGTAAGTAGTTGGAAGTAACACTTTCAAAACGATAGCTAATTCCAGATGCAAGTTATTTACATTATAAACAAAAACTACACAACACTAATGAAACAAAATTGGAACATGCTATTAACACTGTCCAACCAGCTGTCCAAATTTGGATATCACTACGAGAAATGATGTACACAAGCAAAAGTTAGTTCGATTTTACTATACAAATTAATATAAATTAACACAAGTTTATCATATCTGGTGTGCATGCAGTGTACGTTAATATGTATGTATATGGATATTTGTAGAGCAGTTCTTAAGAACTCAAAGGTACTAAAATATGGTTTGTACAGCTGTTAAATTGACGCCAAATATGAAAACGATATGTCATACTCATAACTTTTTCACTCACATTAACACAATTTTGTAACATTAACACTCAAACATTTTCAGCTCATCGGAAGATCTGCCATGTTACAGCGGTTTTGTGAGGTCTTAAAATGCACTATATAAATGTTCAGATACATACATACATACATACATATAAAGTGGGAAGAATAATCCAAGTATGAAACTTGTGTCGCAGGTTGCCTGAATCCTTGAACACTAACGAATGAGTATTATATACATCTAGCACAAACCTTTACATGTAACACACCTCTCAACTTTTTGATAATTTTTAGAGACAACTCATAAAGTAGCATAGCAAAACTGTTGATCCTCTTCCTACATCCAACCCTGAGTATTGAAAAACTAGTGTGTGCACAATGCACATGACCCAAACAGTTTCGTATTGCAACACAGGCCCCGAACTAACAGTATACGAAACAACGAGTTTCATGAGTTTCACGCTACTACATTCAGTGGTTATTAAAATTATTTGCCACTAAGCAACTCTACAGTAATGTAATACAAGTTAACTATATGATACCATCTCAAGCAAACTCAAGTAGCTATGACACCGCGTAAAGCGACTTGGCAATGTGGAGAAAGAGATGACTAATGTGGAACTTGCGTGAGAGTTGCATAAACTGACATACTAAGCAATTACTACTGCTTCTGGAACATGGACATTGGAAGAAACTAGATCTGTCTACAACTACTCTCCAGCGACAGAATGCCAAGCTATGCCCATATTATCGAGATGACTTACAGAGGTACACACACACGAATCATAAGAGAGGTAGCATACTGTAGCAAAAATAATAACAATTGTAATAATAACTGAAATAATAATAAAATAATAATGCAGTGAAAGATAACATTTATATAATACAACTTCAGAAATTATTTTGATAAATAAAAATCTTCTGCTGTGTTGAATATACCAGTAAAACAAGACCAGTCACTGGCACTATGCCATCAAACCTGTCCCAGTAATGTAATGTACTGCACTCAAGCATTTTTATAGAGCCAATTCTGCAACCAGCAGTGGCACTCGCGCACAATTAACAGAATCATATACCCTATGTATAACTGAACGACTCGTATAACCTCAAACTTAAAGGCCAACTTCTACCACAAGGGGTAACTTCTAAGGTACGCTCTACCACCAGCATCTCCTGTAAGAGTCCACGAATCTGGCTTGATTCCTCTGTTATGCATTACGCCAAAAGAAACTAAAAAAATAAAAATCTGTCGGTAGAGTAAGAAAAATTTATCAACCAAAATCCTACAAGTCTAATAATAAGCAGTCCAGAACCTGTGCGACGTCTGCTCCCATTTGCTTTCACAAAAGTTAAATCTAATGATAGAAAATTAATTTACAGCTAATTTAATTCAGCATCCACAGAACAGTTAATTGAAAATAAACAAAGCATCTCAAATGAGTAGTCATAGTAGGAAAACAAACTAAACTGGATGCTCCACGATCGCGATCCATCTCGACCTGTAGCAACTCGCTGAAATTTTGCAGGATGAAAGAAAACCACGACAGCCAACGACGACAGTTAACGAACGATTCAAGTTCAAGCACGAGATTAAAACACGGCCAACAAACTGCAAAAACAGATACGGAACAACAACGGACATTGTAGAAGTAGTCGGTTCAAAACACTCATCATCACGACAGTAACACCAAAACGGTTGCACTCGCGTCTCGCACACGAAGGTTCAGAAAACGGGTCGTGCGGTCACACGCGACAGTGTCTCGAGGAAGGACGAAAATGACTATCTCCGTGGGTCGCCGACGATTCGCTCGGCGCTCAGGTGCAGCGTTTGCAGTGGCACTTGCGAATGATCGGCATGTCATGCATGAAGTTGGTGCCGTTGGCGCAGAACAGTCGCACCCTACGAGTCTTTATCTTCTTTGGTTGGCAGCAGGTGGAACCATTGCAGAAACCACCGCAGCGCCGGTGCTTCACCTGTTCTCTGGTGGTGCAAGATGTCTTCTCGTCAACGTAGACTTCCTTGTACTCGTGCGCCTGACAAACCATCTCTGTGATTCACAGCAAAAGTGCCAATCATTTAGTTTCTAATAACAAACTATTAACTATCTCACAGTTATAACGAGCAGATTTCTTCCGGTGTATGTATAAATGGGAATAAATAAATAAATAAAAGAGAATCTGTGGCCTTGGCAGATTTTTGGACTTAATCCTATATCTAATTTCCCAACTCTGTGTGTCCATCGTAATATGAACGCTTTGGAATGTTCTATGCCTGACAGACCCTTGGTCGCATTCCAATGCGTGACAGGTCCTTGGCCGAAGTCCCTAAGGCCAACTGGAGGGAAGGTTACTTAATACTAACCGTTGTTTGTCAGTCTGTGAAAGTGTCTGTCACATTATATCCGAATTCAAGTTACAAATATAAAAAAGTATGTTAATATATAAAGTTATAAACACAAAAACTATTCACAGGTTATTTCTTGTCTTGAAAACACAGCACACAGGTCTGAGCTCGTAGAAGGCCAGTGAGAAAATAGTTTTAAAGTCATGTCTCCAGGTTGAGAGAAGTGGAACACTTACTAATACTGTCTGCTGGCCTGGGTGTGGTGGCAATGGCAATTGTAGTGACCTGTCTTCGTACTGCTTGGCCACTGTCTCTGTACGATTCGGAAGAATTTATCTCAGCTGTAAAGTCAACCAAACTGCCGCTAAGAATTAATTCCATGCAGAAAAGAATGCCATCAAGACTGCCTTGCCAGAACCTGCTAGCAAAAGTTGCTTAAAGTAATAAGCCTCCTTGCAATGTATGAAAATAATACCGTAACACAACTGCGCTTGATAAATTTTAACGTGCCCATGTTGTTTATTACCTTGGGGTATAATTCATTACTCAAGGTAGCCAGTGATCAATTTTAAAGATGCTTCAAGGTCTTAAATAATGTCCAGAGATTAATAAAATCATTTCTGGAACAGCTATATCCTGTCAAAATAATAATAATAATAATAGCAATAATATTAGTAATAGTAATAATAAAGATAATAGTAAATAACCAATCTACAGACTTTATTTTTTTTCAGGAAATATTTTCTAAATTCCAATAGATCATATCAGTCTGGGGTAGAGTGTAACATTAAAATAATGATCACAAGTTATTCATACCGATGTCGCACATGGGTCCGTAGAATCCTTTCTCACAATCGCATCTGTACTTCATGCCTTCCAGCGGATGGCATCTGCCATTCCTGCATCCATTCCCTTCGCATGGATCAATGCCTGAACATCCGGGAAGCACTCTGAAATTCATCGTGACGGTCGTAAAATCAAACATTCGTCCATTGACGAAGACTTTCTTGAAGCATCCTGCAAATACACAATACATGTATATACAAATATACACACACAAACTGAACTGAACTCAAAAGCTCTGGATTAGGCCATCAGCATGATTAGCCATAAGCTAACCACTGGCCAACAAACCCACTTACTACTCCCTCCATCCCCGTGCCCATGACCGCATAATCCCCCAACTCAACACCCTGACACGCAAGACATTTGTTGTTAGGATGTGATATACTCTAACTGTATTTAGCAGATATTATTATCTGTACACCAATTGGTTAATAAAGAATATACTTACTTCCTTACCTGACACAACAGAAGTCTTTGTATTCAAATCTAATCTAATCTAATCTAATGACTTCTAAAGGGCCATTACTATACTGCACTAGTCATTGATCAAAGGCTGCTTATGGTGAAACATAGTAAAAAAAAAAAAGCTACTGCAGCAGCAGTAACTTGGTCAAAAAATCTGGTGGATGTGACGCACCAAACCCCTAGATTGCATACAGTACATTCCAATGACTTCTATAGTGCCATATTTACTATGTGTCCAAGACATCAGTCGATGGGTTGTGGGGCGTGGTGGCTCAGTGGTAAGTTCGGCGCCTTGTGACCGGAGGATTGCAGGTTCGAATCCCACTCTAGCCGCTGCGTACGGACCTTGGGCAAGTCCTTCACTCGCGATTGCTCGTGGCTCTTCGGCGTGAAAATTCCAGCACAGTATCAATGCTGTAGTCGGGAGCGTCTCTGAGTAGTAGTTGACTTCGAGAGGCGCTATAGAAATATCCGGAATAAATATAAAAAAATAATAATAGTGAAATCATAGGTCGAAATCTCTTCAACATACCATTAAAGCTGACGGCATTGCGAATGTGCCACTTCTTCAGAGCCGATTCCTTGATTCCGGTCGGAAGCCCTCCAAGGTAGAGTGGCTGTTCCGTTTCCATGAACAGCTGTTCGCCCTCGTTGATGATCGTCCTCGGTTGGCCTCCGTTGACTCGCATCGTCACGTTCTTTCCCGCCGTCAACAGCTCGATCGTCTGCATGTTGCCGTCGCTGACCTGTTCGTAGCTGAACATCGTCGACACGGGATAGTTGCCGATGTTGTAGCTGACGCGCAGGCGGCCGCGGAAGACCTCGACGGCGAAGTGCTCGTCGAGACCCTGGTAGAGGATGATTCCCTGCGACTGGTTGGTCAACAGAAGAAGGGTGATGTTGGAACGAGGCTTGTGTTGCAACGGAGGCAGGGACAGGTAGGCGTCCTTGTCAAGGAAACTGATGCTGCTCAACTTTTCACACTTCTTTCCCTCAAATCCTAAAACAGAATGTTATAATTCAACTACAATTTAAGACCTCTCTTACTAAAACAACCACCACTACTAGCACTACCATTACTAACACTACCACCAGTGACCACCACCTGAAACCAACAGCACAGTCACCACTACCATCATCACCAACATCACCAGCACTACAAACAACAACAGCACCACTATCACCATACATTATACCAAAAACATCAACGCATTATCCTTAACACAAGTTCCACCAAATTCAACACCTCCATAACTAACCAACACGTTAACACCACCACTACCTTAACAAACTTGCCATTATCTCCATCGCAATTCCCTCCTCAAATACCACTGCCAACCATATCTGTAATCGTAATCACACATTTACATACCGCCTCTGTGGGGTAAACTCCACCGAAGTGTTCCCAAGCTGACAAATTCAACCCACAATCAACTCAAATGTGTTCCCAAGCTGACAAATTCAACCCACAAACCCAGTTGGTTTACCCCAGGCAAAAAGAAAGACCCAAGAAGCCACAACAACCACAAACCACGTCTTACCAGGTGGACACTTGCAGACGTACTCAGACGACCCAGGAGGCTGGATGCAAAGTCCTCCGTTTTTACAGTCGTGATTGTTACAGACCGAACCTGGTCGATACTCAACAATAATAACTGGAGGAACCTCGCAGTATCTTCCCGTGTGACCATTGGCGCAGAGGCAACGGTAGCTGTTCAGTCCGTCTTCACACGTTGCTCCATTCTGACAGATGTGCGAAGTGCAGTCGTTGATATTTTCCGAACAGTTCTTACCATTAAAACCGCTGGCGCATTCGCACCTGTCATCAGAAACAACACAAGAACTTGTCTGTTCAATCCAATTTTACAATTCTCTTTTCCCAAAATCCAATACAATTATATGTAAAACTATAGTTTGAAGCTGTAATTTCATTTTATAATTATACAACCAACCACAATGTACTTCGTCTACGAGTAGTTTCAAAACTGATTTTCCTAAAGTGTCAAACTGTAATCAGAAATTTATCTAGCACCAGTTCAAGAAAACCAAATCCAAGGTCCCTATTTATATGCCAATAATATTGAATTAATAGCCTCGTAATATTAGACAACATTTTTCTGCCAATGGAATGATGACCTGTTGAGAAATCTTTTTATCACAAATTGCACATCAAATTCGTCAACACATGTAGAAGAAATAGCAAAAAACTTCCCAGTTTTCATTTCAGATTACCATATCCATGAGATCATTTTTACTGGCATATCATCATAATTTTTTGAATTTTAACACAGTCGGTTGAAAAAACATTTGCAGTGATTCAATATAAATACAATGTAAACAAGAAACTCTTTGAAGTGGTTTATTTGCCTGTAATCAGTATCCATTGGCACACATCTGGCTCCATTTTCACACGGATTGTAGTCAGCACAAAAGACGATCTTCTTCTCACAGAATTCGCCTGATCAAGACAAGCATTATTTTTCTAAAAAATACTTCTTTCTCAATCAAAAGTCATTGTTACAGCAATTCCATTTCTCCTATAGCAATGCTTACCTCCTGAGTTTACGAGCACTCGCCTATACCATCATGGTGGCACACATACTGGTTAAAGCGGGAGCCACGAACTACCATGGCCGTCCGGCAATTAGCCAAGTGGGCATGGTAGCTCATTGGTACAAGCGATTGGCTTGAAACACAAAATTAAGGGTTTGAGACTCCACAGAAGTGTTTGCCTATAGGAATCCTGAGAAAGTCCTTCATGCACAATTGTTCAGCACCAACGATTCTCTATCATATGGTCATGTGTACTTTTGAACTTGGATGAAGGCAATATCAACCATTATTAAATAAACATCCCAGTGATACCTGAATATCTTCCGATAACATTTCTGTAATCTAAATCAAGTACAGTTGTAATTTCATATCCACCAGGAATCCAATTCTAGTAGCAAATGAGTTAGTATCTGTTTAACCATCCCTAAATACCATATTCATCTCTAAATGTCCTATTCTAAATACCCTAGTTGTACATAAACATCCTATTCATTACTAAATAGCCTATCGAATTCAAATCTAAATACCTTAGGTTTAAATGGGCATCCTAGTTGTTCCAGAATATCCTACTCTAACTTACTATAATCGTCTAAATTACCCCTGAATGGGGTTATTCGTAATTATAAACAGTTATCGTGGCCAGTCATACCTGAGTATCCAGGTAGACAATCACAGAAGTACTTGTCAACTCCATCAACACAAGACGCATTGTTCTGGCATCCGTGACCGAGACAGTCATCAATGTTCGTCTCACAGCGATCACCTTCAAACCCAACCGGACATGTACAACTGAAAAGAAAATGATTACTCCACCTCAATCTTTGGCCACTCACGAAGAAAACTGATTATACAATACAATACAACTGTATTTGGAATACCATGCAACCAGAGGCCAACTCAACCCTCCATCCCTTCAGCATCAGAATTATTCCATACAGGTCTTTATTCCTTACAACTTGCAAGGTTAACATTCCTTCCAAGGTCAACACTCCTTCCAAGGTCAAAATTCCTTCCAAGGTCAATTTTCATTCAAAGATCAAATCGTTTCATGAGAACTATTCCTTACAAGATCACTGTTCCTCCCACAATCAAAAATTATTTCTAAGATCAATGTTCCTTCCAAGATCAAAATTGTTTCTATGACCAAAGTGCTTTTCGAGATCAATGTTCCATTCAAGATCACAATTGTTTCTAAGACCAATGATCCTTACAAGATCATTGCTTCTTTCAATGTTTATTCCATGGAACCTGTTTCTGCAGTTGGTGGATGAACGTAAGTAAGGAACGCCAATGTAAGTAAAAACAAATGGTGCCTCACCTGGATCGGCCATAGTCGTCAAGCACCCTACAGGTGCCTCCATTGTCACACGGATTGCCGAAGCAGGCATCTATCTTATTCTCGCACTGGTCTCCATGGTAACCAGGTGTGCACTCACAGTTGTATTGCTTGAACCCAATCAGGTTGCAGGTGCCTCCGTTTTGACACGGATAGGTGAAACAAACGTTGCATTTGGCCAAGATCTTTGGATCTGCCTTGTCTAGCAGACAGAAAAGAAAACAATACGGCTAATTTCACTACATGCAACAAACTCAGCACCGCTATCTATATGAATCACTGAACAAATGAGTTTCAATTCGAGCAAAAAACATTTCCTGAACTGCTAAAGATGCTACTGATCGTATGTTCGGTGGCAGATTGTTCCAGCGAGACGGATCCACAGAGGAAAAGGCACGCCCAACTCGTGCCGATGTGCGAGAGCGTGGGACATTGAACTGGCCATGGGAAGCCGAACGCAGCCAGCGGCGACCGGGACGGAATGTTCCCATTTATAAATCTTAGCTAATGATGGTGAAAAAGTTGTCAATAAATCAAGACCTAGTGGGCTTACCATAGCACTGAAACTTATAAGAGGGAGTGGTAAGCAGCAACTTGTTCTGCATATCCTCCGGTCCAATGCAGGCAGCTATTCCCGGTTCCTTGTATCCTTGTTTGATCCAGTCCGACAACCACTTGAGATTGCAGTCACAGTATAAGGGATTACCACCGAGTGCCCTGTGCAATTAAACATCACAAGTTATAAGAAATATCAAAAGTTTCTTCATTTTTACATTATTGTTATTATTTTTGGGATTGCAAAAATTAGTTCTTCTGGAATGGATTGTCTTCGCAGGTGGTTATTATTATTAATTATTATTATCATTATCATTATCATTATTATTATTGTTATTATTATTATTATTATTATTATTATTATTATTATTATTATTATTATTATTATTATTATATTTATCGCCCGAGGTAAAAATAATCCCTCAGGCTCTTAGAAACTATCTGAAGAGTTTTGTTGTTCTGGAGTTAACGGTCATCTTCACCGGTCAATTGTGTAAAAGTGCCTTGAAATGCAAGGCATTAAATTGTTGCGTGCAAATTGAAAGACGCTGAAAAAGGCGGATCCCCGAAACAATGGTCAAACGCCGACCTAGTTCTGATAAGAACTCCCTATAAGAACTCATTATTATTATTATTATTATTATTATTATTATTATTATTTACTCAAAAGATGAAATCCAGAGGGTATGAAAAACTGAACTATTATTATTATTGGAAATATTATCATTATCATTATAATAATAATAGTAAGAACCAACTCTAATACACTAAAGACTCAATATTACTGTTCATTACAACATGAACTCTGGTAAAGCACAGTTAAGACATGGCTTCCAAATTTAGTTCAGCCATAGAAATTAAACCTGTTAAAACATGACCCAGTAGTTATAAGGAAGTACTTGATATGGCTCCCAAAAACAGTGTTATAATGAGTTTCCACTGTACACAAGTGTTTTTACCTTTCCATACCAGAGACAATTTGAAAATGCACTGCAACAGCCAAACAAACACACACCTGCAGGCAGCGAGGTATTTAACAGGTACTTAAAAGGCACTATACAAAGTGCTGAGATAACTACGTAACTACACAGGTGACTCACAGGTGTGTTAATGCTATCATGTCTTTAAAAGCACCAAATGGAATTGATGAGAGGTCGTTGCCATGTAGAGATCTAGATAAACACGAACCACATGCACGTCATAACACAACCAATCGGATTGCAAACATTAATTACTAAAACCCGTCCATGAACAATGAAAACTATCATAGCTATCGTAATAGCTTGATTTATCATCACCATCATTATCATCATCATCATCATCATCATCATCATCATCATCATCATCATCATCATCATCATCATCATCATCATCATCATCATCATCATCATCATCACCATCAGTGATGTTAAATTCATTAATGTTACTTATTTTGTGAATTTACTACATTCATTATATGCCAATCAGGACAAATTTTTGCAGCAAAAGTATTTTTAAATTGTCCTGTTTAATTCTTGACAAATATTCCTAGATAGGCAACCAAACTCAATAAAACAATACAGTTGAAGGCTCTTTGTAGCTCTCCCAGGCAGTTAACATGATTTCTTACACAAAGAACGGAAGAAGAGATGGTCTGATCATCGGATGGTGGTGGTGTTGCTGTTGTTGTTGGTGGTGGTGATGTTGATTGTCTTGGTGGTGGTGTTAGTGGTGGTGGTGGTGATGATGATGAGAGATTTTTTTACTTACAAGACTCTGAGATTCCTTAGTCCAGCAAACGTTGTTTCCTGAACGCACTGTAGTTTGTTGTAACTCAAAATCCTACAATTGTTTAAAAAAAATTGTTTAACTTAAAATATATTCCAGCATGGAACATTAATTAATGTAGGCATACTTATATCAGATCAGCAGGAATCAGTAAATTAATTAAATTAATTAAACTGGGTTAATTGAATCAGTAAATACATACAGTGTGTGCAGTTGAGAAAGGTTGGCAAACGCGAGTTCCGGAAGAGACACCAACTGATTGTTACTCAAATCCCTAAAAACATTAAAAACAGCACTTTTGGAAATATCGAAAAGAAAATTTGCAACATTTCAATGGCAAATAAATCAGACTTAATATAATACAACTGATATCTGATAATGCCCTCATTGCAAAGTTCAAAAGTTCACAATGAAACCCGGAAACAGGAAACATTAACAGCCATAAATAGCCTTCTGGAAAGGCAATCCTGCATTCATGGAATTCAACTTTCTCACTCATATTACGCAATGTAACACTTAAGAATCTGTCTGAATAGGACGGAGTTCTGTTTGTGGAAATAATTAAGAAAAGCAGAAACGCAATCGTTTTAGCCAGCCAAGAGTATGAGGTGTAAGCGACTTCATTTTCTTAACCTCGGCATATGAGGGTGGGTGGCCAGTCCTCTCCCTCGCCATCTTCCCACCGACAGTGTACAGTGACTGTACTCATTATAGCTGACTAACTAGAGGACACAGAAAGAGCCAAAATTTCAAAGTAAATTTCTGCCCTGGGCTGTTTTGAACTCCCAATCTTTCAGTTGACAGTCCAGCAGGCTAACCACTAGACTATCGTGCAGCATACTAGTTAAAAATCTGGACCATTCTCATTTGTAACCCTCTCAAAAGCTTCAAGATGAAATGTTCAAAGTTAACCCAAGTCCTCTTTGATTCACATGGGGAGGGGGGATAGAGTAATGGTTACACGCATGGCCAGGAGAGCATTAGGTACGCGGTTTGATACCCGTAACCCCCTCTAGGGCGGCGCCTTGCATGGCTGCCAAACCGTGTGTTTAATTAAGATATTGATTGTACTACTGTCATGTTTCAGTGTAATCTTACTGCGTCTGTCAATTTGAAATAATAAAGAATATTATTATTATTATTATTATTATTATTATTATTATTATTATTATTATTATTATTATTAAACTCCTTGCTTTTTGATGTTAATAATAAGACAAAAACTTCTACACAATAAGGATCGAAGCATACGAATGGATCGAAATACTCACAGGCTGCTCAGTTTCGTAAGACGCTGGAGATCAGGGGAGAGCTGCGTAATCTGATTCACATCGAGATATCTACGGTTAAAAACAACACAGATTTACTCCCTCTCTCTCCTTTGATCACTCTTTCTTCCAATTATTAATTAATTAATTAATTTATTCATTTATTATTTATCATATTAACATAATACCACTATCATTCACCCACTCCTCAGATTACTGACAGAGTTAATCTTATCTAATCAGGACACACAAGGCATCATCAATCGACACTTGCATCATATGTGGGGTGTGGCGCCTTGTGACCTGAGGGTTGCAGGTTCGAATCCCACTCTAGCCGCTGCGTACGGACCTTGGGCAAGTCCTTCACTCGCGATTGCTCGTGGCACTTCGGCATGAAAACTCTGACACAGTATACCAATGCTGTAGTCGGGAGCGCCTCTGAGTAGTAGTTGACTTGAGGAGGCGCTATAGAAATATCCTAAATAAATAAAAATAAATATCAAAACTGCATGCAAACAATAAGAATGAAAAAATGGGGTGGTGATCATCGTACAGTTCAGTTGTGTCGAGTGGTATCTGAAGTGGGATGTCGCTGAGTTGCTGATGACCGCATCGGATCTCAGTTCCACTGCATTTACACTCCACTGGACAGTAGGCACGCGGATCACAACTGTTCTCATCTTCAAACAGAACATACATGTCTCGTCAGAACACATTTCTCATCAGAACACAAATTTCTCATCAGGTCGCACACATCTCATCAGAGCACACATATCTCATCAGGACACACACATCTCAGCAGGTCACACACACCTCATCAGAACATACATATCTCATCAAAACTGAAGCTCCAAATTAACAGTCAAGAACACAATGTAAATGTAATGTACACGTTTTAGTATATCGACTGCAAGACCTCGCCCCTGTTCATTTGTCAGTTAACTGATTGGATGAGATCCTTCACAAACATGATCACAAACATCCATGACTGTAGTTCCATAAACAGTGCCCTAACAACAGCGAAGATTTATATGATTGGGCAACACTTAGAGATAACAACAAAGCTGATGACGATATGGTGATGAAGATGATCATGACCTCCATCATTATCACTATCATTATCATCATCAGCAGCAGTGCAATCACCACCACCATAACGACCACATCCACCACCTGCCGTGTAAGAAATGTCAAAACAATGTGCAGTGCACGTTTTTGCAAACACTGGAAAACTGTTCTCTTCTGCCAAGGTTGGGCTGGGAGCACCTCTGAGTAGTTATCTTATACAGGCGCTATATAAATGCTCTGAATGAACGAATCAATCAATAAATGAATGCTAATAATGGTTACTCACCCAGTCCTTCAGAAGCACAGCATGGAGGAGGACCGGGCAGACATCCAACCTCATTGTTGACAACTGAATCCAAGGAAAACACAACATTAAACTCAAATAAATTTTCAAAAAAATCATGAAAAGACTATCAGAAATTCTAATTAATCAATTAAATTTGGCAAAAGCAGCAGAAGATCTTTCAGAAAGCAATAAGCAATCAGTTCTTCCAACAGAAAAGAAGAATTCTGATCAAGGATACGCTGCTTTTCTTCTAAGACAGGCAAAAACTGTGAATAAATAAGGAAGAATTGTAATCTCGAGATTTCTACAGAGCCCAAAAAAGTTACGGGAACCAGCTTCTTCACAGGCGTTTAGTCAAAACAAAATCGATAGGCGGGGAGGGGTAAAAATCGGTTCCAGGTCAAGATCCAAAGGGGTCAGTCAGGCAGGCAGAAAAAGCAATTACTTGACCAAGCACACATTTTCCAGTGAATTGATTAAGTCAAACTTCATTAAAGAAAAGGAAAAAATGAACGTTACAAAATCAGTGTGTGAACTATGAACATACGTTCGCATTTGAAATCTGTTTCTTTGAGATCTGTTATCGTCATTTCACGGAACCGTTCTGGGTAGAAGCATCGTGGGTGGCTTGTGACAGCCGTGTTTCCACGTAGCCAACCAGCCATCCATTCCAGGTGACAATTACAGTTGAATGGATTCGACAAGAGATTCCTGAAACATTATCTCATGTATTGTAATCATGTAAATCATTTATGCAGCAGCTTTTTGTGACGTGTATCCATAAAACGTAATCGTAAATGTAAGAGAAACTCATCATAGGTGCTCAAATATGTATGCACGTGGTGGGCATATATAACCGGTTGGCGCTCTGTTCCAGCTGACAATTACAGTTTTACAGATTCTACCAGAGATTCCTGAAACATAATGCAAAGTATGGCTATAAACTTACAGTGTGGTCATTTGCCTCTGACCATCAAACGCTCCCGGTTGAATGCATCGGATCTGGTTCTCATACAAAGACCTTAAAGAAAACGCATCCAGAGCATCAACCACTGAATTCACAAATACAGGTTAGTTAAGAGAAAATCTAAAATAGACTGAAACTTAAATTATGTGAGGTACTGCTCTCTAAAATGATGCATTTGGTTAATTTATAGCACCTTTCAAGGACAATGCAACATCCCACAGAAAATATCTGACTGGCTTTCAACTGTACCAGAGTTTTCAGCTGAATTCCAGCTTTACTCTACGTACCATGATAATACATTTAAGAACATACCTACTCGTTAACATGCTCAGTTCCATGTAACAACACCGTTACCAATACTATCACAGTTATCACCATCATTATAACCATCACCATCATCATCACCAACACTACCACAACGTCCACCACAGCCACCACCAGGAACACCACCACCACCTTGTCCACCACAACCACCACCAGGAACACCACCACTACCACCTTGTTCACCACAACGACCACCAGGAACACAACCACTACCACCTTGTTGACCACAACCACCACCAGGAACACAACCACTACCACCTTGACCACCACAACCACCACCAGGAACACCACCACTACCACCTTGACCACCACCAGGAACACCACCACTACCACCTTGACCACCACCAGGAACACCACCACTACCACCTTGACCACCACCAGGAACACCACCACTACCACCTTGTCCACCACAACCACTACCACCACCACAAAGACCACCACCACACCTCACTCACCACCAGGACCACCACCACCACCACCACCACCACCTCGTTCACAACTACCACCACCAGGACAACCACGTTCACCTCATCCAATACCACCACCACCAGGACCACCACCACGACCTCGTCCACCACTACCACCACCAGTACCACCACCACCACCACATGCATAATCCCCAGTGCTGTCAGCAGCTACTTTATCGCCATACATCTTAACCAACTGCATGACCCTAACTAAATCTCTCATCCAACTTACAGAAGCCGTAGACTTTCCAAGTCCTGATATGTGCCGTTGTTGACGCAGTTGAGTTTGTTGGATCGTAGCATCCTAACAACAAAACGTAAGGCAATGCTATCAGACATTTAAACGACTAGCGACATCTTGCCATCAATTCAAGCCTCATGCATTATATACACACTGGCGCTATAGAAGTTACTAACTAGAACCTGACACAAGCCCAAAGCGAACACTCTCAACTACCTCAGACTGTTAGATGCACAAGTGTATGTGTGTGCGTATGCATATATGTACTTAACGTAACATAACAAGGGTTTCAAGTGGTTCAGAAGACGTGTAGTCTGTGTTAGACTACTTACCCATATTTAGCACATAAATACACAAGTGTATGCATATGTGTACTTATTTAAGTGAAACTGTGCACTCTTCATCCCTTTGAAACAAACTTCCCTTTGACATTCGAGCTGTCCCTTTAAACTCTGCTCAAGTTACTTTTAATATCTATGTTGAGAAGCACCTGCTCGCAGTGCTCAGGTCCCTTAAACATTCACATTCTTAGCGCTTTTGAGGGATTCGCTTTAAAATGCGCTTTATAAAAGTCCATGTACATACATATATGTGTATGTGTGCATATGCATCTGTTTATGCAATATCTATTTAGCACATACATATATACACATTTTGCTACTTCTCATCGACCCCTACGTTCTCTGAATCGGCTTGATCTGTTCATTCCCCGGGTGAGGTCGGCCCTGGCTCAGTCTCGCTCTTTTGCTGTCGTGGGCCCATCCCTATGGAACTCTCTTCTCTTGGTACTGCGTGGATCCTACTTGCAGGGGTTTCCCTCTCTGTTCATCGTTTAAAGTCATTTCTGTTTCCGCAACACTCACACGCTGAGAGCACATTCATCCTTCCAAAGCCAACTAGAAGCTAATTAAAATTAAAACTAAAAATTTAAATTAAAAAAATTAAAATTAAATTTAAAAATTAAATTTAAAATTAACATTAAAATGATCATAAGAGGTACAACATAACTGCCTTGTTACAGTTATGATACAAGTTACAAAGCCTGGATTGTATCAGCAGTTCTGCTCACAGCGTTTTGAGATTGCGTAAGCCTCTGAAGGCTCCACCGCCCAGCATCGTCAGGCTGTTCTCCGTCAACTGCCTGAACAAGACACCATCCAAATAAACCTTTCAAATCAGCATCAATATTGAAATATATACGAGTACTAGACACATTTATACTGTATGTATGACCTGAGCAGAGAAAGAGACCACCTGTTGGGAAAGGAATTATTCACATTTGCCATAAGCTTATTATATACCTAAGGAAGTCAGGCTAAACATTTCACGACTTTTGGCCCAAAACGTATGCAATTTGTTTGCAAAAATATAAAATATCATTTTATTGGAAATCACATTCAACACATGTTAAAATTCAACACATGCGATAATTCAACACATGTGATAATTCAACACATGTGATAATTCAACACATGTGAAAATTCAACATGCATGAAAATTCAACACACGTGCAAATTCAACACAGGTGAAAATTCAACACAGGTGAAAATTCAACACACGTGAAAATTCAACAATTCTCTACCCGATGTTTTAAGAACAGAATATTGCCTTTAAAAAGCATGCAACATAATACAGTTTGTATCTTGATGAGCCTGAGACACAGATGCATTAATTAGACACAAAAATTGTTAATCAAGGGCTTAGGGAAAAGGCTGCTTTCTGGCTGATCTAACAAGTGGCAAGTGATCCCTTTTCTCCGCTAATGTCACACATATTAAGAAAAATGTATATGCACTTATCCAACCTGAATATACATACAGAGAAAATATTCATCTATAATTACCTGGTAATACAAAGTACCTATAGATATGATCATGTATCTATGTACCTCTAGTACATAGAAAATATATTACACATATATCCATATACCGTCCGTATATGTGTGTGTGTGTGTGTGTGTGTGTGTGTGTGCGTGCGTGTGTGCGTGTGTGTGTGTGTGTATACAGTATACATGTGCAAGATGAGTATCCAAACAATGGTCAAAACACCGTTTAATTACGCCATAGAACAAGAAGTTTAATTGGTTCCTTTTAGAACTACGGATTTGATTTATTAAGTGGAGAAGTATAACCTCTATTCCACCAGCCTCAGACTCAAGATGAATAACCACAAAGACACACCAGAGACCCAGCGAGGCCCAACCCACTCCCCACTCTCCTTCACTCATCATACTCTCAACTCCCCAACAAATATACCAGTGAAAGAGAACATTTCGAAACAAGTCCTCACACGATTTATTGCTTAAATGCCTCTAACATAGGTTCAATAATTCAACGGGTAAACATAAGCTCCTCTTCAAAACGTCCACCTGGTTTGCTCTAAGGCTCATACGTCTACAAGTTCCTGACAGATCTGTCAGCAACTCTTTCTGTGCCAAACTGTGTCTGCAAAGTTTTCACCATAGTGGTAAATTAAGCTATACAATGTTTGCCCAGACATGAAACCCCATACATCAAAATACCTACACCCTTAAAAGTGACGTCTAGAAGAAGCAGATACTAAAATTGGCACAGTTTTTGTAGACAGAGTGCATTGTAAGAAGGCCAACCCACTGCGCCAAGCAGCCAAACAGTCATTTACGTTTCCAGTCAAGTGTCTCACACTAGGCCACAGTTTGATAAAACACTGCATTTATCTACAAGCATTCAGTCAACTTAGTGTCTGCTGGTATGCAACATCATTCTTATGGGAACCTTATGGGAATTCTTATCATTCTGAATGTTTGTTGGGAGCCTATTAGATTTCAGGCTGTCGTCAGTTAGAGAAATGATCCTCACTTTACCCTCATTCCTTGATCCTGGACCACAACCTTTCTAATAAACATCATGTTGTGGCATCGCCGACTGCCTGTTAATGGCGCACTGCCTCGGAGTTTGATTGACAGACGACGTCTTAGGCCATTTGTTTACATCCGTTCACTGACACCTGACAGATTGGTTGACGGAGCAATTAAGCAACTGCTACTCAAGGCCACGTGGTCTCTTTATAAAGAGTTGTACAGTTACATTTACATTCGCTGGATACCCAAAGTAAGCGATAATTAAGCACAATGTTGGAAATCAACCATAATCTTCTATTTATTGTTTATTGTCGAAGTAATCATCCACTGCCAGGAAAGAAAACTGCCTGGGACTCTTAGTGACATTGTGCCTTCTCAGCTTGTGCATTAGATACCAACGTTGGGAAGATGAGACGGCGAGGCAGACGACTGGCCACCCGCCCTTATATGCTGAGGCTAAGAAAAAGAAGTCCCAAACACACACCCATGGCTGCCTCAAGACCAGCTTAAGGGACTGCTTTATATAAATTCACGATTAAAATCTACTGACAACACTTACTAATTATGACGATACAGGAAACTACATAATTTCTGTGGCAACACGGCAACGTAGCGACAAAACTAACCTAACAGAAAGTAAATAAACAAATAAATCACAGCAAAGACTGCTATAAAAAAAAGACTGCAGGAAGACGTGGTGGGACAGCTTACAGCTCTTCAAGTTGAGTCGATCCCTCAAACGCATCATCGTCGATGGTCGCGATCTTGTTATTTCGAAGATCTCTGAAACACAACACACATCAGACTGACAAAGACACACAGAGACAGACATACACAGAGAAAGACCCACACGGATAGAGACACATAGAGCCGAAAGCAGAGCAAAGCCAGCTGTACGCGGAACAGCCTCCCACTTGACAGGCGCGTCAACAGTTTACAATTAGACGGTAAATCAACGGTCGTGTTTACTGGGCACGTTTTGCCGCCAGTGGCATTGTTTGGTGCTGGACCGGCAACGGACTGCACCCGGTGCTGAAAGACAACACTTGATCGAGCAGAGATGGCTCGAGTGCCCGGTGCTAAGTCCCAGCCAATGCCAACGTCGACGCTGTCGCGCGCAAGCGGTTTCGATTTCCGAGGATTCGCTGTATATTTTCACACCACAAGAGAAACATTCAGGGATGATACCGTGTGAGCTGAATTTCACAGATCTATTTTACATACAAGAAACATTCCAAGATAAATACTGATTGAGTGAAATTCAGACAACACCTTGAGCAGCCTTTTAACCCCTAAGGAGAGTTCGCCCTGCTGGTGAGTTGCTCAACTGTCACCAGTGATGGGCAATAGTTAACTAAAAATTTGCTAACTTTTAGTTTAACTAACAATTTTTAGTTAAGGAAGAAGTTTAACTTAAAAAAATAGTTTAGTTAAAACCATAGTTTAACTAAAATTTCTTAGTTGCCAACTAAAAAGTTTAACAAAAAAATCAGCAATATGCAACTACTTTTCCACAGTGAACATTGAACACTGTCAGCAAAAAAACATTTTAACACTGCATGCTTTTAGCATTAACAGTAACATTAACATTAACATAAATTCATAAACTACTTACAGTACACGTGTAACTGTATGTCAGAACAGTACACATTGCATAGTTTGAAGGTTAAATTGTCATTGACGCTTTGCATTATTACAGTTCACTTAACGTCTTTTATTGTGAAAATGTTTGTCGTAAAAAGTTGGAAAAAAGTTGGAAAAAGTTTAACTACTTTTTTTTAGTTTAGTTAACTAATTTCCAAAATCAGTTGCCAACTTTAGTTAAACTATTTTTATTTTGTTGGAAAATAGTTTTAGTTTAACTAAAAATAAATAGTTTAGTGCCCATCACTGACTGTCACGTGTCTACTTCAGGCAAACATGTCTCAGCCCTCTCCCCCATGTCCCTTAACGACAAATGTTGATTGCAACAAACGAGCCATAACGTTGTCTTATCCTGGGAGACCGGACCGTAATAATATTTCGGTCTCACTGTATTATCTTAAGTTAATGAGTCACAAGTTCAGTAATTATTTCCGGGTGAAATCCACACAAGTCTAGAGGACCAAACGAGCAAGGAGTCAAACCCAGTTGGAAAACGAACAAGGAGTCAAACTCAGCTGGAAACGATCAAGGAGTCAAGTTCACCTGGAAAACGAGCAAGGAGTCAAGTTCACCTGGAAAACGAGCAAGGAGTCGAGTTCAGCTGGAAAACGAGCAAGGAGTCAAGTTCAACTGGAAACAAACAAGGAATCAAGCTCAGCTGGGAAATGAGCAAGGAGTCAAGCTCAGCTGGGAAACGAGCAAGGAGTCAAACTGAGCTGGAAAACGAGCAAGGAGTCAGACTCAGTTGGAAAACGAGCAAAAAATCAAGTTCAGCTGGAAAACGAGCAAGGAGTCAAGCTCATGTGGAAAACGAGCAAGGAGTCAAACTGAGCTGGAAAACGAACAAGGAGTCAAACTCAACTGGAAAACGAGAAAAAAATAAGGTCCGCTGACAAGGAGTCATGTTCATCTGAGAAACTCGACTGACTTGGAACATTTGACCGACTTCATAGCAGAGAGTAAAAGAAGGCCAGGAATCGACATAGGACAACTTCACCACTAGGCCATCTTATAGTCATTGTTAGAACTTCTACATCCATACAAAAAGAGTCACATCCTCAGAGCTCTGTCCCCATTAATTCAACTCCACTCAGCTACAAAGGCTTTCCTATAAGGACTAATTTCCGGGAAAGCAATGACGGAGAGACATCCATTGCGTGACAGAGAGACACTGACGCAGAGAGAGAGACAGACAGACAGACAGACAGACAGACAGACACAGAGAGAGACATAGAAACTAGGAAAGGAAACCCATGATAGATACTCCCATTCTGAGACCAACTTACAGATACACAGGTGCAGAGGGAGAGAGACAGACAGACAGAAACCAGCAGAGGGTACTTAAAACAGAGACACTCCCATTCAGAGGCACACAGGAAGGCAGGGAATGAAACAGAAACCAAGAAAGGAGAAGACAGATATAAAGTCACACAGACGCAAGAAGCGAAACAAATAGAAACCAGAGGGAAGACAGACAAACAGACAGAAACAGACAAAAACCACCAAAGAGAGACAGACAAACAAAGAGACAGACAAACAAAGAGAGACAAGCAGAAAAACCAGCAGATATACCCAGATACAGACACACAGACACACACACATATTTATATACACTCATATGCCGAGAGAATCGGGAAGCGCCGTGAGTAGGTCATTAGACGCGTGTCAATAAAGGCGATTTAGGAAGATGATTGGACCAGATGCCGCATCCTCGACTCATTCACAACGACTTTCGACAGACTCCATGATTGATGGCGACCAGCAAGAATGGAATTCGGACGGATGGACGGACGGAGGGAGGGAAGAAGGGAGGGAAGGACGGACGACCGAAGACGGCCATTAGTCTTCATGTGTGGCCCACAGACAGACAGACTATAAATACCGAAAGACTTCAAACAAATCAGCTGAACAGAAGGAGGGAACAACGTTGCCAAACACACAAACGACGGACGAGAGGGAAGATGGAGGAGGGGAAGATGGAGGAGGGGAGGGGAAGATGGATGAGGAGGGAAAGATGGAGGAGGAGGAGGGGAAGATGGAGGAGGATGAGGAATATAGAGGAGGAGGGGAAGATGGAGGAAGAGAAGGAGGAGAAGGAGGAGGAATATGGAGAAGGAATATGGAGGAGGAATAAGGAGGAGGAGGGAAAGATGGAGGAGGAGGAGGAGGAGGAGGAATATGGAGGAGGAGGAGGAGGAGATAGAGGAGGAGGAGATAGAGGAGGAGGAGGAGGAGGAGGGGAGAAGGAATATGGAGGAGGAGGGGGAAGATGGAGGAAGAGAAGGAGGAGGAGGAGGAATATGGAGGAGGAATATGGAGGAGGGGAAGATGGAGGAGGAGGGGGAAGAGGAGGAATTTGGAGGAGGACGAGGAGGACGAGGAGGAAGAAAGATGGAGGAGGAGGGGGAAGATGGAGGAGGAGGACGAGGAGGACGAGGAGGACGAGGAGGAGGAGGAGGGGAAGATGGAGTGGATCAGTGGTAACCAAACAAATTAACAACCACTGCATGTCGCAACATTGCAACGAGAGGCTCAGGCTCATAACACACAACTCAACCAAAGCTAAGCAGAAACAAATAGCTACTAACTTATTAACTTACTAATTTACAGGTAGTAGCTGGTAACAGCAGCTACTAGTGTATGGGCTCAGTGCTAGCACACAACTCCGACCAAGTCCACACAGGAACAAAGGACTGCTAACAAAATAACTTACTTAATACTTAGAAGTAATAGCTGGACACTTTTGTCTGACTAAATATCCTGCTATGAAGGGCTAAGTGACTGACTGTTGGCCACAATGAATGTCTTTCTTAAAACCGGTCAATTGTGTATAATTATCGTTCTGGACACACTACACTGCTCTGCTCCTACGAGACACTGCCTTCCAAAGCGTACATAAACAAACTACTCGTCTCTTCCAGCTTCCTTCTCTTTTTCTTCTTCCCTGCAGAGCAGCTCTCCGCTTTCCTACCCTACCACAACTCCACCCTCTTTCCCTCATATCGCCATCCCCTCCCGAATCACTCCGTGTCACCCGGTCGGCATTTAACCCCAACTGCTTACATTAACTGGTAACTCCCTCTCCTCCTGACCCGAGGCCCCCTCACCTGAGAAGCTGCATGACAAACTACTTACAATTCTCCCACCCAGCGCTTCCTTCAGCGCTGACTTCAAATAAACTGTCGAGCCACGCGTTCGCTAAAGCACCACGCGCTGCCAACCAGAGCCAAAGATAAATACACAGAGCGTCCGCTCAACGGGAAGACTGGCTACAACAAACTCCGAGAGAGAGGATCGTAACGGAGCTAGATAAATATATTCATTTATTCATTCATTCATTTGAGCATTTATATAGCGCCCCTTCAAGGAGGCTACTCATATTCAGTAAGAATACATTACAGAGGTTTTATATAGCGCCCCTTCAAGGGTTATCTACTCAGGAGTGGTTATCTACATACTACGGAAGGCAAAATTTGCAAGTCGTTCCATACTCATAGCTGTTCCATCTCTCTGGAACAGACTCCCGTCAGTTTACGACCAATATCTGATCCATCCTACGAAGTCACCAAAACCTCACCTCTTGCTACCTCTCCACATGTCTTTCACTCAAAACTGAAAATACTGCTTTTTCATAAATCCGATCCCGATTCCTCCTCTTCCCCTTACCTCCCTCGCCATTTCAACCCTAAACACCATCGTGCACCAACCTTTGCAGTCTGCCTGCCTGACTCCTTTCGATCTTCATCTGGAACCGATTTCGCCCCTTCCCGCCAATCGATTATGTTTTGACTAAGCGCCCGCGACTTCGCTTTGTAGGGCGCGAAAAAAATTTCGAGATTACTAGGCCCTAATACAATTATGAAAACGCCAACTGGACAAAACCAGTGAACATACGTAAACAGTGTTATTTTTATGGTTCCGTTCACTAGGTGGCGCAATTGGAAAAGAAATCTCGGCAGATTTCTGCTAAAACTGCCTGGAATGGACAGAGAAAAGATTTGATAGTGTTCACAATGAAGGTCGGGATTGGCAGAAATTAGACAAAACTTGACGAGAGATTCAGAATGACTTTGGAACTCACAGTTTCTTCAGATTGATCAATTTCTTGAATGGACCGCTCGGAATTCTGTCGACTTCATTGTCCGATAGTTTTCTAGAACAGATGAAAACAACAGCCAACTGAAGTATACATTTAAAAAATTACACTAAAACCCTCTGCTTCATTTGCTAAATTTATGCAATTAATAATATGACTGAATGGTTGAAAATAAATGAAGCAATAATAATTACAATAATAATATAAAAAAAATAATAATAATAAATGTAATTTACCAATCAAACTATCTACCATCAAACTCTGTCAATCAACCAGCCAACCAACCCATCAATCATAATCATCCATCACTCAGCAAGCAGCCAATCCCATAGAAACTCAATCACTCGTTCATTCGTCCACACACTCAGTAGCTCAATCGAACAATCAATAAATCAATCAAAGTAGTCAATCAATCATTCCACCACCAACAAACTCCATAAGACAAATCAATGTAACAATGACAACAAAGGAACAAAGGAAAATCATCATCGTCTGCTTACATTTCCGTCGCGTAGGATGGAAATTCCTTGGGAATCTGCGAGAGTTTTCTTCCACTGCAGTTGACCTGAGTTCCCTCACAGTCACACTCCGCTGGACACTCCTTGTCGATCAGACATTCCGCTGCATCCTTCGTCCGAAACTTCTCAGAGCCTTGCGGGTACAAATGAATAACCGATAAAAAATTATAATAATAATAATAATAATAATAATAATATTAATAATAATATTCGCTCATTCACAAGCTCACTGACAAACCACAGTAAGTAACATTGAAACACTGAAACATAACAGTACAATAATCAAAGATCTTATTGAACACACGTCTTGGCAGCCTGTTAGGCGCCCGTTCATTTTACTGCTACCTCCTAGGGAGTGGAAGGCTGAGTCGACCTAGAGGGGCTTGTGGGTATGGAACTGCATCTTTTCAAGTTCTAATGCTCTTCAGGCAAGAGCATTACCATTCATCTATGATCTATCCCCCTCAGTACATCGTTTTTGGAGGATAAGTACTCACACTGCAAGAGAGGACATCCTTTCATGCTACCTATTGTCAAATCTAAACTGTTGAAAAGATAGTTTTGTTAATCAATGTATCTTTAGTTATATTCAGTTGTGCATGTATGACTTAATAATCTGCTCCTGTTATAATTTAATTTTTAAAATGTATGCAATCACTGTATACATTGCAATGCTTGTGCACTTGTCAGCTGCAAATAAAGGCTACTTACTTATCATATTGCAGCTATACAGATCAGACCAAACAAAAAGAGCTGTAATGTAAGGAAAGCCAATAAGAAATTAATCAGGTCTGCAGCATGCAATCATTCATAATGGACATAACTGACTGTCACCCGGCAGATCATACGGTTACATTCCGGATGTCTTTCACGAGAGATTGGGAATGGAATTTCAGCGCAGACATTTTGGTGCGTCAAAGGATCCACGACGTCTCACAGAACGGAGTCTTTGATACAGGGCACCTACCCCTCTGTGTCTGTCTCTCTCAGCACCTGTATCTGCCATAGGCTCTGTCTGTCTGTGTCTGTCTGTCTGTGTCTGTCTGTCTGTCTGTCTGTCTGTATCTCTCTGTCAGTCACGGTCAGTTAACCGTATCTGACCTAGGGCTCTGTCTCTCTATCTGTATGTGTCTGCCTGCCTGGTTACCTGTCTGTCTATCGGTCTGTCAGTCTGTCCGTCGGTTTGTCAGTCTCGCAGCCACGGTCAATTTTCAGTTGCCTCCAGCTGAAACATTAAGGCGCAGAAAGCTGGGCCCCACAGGCGCCGCCCTTGATACAAGAAAACATTTAGCAAGATATGAAGGGATAATTTGATAACGTGGGTGGCGACACTGGAGAGGGGTGGGCGCAGGTCCAGCAGATGTAGAACTGAGACACGTCAACGAAGTACGTTCCCGAAACCTAAGCACCTTTAACGGAGATAACGAAATCTCTACAATATGAAAAACGCCTCTTTTCCCATCTCACCCTCTCCCGACCACCTCTGTTACCAACTAACATCCTCACCATCAACTCGCTTCCCTACTAGCCACCCCTCTCCACCACTCCTCTTCTAACCAACTAACTACTTCTCTATCACCTCTTTACCCAACTAACCCCCCCTCTCCCGTCCATCGTCTCTTCCCACAACCACCACAAATACCGAATAAGGCACGGGCTCAAACCATGAACAAATGAAACTTCAGCTCTAAAACAACAGACCTTGGCTGAGTTGGCTCCCATGCACTAGGGTCCGAGGATTACATATTGGCCAGTGTATAAAATAAGGCACACATCGCCGGTACCACCAAATAAATTACACGAAAAATTTCCCATTGTAATCGAAGAAATAAAAAACCAGAAATACAAGAAATACTTCACAGCAGGGCTTTTTTCAGCCGGAACGGCGTTCCGGCACCTTTTTTTCAGTTACTAAATAATAATTTATTTATTTTAATAATAAAAGCAATATTTTAGTTAATTTAATTTAATTTCAGTGTTTTGAACTGTTTTAGGTGTTTATTGAGACACCTCCCAATCCCTAATCTCGTTTTTTTTCTGGATTTTAGCCCGCCCATATATATTCCGTTCCGGAACCTATTCTTTCGTTCCGGAACCTTTTTTCCAGAAAAAAAGCACTGCTTCACAGCATTACATTACAGTACAATATAACGTACATAACCAGACATTTACCTCAAGTTGTCAACTAGTAGCAATTTACCTCCCTCCTGAGTTGCGCTTACTTCCTAGCTCATCCTCTGACACTTTTTATGAACGTCTTAAACTGTTCTTTTCGGCCGTGCTGGAGTTGGGAACGCCTCCGAGTACTTCTCTTGAAGAGGCGCTATATAAATCTATGAATGAATGAATGAATTTACCTTCTGCCTACTGAGTTCCTCTACAATTTACTTACTTACCTGCTCAAAATGCTAACCAACTGCACGTTTCCTGGTTTATATTCAACGCATCGATTTCTGATTTCAAACGCAGGTCCCCTTCTCGGTGTAAGTCCCAGATTTATTCAGAACGACAGGCCACAGGTGGCAGCACCTGCAACATTACTATCGACGACTCGAAGGTAGCCTTCCATGGCCAAGGTAAACCAGAGCGCAACAGGAGAGCGGTCACATCCAGAGGAGTCCCGGCGAATTCGGCTGCTTCACTGTCCATCAGTCTCCCTCCCTCTCAAACACAAGCATCTAATTAATGCTAACGAGGAGGACAGCTGTCACGGATCACTGGACGTGTTTTGACGGATCAAGAACTTCTATATACATTAAGCGTGCTTAATGTATATAGAAGTTCTTGGACGTATCTACGCCAGAACCTTAAGCCATCCACAGTGCGCCATGGAATGACACGTATGACCCTGGTCGGTTAGCTACATTGGTTACAGCGTATGTCCCATGCACGTCTGTGCCTGCGGTCCGTATAGCATCACTCAGTGAAGAACCGTATAGCATGGCTCAATGAAGAACCGTATAGCATGGCTCAATGAAGAACCGTATAGCATGGTTCAATGAAGAACCGTATAGCAGGGCTCATTAAAGAACCGCATATAGCATGGCTCCACCATATAGCATGGCTCCACCATATAGCATGGCTCAATGAAGAACAGTATACATGGCTCAATGAAGAACCGTATAGCAGGCTCAATGAAGAACCATATAGCATGGCTCAACGAAGACCATATAGCATGACTCGATGAAGACCATATAGCATGGCTCAATGAAGTACCGTATAGTATGGCTCAATGAAGAACCGTATAGCATGGCTCATTAAAGAACCGTATATAGCATGGCTCAACCATATAGCATGGCTCAATGAAGAACCGAATACATGGCTCAATGAAGAACCGTATAGCATGGCTCAATGAAGAACCATATAGCATGGCTCAATGAAGAAGCATGTAGCATGGCTCAATGAAGAAGCATATAGCATGGCTAAATGAAGAACCATATAACATGGCTCAATGAAGAACCGTATACCATCGCTCTATGAGAATGGTCTACTTCACAAGAAAGAACCATATATAGCATGGCTCAACCATATAGCATGGCTCAATGAAGAACCGAATACATGGCTCAATGAAGAACCGTATAGCATGGCTCAATGAAGAACCATATAGCATGGCTCAATGAAGAAGCATGTAGCACGGCTCAATGAAGAAGCATATAGCATGGCTCAATGAAGAAGCATATAGCATGGCTCAATGAAGAACCATATACCATCGCTCTATGAAGAACCATACACCATCGCTCTATGAGAATGGTCTACTTCACTAAGTAGACTCTAAGAATTCACAGCTCAACCTGTAATATGTAGACGTAAATCAAACGCGCGCCACATAAATACATAGAAAATTTCATTACATACCGGGGCTTGGCTGTTCTTGCTATCAAGACTCTTCATAAAATGAAGACCATCCTACATAAATAACTTGCACCATTAATACCTGCATGCAATGCAACCAAGTGCGAGTATAGGAATCTTTCCAGGGAAACTTAACAGGAATCTTCTTTACAGGATTTTTCTTAACATGAATCTTATGTCTTTACAGGAATCTGAACATTAAGAACACAGTAATGTATAATTATCTATTATATAATCTTTTTTACTACTCTGTACAGGAATGTACCGGGGACTTTGGAAAAAACTGATAGATCATACAATGGACACCTACTGGCCTTCGGCCCACGGATCATGATGATGATGATGATGATGATGATGATGATGATGATGATGATGATGATGATGATGATGATGATGATGATGATGATGATGATGATGATGATGATGATGATGATGATGATGATGATGATGATGATGATGATGATGATGATGATGATGATGATGATGATGATGATGATGATGATGATGATGATGATGATGATGATGATCATGATGATCATGATGATCATGATGATCATGATGTACAGGAATGTGAACATTAGCCAATCTGTCATGTTTTTCGAGTAAGTACTGGAGTAAGTTATCATCGGTAACGACGGTTAGTCTGACAGAACATAACAGAAGGACTCTCTGCCAGTGAAATCCCGACTGCCATTGAACGTCAAAACAGAGTCCGCCATGTCTTCTACCTAATTGACGCATACCCTTCATCATAATCACCAGCGCACACGGCCACCGCTATCACTTGAACCACTCTTGAGGATTCAATTTCATTCCCGTCCACTTACAAAGTAGTTCCTACCAATCTCGTCTTGCACTCGGAACAATACGACACTCCGTCCATCGAGATCACGAATTCCTGCATGAACAGCTGGCGATAGCGTACAACAAACGGTAACGGAGGAACAAAGAGGGGCTCCAGGATGGCAGCTGGCGGCACTCATGACCAAATTAGACACTACACGGAGAAATATTTCGTACTGACTCATTCGCGACCACTGAATGGGTTCCCTCTTCCCTTGGTGCACCCTCTCCATTCATAGTAGGACGGTGCAGAACAGCCCCCAGCTCGTCTTAAAGCACTCCGGGAATTCGAAGCATTTCAGTGCTTGACTCCTATCCGATGTTAACCAACGTGCTTTGACTGCCTAAGAGGCCCATAGGACTTCTCGTTATTAGTCTAAACAAAGGGGGTCATCACTTAAAGACACCCTACACGCAGCTGCTACATCATCAGCTTCTTCTCTGCCCACTGGTGCAATTAATGTCGTCACTAATCTAGGCTGTTGAAGCTGGAATAAAGCACAGATCCTGATCAGGGATAACGGCCATCTGCCCCATGCACTCCCCCACCTTCCGAAGCAGCCTCAGCCTCCACTGCGTCATCATCGGCAACACGTCATCATCATCTTCATCATTATCATCCCGGTAATCATCATCATCCTCATCGTAATCATCATCATTTCCATCCCAAGCGCTATGAATAAGTGGAAATGTAACAGCAGACAAAACACTTTGATGGTCTTATGGTCTATACTCTATACCATCCGTTGATCCCTTCTGCCTTAGACACTGGCGCTATGATGGTGATGACGATGATGATGATTATTATTATGATGATGATGATGATGATGACTATGATTATGATGATGACTATGATTATGAATGATGATGATGATGACGATGACGACGATGATGACGATGATCATGATGATGATGGCTATAATGATCATCATGACCATGATGATGATGACTACGATGATGACAATGATTATAATGATGATGATGACGACTATGAAGATGACAGTGATTATAATGACTATGGTGATGATGATGATGATGATGATGATGATGATGATGATGATGATGACAATGATGATGATGAAGTCGCCAGTGTGGATGATGACTGTTAATTAGTCGCTTCATCAAATACACAAGGCATCAAGCTGCCATCAACGCCATGATGATGTTGACGATGAAGATGATGATGCCTTTTGCAGTCAGATTCAAAGGCCAGATAGAAGACAGATTCCACTCACAATTTCGTATTTTGGACTGCATGAACTAAGAAATACCAAGATACTACATAAGTACTAGGTACTAAGTAAGTACTATAGGTACCAAGTAAGTACTAGATGCTAAGTAAGTACTAGATGCTAAGTGAGTACTATGTACTAAGTACTGGGCACTGAGTAAGTACTAGGCACTAAGTGCGGTAATAAGTAGGTACTATAGGTACTAAGTACATTATTATTTACACAAGTACAATCGTTGAACTTTGCATAATCCACACACATCAGATTCGCTACACATTCTGTAGAAGCCAATATCTAAACTCTGACGGTATTCTGACAGCACTATTCTTCACAGAATCGGCTACGAAATCCACAAAGTGACGATAAAGCATCCAGATTTGCCACGCAAGAATTTATTGACAAGCTACAGTGCAACGAACAGCGGAACAGCACAATCAGAAACAGCAGTAACCTTTAACCACATTTTACCACCTTTTGTCGCCCTTTTCAATTTATTCATCCTTAAGGAGGGCAGACAAACACCGTCCTGACCCGCTCGGCCTTAATCAGATTGAAACCGAATGGGTTAAGGACAGTTGTGGCTAATAAAATCAAGACGTAGGCAGGAAATTAGTTACAGAATTCGCAGACGATGTCACACCTGATCGTAAATTGAAAACTGCTCATCCTTAGCATAGCCAGCGGCACCAGACGCTTCAGACTCGGGTCGATGTAATCTGTCTCTCCCAGCTCCTTTCGGCTAGGTATTAGACTAGACTGTGGACGATATAAATCACTAGTTTTGCCCTTAATTACCCTACGGGAATGTTCCGTTGCCCCAGGTCATCTCGGAGACAGACCCGTCGGCTGACAGGGTACATCTGTTCTCAATGGAAAAACATCGACTCGGGCCGTTGTAATGGCCGTCCGCTTAAGCCAACACGGTTTAACCTTTCAAACCCCAGAGTTTATTATTATGAATAACCGATACGGGTTCCGCGGGTCACCCACTAAGACCCACCACTTCAATGGAAACCAGTTTCAAGGACTGAAAGCAGCGTCCCTCAGAAGATTAGTCTGAAGTCATGGAAAGCTCCAGGAAACGTAGTCCGTACATTTACATAATTTACAAGACTAATAATGTATACTCCATCCATCGATCATTTGAGTGATTAGTCCATCCATGTTTCCACGTTTCCATGTCTCCATCCCATCCATCTGTTCACTTATAACACTGATTGATGAATCAATCCATCTATCCACTCATCCATCACATTAGTAGGAGTACTACTGATCAATTAACCTGATGCTGACAATGACAGTAATTACACATAATTGCTGTACATACACATTACACACATATGTACACACATATATATATATATATATATATACACATATATATATATACACATATATATACACATATATATACACACATGTATATAATATACACATAGGCCTATATATGAATGCATATGTACACATGGTACATATCTGTATATACAAAAATTATGTAGACATATATATGTATATATACACATGATATATACATTATATATACATATATACACACGTTTTCCATATACATATATGATATATAATAAACAGCATCCAATTTGTTACAAGTGAACAACGCGCCTGTCAAACATCGCATCGGTCAATCGCAGAACGAGCTCGGTTGACATCTGGTCCATTAGGGTCACGTAACTACCGGTCCCCGATTTACCCACAGCACCCCGCGTCAACGCCGCCGCCGTCTCTTGGCCGCCACCGCCGCCGCCGCCACGGGCTACCGATCGGACCGAGACGCCGACGATGAAGGAGACCCAGCCCCCGCCTCCGTCGAGGAAAGCGTGAAGAAAGCAAAGGTGTTATTTCAGCGCCCGTGTTTGTAGAGGCGTTACGACGAGATAATGGCCGCAGAACGACAGATCTCGGTCGGGGTAATAATGAAGGGCATTGTCGCCGACTTTAGACCGGAGACAATTCATCTGTACGTCGACCCCAACTCAACACCTGAGCGCGACGAAGCCACCTGACCGGGTCTCGTAGCTATAACCCAAACGGCACCTGAACGTCGTCGTACATACCCCCAGACGACACCTGACCACGTACTGCATGTACCCCAACACGGCACCTGAGCCTCATCGCGACCGACCCAACCCCCAATTGACACCACCTGTGCGCGATGGAGGGCAGCACTTGCAACGCATAAAGGACCAAGCTGGAGAGAATTGCGAACGGAACAAATATTCGTCTGGCCAAAAACGTCGCACCTGCTACGTCCAGCGCGGTTTAATTGCAACACACGGACTACCAGCAGCGAAACTGCCCTGCACGTGGTTGAACCACCTCCCTGAAGCGGTTTGACCACTGTGTGCACACAATGGTCAGTTCTGGTCACGGATTAATTCTGCGCACATTCAGCTGATGTTGACCAAACAACGGATGCAGATACACAGAGAGAGCTCCACTGATAAACCTACAGTCATTCAGAGATTAAGAATTGTGGCTGTTAATCTAAGGATTCGGCGGAATGGTCGATTGGCAGGAAATGCTGATTAAAAGGATTCACGGGAATTCTACTTGTTAAGGCGCTTAGCAATAACCAAAGGCATTCACAGACCAGCCACAGCAAACAACTAACATTCTTCTCAAACTTTTGGCTCATATGAATAATTACATTACGTTAAACTACACTGTGTTACATTGCATTATGTTACATTACATCATGTTATGTGACATTGTTACATCACATTATATTACATTACATTTTCTCGGACTTGTCACCTTTCAACTAGAATATGACTTTGAATATAACTTCACTTGAAGTGACAATCGACTGACAATCAGTGACGTAGCCGCATTACACTGGTTAAAGCGCATGTTCCACACAGTGCACGTGCACGGGGACCTTAAATGGAGTGCATGGCACCCATTCAAACGGGCAGCGGAGGTGAAGGATCTCACTCGCTCAATTCACTAAAAAAATGAGCAGGGCCAAACGGTCGCTGTAGAAAAACAGAAACTTGTGAAACTTGTGTTTCAGTTTAGTCCTTTATCAACGCAAAAATTACAAGAAGAGTTCCCTACCTTTGCATCGGAACTTGTCATCCTTGACGAGGCCGATCTTCTTGCGTTGCATCCGCTTTGGACTTTCACATCGCGCTCCACTCGTCTCGATTGGATGACTCTGGAGATATTCGGACAGCCAGCGCAGGTTGCAGTCACAGATGAACGGATTTCGTGCCAGATGTCTGTAAAGTTCATCATCATCATCCTGACCATCTTTAGCACCACCACTTTTAAGCTAAGACCTTTGGATTTTTAAAACTGTCTCAACAGTTTGGCTAAATATAACCATAACTGCCTTCATCACACTACCACCTCCACCAAAACCCAACCCTAACCACCACCACCACCACCACCACCACTACAACCACTGCCCAAACCATCACCACAACCACTACCATCACCACAACCCTAACCACCACCACCACCACCACCACCACTACAACCACTGCCCAAACCATCACCACAACCACTACCATCACCACAACCCTAACCACCACCACCCCAACCTTAACCACCACCATCACAACTCCAACAACTACCACAACCACCACCACGACAACCACAACTTTCACTAAATAATCATGGCCATCACTATCACCACCTTCATCCCTGTGACATTAAGCAGGTAAGCCTCAGTCTTTGTAGCATAAACAGATTCGGTTGGAAACATTCATGATTCAGGCTTCTGCAATTTTTACTCTAGCTTACTGTTATTACTGATTCAAACAACAGGTCAATCAAAAAACGACCATCATCAGCGTCCACTACCACTAAAACAGCCTACACTACCACTAAAACAGCCTTCACTACCACTAAAACAGCCTTCACTACCACTAAAACAGCCTTCACTACCACTAAAACAGCCTTCACTACCACTAAAACAGCCTTCACTACCACTAAAACAGCCTTCACTACCACTACCACCACCTCCACTACCACCAACTCTACTACAACCACTTCCACTACCACAACCACCATCTACACTACCACCTCCATGAAACACCACTTTCACTATAATAATCACGACCATCGCTCTCTCATCACCTGCACCCCTGTGACAATAATCAGTAATTGTAATTACAATTGCAATTATGATTGCACATTGTAATTGCGCCAAAACCATCGGCAACACAAAGCCGTTTCAAACGAACCGCTGTCTTTCATACACCATCAACCATACACATTCAATTCCTGAACTTCCCTTTCCACGTAGGAACGACACATCCGGTCAGTTCCACACTATCCCTCTGCGGCAATGTCCATTCTTCTGGACGCTGCCCATAAATCTCCATCAGGTCTCAGTTAACGCGACAATTTCACACAAGTAACGGACGATTCCGTGCTGTGGTCATCCTAACCGACCACCGCCGACTGACCACTGACCACCACCATTAGAACAAATTGTCTGGACTAATAGGGCCTGGTCATCGTCGTCGACACAACGGGTCGGCGAATCAGAGAAAATTTTTATTGGCGAATAACATGTGCACCAGAACGTGGGGGCTAAATAGTTTCAGTATAATGGATTTTCTTCAATTCCCATCCTCCGTGAAGGCATCTTCGACACCGCAAAGTATCCTAGCAACCGAAGTCACACCGGAAACAATATGTCACCTGAGTGAGGGAAGCAGACGACACCACACAATGGGGGGGGGGGTGGAAGGGAAGACGGAGTTTGGGGAAGACCGACAGGGGAGGAGGACGATAGGGTAGCTAGACGCGCTGAGTCACTGTTTAACAGCATGTCAAAATTACAACGACGTAATGACTCACTCAGCTCAACCGCACAAGACTTTTAATCAATGGAAGAATGAATCACAGCAAACGATTAATTTATTACAGCCAGTTCTGAGGTCAGCATAGTAGGGATCGCCCGGTTCCGAAATACCAGATGTCGTCACACGCAGCGGTCACGGTATGCGCTGCCACATGATCTGAGGCGGAACACCAATAAAATAATTCCTGTTGAAAAACTCTGCATCACTCTAAATACATGTGTAGTGTACGCTTATTGCTGTGCTGTCGCAGTTCTAGAAACTATTCCTGAAAGTTTACTCATGCAATTACTGACTTACTTAAGTAAGTAATTGCATAAATGACAGTAAAAGACAGTAACTTGCTATAGGTCTTAACCTCTTCTCGTGATATAATCTGGTCGATCAATGTGTAATTTGCTGTAACTCTCCGTGATTGGTCAGACTGTTCCAATAAACGAATATACATGTATGTGTGTATGTATGTGTGTATGTAGGTGTGTGTGTGTGTATGTGTGTAAGTGTGTGTATGTATGTATGTGTGTGTGTATGACTATGTATGCATGTATGGATGCATGTATGTATGTATGATAATTATTATAATAACCGTACAATGCCTATTTAATTTGGGAACAATAAAAATTGTTGAATTTAATTGAATGCATGTACATAGGTATGTATGTATGTATGAAGACACTTAATACAGAGCCTGTAAGTACCTCACAATGACACAGAGCTCTCAAAAGCATTATCTTCTTGTTGCATTGTTACCGGGTACCTTACCTAACATTACAAACGCAAATCCCGTCTCTCAAACCAGTTGCCAGCGCAGATTTCCGAGCGCAGTTGGCCACGTGTCTTTGACGAGCCGGGAAGCAATCGACGAATTATCTCGACGGCAGGCTGCCTAATCGATTTAGCAAAAACGAGTACTCGAGTATAGAGCCGAGAACCGTGTAAACCAGATAGCTCTATACAGGAAAAGGGTTTCGATATGCGAGACTTCCTCGTACATCAAAACAAACAACTGCGGTATTTTCATACGCCATATGGCGTAACTGTTACTATGAACACATCACACAACGCATTCCTAGCAGTGTAGTAGCTTGATGGACGAAAGCAGCCGTTAGTTTCATCGACATCAAATGGCTTTTACAGTCACGTTTGCATACAGACAGACAGACACTGAATGACGCAAGAGATCTCAATAAGTTACACGCAAACCGTCCTTAATTCTTGTGCTATAAAATTGGCCAGTGCCAATCAGGGGCGTCTACACCATAGAAACCTTGGAGCAAATGCTCCATCCAAGAAATAGGGGGGGGGAGATTTGTCAGTGTGTGTGCCACCATTTTAGGGGGGAAGGAACGGGGAGGGGAAAGAAGAGGGGGAAAAGGGACGTTGCTCCAATGACTTAGGGGGGATAGACGCCCCTGGTGCCAATACGAACAGATAATTCGTCTAGGTGACGCTATGCTTGAGGCATAAAATGGAATGGTATTTAAGAAAAGCTGGAAAACTGATAGGTGGCCTATACATCTAGTTGTTTTTATCATTTTAGTCTGCTTACCCTATCAAATAAATTCCGAAAAGCCTAGTCTTGGACCTTGGGTCTTGGTCTCGTCTTGGTACCCTACAGTCTCGTCTTGTCTCAGTCTTGAAACTTCACTGTCTTGGTCTTTAAGTTTAAGTCTTGCATACAACACAATCCGTTGACTCACTCAGACCCAGAATCGGATTTCTCTTGAAAGCCTATTCACTCACCCATTACCAACTACAACTACCAATCATAATTGGTCATTACCAATTATAGTCCGAGGGTGGTGGTTAAATGGACAACGGTCAGATCTGCCATTCAGACGAGGGGTCATCAGCACCAGCGGGTGGTCGCAAATGGCACGGATTGACCAATTCCAGGCGGGTAATAATAAGCAGAGCAAATTGGTCAAACTATCAGTGACACCAATTACACTTGCTCACACACAATCATCTGTATCAACAAAATCTATTCAGCACAAAGCACAAGACGATTATCATCGTCATTATCATTATTACTATTATTATACACATAATGGTATTTACTTGTGCGTGCTCATGTAGGTATATGTGTACACGCTGAGTGCATGTATGTCTGTATATGCTTATATATATATATATATATATATATATATATATACACACATATAAGCATATATATATATGCACTACAAATGTACACACGTGTGTACATTTGTAGTTTACATTTGGCGAGAACAGACAGGCAGACACACAGGGAACGGCAGAAAAGACAAACAGAAAGTGAGACAGCAAGAGATACAAAGACGAAAAGAGAGACAGAGACATACAGACAGCGGAAACAGTGTCAAACAAGGATCGAGTCGGATATAAAATGATGACATAATTATCTTCAACAGATTCCGAGTCTTCCGGAATCTGGAAGCAATCCTTCTGAAACGGCAGATTAACAAGAGGCGCCAACCCCATCCGCAGAAGAGCAACACTCGGCGGCACAAGTAACGAACACCTCCCCCCTTCCGACTTCGCACGATTTCCTGCAAGGACCACCAGCTGCATCAACCACACGATCAAGAGTATTCAAGACCCCTCAGTGGTGGTCTTAAATCACCCTTCCACGGCAGCCAAGACTAACACAAGCCCGGCCAAACAAGTCAACATATTGCAAGAATATGCGTCATGAGGCGCCCTCCACTTTGACCCCATGTACACACTGATTATACAACCCGCAACGACTTATAGTTATAGAAGACAGGACAAATGCGTTTAATCGGCTTGGAACTCCGTGTGCACTCAAACCTGACATGGACAGCGCCCACAACCGTCTGCATACCCAAACAAAACCTCAGCAGAAAAACTCATCATTTCGCCCTCAAGATGATCCCCTTTGTGACGCATTCGCTAGAAAGAAATCCTCTAACCCCCATGGCAAATATTTTCCTTCTCAGTTTACCCCGTCGACATTCATCCCTCGATTAAAATCAATGCTAATGAAAACCTCATAAAGCCTCCGCGTCTGTTTACTTGGAAACCCCTTCGGCCTTCGGCGGCCTAAATTACGCGACCCAGGGCACCGATTCAATTAAGTCGAGTCGAAAGGATAACCAAACAAGCTCTCCGCTTGTTTGTTTTCCAAAAAATCCACCATCTATCGGCGCTCGCTCAAAGGAAATCTGCCTCCAATGGAATCGGATAAAACTGCGTATCCCTTAATCCTGCCAATCTGTCGCTTGATAATACAATCCCGGTTGAACCCATTGACGCGACTACTACACTCAGTCAGCGCGGTCGATCTCTACCGCAGGGCTTAGCCGTCCTCGCTCCGTCGTTTGCCTTGGAGCGCAGGCTTGTCCCTTCAGCTCAGCGACTGCCTCCGAAGGACCGTCTCTTTCTAAACTGTTTGCCAGCGTTAAACAATTTGAATTGACCAGATTTCGACGATAGGTTTTGGCGTGCCATCGATTAATTAATAGCTGAATACATTGGCGTTATCGAAGCTTATAGCGGAGTTGAGATTGCCGAAACACTGCACGCTGCACCCAGATTCAGCAATATACTCTTGCGCGCCATTGACTGATTTATAGTTGACTGCATCGGCGACACAGAAGCTTAGCGGAGATCACTGGCAACGTGCAAAACAGTCTAAGTTAACTGTAGAAGGTGGTATAGCTGTAGAAGATTTAGAGCGGAACTCAATCGTTCCATGAATCTCTTCTGCTGGGTACAGGGCCATATTCATGAGACAAGCTTAAGCTAGTCTAAGCGTAGGGCCTACGCCTAGATTAACTATTCCCCGAATAGCACTTAGTCGTGGTTCGTATTCATGAGACCGGAGTATCCAAGGGATTAGTTATTCCGGGCGTAAATGCTGGGTTTTCCCCGCGCGAAAGTACACTCGTCATAATTTCAGTGGTTATGGATTATTTTAGCATGCTTACAAGGTATTTATATGCCGTCAGTCCCGACAGCTGAAGTAAACAAAGATTAATCGACGGCCGTTAATCAAAACGAATCATATTTAACATAGGCCTAAACGTAAAATCAAAACAGGCGTGGGTTAGAGTAAGTCTGGTTAAATAATAACTAAATTATAACACAAGATAAATTAATGAGGGTAAATTGATATTCTCTGCATTATTATGAAAGATTGCATTACAGCTAGGTTACTATAAAATAATGTGTATAATGTTTGTAATGTCTATGCTAATTAAGAATGAGAAATCAACATTTTCACCATTACTTACGGGATCCAATTAATTATTTGATATAAAAATCGCAATAGATTTAATAATAATGCCTTCAGAACAAACCTAAGCTCATACAAAATTCTCAAATGCACCAGTCAACTCATTAGTTAAACTCTTTCCTTGACAATAATATTCCAGCATAGCTTTTTGGTATCCGTTGCATTCTACAGTTAAATTACGTGAAAATAAACTAATTGCAAGGATTGGTTGAAATCTATGGTACCGGCCCACAGTACTGTAAGGAACCCATGCGCGGCACTTCGAATGCATCATCGTCACACATCTCATCAAATCTTAGCAGTTTGTGACAGCCAGAACGAAAAGCAATATAAAGTTCGTTGTCGGTGAACAATACCAGCTAATTACGGCACCTCTGAAAGACTTTTTGACATCTAAAACCTCTTCGAATGCGGCGAATTATTACGGCCGCCATATTTGTTTATAGCCGCTACGCTGGGAATAGCGGCCTTACACCTAGGGTCGACTCGGAGTAACGTTACACCCAGCGTAAGGCGGTACGCGTGTCTCATGAATAGCGATTTAACCCACTACTCCGGCGTAGGCCAGATTTAAGCTGGGAGTAAGAGTTACACCTGTCTCATGAATATGGCCTGGAGCGTAACTTTGGTCTAAAAAGCGGGGGTACTAATTTCTTACATACACGAAGCAAGGCTGAGTCTGCGATCTCTGGGAAGGCACAATAACAAAATACTGATTGACATTGTTCAAAAAGTAGGGGGTACTGGTGAATGTAAGTATGAATGTATGTATTATGTAAGTAAGAATGTATGTATGTATGTAAGAATAAATGTATGTACGTATGTATGAACGCATTGTTGTATCTCAGTGGTTCCCAAACTTCTCTGGGTCGCAACCCACTTGTGAATATCTTGGCAGTCTCGGTACCCACTGTCTAAAGTTACGCAGTGTACTAAAATTTGTTTCATAAATTGGTTTCGACATAATTATGCAGATTTACGTACAGCGCTTAGAAATTTAGTATTAAAAGTAAACTTAGGTAAAAACAGTTAACAGTTTATTGCAATCCAACTAGTTATACCCCAATCATAGCCAAATGTTGTTGCTGCAAAAAAATAAATGTTTCTCGATATAATTTGGCGACCCACTTTCCAGAGCTTCGCGACCCACTTTTGGGTCGCGACCCACAGTTTGGGAAACTCTGTTGTATCTGATGGGGACCTTATAACAGTATGTGTATATATGTACCATGTATGTACGTATGTATGTAAGTGTATGTATGTCTGTGAATGTTCGTTGATCACTACATGTGCATACGTTCATATGCCTGTATGGACGTTTAATTACTCACCTACAATTACTCTATATTGACTCGGCTTTGCAATTAAGCGATGGTGGTACATAACTAAAAGATTAAACAATCATTCTAATCACAGAAGGCAGGCTAATTGCTGTCCTCAACAGAAACCCACAACACGGCCAAGTACAATATGTCTCCCGCTACGCCCCCTCACCCTCCTAGGTCAAAGGTTAGAAGTAGATAATGGTTTTCTGTACAGTAACCGTTAGTATCCTAGTCTGGGAGCTTCTGGACAGCTATAATGACCGGTGTGGTCATCCCAACAAGTTGGCATTTTCTACTGGCCAGCAGGTGAGTAATAATGAGTGGTTCTGCCGCTGACTAAACAGACCCAGGGGCAGCCACTCCCTCTCACCATGTGCACGGACTATTAAACACAGGATGTTTGAAGAGCTAGTGATAGTTTCAACTAATTTTAGACTACAGAGTCTTAAAATAACTGAGTGACTTCCAACCTACCTATTAACTGAACAATCATAGCTGACCTGATAATGGTCAAACCTGTCCATAGCTGACCTGATAATGGTCAAACCTGTCCAGTATACACTGGATATTACATTAGGAAACAAGACTTGGCTCCTGCCACACACTCAAATTCTGATACCTTAACCCAGGGCTATACACCCACTGGGCTGTAGTTTTAGGTTTAATAATCAAAGAAAGAGGCCGAATTTAGTGTCTAACGGTGTGTCTCTGTTAATGCAATAACTGGGCATAGAGATCTTCACTAGACACAACATGTCATGTCTACTGTCCACTTGCAACTATAGGGCAGACCATATTGTGCAATACAATAAGTACTATGTTACGGTGGGCAGCTAGTCTTCTCTCCCTCACTGTCTGATCTAGCATGTGACATTGTACGGTCAGGCAGGGTATTCATTTTTACAGCCAACTGAGCCGAGTCCACTAGAAGCATTGCAGGAGCAGGGGCAGAAATCTCAAAACATTTCCTACCCTGGAAAGGATTTGTAGTCCCATTCCAACATACTACTAGTTCATTTCATGGCACAGACGGCAGCCGATTCAGATGTTGTGAAGGATCTCACCCGATCAATTAAAAACTGAGCAGGGTCCAGGCCATATATTATACGGTCGCTACAGAAAATCGTGCAGGCCCACATTTACATCCAGTGAAAACGTGACAATAAAACACAACCATGACCAGCAATAAAGTAAGTAATAGTAGGACTCTTTATGGCAAACGACACTGTACAAGCACGTTAAATTTGTGCTATTTATTACACCTGCATCTACAGAAGAATTCCCACACAGGAGTGCTACGAATGCACAAAGCAGCGCATGTCGTCAGACTGTCTGCCTGCCCCCTTTGGATCTTGACCTTAAACCGATTTTACACCCCCTCCCGCCCGGCCATTCGATTCTGTTTTGACCAAGTGCCTGTGAATAAACTGGTTCCCGCGACTTCTTTTTTTGGGCGCTGCAGAAATCTCAAGATTACGATTACGAAACCGCTGTAGACTACAACTACATCCAAAGAACGAAATCAACCACCACAGACTTTCATCAAAGCAATACCAGTTTTCACGGGCAGATGGTCAAGAGACTCAAGGCGCACACAGTAGGTCATTGTCAAAACGTGAGGACATTGAGTGATGGTGACAGAAAAGACGACCCAGAGGGGAAATAAGGAAGCCCGACGATTGAAAACCCCGTACATAGTCAGCGGCGCGGCCCAGTTTCTTATCTCGGCGAAAGATCTGACCAACAATGAATGGAGCTGAGAAACCCGTTGGAAGTCGCTTTGATGCAGAAGTACTTTGCGATCTATCATCAACCACAGTTGAAGCCGCAGTCGACAAGCGATTCGAATGGAATTACTCACACAACAACCCGAGTTCTTTGTCCTATCTGGGGTTAGATCGGTTTGATATGGTGTGCAAGGTGCAGCTAACCAGAGATCTATTACAGGCCCAAATTAGCTCGGAATTACGACACGGGCAAGAATTCCTATTCCAGATCAATTAGGGGTCCTGATATATCCTCCCATGCCAACTCCCCGCCCTATCCAGCCCCCCTGGTAGTATAGTAACTCTCTTCCAAAAGGAATAATTCCTTCCTATTTGTGGAGTCACAGTAACCCGGCAAGTGCTAAAAGATCTTATCTTCAAAACAAGTTTATAAAACCCATACATTTCAAGGACCCCATGCCAGCCACAACATAGTACAACATGCAGCCATACCACATCATATATATATATATATATATATATATATATATACATGCATACATACATAGATACATGCATGCATACGTATACATATACATGCATGCATTCATACATACATGAATACAATACATACATACATACATACATACATACATACATACATACATACATACATACATACATACATACATACAAACATACATACATTCATACACTGTGTATACACATGCATACATACATACATACTTACATACGTACATGCATACATACATAGATACCTACAGGTACGAACCTGAATGAATGTATATATATATATATATATATATATATATACATATATATATTATATATATTATATATATATATATATATATATATATATACATAATCCTTTCAGAGAGACCACATCTATAATGTTTAGGGCAATCAACCGCTATAAACATTTCACCATAACCCATAAACACCAATTGGCAAGGCAGTATACAAGTCCGCATGGTATCAATGGACAAGCCACTCTCCCTGCTATCCCCTCTCCACCGAGAAGTCAAACTGGAAAGGATTGCTGCTGGAAACACCAAGCAGAGAGATCTAGGGTCAGGCAGAAACAGACAGTTAGAATGACAGATGGCCTGTTTTAAACTGATACAAAAGCACTTAGAAAGACAGGTATACCTATAGAATGATACATGTCCACACACAAATTACACACAAGCACATACATATGACATGTACACTTATGCATACTTTTTTCAAAAAGTAAGGGGGTAATAAATCAGCACATATGTACGTATATTATATGTATACATTACATAGATACAACTGTCTAACACAGAAGACATATGTATTAACATTAACTTTTATATATTTATATATATATAAGTTATATTTATAACTTACTATATATATATATGCATTCATGAATCTCATGTATACAATCTACGTATAAATTAATCTATATGTGTTTATATGAATATCTATATGTGTTTATATGAATATATATACATATATATATATATATACATATATATATATATACATATATTACATATATATGGTGCTTGTAAATAAAAATCTAATCCTAAGGAGCCATTTGTCTGGTCTGCTTATTTTCAATGGCCGACACGATATACCACTTCCTTCCATCCAACCACCATCCATCCATCCATCCATCCATCCATCCATCCATCCACTCATCCATCTCATTCATCAACCCATCCAACTAGCTATCCATCTATCCATCTGTCCATTGACTTTCGATTGTAATAAATCAGTGCAGTATAGAGCACCATGAATCATTTGCAGTTACATTACAACGATTAAATCATGATGATCAGAACACGACGATCAGATCAATACAATCATATCATGACGATCAAATGACAACGATCAGATCATGATGATCGCATCATGACGATCAGATCATGCCAATAAGATCATGTCAATCAGACCATGCCAATCAGATTACGATGATCAGATCATGACGATCAGATGATAATGATCAGATCATGATCGAATCATGATGATCAGATCATGATGATCTAAGCATGATGATCAGATCATGCCAATCAGATCACGTCAATCAGGCCATGCCAATCAGATTACGATGATCAGATCATGACGATCAGATCATGATGGTCAGAATGAAGAAGTCTGCACTTACAGAGTCTGGATGTTTCTCAAAGGAGCAAAGGTTCCGTTCGCCAAGGACTGAATCTTGTTATCATACAGTGACCTAACAAAAAACAAATTCTGTTTCAGACATCAAAATCACCGAATTTCGACACACAACACTCGAAGCCAGCAAAAACCACGACACAGGTACACAGCACATATCCAACATCAAACTCCGGCCACTCTCTGCCTCAAAAATGCTATCCATGTACAGTTTATACCACAAGGTACTTCAGGTATATACTACAAGGTATGCCTACAGTGTATAGCACAAGGTGTGCCAGGTATATACAGTACCACAAGTCTAAAAATGATGCTAGAGTCTCCTA
This sequence comes from Allolobophora icterica, assembly GCA_963556255.1. Taxonomy (NCBI): domain Eukaryota; kingdom Metazoa; phylum Annelida; class Clitellata; order Crassiclitellata; family Lumbricidae; genus Allolobophora; species Allolobophora icterica. The sequence goes on from OY744615.1 coordinate 41,032,773, forward strand.
AGACTTGTTCCTAAGACTTGTTCTGAAGTCTAAAAATGATGTTAGTGTTTCATAAGACTTGTTTTGAAGTCTAAAAATGATGCTAGAGTTTCCTAAGACTTGTTCTGAAGTCTAAAAATGATGTGAGTGTTTCATAAGACTTGCTTTGAAGTCTAATAATGAAGCTCGAGTTTCCTAAGACTTGCTTTGAAGTCTAGAAATGATGTTAGAGTTTCCTAAGACTTGTTTTGAAATCTAAAATGATATTAGGGTTTCGTAACAGCTTATGATCATCATACACAAACTGATAAATTATACTTTTCCAAATTGAAAAATTAGCTTCTACCAGTTAGATTTTCACTTGCTAACATACTTACTTAAATCATCTAGCGCTATCACAATTAAAAGTGGAAAAGAACGACAGCTACTCACAATAAATTAAGATTAAATAGATCGTTGAATGTGTCGATGCGAACACAAGTGATACGGTTGGCGTTGAGTAACCTACAAAACATGATTCACACACGAAACATTAGGCTCAGGCGCAAGACACAAACAGAAGGAACCGAAACACACACTCTGTCCTGCAGACATCGGGCCGACCGTATGGAGAGTGACACAGAAGCCATTAACGGCTAATTTGTTTCTTTGTTCATTCATTCACTAATTAATTCATTCACTCATTAATTAATTAATTAATTCAGTAATCAATTCACTCATTCAGTAATTCATTAACTCATTAATTCATCCACTTATTAATTTACTCACTTATTCAGTAATTCATTCACTCATTCAGTAGTTCATTCAGTAATTCGTTCACTCATTCAGTAATTCATTCACTCATTCAGTAATTCATTCAGTAATTCATTCACTCATTCAGTAATTCATTCAATAATTCATTCAGTAATTCATTCAGTAATTCATTCATTCATTCATTCAGTAATTCATTCAGTAATTCATTTACTCATTCAGTAATTCATTCAATAATTCATTCAGTAATTCATTCAGTAATTCATTCACTCATTCAGTAATTCATTCAGTAATTCATTCACTCATTCAGTAATTCATTCAGTAATTCATTCACTCATTCAGTAATTCATTCAGTAATTCATTCACTCATTCAGTAATTCATTCAGTAATTCATTCACTCATTCAGTAATTCATTCACTCAGTCAGTGGTTCATTCACTTATTCAGTCATTCATCCACTAATTCATTCATTCCTTCATCCAATCATTAATTAATTCATAAACTCAGCAATTCATTGACTCGTGAATTCATTCACTCATTAATTCATTCACTTAATAGTTCGCTAATTTGTTCAAGTTCGTTCATTCACCCCTGCAGCACAGCTGAAAAACATCAAGTCGGAAGGTTAGTCACGTAAAAGTAAACAGCTTGCAAGCACTTAAATCGTGGCTACGTTTCCACAACCACATGAAAGAAACCAAAACACTAGATTACCAATTAAACACCAATACCAATTATAACTGATCATTAATTAATTAACTATAAATTTATATATTTAAAGTACTAGTACCAAGGCAAGGAACACAGCTCCTATGCTGTGCAAATGGAGTAGAGCTCTAATTATCACCCCAAAATGATTTTAAGACCTAACTTACAATTTAGAATAGCTATTACTTGCTAAAGTCGCAAATTAAAGAGCTTCCTTCTCCTAATTAATGCTGGCTTTCTGTAAATAATTTTGAGACCAGCTTTACGATAAAGCCATTTCAATATATTATGGATAGAAGCTGAACGAAGAAGCATTATACTTACAAAAGTTGCAACATGGTAAGTCCATTGAAAACACCAGGAGGCAGATCGCTGATCTGGTTCCCATACAAGACTCTACAGTTTAGAGTAAAAGTTAGAGTCAACAAGAATCAACACAAGAAACGTAGAGTTCATAAGACGTAGCAAGGAACGGTTTGATTAATAACCAATTAACCGATGGATGACTGATTAACGACTGCATTTGGGTTTTTCAAACACAATTCCTACTTCACACTTTTGGCGACATTAAGATATGCCAATGTAATAAAAGTTTATGTTAAAAAAGCTCTCTTCCCGTAAGGTTAAAGAAAGTAAGCCAAGGTAACTTAGATAATGTAAGATGAAGTGAGGTTAGGTCAGTTAAGGTAAAGTAAAGTAAAGCAAGGTAACTAAAATAAGGTAAGATGAAGTAAGGTTAGGTCAGTTAAGGTAAAGCAAAGTAAACCAAGGTAACTTAGATAGTGTAAGATGAAGTGAGGTTCTAAAGGTCAGTTAAGGTACAACAAAGTAAACCAAGGTAAGTTGGATGTTGCAAGATAAAGTGAGGTTAGGTCATTAAAGTACAGCAAAGTAAGCCAAGGTAACCTAGATAAGTATGTGTGTATGTATGCCTGTGTATGCATGTGTGTGTATGTATGTATGTGCATATGTATGTGCATGTATGTATGTACTGTGCATGTATGACATTTATGAATATATCATTGATCGGTACACATGCCTATGTACGTATGCATGTACAGACGTTAAATTACTTATGTATGTGTGTATGTGTGAATGTATGTGTGCAAGTGTATGTGTATGTACGTACATATGTACCAGGACACTTTCACTAACTCACAAAAGCACTGTGAAGGTGAAAGGTCGGAGGCCAGAGGGTGAAAGGTCAGAGGTCGCTATGTAATTTCTCTAGTTGTACATGCAAAGCCACAGTTCATTACATGACCAGCCTCACATAAATTTGACAGTTGAATCAGAGCCAGCCTTGTTAAACTTGCACACGACAACCAGCACAAAAACACACGCGTGTAGGTATGTACACAGGCCCAATGGCAACACCAGCACATCTGACCAAACACTATGCACTGTGGTGTATTGCACATGCAAACTTTTTCTGTGAACATCACCCATCGCAGTGGCATGCCAAGTACCACATGTGGTAGAGCAACGTGAAATGACATTCATCCAGATATGTAACTGCAGCCGAAGGGCATTTGACCCTTAACCTTTACATACAATAGGTTCACAGGTGTATTTGGGTCGGTCAGTTGCCCACACGGAAGACCCACAATTGAAGAACTTCAATATGCAAGTTTTGATTTGAAAATGCGAAAAAAATTAAAATCAACCATAAACAAGATAAAGTTTAGGCTCTTACAACCTACCGGTATGTATAAATGGATAAGTGAACGAATGAATAAATGAACGACTATCCTGATGGATGGATAGATGGATGGATGGATGGATGGATGGATGGATGGATGGATGGATGGATAGAATGAAGGAAGGATGGATGGATAGATGGCTGGATGGAATGATGGATGGATGGATGGATTGACGGATGGATGTATGGATGGATGGATGGGTGCTGAAACTGTAGATGCAAGTCTTGATGTCTACAACTTACAGAGAAGTTAAGGATGGAAGTCCTTCAAACGCGTCCGGAGCTATTGTTGAGATCTGGTTATTGCTAAGGTCTCTAAAGAAGAAAAAACCGTTCGGTTAACCACACACGAAGTCAACAATACCCATCTATACACCACGTCAACACACAAAAATCAACATATGTCAACAAAACAATGTTTCAAAACACCTACTCGACATTGCTCTCAGAAGAGCTATCCTTTCACAAAACAGCACTTGCCTTTATCCGATTCTTAAAAGGTATATATGTAAACTACGGGCTACATACAAACAATATATACCCAGTTAAAACTCCCTCTTAGATGATGATCTCTATTGTCATCAAACGGATATATGAATCTCTCTCTTCCAACGTTAAACATCTTGCGAGAGACAGTCGAAGAGGTTAAAGAGTAAACGGGAGAGAAATTCAAGACAACCTCTCTTCCTGGGAGATTCTGTGTTTTCGCTCAGGAGGCCCAGACTCAACACCTGTTTTCTCAACTTTATCTGTTAATCAGTATCCCACCACCTGGTCTCTGTCTGTCTCCGTCTCTGTCTGTCTCTCTGTCTGTCTGTCGCCGTCTGTCTCTTTCTGTCTCTCTGTCTCCGTCTGTCTCTCTGTCTGTCTCTGTCTGTCTGTCTCTGTCAGTCTGTCTGTCTGTCTCTGTCTGTTTCTTTCTCTGTCGTCTGACTCCATCTGTCTCTCTCTTTCTGTCTCTCTCTTTCTGTCTCTCTCTATATGTCTGTCTCTCTCTATATGTCTGTCTGTCTGTCTATCTGTCTGTCTGTCTGTCTGTCTGTCTGTCTGTCTGTCTGTCTGTCTGTCTGTCTGTCTGTCCTCTCGCATTCTCTTCCTCTCTTTATTGACACAGGCTGCGATTTCACTGCCGCGCCACCACGGTCCATCGATGCCCCGAGTGCTAGCTATGAAAGCAGCGCTATACAGAGGCCAGATAAGAAGCACCAAGAAGAAAAGGTTCATTCCTAAATCCAAGACCATCATTGTTTATTGATCTGGTCTTCGGTGACACGAGATTAGATTACGATAGATTAGATGGTTAGAAACAAATGTCCAAGGGGGGGGGGGTCCATAGAGCAGTGGTAACATCACTGGCGTGAAGAGCAAGAGGTAGCGGGATCGCTTCCCGCAACCTCCCCAAATTTAGGTCCACTCAGCCTTTCATTCGCGAGATGGCGCGTTGTCAAAAATGAGATGTAGGACGTGATGGGCGCCTTGCATGGCTGCCGTGTACAGTTAAATTCGTCTCCTGTAATAACTTGTGATCATCCGTTCATACTGATTTGTAATCATACTGTGTAATTGTCAGTTTTAAGATATTAAACGAAGATTATTATTATTATTAAGTAGGACAACAAAAAAGAATCGGGCATTAGTCAGCACAGCCGTTGATCGTCGGTAGCCACCACCAACCAACCTACAGCCCATGAGAAACGTAATATGACGGACAATAGGAACAGCAATACAGAAATACATAGCGCCCCGAGGAGATCCTGGACCCCAGTCAGTCACGGACCAGTCCCTGCAGAGAAACACAGCTGTTAAACAGCTTCGATTCGGCAGCTGGACGCCGCTCAGCGTGGAGTGTATATACAGTATAAAAAAACTGTGCAGTGTTTCCTCTGCAGAGCACCTGCCGGAAAATTCTCCTGATACGATAAGAAGAGAAATCTTGGGTGGCACATCCGACAATTGAGGCGCTCATCTTCGAAGAAAGCCTAACGAGGTACACCTGTGCTCTATAGCACCGGAAGTCCGGAGAACCATTCCCGGTGGTAGAATTGATTGATATTCGATCCTTACGTTTCCTTCCCACCTCCCTACATGACTGAACTGATGGATAACTAGATGCCTGGAACTAGAAGACTGAGAGATAATTTAAAATGCATAATACGGAATGCAACTAAGGATAATTCATCCACACACTGATGCATGTGCAATAGTGCATGCTGGACTGTCAACTGAGCAGTCCAGGGTTCAAATCCTCCCCAGAGCAAGAATTTGTTTCGAGACTTCGGCTCCACCTGCGCTCCCTATAGCCAATTCAGCTATAACGAGTACACTGACCAAGGTGGAAGATGAGACGGCGAGGGACAGGACTCCATGCATGGCCACCCGTTCTCGTATGCCGAGGCTAAGAAAATGAAATTGCTAACACTGCATACACATGGCTGCCTCTCAGGCTAGCTTAAGGGACTGCTCTTCTCTTTTCTTAATTACATCTGTTAATACTTGCACTGACAAATGACAATGCAAAACACCTTTATGATAAATTCCTATTGTGCAGGTCTCTATATTCACAACATTTGTACATTGCTCCACTGAATTCCGCATATTCTCAGTTCCTCCATCAATACCACCATTCACCCACCGTCATCAGCCTCAGGATCCTCTACTTATCACCCCACAGGCTTTCCATTCGAAACTTTAGTCTCACCTCTTCAAGAATTCCTATCGTAATACATCCGATCCTCTGCCTTCCAAGCTTTCTCGTTCTCAATGAAACCCGCCGTAACAGCTACTCTGCCTCCTCTCTTTGATCTCTCTGGCAACCGGACTCGGACCTCCAATGGAATCGATCTCTGGACAACCCCTCTGATGCGACGCAGCGCTCGTGAATAAGCTGGTGCTCTGCGCTCAGCTTCATAGTAGTACCTTAGAAAAGTGGAGTTTACGAGTACAATCCGTTGCTCAACTCTCTACGATTCCTTACATAGACAGCCGTCAATGTTAAGCTCCCAGAAGTAGCTTGCTACATACAAAGCACTACAAACTGCAATGTTTACACTGCACTACATTATTACGTATGCATGCACAAAAGCATTTCTGTATTGGTTGCATTTATATACACCCTCTTTTAGAAAACTACACAGAGGTGATGGACATGCCATTGGTACATAAAAGCAGCTTTGTTGTCGATAATCTGGATCCACTTGCTAGCACCTGAGTCAGCTCAAGTCCTCAAGGAAAACCAACACAGTACTCAAGGACATTTTTACGACTATATGCTGACACTAAAACATTGATCTTCCAGTTCTGCTTTAAGCCGCAAGGATTTTAAAGCCAGACGGTAGGCGGGTGTAGAGCGTTCACAAAAGCAACAACATTCAATGACTTCCCTCCCTCCGGGTCTCTTTGTATAGATCTCCCTTTGTATCCTTGTGGCTCGGGACACCGCATACATCTCTCATCAGCGCTTTAAACCTGCTCTCTTTCGCCATATGGTACTATGGTGGATGGATGAATGGATATCCTGAAGGACGAATAGATATCTTGATGGATGAATGAATAAATGGATACTTGGTACTATTTGAATGGATGAATCAATACAAATCCTAAAGGATGAACGGATATCTTGATGGATGGATCAATGAATGACTACTTGGTATTCTTTGAATGGACGGATGAATGATATCCTGATGGACGAATAGATATCATGATAGATGAATGAATAAATGGATATTTGGTACTCTTTGAATGGATGGAGCAATACATATCCTGGTGGATGAATGGAAATCTTGATGGATGAATGAATTGATACTTTGATATTCTTCAAAAGGATGGATGAATGGCTATCATGCTGGATGGATGAACAGATGACGGATACTTCAGTACCCTTTCTCGTTTCGCAATGTAAATTCGGGGTGACTCAGGTGCTATCAAGTGGATCCAGATATTGATAACCAAGCTGATCTTATGACTAAGTGGCACATCTTTAACCAATGTGTAGTTTTCTGTTAGTCTCTGGCCGGGAGCGCTTCCTAAGAGATGTCTTGAAGACGCACTGTACGTCAATGCTCTGAACGATTATATGAAGGAACACAGAGGGTCATTGGTACAAATTAGCGATATGGAAATATACGGAGGGGCCTGGCAGTCGGGGCCTGTGCACCGATGACGTTCAGCCCTTAGGAGGTATGAGAATACATTTATCCAAATAATCTCACCCTCAAGTCTCCGTCCCGTCCCGTCTACGAGTCTCACGTCCCAGACTCTGCGTCGCGGTCTTGTCTCCGTTTCGGAGCCTCATTAGCATGTCGGCTAAGTGTCCAAGTCTCAATTATATCATACATACATATGTATGTATATAATGTACGTACATCTATATCAGTACATGCATATCGCATATTTCTACGCAAGCTCCCCTGGACAGAACGGTTGAGCGATACATACGGACAGATAGACAGGCTGACAATCAGACAGACCGAGACAGATGTAGAGGGTTAAAGCAAAGGAGCGAAGAAGACATACACAGACACAGGATGCCATAATGAAGATCTTGATATACACAACATTTGTGGGACACAGTAGCCGATTGGTTAGAACGCTCGCCCTGTAAAGGGGAGAGTAGGAGTTTGGTGCTCCCCCGAGACGATTACTCTGTAGGGACCTTGAGCAAGTCCTTCATTCAGAATTGCTTAGTGCCATCGAAGAATAATAATAATACTAATACTAATACTAATACTAATACTACTAATAACAATAATAATAATAATAATAATAATAATAATAATAATAATAATAGTAACAACAACAATAATAATAACAATAACAATAATAATGATTCATTAATCAGCAGCCTTGATTCCTACCTTTGGTCCAAGATATCATGATAACAATGGTGATCTGCTCATCAGACAAATACTCTTGACTTACTTACTTAGCAGTGCTCTTGCAAGTATTTGGCAATTCCGCCTCCGGCCTAATCTAATCTCAAATTCGAATAGGCCCTATAGGTTGGTCCCCCCCCCCCAAGGTGACCCCAAATACACACTGCACAGCTCGGACGAAGATGTCAATGCTGGTCTCCTCGAAGATGTCAATGCTGGTCTCCTCGAAGATGTCAATGCTGGTCTCCTCGAAGATGTCAATGCTGGTCTCCTCGAAGATGTCAATGCTGGTCTCCTCTTGGGCTGTGTGGGATTATCTCTACTAGATATGTGGAATTCTTCAACCCATATTCATATAAGAATTAAAGATAAGAAGACGTATTTGACGATAAGAAGAGGTATTTAATCGTAAGAAGAGGTATTTAATTGTATTTATGTCTGTAACCATGCACTTAATATATAGCACCCTTTAAGTACCACTTAAAGCACTAAGTCATTCAGAACAAAAGACATTAACATATGATTAAACAATCAAGCAAACACTGCTCGGCGGACTAGAAAACCACCACAGCTGCCAATTAATGATACACAAACTACAATATAAGCCATACAACATCAGTACCAACTAATATTACCACTACTTTTGTCAGTTTCAATGTGTGTAACAATTATTGCTGTTGCATGCCAGACTTAAGGAATGTCTGACTCAGCCGGGTCAGTCCTAAAAACGTTTTCATCATTACATATACTGCTAGAAAGTGGGTGAAGTGGGGTGGTGGGAGGTTTGCGTCTCGAAATGTAGGCGGATTCTGACTACTTTTTTCCGCTTCAGTTGGGTCAGGAGCGCCTCTGAGTACAGATCTTGAAAGGGAGCTATATAAATTTGATTAATTGATTGAGGAAAGAGGTTATATTTTAACCAGTAGTGCTAATTTGAAGCGTCAGTGCCAATACAATGTGCTATACTGATAACTATAGTCTGCCATTAATGCATGAAACCATTGATGACAACGAATGATGTCAGCACTAACGCAAAGTTCCAGTGTCACTACACAGTGCCAGTTCTATACTGAGAGATGCCAGGGCCCAGCACCAGCACTAATGTGCAACGCCCTCAGTCACCCAAACAGACACGCCTTAGGTACTCCACGGCAAAGAAGGTGGGCAAACCCCGAGAGGCACACATGGGTATCAACGGTTTGCAACTTCCCTTCCTTTACCTGCACTTCATACCCATGGCTGCCTCAAGGATAGCTTAAGGGACTGCTTTTCTTCATTTGAAACATCTAACTCTCCTGGTGGGGATATTAAACTACCCTCTTTCCCCAACTTCCCCAGTTGACAGTCCAACAAGCTAACCAATAGAAAACCATACCACATGACAAAAACGCTTGATACAAAAGGCAAAACAAAGATCTCAAAATCAGCATGGCATAACAGCGACGCCTCACTGACAGTGGCGGATGCCGAAGACAGATTTCGCACGGCGCACACCGCCTCCACGCCGTATAACTTTCACCGAAGACGCCGTCCGCCATTTAACACAAAAAACGAAAACTTACGATCAGTATAAGAATCATCAACTTACATTCTGCGCAGTCGTTTGAATTCCACGAATGCTTTCGATCGTATTTCCGTTATCTGGTTCTGTTCCAATCGCCTGAAAAAGCCAGTCTTTGAGAAATAAATGGAAACGAATGGTTAGAGGAACAGTCTGCCTGGGTGGGTGGCAGCCCGTACGAAATTATCAAAACATGGCCACATTAAACCACAGGAATTAGATCGCTTTAAACTGGGATAACTATACCGTCATATCTAAATCTGATATACTGGTTCTCGCAGTATCCTCAGCGCAATACGAGGTTTATTTATTTGGTCGGTCCTATGGTATGGAACGGGGTATACCTCTGTTGCTGCGTCTTCTTGCTAAAACCCAACATGAGTCTTTCTATATACGCTAAAAAAAGCTGTCCTGTATGATCGTGCTGGAGTCGGAAGCGCCTCCGAGTAGCCTCCTTGAGGGGCGCTATGTAACTGCTCAAATGAATGAATGGATTTATTTATTACAGTGGTTTTATATAGCTTACCGTCCCTTCAAGATTATCTACTCAGGGAGCGCTCCCAGCCCAATCACGGTCAAACGAGGTGTTCTATCAATAGAATTTTACTCCCAAGCAAAAATAATAACAAAATACCAAAACCCTTAAATTTAGTTATAGGTCTTGTAGCACCGTCAACCACTGCTGTTGAAGACCACCAGACATTATTATTCACCAAATAAATGACAGCCTTACTGCTGTAACTGCCAAGTTACCACACACAACGATCACAGCGTTATTGAGAGACATTTGACTTGTCCCAAACAACAAAACATGAATAAAATGTTGACGCTTTGAAACTCATCGCACTGTAATTAGTAACTTCTAAACCTAATGCACAAGGCATCAACCATGCACTGGCACTCCAAAACCACAACCCGTGTTCAGGTCAACATCCAAAGATCAGTCGGCAAAGACAGAGTATTTTGTGCTTTAAGTAAGTATCAGTCTTGTTGTCAAGACCTTAAACCTCAAGACCAAGACCAAGACCAAGACCAAGACCTTGAACCTCAAGACCAAGACCAAGACCAAGACCTTGAACCTCGAGACCAAGACCAAGACCAAGACTTTGAACCTCGAGACCAAGACCAAGACCAAGACCTTGAACCTCAAGACCAAGACCAAGACCCAAAAAATCGAAATCAGGTCAAGACTTCTAAAAATTATCAAGTCGGAATATTCGCTATTTTAATGAAAACATACGAGTCTTTTATTTTATTCAAGCAAATTAACTTTAAATGCAAACTGCAGAGAAATACGAATTTGTATTCAAAAGTCCATCATGCAAACTCTTATACCAAATGCCTTTTGCATTTTATAAAAACCAATTCGCTCAGAATTTTCTGACCATAAAAATTCCGCCATGTGAAGAAATACGTTCTTCAGGTGCTGAAGTCGCTGACACACACAGAGTAGCTTTTCAAGCACTGGATGTAAATGTACAGGTAGTGAGTCCTTTTGAAATCTTCCCGTGGTTTATCATACCGTCTGATACAGAATAACTGTTGCTGCTGCCAATGGGTTTTCCTGACCAACATGACTTGTATCCATCCATAGATATTGGTCGTATGATGCAAGCAGGCTTGCAACAGAATTCTTGAGTTCTGTTAAATGACTGTTCATATTAACAGCCAGTCTTGGTCTTGGTCTTGCGAGACCAAGACCAAGACTTTGAACCTCAAGACCAAGACCAAGACCTTGAACCTCAAGACCAAGACCAAGACCAAGACCTTGAACCTCAAGACCAAGACCAAGACCAAGACTTTTAAAAACGAACTCGAGTGCACTCGAGACCAAGACCTTGGTCTCGAGGACAACAAGACTGGTAAGTATAAGTAAGTACATCCTTTATTAAACCAACTTTATTAACCGCACTTTGGTGTATACTGTACATAGTTCATCAAATTATTTTAAGCATATAACATCCGAATGACAAAGATTTGAAGGGCTAAGGAGTGGGCATTAGGTGTAATTCTATTGTGCCTTGGGGCGCAGCGAGTTTACAATAGTTTTATTCGTGCCTTTAACGTTTAATTAACGTAATTAACCTAATTTAACGTTTTCGTTTATTCATACCTTTATTCAAGCATATGGTGGATAAGCAATTTGAACAATTGCAAGTCTTAAGTTGTGAAGGAAATGACAATAAACGACTGTACAGTCGCTCATGTCAGCTCAAATGAGTTGAAAAACTGGACTGTGGCAAATGATTTTAAACAATTAAGAGAGTATACTTCCGTGATTCACCAACTGGTCTTAGCCTGATCATATTCTCAGCAGAAAAAGAATACAGGTTTCGTGTAAGCGGGGAAAATAAAAGAACATACAGAACATTTTTGCACTTTATTCACTCATGCACTCATGTGATTAGATAGCGCATTCTGTCATTTATACTATGAATCATTCGAAGCCCAGTCTTTATAAAAGGAACAGTTTTCAAGTGGTTGTTAAAAGGCGCTCAAGTGTCCTCGGCAAGAGCCGACGCAGAGGGAATCCACTTCACGTACAATCAGCCTCTCTGTGAAGCATCTATAATTTGCCTAGAGAGCCGCTACAGAGTCAGATGGAATTGAACGTACAGAAGCATTTGCATCACTGGACACTTTTCCTGACAGGTTACATACGAGGCTATAAACAGATAACCAATTATATTTCAAGTCTACAAGACTCAGCTGTTTTTTTCCGAATCAAATGACCTTGTCAAATGAACTTGCACTGGTAATTCTCCTTGAACGGACCATGTGATTAAAGTAGCCAACAAAATCAACTGGACTTGTAAGTAAGTAAGCAAGTACCAATGTTATAAAAAAAAGCAAGTAAGTGCCAATTCATAAAATAAGCAAGTGCGCTCTTGAACAAGCCCAGCGCTCGTGAATAAGCTGGTGCTATGCACTTAGCTTTCAAGTGACGCTCTAGTGCCAATTTCATAAAAAAAGAAAGTAAGTGGCAACTTCTTGAAAAAAGCAAGTAAAAGCCAATTTCATAAACAACACTGCAGCATAAACCTCAAGATCAAGAGTGAAAAGCTGCCACACTTGTCACTACCCCATTCATCACCTGGACAGTAAACAGCGAGTACAAGATTAATGCAAATTAAAGTATGCACCCAAATGGAAACCAAAGGACACAATAAACAAAGATAGCAGGGAACAGTTGCTAAACATCCCGAACAGGAGGGATACTCACATACAGAACTACTTGTGTTGCCATAAATCACAGCAGATTACCCTAATAGTGGTCCCTTGTCAGCCCTGCCAAATTACAGCAAATGGAGAAGTAAGAAATTTTATATGGTAGTCGTTCCAAAGGCAAACCAGATGTTCCCCCAACGAGGACTGACTCCGAGATCCAAGACCCATAAAATGTCAAGTGAAACCAAAGTCCAACGCTAACACACAAAACATGCCCAGCCAAGCCAAAATGTTAATAGTTTACATGAAAATTCTTTATAAGAGATAAATTGGTCTTCACCACTGGAGGCTTTTCCCCATATATTACTATACTTAGCCATGATTAATGCTTACCCACCATAGGCTGCCTGACCCTCAGCGCCATTTATATTCGGAGCTGTGGTCGTGTGCACTCCTGAACTTTGTATTGTGTTGCATAAGACAGCGGTCTTTAAACTTTATTTTTATTGTACCATGTGCAAAATCGAATGTTGGCACCAAAGGTCAGATCAAAAACAACAGGCAAGAGCAAAGTCCCTTGCAATTAGCATAGGACCGCAGGTAGACAAATTTAAAAACTAATATGTAATTTTAAGAATGTAATCATATCAACAAAAAGGAAAAATTAAAATCACTATTAGAACGTGTCAATATGAGATGGGCATAAATTCATAGAAAATTTAAAGAAAAAGAAGACGTAGAATAGTGACTTCAGTAGTCAATAGATACAATCAAAGAAAGATGGGCATAAACTCATAGAAAATTTAATTTTTTTTTAAATTTTCGCATACCACTTAGCGACACCAAGCGTACCACTAGTGGTACGCGTACCACCATTTGAACACCGATGGTCGCTTTGAGTGAAATCGCAATAAAATATTATAATCCATTGGAAAAGCCAGGTTGAAATACGACATATCAGAGAAACCAGTAGCCAGGCTATGTTCGACATGCAAGTTGAAAGAGATTAATATTAAGTTTAGCCCTCAGTGACAACAAAGAATAAACAGAAGGAACTAAGTAGGGCATCAAATTCTAGAGGGGCCCTGAACCAGTGACTGAGAAAACCAGACAGACCAAAATTGTTTGGGGTACATCAAGGAGTCCCAGCATCCACTGACTGAGTACAGTATCTATTTAGTAAGGGATAAGCATGAAATGGTTAGGCCAGTTGGTTAATGAATGGATACTAAGTCATTAGACAGTGTTAATTAACAAATATAGAAATAATGATCAACTCAACAGTTAATCAGTCACTCAATGAACCACAGAAAAAATTCTTTAAGCATGGGCCTAAAAGAAATAAAAAAGTAAGCCCCCTACAGACTTAAGAATTATTGACAAATAAATCTCATTGGTACACCTGCGCAAACCGTTAAATAGCAACATTTTCTCATGAAAAGCAAAATTCTTATAATCTAAAGGTGACAACTTCATATTAAATGACACCTAAGTAAGAAGCTATGCCCGTTTGCACTTGAAACGCGATATCCCTTAGACAATTTCACTTAAAAATAAAGCCATAAATCTCAAACTGCACTGTGACCTGGAGAAGAAAGCCTGTTCTTAAAACAGCATATTACATTTTTTTACACCCTGGGGGTCGTGTTGAAATTCAGTTTTGTTCATTATTATTCATCAGGGTTAAAGGACTTGAAAGATTCATTTATAAAGCGGAGGACATTGCTATTTACTGATATAATTGATGCACTCGGCAGAAAACTAAGTATATGCATGTTCTTCATTATTTATTTCTTACCTTTAGATTATACTTTTAGACAATATTTTTCTTACCTTTAAATTATACTTCATTACCTCTAAAGTTCACTTTAGATATTTTTCTTACCTTTAAGTTATACTTTTTTACACCTAGAGTATACTTTAGATATTTATTTCTTACATTTAGATTCTACTTAATTACCTCAAGAACATACTTTTGAAAATAATTATTTCTTACCTTTAGATAATACTTTATTACCTCTAGAGTATACTTTAGATTATCTTTATTTATTAACCATATTACCATTAGATCATATAAAAAAACTTACAGCTCTGTGATTGTTTCAGAAATGTGTGCAGGTATGTCAGCCAGTCCTCGATCACGACAGTCCACGATGGTTTCTGTACAGGTACATTTGCTTGGACAAGAAGGTACAACTGAGCAATCCTGTGTCACAGCTGTTGCATCTGACCCTACAAGTTAACAATCAAGAATAAACTTCATGTTGGCATATGATGGGGAGGGGGATAGATGAATGGTAACACTCCTGCTTGAAGAGTTTAAGATCTTGAAAGACGTGATTTGGTATACCCGTAAGCTCCCTGTACGTTGATTCAGCCTTCCACTCCCTAGAGGGCCACTGCAAAATGAGCGGGCGCCTAACAGGCTGCCAAGACGTATGTTCTATAAGATCTTGATAATTGTACTGCCATACGTTTCAATGTTACTTACTGCAGTTTGTCAGTGAGATTGTCAATAAACATGAATAAAATATGTATTATATATATTAGGCCTATAATTCAGTTCTTATAAGTGGTAGTCCAGTGGCTAGTGTGCTGGACCGTCAGCCGAGAGGTCCGGGGTTTAAATCCCCACCAGGGCAGATATTTGAGGAGAAATTTGTTGTTAAATGAGTACACTGACACTGTTGGTGGGAAGATTAGATGGCAAGGGAGAGGCCTGGCTACCTGCCCTCATATGCCGAGGCTAAGAAAATTAAGTCTAACACTTCATACCTATTGTTGCCTGGATCTGAGGCTAACTTAAGGAAGGCTTCTACTTCTTCAGTTCCTATGTACAGACCATAGATCCTCCACAGGGTAGGGTTTACAATCAGTCTTCATTACCTGGTTCTATCAGCAACCTTACAAGGCTTACATGTTCTTCAAATTAAATAAACACAAGAAAAACGAAGATGAATTGACTTAGGGCAAAGGTTTATCGAATCAAGGCAGGGTAGACTAAACTGATGACAAGACATAAAAACAATATCAGAATTAAATAAAAATTAAAAGATAACTGGTAGGATAAACTTAAAAGATGATACACTTGTAGTCTCTGTTTAAGAGGCTGCATGTGTCATAGCAAATATGCTTAACATCGCCCTCCTCCTTTATCCAGGCTTCAGACTGGCACCACACAGAAACGACATTGGCAGAGTTTAAAAGTCCATATATTTTGGTTTTTGACTTTTAAACAAGCACGGAGCCCGTCTTCAAAATTTTACTAAAACCTTCAATATGATGCTACAACTTTTGTTAGTGATCGCAAATTGAAGCCATATTCAAATTTGCTAATTTTTAATTCACTTGCACAAAACAAATTATTGGTTGTAATGTCTATTTATAGAACTAAAAAGTATGACCCTGCCAGACGTCTGTTCCTTTGCACTAGCAAGACCTCCCATAAACATACCTTAATGCTACCATTCCCTACCAAGTAATGAAATGAATTATTTCCATCATAATAGCTCACATTCAATAAAACGTTCCAGACCGAATTTGGTGGGTCACCGAAAGTCCTGATGAGGTCAAGTGGGCTGATGAATCACCAACCATCCAAACTGCCAGTTTGTAATTTTAAACCAAACTTCGGGATTTTGGTGTCCAATGAATCTATATATATAGAGGAATGCAAATACTTCCATATCCGGTTGCATCCTTACCCACAGATGTCGCCCCACTTAAATTTTTATGGGTGGAATTTAGGTATGTTGTTTTAACACTTTAACAACGAGCTGCGATGGTTTCCCAGTTGCTTCTAGTACACTCTCGTGGTTGAAGTGTTAAGTCTCCACAGGTAATGTTTTACCCATAAATATAATTACTCCTCAACTTTCCTTCATAAGCATAAAAAAATTGAATGTATTTGATGATATCCACCAGACTGAGGAGCTCCAAATAGTTGCACAACTTCAAATAAGGACTTTCCACTCCTGTCTATTATTGGTCCTTGATTCACGTTTATATATAGGGAAGTTCTACACCATAGCGGCAAACTCTTTTACGGGTATGTGCAAAAGTGGATAAATAATTTTAAAAACTACCCTCGTGTGCCCCACAAAATTGTGCACAGTATATTATTATTTTTCTCAAATACATTTTACTTCACAAAACATAAACAGAAAAATAAATTTTGAAATTTTGGGGATGCTCTGAATTTCATGCACCCAAAAACATTTTTGCATGCCCCTTTGGGCACATATGCCATGAGTTCGCCACCCCTGCCATTGACCAATAATCCACAGTCCTGGGAAGTCCTTATTTAAGGTCGTGTGACTAGTCTGAGTGCAGCCCTCTGGCGGACAGGAAGGTTAAGCGACTTGTCTACATAACAAATGCACTGCAGTTTATTACATTTATGAAGAAAAATTGCTGAATAATTATATTTTCAGAGTAAAACATTGCCAGATTTCTACACTAATCAATTCCTTCTTAAACGATTCCACTAAAAACCATAAACCCTCATGGGAAGATTCTTCTCCCTTGAAATATTCATAAGACTTTAAAATAATAAACTTATAACACAACGCTTTTTTTCCATTGGATTCTTCCTTCATTCCTGTGTTACTATCTCTCAATCCATACCATCTAATCTAATCTAATCTAATCTAATCTAATCATTTCTGTAGCATCACTATAACAATGCTCAAGGCATCAGCCAATGTCTTGAGCATTATTACAATAACACTACAACAATAGAACAATAGAAGTTCTTAGACCAGACGATGCCATTCGTTAACAACCTTCGCCATCACTAAACAGTGGCGCTACAGAAGTTCTTAGATTTCATTAGCCGCCAATTACCATCACAAGTAAAATCTGCTTCTTGGAGTTCGGCAATCTCGGTGTTTCTGTGAATGGGAGGGGCGACACAGCGCGTGAACAGTCCCATGTTGTTCCTCTGCCGCAGCCATTTCGCCAGCCAGGCCAGATTACAATTGCAAATGAATTGGTTGTCGGCGATCCTCCTACAAACAAACGAGACTCCTGGTGGTAAATCCCGGCGTTAAATGCGCAATGCGAAGATTGGTCATTAGGGAGAGGAGCAATAAACAACTGCGCCCTCTGTGTACGGGCGGACGATACGATAAATGAGGGTCCAGCT
Source organism: Allolobophora icterica (assembly GCA_963556255.1). Lineage (NCBI taxonomy): Eukaryota > Metazoa > Annelida > Clitellata > Crassiclitellata > Lumbricidae > Allolobophora > Allolobophora icterica. The sequence continues at coordinate 41,050,657 of OY744615.1, forward strand.
GCTCATCGTGTGTCACGTGGAAGAAACGCCTCGGAAGGACGGACACATGGTAGGCATCGTCGTCGTTGTACGTGAAACTGATGGGTAAACCTGGAAGAAGATCCACATCTGTGCCTGTGTTTGTGTATGTGGGAGGAGCTGTGGGTGGAGTTGGGACCTGGAAGAATGGATTCGACGGGACATATGCAGAGAGTACTGGAATGGTGGACAGATGGTGTGGGTGAGTGGGGCAGGATGGGTGAATGGATTTGGAATAGGTTGGGAAGGATGGGTTGGGAGTGACGAATGGATGGATTGATGAGCGAGCGAGTAAGCATGTGTGAGAGGAAGTGAGCAAATGAGTGAGTAAATGTGATTGAGTGATAGAGCAAATGAGAGAATTACTTGTCTGTTTTATTAAACATCAATAACAATATTTAATGTTACAGTCACTCACAGAAAGTATTAGTAGGCATTTAAGGGTGAGACCAGAAACGACAACAAAGTCCCGCTAACAGGGTCACCTAGTGTCTTATAACAGAATTCATGACAGCATTTTCAACAGTTACAAACAATTCATCAGATTTATTACCTTTATAAGTGCAGTTATTCCAAATATTTTCCATAACAAAGCGCAATTAAAACTTTGAATGTCGAATCATTTTATCAAATCCACAGTTTTTAAATAGAATCATTTTAAATGGAAAATAAATAGAAGAAAACGGAACCAGTCATACACCAGACCTGCTTATAATTTCACGAAACAATCAATTTATCTCTCTAACAATGAAAATAGGCAAAACAGAAAACAATCTTACATGATCCTTAACTTGGGCATGTTCGCAAATACATCTCTTGGCAAGCTGGTCAGGTTGTTCTTGTTCAATGTCCTTCAATCACAGAAACACCACAATCAACTGAAACTGACTGAAGAAGTAAAACCTACCAAGAGGTAAGGTAGTGGTGATTGCAAAAATTTATATAGCACCACTTCAAGAGAGACTCGTCATGGTGCTCAAGATATGTCATGGCAACAAAACAGATTTGAAGTTCATCACTTAAATGCAATGGATTTATAAATATATATATATATATATATATATATATATATATATATATAATTATATATATATATATATCGCTCGCTCGCTCATGCTCTCTGTCTCTGTCGCGCTCTCTATCTCTGTCTCGCTCTCTGTCGCGCTCTCTGGCTCCGTCTCTCTCTGTCTTGCTCAGGCTCTCTCTGCCTGTCTCTGTCTCTGTCTCTCTCAAGATTCTTTCTAAAAACCATTTCTTTTCCCCGAGCTCGTCTCTAGGACTTGTGCAAACCAAAGATTTGTGAGTTCATGTCCCCTTGCAAGGTAGTTCAATAAGAACAGTCAAGTTGGGTTTACAAACTTCACATGGAGTAGATGGAATAGTCTGGCCAAATTTTCCAGTTCATGATAGTTGCTGCTTAATGACCGTAATTTAAAGTCATTACATTCTGCCCTTATTAAGCAATTAACTGAAGATATGAATCTCAATAAATCACACATACAGACCATGCAGACCCACAGGTTTAGATGAAATGGACAGTTCCCCAGTCTCCTTTTCTAGTATCACAAGTTCAAAGGAGTATAGCTAAGCAAACACAGCTGGGGACTCCTATCAGATCTGGGATCACCTAAGCCTTGTTGATCACCTTGGGATTAGTTCCCTCTGTCCATGGAGCTTCTGAAGTCCCCCAAATTCCCCTCATTAGAGGTTTCTGCTAGGTTGGTTATGTCCACTTAAGCCCAAACCCAGGATTCTTAAAGGCCTTTCTGGCATCTGTTTAAGTGAAACATTGGCCAAACTGTTTATGAGACTTCCATCAGTTTGACTGCCCAGAGTCTGCAGACCTTGGAACAAAGAAACCCCTTTATATAATATAACCCCCTCTATTTACCAATAACCATTGGAAGCTGTCCAAACAACAGTTAGGTACGTTAATCAAATAGAGTCAAAGGCATAATTCAACTTGTGAAGGGTATCACTTATCACAATCCACTTCACAATCCTTTCTGCTATAAAGCCTTTAATTAAATATGTAATTATGCTTAAAAGAAGAAAGAGATTTGACAGTGCATATAATTATATTATATGTCTTTCAGGACCTACACATGTGTAGGGTGGAGCTGGTAGACAACACTTCACATGCACACATACTGCATGTTTACATACAAAGATATATATATGTGTGTGTGTATATATATATGTGCATATATATAAATATATATATATGCCTAAATATGCATCCCAAGTAGACATTTTTTAGTATAATACATCAAATACATGTCTACACACGTGTGTGTGTGTGTGTGTGTGTGTGTGTGTGTGTGTGTAGGTGTAGGTGTAGGTGTGTTTGTAGGTGTGTGTGTGTGTGTGTGTGTGTGTGTGTGTGTGTGTGTGTGTGTGTGTAGGTGTGTCCGTGTGTGAGCACTCGTGTGTGTGTGTGCGTGCGTGCGTGCGTGCGTGCGTGCGTGCGTGCGTGCGTGCGTGCGTGCGTGCGTGCGTGCGTGTGTGTAAATAGGAGTTATTGTTGACCCTAGCACTTGACTTCAAAGTAGCACGTTAGAAATTTGAAGTTTACAATTATGATTACGATTGACCTGGTGTTTTACAGTAATCTGCACTACAATAATTATATTTGAATTATATCTGAAGTACAAACTTCCACTAGCATTTAATTGTGTTGCTGATGTCTGCCATGTAACCGTTAAGTCATAGCAGCCTCTAAGATGAACAGTGATTTACAACTTCCAGACAAAACAAGGAAAATGAAAACGATAAAACGCTTCAACACTGCTATCAGACAGTTATGACTATCTAATATCCATGAAATGGAGAAATTAAAGCCGCCAGTCATTCTGTTCTATACATTAGAATCTTTACGGCCAACTCTGAGACCTCCCAAATCGACACGCTCACCGAAAGCTACATATGTTATTGTTGAACTGTGCAAACAATCTGTGAGATTGTCATAATCAGGATCCAAGTTGTATAGAACCAGTGCTCAGATTGCTCAAAAGGAGTTAAGTCAGTATTTTATTCATTTGGGGAGCTATACAGGTCAACCATTATACTAATCCTGTACGTGGGCCAGACAGTTGATGCTAAAACACCCCATTACCTCAATGGTTATCATCTAAGTGGCTTTTTTAGACAAGCATTCCTGTTCTTAGAGCCAACAAATAAAACTCTAAGTTGGGTACGCTATAAAATGAATAAAAGTCAACAATAGCTCACAGTATTTCCATGTCTCGAAGATTTCGGACTGCTTGTTCGTTGATGCAAGTAATTTCGTTATTGTCCAGCTGCCTGTAGAAATAAAAAAAACATTATCATCGATTTTTTTTAACGTATAGCGAAGTCCTTTAGCTTCAAGTCCATTTGCTATTGCTCAGACATCCAAAATCCCAACCATGCTACAGGATGTGTACCTTAGACTTTAAACAGTAGTCCCAAATATAAGCATGAACCCAACTGATGTGCCGATAGCAGTTTCTCTGGAAATACGGAATGACTGTGCAGTAACCAAATGGTGCTTTGCCACTTTATCAAAATCTGATTAACCTGTAGGCCAAAAGTCTTCTTATACTTACAGATTTCTGATAAGTGGTGCTCCCTTCAAACTCTTGCGACCAATAGCTCGTAGAAAATTGTAGCTCAGGTCTCTGGAGGTGAGCAGAAAGAAAACAAAAGAAGCAACATTTAAATCACTTCAAAACAAATGCACCCATTAATGGATTATGACCAGATTTGTCGTACCCCATTGACCTGCTGCGGCAGTTCTGCCTCTCCCAATCGGTTGCCCAAAGAAGTGCTGTTCATCATCATCATCATCATCATCATCAGTATCATCATCATCATCATCATCATCATCATCATCATCATCATCATCATCACCACCACCACCACCACCACCACCACCATCATCAAGCAAATTTGAGAATTCTAGAGAAAGCATCAAATATAGTCAAGTACATAAACAAGCTAAATGGGATACAATAGGGAGACCCTGGAAGGACAGATGTCCCGCTGAGTAGATGACCCCCATTAACAGCAATTCCAATGGAACAAGTAGCCTACATGAAGAGTGATTAGAACTAAATCATTGCTGTTGAAGCAATGCTTCAATGAGAAATTAGAAAGAAAAACCAAACAAAAGAGGATAACCTAAATGAAAATATAGTGGTAGAATAGTTTAATGACTAAAATAGATACGTCGAAGTATTTACACAATCACTACCATATATCCACGGTTAAAAAGTCATTGCTACTGGATCCGCCAAGCAATGTATACGACAGATATACAGAAAAAACAGAGTTCATCAAATTACGGAAATCCTATACAAAGATGAATAGTCAAGTTCCATATTGTTCATCGCAAGAAGCCAGGCCTAAGTCGTGGGAAACTTGTTGTCAACAGAAAGACGGCCGAAAGGTGACAGCAAACACTCCAAACGGTGCAACCCTTTAATCTGGATTAATCGGCTCATAGCGCTTAATTACCTCTATTATCGCCAACCTTCGCAGAATTTATTCCAAGTCTTAATTTACCCCATTAAACGGCCTCAGGTCTTGATAAGGAGATGATCACCCTTCGACGGGAAACTACACGCTTGCCAAAGCCCGAATTGGGTAACTTAAAAATATATTTATTTATATGTAAATAAATATATATATATATATATATATATATAAAATTTTTAAGCAGTTTTATAGCGCCTGTCAGATGCCTACTCAGGAGCACGCTCAGCATAAGTACGTTAACGCATTCCTATAATAATATATAGAACAGGTTTTGTGCATAAACGTGGAACATTATTTTGTACAGATTTTATATAGCGCTTATATCATATATATAACGGAACTGTTATATGTCGTCATTATATACCCGTAAATGCCGCAGCATATGCCCACGTCATATATGTACGTGTGTGTGTATATATGTATATAACCATACCCATAAATTGTATTACATTATATATATATGTATATATATATATATATACATACATACATATACATACAACATCGACGTAAATATACGTCGATGATATACAGACAGACCGACAGAGGGAGGGAGGGAGGGAGGGAGGGAGGGAGGGAGGGAGGGAGGGAGGGAGGGAGTCGTTGATATGTATGTAGAGTTTTGTAGACAATATAAACGAGAACTTTTTCCGAGGTACTCTTGTTGGTAGAGCCGAGACATCGGCCAAAGAATGCTTCCTTTGGAGCCATCATAAATTCTCGGTGACCGAGCCGAGGCTTTTGTGGATCACGGCTAATACTCTCTTCAGACCTCGTCACTTGTCCCCGCTGCAGACTGGCACGGTTTGCAGGCTTTCGTTCGGGTCTGAATGGGCGTCCTAATTGAAGCAATCACGGGAGACAGTCCGTCGAAACCGTTGACCGCAGTAGATTTATTAGTGAAACTCCTCTCGTCGTTCCTTCGCAACCTGGTTTCCCCTCGGAGTGGATCGGTCCGTTTTTTCCCGGGCGACACCGCCCTTTCAATCCAATCTAAATGTCAGATTCCATTGGCGCGTATGGATGCCGTCTGCTCGATAAGACACGTCACAAATGACGCGTACAGTGGAGAACTACCGTATGTCGACGTATATTATACTCAATCGCACCAAATAAGAAACAACAGCTCATGGATAAGCTTGTGCAATGCGCATAGCTTTCGAGTAGGCCTAACGCTTTAAAAATATGGAGTTTACGATTACGATCTGGTAATAGTATTACCGTAATACACATGTCTCTAAATGATTATGATGACCACGACGATTATCATCAATTATTTTCGGTTCAACGTCGTCACTTCTGTAAGTATGGTCACAGTATAAATAATTACACAGTACGTCGACTCCTCGCCGCTGCTGCAGTCAGAATGTGTGACATTATAAATAACTAAGCCCCGCCCACTGTGACGACATTATAAATACCTAAGCCCCGCCCACTGTCGTCCACCATCTTGAAAGAGACCGTTTACCATGGCGATACACCGGAAACAATCACATCAAATATTTTTTAAACGTTAAAAACAACATTGAGGACTACACGCCGATACACCGGAATCCATCAAAATATTTTTTAAG